>JALMGF010000001.1:16527649-17733899 GCA_023333645.1 Sceloporus occidentalis
CCAAAAAACCCACAAAAAACTATATATTATTAAATCATACACCAGTTAACAAACAGACTGTGTAAAACTGAATAAAACCATTTAAAATAGTGCCATCCATAACACATGTGGTCTAAAAGCAATTAAACCTGAAGGCTTTAACAAAAAAAAGTTAATTCTTGACTTGATGCCAAAATAATGCCAACATTGGAGCCAATTGGGCTCCAAAGAGAAGGCATTCAACAACTGGGATGCCGGCCCTCTCCCATGTCTTCCCACAAATCTTCCTCTACTGATGGGACACCTCCAATAGACCTCAATTCTTGGGAAGACATATATAAAGAGAGGTGCTATCTCATGTATTAACGTTACCATCAGCACCTTGAATTCACACTGGGAACATATTGGCAGCCAGTGCAGTTCATACAGAACTGATGCTAACATGGTTTCTGAATGGTGTTTTGTCAGCAATCCAGCTGTGACATTTTCTGCTGTCTGCAGTTTCCAGGTTTTCTTCAAGGGCATTGCAGCAGTCTAACTGGGAAATCAGCAGTACATGGACTATTGTGGGTAGGTTTTCCCTGTTCAGGAAAGGCCACAGCTAACAGAACAGTCAAAGCTGGCCACAAGCGCTCTGAGCCATGGAGTCTATCTGGGCCTCCGGGGTCAAAGATGAATCATCTCAGAGTAGTCCGAGGCAGCCAAACTGCTCCTTCAGAGGAAGTGCAACTCCATCCAGGACAGGTAGCCTACCCAGTCCCAGACCCAAGAACTGTCACAGAACCTCCATCATACCAGGATTCAACTTCAGTTTATTCAACCTCATCCAGCCAATTACAGCACCCAGACACTTCTCCAGCACCTCCACAGTCCCAGCCAACTTCTATGACAAGGAGACGAAGCCAAGTTAATTTCCTTGTAAACCTGAGTGTCACCAGCATAGCAATGACACGCAACCCCAACTCTCCCAATGACCTCCTCCAGTGGCTTCATATAGATGTTGATGGGAGACAAGACTGAATGCTGTGGTGTCCAACAGCCAGGGATGAAAAGGAGCGCTGCAATGCCACTGCCCAAAATTGATCTTGAAGATAGGATCAGAACCACTGTTACACAGTGTCTCCTACTCCCAAATGCCAGATGGTCCAGGAGGATACCATGATTAATTGTCTCAAAAGCTGTTCAGAGATCTAGGACACTCAACTGGGTAATACATCTCCCACTGTCTTTCCCCTAAAGTAGATTGTAAACTAGAGCAATCAAAGCTGTCTCAGTACTGTACCCTAGCCTGATGCTAGACTGAAATGGGTTCAGATAATCTGTTTCCTCCAAGAACATCTGAAGCTGCCCAGCCACCCAGTGCTGTCATGAGAGTTGATGTCATCTCAGGGCAGTAACTCGTGCTGTCATTCCCATGCTCAGGGCTGCCAGACGAATGGTCCCTCAGGAGTAGATTGGACTGCTATGGGGGAAAAAAGGCTCCAGTCTTGCCACTGATGACTGGTGGACAAGGGCATCTGAAGGAACTATCCATGTCTCCAGTTGTTCTAGTCTACCCACTTTGTGTGCATGTCTCAAAGTTGTCCATGAGCCATCTGGCAACAGGAGAAACCACCAGAAGTGTGCTGTGGTGTGCTGACAGCATCCAGCCAGTCTTCTTGCTGCCTCCAGATGAGTGGACCATGCCCTTCCCAGGACCTTCAGTCTCTGGGAGACCTGGTCTACCTGCGGAATGGCATGTCGGCACACTCAAGGTGACCAGACATCCTCCTTTTCCAAGACATGTCTTACATTTCAACCTTCTGCCCATGAGGCATTCCAAAATGTCCTCAGTTTTGAGCATGACTAAGAAACACCACATTTGCTGTTCCTCTTTGAGAAATGTGTCTACTTGTTGCAAAGGGGGGAACAGGACTGCATGTAGATTCAGCCCAGGGTTTGTTGTTAGGAAAGTACAGTTTTAAGAATTTGTCTTGCTCAGAGTCCCAGAAGTATATTGCAAACCAATCAGGCATTAAAGATAAATTCATCAGATAAATAGAGTTAGTACATAATAAAATAAAAGGTAAAGATAGTTCCTTGACATGAATAATTAGTCGTAAACGGCTGTAAGGGGCAGTGCTCATCTCGGTTTCTAAGCCAAAGAGCCAGCATTGTCCGAGGGCTGCTCTGGTGGTCATGTGGCCAGCATGACTGCACTGAATGCTGTTACCTTCTCACTGAAGTGGTACCTATTTATCTACTTGCATTTGCATGCTTTCAAACTGCTGGGTTGGCAGAAGCTGGAACTAGTGACATGAGCTCACCCCACCACGCAGCACCCTGGACTTGAACTGCCAACTTTCTGATCTTCCGATCATCAGAACTGGCATCTTAAGCCACTGCATCCCTTACATAATAAAATACAGTGCATCCACATCATACATGGGCGTGCCTTATGCTGCTTCCAGTATATGCTTGAAGCCGCACCAAAAAAAACCCTCACACACCCCGGAAGAAGTAATGGGGTGCGCTGTGAGCATACGGGTTTTCCCCCTTACACGGGGGAGTCCAATATATGTACAGTGGACCCTTGTTATGCGTTGGGGTTTGGTTCCAAGATCCCCCTGTATAAAAAATCAGTGGATGCTCAAGTCCCATTAAATATAATGACATAGCAAAATGGTGTCCCTTATAAAAAAAATTGAAAATCAAGGTTTGATATTTGAAATTTATACTTTTTTTTTAACATTTTCATACCATGGATAGTTGAATCCATGTATAAAAAATCTGTGTATAAGAAGGGCCGACTGTAATATAGCTGTAAATAAACCATATGAAATGAATTTATATTTATATTCATGTTTTTAGCTTTTATTTTGTAATATCCTACATTTTTCTTGAATGCCCTACATTTTGCAGTGCCTTGTCCTCCTTGGTGATGATGACATCTGGTCCCCCTGGGCACACGCCACACCAAAAGTCAGACCTCCCTCTGTCACCAGGTGCAGTCTGCACCTCTTTAATAATAATAATAAAATTTATTTGCATCTCACCTCTCTGTGGACCACAACCGGGGCGGCTTACACATTAAAACATATAATCCCGTAATTACAAATACAATTAAGCAGTTCATGATTTAAAAGATACTGTACTTTAAAATAACAACAAATTAAAAAATGGCTGTGGTAGACGTCAGGGGTATAACAGGTTCTACTTTTTCGGTGGCCAATTGTCCAGTCAGAAAAGGCCTGCCAGAAGAGCTCTGTCGTAACTGCTTCTTTTAAAGCTGTTTAAAGTGATAATGTGATGGAGCTCATCCAGCAGGCCATTCCATAATCTGGGAGCAGTTGCCAAAAAGGTCCTCTGGGCAGTTGCAGATAATCTAGTTTTTATAGGTTGCAACAAATTCTTCCCAGAGGACCTGAGTGTGCGGAGTAGACTGTACAGAAGGAGGTGGTTCCAAAGATAGGTTAGACCCAAGCCATTTAGGGCTTTAAAGGTAATAAGCAACACCTTGTACTGAATCCGGAAACTAATAGGCAGCCAGTGAAATGATCTTAAGATCGGTGTTATATGGTCTTTTCTAGTTTTACCTGAGACTAGCCTGGCTGCCATGTTCTGTACTAATTGAAGTTTCCGAACTAAGCACAAAGGTAGCCCCATGTAGAGTGCATTGCAGAAACTGAGTCGTGAGGTTACCAGCGCATGCACCACAGTTTCAAGGTCCCTGACTTCCAGGAAAGTGCACAGCTAGCATATCAGCAGGAGCTGATAACAGGCACTCCTGACTGTCACATTTACCTGATTTGTCATCTGAAGTGATGGATCAAGAAGTACCCCCGGACTGCAAACACAGTCCTTTGAGGAGAGTGTGACCCCATCTAGGACTGGAGGTTGTATCCCAATACCTGGGTTCGGTGCCGCTACTGTAAGTACCTCCACTTTATCTGGATTCAGCTTCAATATGTTTTCTACTCATAGAAATACTCCTGCAGATCAACAAACTTTGGGATTATTATTTTTCTCTCTCTTGTTTTGCATAGAGACTAACATGATGCAAATTTTGAGGACTGAAGATATTCCCAGTCAATTTTTTTCTTCATCCAAACCATATTACGAAGCCGGGTAAATTTCCTAGTAAACCTGGGGCAAAGTACTATCCAATCCCAAAAGTAACATTCAGGGAAGGAAAGAATGTTAGTAAGGGTGGAATTACAGTAAGGAAGGAACTCTAGCAAAGCCTTTCAAAAATTCCCCAACTCTACCTCACTCTGAGTATGGTTTGCATCAGACCTTTAGCAACATGTAAGACTTCTCTTGTAACATAAATAGAAGCTGAGGGTGGTATCAGGTGGTCAGTGGAGATGTGAATCTGTTTTAAAGGGCCTATTTGTTGTTGTTAACTACCCTTGAGTGGATTTCAGCCCATGGCAACCCTGTGGATGATACACCTCCAAGACCTCCTGTCCTCCATTGCTCTGCTTATTTCCTACAAGCTTATACCAGCAGCCTCCCTAATAGAGTTCATCAATCTAGTATTGGCCTTCCTCTCATCAGGACTATCAGATGCATTGGCACTCTCTTGTTCCTAAAGGTGTTCCATAGCCTTCCATGATTTGTGCAGTCAAAGGCTTTGCTATAGTCTCTAAAGCACATGCTGTCTTTTTTAAAATTCCTTGGTAGACTCCATTACCCCTTGTATGTTTGCAGTGGGGTCCCTGGTGCCTCTTTCCTGAAACCTGCTTGGACTTCTGGGATTTCTCTCTCCATGTATGGTTGGAGTCTGTGTTGCAGAATTCTGAGCATAATTTTGCTTGTGGGGGAGACTAGTGCTATGGTCCTATAGTTGCTATCCAAGGTTCTTATCCTATTTGGGGGGGGGGGGGGGGATTCGGCATCCTGGACAGCAGCAAGCTAAAACCCAGAGCAGACTCAGCGTCCCACTAACATAGAAGACACCACCTCTCCTGACTGAGAAGAGGGTGAGAATTGTCTCAAAAGAGAAAATGCATGATTAAAACAAAGCAAGAGAGGGTACAAATTTGCACAGTATCTCCACATGCTAATTTGTATGCACAAGTTAACATATATACGTTGGGCCTCAAAATCCATGGATGCTGAAGTCTCATTACAATGCATAGTAAAATGTCCTCCCTTATATAAAATCGTGAATAAATCAATGGTTTGCTTTTTGTAATTTAAAAAAAAATGGGCACACTCACCCTGCTGGCTTGGGTAATTTGGGGAACTGTATGGCTGTAGGAGACTAGAATTTTGTTGGAACATTAGCAAGGGAAAGATTAAACTCCTGTGATTCTGATGCTAGTCTGAATGGCTGCTATATGCTGAGTCTCCCTTATATGAAATTCTGAAATCCAAATATTCCCACATCCAAAAGTGTCCACATGGATGGCTGAGTTAGTGACATCTTTGCTTTCGGATGGTTCAATGTACACAAACTTCATGCACAACTTTATTTAAAAATATTGTGCATAAAATTAAAGAAAGTTGAGGTTATGTGTATAAGGTATATAAGAAACATAAATGAATTTTATGTTTAGATTTGGTTCCCATATCCAAGATATCTCATTAGATATATGGTGTGGGGTGGTGTGTGCCTTCAAGTAGATTCTGATGTGGTGACCCTAAGACAGGTCTATCATGGGGTTTTCCTGGCAAGTCTCTTAGTAAATTTCTTCAGAAGGGGTTTGCCATTGCCATCCTCTGAAAATGAGAATGTGTGACTTTTCCAAGATCATTCAGTCAGTTTCATGTCCTAGCAGGAATCGAACCTTGGTCTCCAGTGTCATAGTCTAACACTCAAATTGCTGTGCCATGCTAGCTCTCTTATGCAAATATTAAAAAATTCAAAAAACTCTGATATCCGAAACACTTCTAGTCCCAAGTATTTTGAATAAGGGAGACTCAACCTATATTTACAGTTTTTAACAACATGGGAACTTAACTGCATCACATAAGTAGTATCATGCTTAGTTTGTGGAGAGCTTGGGAAAGTTTTACCTTTAGGGGACCGCAGCTGCTAAAACAGCCAACACAGACATCAGTAGCCATGCTGGTTGGTGGATTCTGGGAGCCATAGTCCCTAAAAGCTCCCCCTCTTCCAAGTTTTCACTCTTTCCTGGGTAGAGTGACCAGATGTCATAACCACAATGGAGGACAGGGCACTACAAAATGTAGGACATTCAAGAAAAATGTAGGGTGTTACAAAATACAAGCTAAAACACGAATATAAATATAAATTCATTCTATATAGTGTATCTACAGCGCTGTCACATATACTGTATTGTATTATATGCGCAGCCCTATTTTTCTGATGAACTTACCATTGTTAATATGCCTCATTGGCTTGCAGTATACATATAGAATTCTGAGCGAGACATATGCTTAAAATTGTACTTTACCATCAATGAATCCTTGACTGAGTCTACATTTAAATGATTCCTTTCATTGATCCACTGCGTTGAAATTAAGGGGAAAACCCTTTCAATATTTATATGGTGTCCTCAAGCAGCCCATTGCCAAGTAGACACATTTCTCCAAAGGGAAATAAAAACAAACAAACAAACAAAAAACAGCTTAATGCTGAACTAACAGTGTCTAAGCAGTTTACAACTGTAAGCTAATTTGCCCTCAACAATCTGGGTACTCATTTTAGCGACCTCAGAAGGATGCAAGCCTGAGTCAAGCTTGAGCCCTGTTGCTGGTATTGAACTCACAACCTTATGGTTTTGAGTGAGTGGCTGCAGTACAGGCATTTAACCACTGCGCCACCAGGGCTCCTGGTGTCACTCAACTATGATGTTACTCAATGGGCTTCTTAGTTGTGTTCAAAATGGATGACATTTTGGAATTCCTCCTGGACAGAAGGTGGCAATGTAGGACAAGTCTTGGAAAAGGAGGACGTCTGGTCACCCTGGTCCTGGGCAGCTCTATTCACACACATAATATAGCTTTGTCTCACAACATTCATCTTCCCATATCACTCCGTCCCCAGTGCCTACTCCTGCCCCGCAGTTTCCCCATATGGGATCATTTGGTTCCCCTTCTCCCCAGCTCTGAGGCTCCTCTGGCACAGGGCTCCCGTCAACCCAAACCCAATAGCCCCATAGCCCATGGCGATGCAAACCCAACCAAACTTTCAAGCCCTGTTGGAGCACGACTCTCCTTGCCAGAATCTGACCTCGGGCCTTGCAAGCAGCAAGAGCTTCAAACCAGGTGGAATTCTCCTGGATGACTGTGGGGATTTGGTCCCTTGTAGGTGGCACTAAAAGAGAGAGAAGAAAGAAGAGCTATTAGGGGCATTCTTACCCTCATCCCTTTTATTCCTTATATAGTCACCTCTCCAGACCTAGGAGATTATCATACGTGAAAAAGAATGGGAGTGAAGTGGATCGCTCCCATCCTTAGCCAGTCCTTATCACGCAATTACACCAAGCTTATAACACACGTCACGGTTATCTCGTTATTATCCCATCAATGACATGGAATTGTCCCATCACTTTTCATTAACAGAAACTTCCATTAATGAAAAGTTCCATCAGGCCTTGCCTGAAAGAAGAGCACCCCCCCCCCCCCTCCATCCACCATCAGCCAGAGGGAGAGAAATGCAAGCCATCCAGCCTGGAGGGAGTGAAATGGCAGGCCTGATGCCATCGGGCCTACCCTTAAGAAACAGAGCCCTCCCTCCAGTCGATCTGCCTTGGTCCAGGTCTCAGAGGGAGAGATGAACTCCAGGACTTGATCCCCTTTCCCACCACCATTCCCTACTCCTTTTGTGTCATGTCTTTTTAGATTGTAAGCCTGAGGGCAGGGAACCGTCTTATTAAAATGATTGTATGTACAGTGCTGAGTAAATTTACAGCGCTATAAAAATAAAGCTTAATAAATAATAATAAAAAGTCATTCGACAATTCCACTTCATTGGTGAGATAATGATGGGATAACCGTGACATCTTCTGATAATCTTCACATGATAAGGATGGGAGTGATCCGCTTCACCTCCATCCTTTTTCATGTGTGATAATCTCCCTAGTCTTCTTTTCTCAGTCTTTGAAACCGAACTTAGAAAAGTGGTTGTTGTTGTTGTTGCTGTTGTTGTTGTTGTTGTTGCTGTTGTTGCTGTGTGCCTTCAAGTCATTTCCAGGACTTATGGAGGCCGTAAAAGCAAACCTATCACAGGGTATTCTTGGCAAGTTTCTTCAGAAGGGGTTTGCCATTAACTTCAAAGAAATAATTATAGGCACACCTCCATTAACAAAGCCTCTGAGAAAGAAGCTCCTTTTTACCAGGGAGCCCTGAGGACACAGTGGTTAAATGCCATACTGCAGCCACAACATTGTGAGTTCAATGCCGCAGGCCTCCAGGTTGACTCAGCCTTCCATCCTTTCATAGGTCAGTAAACTGAGTACCCAGTTTGTTGAAGACAATTGCTAACACACTGTAAACTACTTAGAGACTGTTTAGTACTATAAAGCAATATAGAAATGTAAGTGCTATTGCTCTTATAAAATCTTTTTACGACTGCCTGCCCAGCCTTCATTTTCCTTCCTCGTGCTCTGTTTAGCTGGAAGGTTTTTGTAAGCAACATCAACATTGGGAAGATAGCAAGGGCTAGAGCAGTGATGGCGAACTTTTACAGACCGAGTGCCCAAACTGCAACCCAGACCCCACTTATTTATTGCAAAGTGCCACGTCCCTCTGGCTTTCTAGTAAGAAACTCTGGCAAACTGTGCTAGGGCTACAGCATGTGTGCCCACAGAGAGGGCTCAGAGTGCCACCTCTGGCACACGTGCCATAGGTTCGCCATCACTGGGCTAGATGAACAATGATTTTCTGCACTGGTATTGTTGTTGTTGTGTGTATGTGCCTTCAAGTTACCTGTTGACTTATGGTGATCCTGTTAATTTCATAGGGTTTTCTTAAGTGGTGGTTTTGCCAGTTCCTTCCTCTGATATATAGCCCACAGCACCTGGTATTCATTGACAGCCTACCATACAAGGATTAACCAAGGCTGACCCTGCTCAGCCTCCAACAGGTATACCTTAGCTTCCAAGATCAGAGGGGAGACCTTGGGCCTTTTAGAGCATTTAGGGCAATGCTGGTGTTACAGATTGCAGTTTGACACAACCAAGATGTACCTCTGGTTAAAGCTGTAGGTGGGAAAGTCGGTAGATCTTTTGGGCTGGTCTCTTGTTCAGGACTGCTAGAGGCCGAGGGGAGATCCTGAACTGTAAGGGGAGAATGCAACCCATTTCCACCAGGAGCTGCCGTGACATATCCTATGGAAAGAAACCATAAGACAGGAATATTTTTGGTGGAAAAACTGTATTGCAAAATTCACAGAAAGACAAAAACTGAAAAATGTGTCATGTTTCAGTTTGCATACTAATTAAGGATATGAGAACCAAGTACATAGTAAACTTACTTATTTTATTATGTATTTAAAATATCTCCTCCCAGCCCGCAAAGGCTCCCAAGGAGATGAACAAATAAAAACTAATTAAAATAATACAAAGATTAAAAAAAAAATAAAAAACACATTAAAATACTAGAATCATAGAATCATAAAGCTGGGAAAGATCTCAAGGGCCATCCAGTCCAACCCCATTCTGCCATGCAGGAACTCACAATCAAAGCACTCCCAACCATCCAGCCTCTATTTAAAAGCCTCCAAAAGGAGACTCCACCACACTTCAATGAAGAGTATTCCATTGTCAAAGAGCTCTTGCCATCAGGATGTTCTTCCTAAAGTTGAGGTGGAATCTCTATTCCCGTAGTTTAAATCCAATGCTCAGTGTCCTAGTTTCTGGAGCAGCAGAAAACAAGCTTGCTCTTTGGAAAACTCCTAAAAGTAGTGTAAAATAATCCTGGAATCCAGTTTTGAAACAGTTAAAATAAAATATCTTGTAGCACCTTTGAGATTAATTGAAAGAAATTGGCAGCATGAGCTTTCCTAGCCTTCAATCTGCTTACTCTGAAGTCCAGGAAAGCTCATGCTGCCCATTTCTTTCTTTCAGTTAGTCTCAAAGGTGCTACAAGATCTCTCTACATACTGATTCTACAGACTAACATGGCTATATCTTTGAATTCTCCCAGTTAAAATAATAATTTCAAATACTGAATGCTATGTGGAACAGTGCAGTTTTGGCTGCCCGCTGGAAGCTTAAAAGCAATGAAGCCACCCTAACTAGCTTGGGTTGGGAAGTCCACAGTTGCGGCATTACTACAGAAAAAGTCCTATTACGTGTGCTTGTTACATGCAGCTTAACTTAGGTATTGGCTCTGCTCTGCAGATCACATATTTCTGACATGTTTATATGGGAGAAGATGGTCTTGCAGATCTCTTTGCATTTGGAGTCCCTCTGAAAACTCCAGGAGTCAAACAAAATGTTTGCAAATTTTTCCAAAATATTTTTACCCCAAAATATCCTCAAAGGGGCATGAGGAGCATTTCCACCACGTTTTGGCCCCATGGGCCCATTTAGGCCAGGAAAAATCTATTTTGAAATAGGATCTGAATAGACAGTGACTTATGCTGGGCCAATAGTGGCCCAGGTAGGCCCAGAAACATGTCCCCATGAGGTATTTGGGAGGGGGAAAAAGAGAGAAAGGTTTGGGTTTGGGTTTTTTTTTTGGGGGGGGGGAGTGGGTGTGGTGTGCAGCCTCTAAGGTCCACCAAGGGATTAATGTGGCCCCCTAGCCTTCCACAGTTGTCCTTCCCTGCTTTAGAGGAACAGCAATGGTCCTGAAGTTTGGGCGGATGGATCATGACTTTCCTATTGCTCCAACAACCTTCCCAAGGGACAAAGGGATTTCAGAGTGCTCTTAATAGAGGATGTTGGTAATACAGTGGGCCCCTTGGTGTCCACTTGGGTTTAGTTCCAGGAGCCCCCATGGATACCAAAATCTGTGGATGCTCAAGTCCCATTAAATACAATGACGTAGTAAAATGCTATCCAAGATGAAGGTGAAGGCTTTCATGGTTGGCATCCATAGTTTTTTGTGGGGTTTTCGGGCTATGTGGCCGTGTTCTGGAAGAGTTTATTCCTGACGTTTCACCAACATCTGTGGCTAGCATTTTCAGAGAACAGCCCCATAGCCCGAAAAACCCACTGAAAAATGGTATCCCTTATAGAAAATGGCAAAATCAAAGTTTGAATATATAAATTTACATATTTTAAAAAATATTTTCAAGCCATGAATGGTTGAATTTATGGATATCTATGAATAAAGAATTCATGAATATGGAGGGATGACTATAGTGGCTTTCATGTTAGTGAGACAGTGAATCTGCTCTGGATTTTAGTCTAAACTTTAAAGGGGTTATCTAAAGTGCTCTTACCCCTAATTCAGTCCAGCTCCTTTAAATTTCAGACTAAGTTCCAAAGTGGATTCAAAGCCTCACTGACTTAAAAGCTGCCAATCACTAGTGGATGTTGTGTAGCAAACTACTATATACATTGACTATAAGCTGACCTCATGTATAAGTCGAGGGCAACTTTAGGGGCCAAAAATACAGATCTTATGTGACTCGTAGATAAGTCGAGGGCAAAACTATGGACATGTAATAAAGGTTCAAAGTACTTATAAAATTCCACTAGGCATAACTGTGTGCTCACCCTGAAGGCTGGATGGATAAGAAATTAGAGGTGGGCCAATGCTTCCAGGACAGATTACATACACTCTTCCCTTTCACCAGGGGATGGTTCCTTTTTTAAATAAGAATTAAAGCACAGTACTTATACTGACCTGTGAATAAGCTGACTCTGGTTTTCTGGGTCAATTTTTTGACTAAAATTTCTGGACTTATACATGAGTATATACTTTGGCGCTGCCTCTGGGAAAGCCTTGCCCTTTCCTTTAGTGGCCTCATCCTGGTTCCCACTGATTCCCATAGACATCAGCAACACCACTGTAGATGGTGGACAGTGTCTCTGCTCTGTTTAAGAGTGTGTCATGACTTTTTCTTCCTACCTTACCAGGAAGCACACCATGATGCAGATATCGCATCTCCTGGTTTTGAAATCGAGGATTTGTTTCTGTCCTGTAATCAGAGATTTTCTAAGATTCCAACAACACTGAACAATATGTGGCAATCCTAGAAAATGCAACCTGTCTTGTCTATTGCTCTGCGGCTGCTAGGCATTTTCCCCTTTCACTCACAGTGGAAACATTTTAATTTGATATCAGAGATGGCAACAGAGGTCACACACTGATAAGGCAAATCTGTGTGGAGTAGCGGTTAGAGCAGCCTTTCTCAATCCATCACCCTTCAGATGTGTTGGAGGTGGCTGGCAGCAGAAGGATGTAAGGCTAGAGAAAGACAGAATCTGTGAAATGATGGCAATCTAAGCATAGCACGCAGCATGAATCTACCCCTCCTGCCATTCCACAGATCTTTCCATCTCTCTCCAGCCTCACAAACACAGTACAGGTATGCACTATGCTGAAAACATCATAAAAAGGCAGAATTAGAATCAGAAAAAGGAGAAGTGAAGATAGGAGGAGAACAACCTAAGATATGCAGGCAACACCATCATATTAGCAGAAAACATTCAGGAACTAAAAGGTCAAACATGAAAGTGCAAAGGCAGGTCTGATGCTGAACATAAAGAAAACAAAAATAATGACCACAGGGAAAAAAATACACAAATTCAATCTAGACAACTAGGAAATTGAAATAGTTAAAGAACTCTCATATCTAGGATCAAACATTGACCAGAATGGAGACTGCAGTCAAGAAATAAGAAGACTGGGAATGGGAAGGGGAAGGGCAGCTATGAAAGAACTGGAAAAGATACTGAAGAGCAAAGACATACAACTGAGAAATAAAGTCAAAATCATTCAGGCCATTGTATTTCCAATTACCATGTATGAATGCGAGAGCTGGACATTGAAGGAAGCAGACAAAAAGAAAATCAACTCATTCAAAATGTGATGCCGGAGAAGATTATGTAGGATGCTATGGACAGCCAAGAAGACAAACAAATGGTTTCTTCAACAGATCAGACCAGGGCTCTCCTTGGAAGCTAAGATGACCAAGTTGAGACTATCGTATGTTGGCTACATCATGAGAAGACACTGATCACTAGAAAAAACAATAGTGCTAGGAAAGCTAGAGGGTAGAAGAAAGAGAGAAAGACCACAAACCAGATGCATAGTCTCAATCAGGGGGGGGCTATATGGGAAAGGGCTTGCAGGATCTGGGCAAGGCAGTGGAGGATAGGGATTCTTGGTGATGTCTCATCCACAGGGTTGCCATGACTCAAAGAACTGTCTCAAGGGCAGCTAACAACAACAACTTGAGCATTCCAAAATCTCAAAAAATCCCAACTCCAAAATGCTTCTGGGCCCAAGCATTTTGGATAAGGGATACTGAAACTGAATTGTTTTGAATTGTTTCAGTATGTTTGCATTGATTTCTAATTATATGCCACCCTGAGATCATCCACTGTAGGATGGAAATAGTTTAATAAATAAAAGTAAATGAAATCCTGGAGAGAAGTGACCAGTGGGGTCTCACAGGGCTCTGTCCTGGGTCCAGTGCTATTCAACATCTTTATCAATGACTTGGAGGACAAAATTAGAATCATAGAGTTGGAAGAGACCGCAAGGGTCATCCAGTCCAACCCCCTGCCATGCAGGAAATCCAAATCAAAGCATCCCTCACAGATGGTCATCTAACCTCTGCTCAAAATTGGGGGCATACTTATCAAATTTGGAGATGACACCAAATTAGGGGGAGAAGCTAATACCTCAGAGGACAGGATTAAGATTCAAAATGACCTGAATAGACTAGAAAACTGGGCCATAGCTAACAAAATGAAATTCAACACAGAGAAATGTAAGGTACTGCACTTAGGGTGGAAAAACGAAAAGCACAGATATAGGATGGAGGACACCTGGCTGAATGAAACTACGTGTGAAAGGGATCTAGGAGTCCAAGTAGACCGTAAGTTGAACATGAGTCAACAATGCGATGCGGCAGCTAACAAGGCCAATGCGATTTTAGGCTGCATCAATAGAAGTCTAGTGTCTAGATCAAGGGAAGTAATAGTGCCACTATATTCTGCTCTGGTCAGGCCCCACCTGGAATATTATGTCCAGTTCTGGGCACCACAATTAAAAAAGGACATTGAGAAACTGGAGCGTGTTCAAAGGAGAGTAACTAAAATGGTGAAATGTCTGGAAACCACGCCCTACGAGGAACGACTTAGGGAGCTGGGGATCATTAGCCTGGAGAAGAAAAGGTTAAGAGGTGATATGATAGCCCTGTTTAAATATTTGAAGGGATGCAAACTGAAGGAAAAGAGATTCCACCTCAACATTAGGAAGAACTTCCTGATAGTAAGGGCTGTTCGACAGTGGAACACACTCCTTCCTCGGAGTGTAGTGGAGTCTCCCTCCTTGGAGGTCTTCAAGCAGAGGCTGGATGGCCATCTGTTGGGGATGCTTTGATTGTGATTTCCTGCATGGCAGCGGGTTGGACTGGATGGCCCTTGCGGTCTCTTCCAACTCTACGATTCTATGATTCTAAATAAATTAATTAATGTTGAACTCCTTGCAAGAATAAAAGTATTTTTTAATATATAAAAACCAATAAAGTAAATTGGGAAGAGAAAAAGCACACACACACCCGACCCACACCCACAAATCTATCCACATATGATATCATTCAGGAATTTGGTACTAATCAAGGTGATGCTCTCTTGGCGTGGAATAACATGGAGCTGATATACAGCCTTCTTTTGCTTTAGAATGAAAAAGGACAGAAGCACTGCCCAACTGCTCAGACTTGCCACCTGCAGGTTTTATAAACTAATTACATGTTCTTAATTCCCTCCAGTTATATCAGCTATTTTCCCTTGGAGCCTATGGGCAAGGACAGGAGGATGAACTAGAGAATTAAGATATCGGTCCCTTTTAGGAGCTGGAGCAGAAAAAGTCAACATGATCACAAATCCATGTGTGGTTCTGTACTCTATGGGATTAGCATGGGGTCCTGGACTCCAGAAGAAAAGGAACCACAACAATATAATGTTGTTGTCATGTACTTTCAAGTAGTTTCCAACTTATGGTGACCCAAGGGTGATCCTACCATGGGGTTTTCTTGGCCAGATTTATTCAGTGAGTGTTTGCCTTTGTCTTCCTTTGAGGCCTAGAGAGTGTGACTTGTTCAAGGTCACCCAGGGGATTTCTGTGGCTGAGCAAGGATTCGAACCCTGGTCTCCAGAGTCCTAGTCCAGTGTGGAAACCACTACACCATGTTCAAATGCAAAAATGAAATAAGAGATATAACAGGAAGCAAATAACATAACAGCAGTGATAACTGTTGGGTTCCATGGCCCCACTCACACTTCACAATTATAGCAGTATTGTTGTTTTTGTTGGGTGCCTTCAAGTCTTTTCTGACTTATGGTGACCCTAAAACGAGCCTATCATAGGGATGTCTTGGCAAGTTTCTTCAGAGGGGTTTTGCCATTGCCATCCTTTGGGAGAGTGTGACCCAAGGTCACCCAGTGGGTTTATATGGCCGAGCCAGGACTATCGTTCCACTTTAACTGCCATGGTTCCATCCTATGGAATCCTGGGATCTGCAGTGTATGGTATTTGGAATCCTCAGCCATGGTGTTCAAGTGCTTCACCAAACTACCATCCCCAGGATTGTACAGGATGCAGCCATAGCAGCTAAACTGGAATAAGAGTGCTATAACTGTGTAGTGCAGATAGACCCCGTGTCAATGAGATCACTCTGAGTGCAACATGAAGTCTTTACCAATAAATCCATAGTTTGGATTAGATTATTTTTTTTTTTGGACCAAAACTTTCACAGTTTGAGGAAATTATAAAAGGACACAATAGCTAAAGAGATTCTGAGACATTTAATTCAATGAAGAAATGTCTTCAAACCCATTTCATTGCAAATAATATTGGGGTGGTGTTGTTGTAGAAGAGGATAGAAAGCAGCCAGTCACCATGCTAGTTGGAGGATCATGCTCCAAAAAGTGACTTTTTTCTAAGCTTTGGTAAAATACCAGATTTTACAAAGCAGGGGTAGCTAGCATGTTAGCCACTGACTTTGATGGTTTGGGAATTTAGCGAGATGTCATCCAAAAAGTACCTGGTTTCAATCCCCATCCAAAGATACTTACTTGTCCTAGGAGACTTTGGAGAGGGAGTTGATAAGGTCATCTGGCCAGGTTTGGAGGAGCAGCCTAATGTCAGGATGAGAAGAAGAGGAAGTGCACCTGTAGGTCCTGAAAAACAGAATGTGATAGGGTTTATCTCACATAGCATATACACCATTGTTACCATTCAGGAAGCCATTTCTCCAGAAAGCAGAGCGGTCCCTCCGACTAGAGAGAGCGAGGCAGCCACCGGAGATGACAGATTTGTCCAGGAAAGGACAATGGATCTCCTATTATTAGAGATGGTGAGGTGAGGCCTCAGACATCAAATTTTGAGTGTTGTGAAAGTGCAATTAATTGCTAGTTGTAGATTTTGTTACCGTAATTTTTTTTAAATTGTACTGTTCATGAGATTTTCCGTGAAGAGATGATCCTGTGATGTTCCTGCCTTATGTAGAAGACAGGACACCTTATGTACAGAGATCTTGTAGGATCTTTGAGACTAATCGAAAGAAAGATGTTTTCAGCATGGGCTTTCATAGACTTTCATAGATACAAAAGCTTTTTGCATCTGAAGAAGTAGACTGAAGTAGGAAAGCTCATGCTGCCAACTTCTTTCTTTCAGTTAGTCTCAAAGGTGCTACAAGATCTCTCTACATACTGATTCTACAGACTAACATGGCTAAATCTTCAAATTCTACCACAGGATACCTTATAACTGATGCCCCCTCTGCATGGACCAAATAAAATGTCCTCCCTCTGTCTTCTCAATGGAGAGACCAGATGATGCATGGCCCAAGCCCCAGTTCTGGTGCAAACAGACCAGACAGCATCCAGCCTGCTCAGCACCAGAACTAGGGCTGATGTTGTTGCGTGCCTTCAAGTCATTTCTGACCCTAAGGGGTTTCTTGGCAAGATTTGTTCAGAGATGTTTGCCATTGCCATCCTCTAAGCCTTCTTAATATCAACCAAAATCCATCATCCTTTGCTCTGGATCTCCCTGGAAGATCTGGAACCCTCTTTTGTGATGCCGGGTAGCTGTTTGAAACGTGTCCCACTGAGCCGACCGGCATGTTCACTGCTGCCACCCATAACTTACTCCAAGGTCAGAATGAATCTCCCAGCTGTGTAAAATGTTTGAAAGGATGTCATTGAAAATGAGAAGAAATTTACTATTTTGTCACGCTGGCTCTAAAAGTTCATGTGAATTCTCCAGAAGGTGGACACTCACACACACAAAAAGGCACTGTCTAGATAGACTCTGCACAAGCCAGGTCAACACTCAAGGCAATTCTTGCTTTTTTGGTTTTACATCATCAGGCTGACTCAGTAGTGTAGAAAACAGTGAGGAGACAAGCTCCATGTGCTCTGGATGGCCAACTGTTTATTCAGTATTTTTAAAATGCCTAACACATTTCAGTCTCAATGGGGGGGGGAACCTTCTTCTGAGGCTACAAACAAACTCTAATATGCTTCTATAATAAGTATTAAAAAGACAGGACAGCACTCAATTAGCCATAACCCATAAAAACTTTGAGGATTATCACACAGGGGTTATCCCATCCTTGTCCCATTCCTATCCCGTCCTTCCCGTGCGATCGCGGGAAGGACTTTCAGACGACGTTGCGCAGATCCCATCATTAACCTGTCGGGAAAGTGTGATTGACCACGATTGCACAAAAGACTTTCAGATGACGTTGCACAGATCCCATCATTAACCCATCATTAAAGAGACATTGGCCTGCATTTTGCATTAACAGAAGTTCATGTTATTGCAATGTTGCTTTAATGACAGGTTAATAGTTAGGTACTACGATTTGAAAGCCTTTAGCACTATTGCAGTCACGGATGGGTTAATGGCCGGATAAGGACTAGAGAGCGATCCCATCCCTATCCCATTTGTGTGTGAGAATCTCCATAGAGATACATATTTTTCATGTTAAAAATATCCGTACCCTTCAAAAGAAATCACTGGATTTGAGCTCACAACCTTGTGGCTGTGAATGGCTGCAGTACTAGAACTCTGTTAGTGAAAATGTGCATCTGGACACCAGTAAGAGTGCTCCAATGTGCATCACACAGTTCTGAGGCACATCAGGCATTTCCTAGCCAATGTCTAGATATGCACTGAGAATCCCAATGTGCATGGGTGACCACTGCCCATCGGGCCATGGCACATCAGTCACTTTACTGAGTACTTCTATAAGGGAGTGTGATTGATTGTCCAGTTACGACATATTCATTGTGTGAAAGGGTGACCAGATGTCCTCCTTGTCCAAGACATTTCCTACATTTCAACCTTTTGTCCTGGAGAAAATCCAAAATGTCATCTGTGTCAAGCATGGCAAAGAAGCATGAATTTATAATTATATTAATGTTTTTAGCTTTTCTTTTGGAATGCTCTACATGTTTTTTTAGTGTCCTACATTTTAGGGTAACTTGTCCTCCTTTGTGGTTATGACACCTGGTCACCCTGACTGTGTGCATGGATGCAAACACAATCCTCACCTTTGTAACACACAAAAGGATTTTTCTGAAGGCAGTTCTCTTGATACCACAAGCCATTTTTCATAACCGCACAATTGTATGAGCTTTTGGTTCCGGGGCTCCACTTCTGAAACTTGTACGGGTCGCTATTAATCCAGACCCAAGAGAGGACTTGACGGTAGAGTCCAATCCAGACAGAGCAATTGAAGCACAGGGAGGCAGCAAGCTCCAAATCTGTCTCATCTCGGAACGTAGCCAGTGTGGTGCCATGTTGGCGGCAGTGGCAATATGCATTTGAGAAGGTCTGGGGCTCAGGGATGAGGATGTATTCACGCTCTAAGGAGGAGGACAGGACCACTGCCACGGTGGCTGTAGGGAAAGAAAAAGAAATGAGGCCCCCGAAAAGTTTTCTTCAACCTCCTTCACACAAAAAGATCCTCCCTAGTGGCATCACTACGGTTGGTGTCGCTCAGTCTGGGGTGGCAGTGGCAGCAGTGGACTGCTCACGCAACCAGACCCAAAAAATGGAAGACATTACAAAATAAAATAAAATATAAAAACACTAATATAAATATAAATGCATTTCATATGGTTTATTTACAGCACTGTTACATATACAGTCTGCCCTTCCCTTACACGGGGGATCCGTTCCAGACCCACCCACCCCCCCTGTGTAAGGGGGAAACTACGTAAGCTTATGCCCCATTGAAAATTCATTAAATTGTACTGCGGCTTCAGTGGCTTCTACTTATAGAGCAAATGCTTAAAATTGTACTTTACCAGCAACGAACCCTTGACTGAATCTACATTTAAATTATTCTTTTCGTTTGTGCATGGTGCTGAAATTAAGGGGGGGAACCCTTTCAGCATTTGCATTGTGTCCTCAAGCAGCCTATTGTCTAAATTGTTTGCTGTCCTTTTCCCCTCCAAGAAACAAACTTGCCCTGAGTGTTGAGTGCAAGTTTTGTCTGCTGCTGCTCTTAGGAAAAAAGAACTCTAAAAGGATCCTTCCTATTCCTGTATTTGCAGCAAGGACAGGCTGTCAAGGAGACACATTTATGGAAGGGAAAAAGCAGAGGTGGTTTGACTCAATGGGCTTCTTAGCCATCTTCAAAATAGAGGATGTTTTGGAATGCCTCCTGGATAGAAAGTTGAAATATCCAGGTGGATGTCTGGTCACCTTGCCCAGAAAGGTAAGAAAGCGGGAGAGAAGGGAGAGCAGGGCAACACTTTGCAATGCTGGCATCCTCCCCTCTTTTGTAGAGGTGCCCTGGCAAGTGGTGAGGAGGTGGCAGGGGGGTTGAGATGGGCACCCCACCCCCAGTTGTCATCCAAAATGTCCCACACTCCTTCCACCCCTTAGTAATGCCCCTGATCCTACCTCACACAAATATGCCCTCCCAGATAGTAAGGAGTGGTATCGCAATTATAGGACTATGATTCCACTATCACCACCATGACAGCGTCCTATGGAATCCTGGTCTTGCATACCCTCCAACGCTTTTCAGGTGAACACTGTGACACATTTGGCCAAGCAACACACAAGCTAGGGGACAATGGAGATTATCAGACAGGAAAAGGACATCCTTGTCTCGTCCTTGTACCATATTTCCTGTGTGATCCGGACACTGTCCCATCTGGAAAGTGCAAGTGACAGTGATCATGTGAAAGACTTTCATATGACATTGCGCTGATCGTGTCATTGTCCCGTCATTGAAGTGGAATTGTCCTGGCATTTTACATTAATGCGAGTTCATGTTAATAAAATTCCAATTCAATGACAGGATCATGATAGGATCAGCGTTACATGTATGAAAGGCTTTTGTGCGATTGCAGCCACAGATGGAATAAGAACGGGAGAGCAATCCATTCCTGACCCTGTCCTGTATGATAATCTCCAATTTTGCCTGAGCCTTCTGGGAAGGGCAAGATTCCATCCCTTCCTCTTGCCTTCAAGTACCTTGTTGAGTTAGGGCAACCCCATGAACATCATAGGGTTTTCTTAGGCCCGGAATACACCTTAGGGTTGCCATAAGTCAGAAATGACTGGGAGGCACGTAACAACAAAACTCTCTTCATCCACAGCCGGCATGATGATGGGAATTGTACTCATCACATCTGTAGAGCACAAGGTTGGGGAAAGCTTAGTTAAGAGGTGTTTTTTTAAAAAAAGCCACCATTTCTGAATTGTTTGTTGAGGAATTACACGTTTGCATGTTCCATTTGTGTATTTTCCACATCTGCAATTTCTATGCAAATATGAGGGTTTCACTTCCTGACAATCTTGGCTTGCTTTGGTTATTAAACTTTTTAAAAAGCTAATGCAAAACTGCAGAACAAACCTCAAATATGTATCTGTATTGGAGGATAGAAAAGTTGTTGTTTTTTAACTGAGTCATAGCTCAATCTGTCTAGAGGCTGTCAAGGGCCCTTTCACACTACACTGCTATAATGCTGTGATTCCACTATAATGGCCATGGCAAAATCCTACAAAATCCTGGGATTTGTTGTTTGGGGAGTTGGGTTGCCAGACTAAAAACTGGAGTGGGCTCCTGTCCTTTTTATGGTTGTGTAGAAAAGGAAATTTTAGCAACTGTTGCTTCTTACCTGGTTCGGCGATAAGCAACACCTACCAAAATTCCCTCTTCTCCACTCCCATTAAAAGGACAGGAACCCTCTCCAGTTTTCAGTGTAACCCAATACATAGGGAGTGGCATTTAAAATTCTGTCAGAGCTCTAATCTCTCGTCAAACCATGTGAGAATGATGTGGCTCTCCAGATGTTATTGGACTGCAATTCCCAGTATCCCTAGTCAGAATAACAAATGGTAAGGAATGCTGGGAACAATAATCTGACATCTGGAGGACCACATGATTTCCACCGTTTTCGCGTGGCAAAATTATTATTATTATTATTATTATTATTATTATTATTATTTATTTATTTATTTATGAAGCGCTGTAAATTTACACAGCGCTGTACATGCAATCTTTTTAGTTAGATAGTTCCCTGCCCTCGGGCTTACAATCTAAAAAGACACGACACAGAAGGAGAAGGGAGTGGTGGGGGGAAGGGTAAGAGGTCCAGCAGTTCCTCTGTACCTCCAAGGCCTGGACCAAGGCAGATGGACTGGAGGGAGAGCTTGGCTTCATAATGGATGGTTAAACATTTTCCAGGGAAAATACATACTCTCAAGTAGGATAATGCATATACAGTACATAGCAATACAGGAAATGGTTTGATAAACAGATAACAAAAGAACACCAAATAGCAAGCGACAATTATGCAATGCCTGGGAAGGCTTCTCTGAACAGGATGGTTTTCAACCCCGTTTTGAAGCTGGTTAAAGAAGTGATGGCTCTTGCTTGTGGGGGAAGAAGGTTCCAGGAGTGAGGGGCAGCGAGTGAGAAGGGGCGAATCCGAGATGGGGCAGAGGAAATCCTGGGCTGGGACAGCAGACCTTGACTTCCAGAACGGAGGGCCCTAGTGGGAAGGTGAGGAGAAATAAGGTCTGATAAGTAAGGAGGGGCCAGTCCATGGAGGGCTTTAAATGTCGACAGCAGGAGCTTATACTGAATGCGGAAAGGGAGGGGGAGCCAGTGAAGGGATGCCAACACAGGAGAGATGTGGTCAGAGCGGTGGGTGGAAGTGATAATGCGTGCAGCTGAATGCTGCACAGAGATTAAAGGACGGAGGTGAGAAAGAGGAAGCCCAGCCAGGATAGGCTTCCCATATCCCGCCTGGGGGCGGGACTTTCCCGATTTGGGGCGGGTCTGCACGGTCCCGCCCCGGTTTGGCCCCACCCCCAGGACTCCCCCCCCAGCGAGTCCTGCAGGCTTGGCTGGGGCTTGGAGGACGTCTGTCTTCCAAGCCCCAGCCATGCCCTGTGGGCTCCTCCGCGATCGCGGAGTCCTCCAGGCTTGGCTGGGGCTTGGAGGACGGCTGAAGCCAAGCCCCAAACCTCTGCCTGGCTGCCTCCATCTCTGGGGGTGGGGGGAAATCCCGGGGGTGGGGGCAAAACGGTGACGGAGGCAGCCAGGCAGGGGTTTGGGGCTTGGCTTCAGCGAGGCCCCATTCCCTTGCCTGGCTTCCTCTGTTGGTGATGGAGGCAGCCAGGCAGAGGAAAGAGCCTTTCCTCTTTCTCCTCCTCCTCTTCTTCTGCCTCCTTTTCTTCCTCCCCTTCTTCCTCCTCCTCTTCTTCTTCTTTCTCCTCCTCTTCCTCCCCTTCTTCTTCATCTTTTTCCTCCTCTTCTTATTCCTCCTCTCCTCCTCCTCCTCCTCCTCTTCTTCCTCCCCTTCTTCCTCTTCCTCCTTTTCCTCCTCTTCTTCATCTTCTTCCTCCTCCTCTTCTTCTCCATCTCTTCTTCTCCTCCTCCTCTTCCTCCCCTTCTTCCTCTTCCTTCTTCCTCCCTTTCCTCCTCTTCTTCATCTTCTTTCTCCTTCTCTTCTTCTCCATCTCTTCTTCTCCTCCTCCCCTTCTTCCTCCCCTTCTTCCTCCCCTTCTTCCTCTTCCTTCTTCCTCCTTTTCCTCCTCTTCTTCATCTTCTTTCTCCTCTTCTTCTCCATCTCTTCTTCTCCTCCTCCTCTTCTTCTTCTCCTCTTCCTCCTCCTCTGCCTTTTCCACTCTTCCTCCTCTTCAATGCCCAAATATGCTGTTTGGAATGGGAGGGGGGAGGTTAGCCAGAAAGGGAAGTACATTTCTGCCATCTGTCTAGGAACAATGCCAAAATGTCCTCCATTTTGATCATGCCTAAGAAACATGCATTTATATTAACATTTTTTAAAAAAAGCATCAGTATTTTTGCGTGTCCTCCATTTTTAAAAATGTGTCCTACATTTGAAAATTTTGTCCTACTTTTGTCCTACATTTGTCCCAGTTTGGAGGTCCAGAATTATGGCAACCCTAAGCCAGGAGGACGTTACAGTAATCAAGTCGTGAGACCACTAGGGCATGGACCAAGATCTTGGCAGTAGAGGCAGAGAGATATGGTTGGATTTTGGCAATATTGTACAAAAAGAATCTACAAGCCTTGGCTGTGGTCTGGATCTGAGGGATACATGACAGAAATCAAAAGAAATCATTTTATTTCTCCCAAAACTTGAAAACATTTTAGGCATTTTCAAAATTGATTGTAAAATAGATTGGAAAAGAATGACTGGAGCCTGGAATGCAAACATTCCACATTTCATCATTTTGGCACAAAAAATAATGAAGAAATTAGAATGAAAGATGGATATGTTTATTTTATTGTATTGTATGAATTTTCAAGCTCTGGGTTGGAGATAAATTTTACTTACCTCCAAGAAGCAGGGGTGTAGCTGAAAGCTTCATAGTGATGGAAAGGGAAGCCTAGTTCTTTAAAACCCAGCAAATTTCCATTAATAATGATGTTGACAGGCTGAAAGATTCTGGATATCTCAGAACAAAGGCCTAGTTCTGAGATGTGAATAATGATGGGGAAGGTGGTCCACAAGATTGTCTTAGTGAGGATTCCCAGTTGCGGCAAGGGCTTAGTCAGGTACCACAGATTTCTAGGAAGGTTAGCACAGGTTAATTCCCAAGAAATTTGGACCTTTATAACCACTGAAGGAAGATTTGAATTTCAAATCAAGAACTCATTTGAATTTCAAATCAGGAACTGATTTGCTTTCTGGAAACAACGCTGTTGCTGCCTTAGACAAATCCTGCTGCTTTAGGACTGAGGACTAACCCATACTTTGCAACTAGCAAAGCCAAACCACAAAAGAACATACACACACCTTTAATTTCTATTATTTGCTGTCTGACAGCTCCCTTGAGGGTAGACAATTTGGAGACAAAACGCTGGATTTAGGCTATCCTAATTCTCAGGGCCTAGGTCTGGGTCTTGGGGCCTGAACCTTTTTCTCTGGTCCTCAGAACAAGGAGAAAACATCCCAGAGTAAGAGCACTGCCTTGAAAAGTACATTTCTTCCATTGTTAGATTCATTTGAATGGCATACACTATGCTTAAGATATCATGCTCAATGACACCACATGAAGACTAGGAGTCTTCCTTTGCTAGATCACATCTTTGGGCCCAAAAATCTTAACTGGAATGGATACACCTTCTCATAACTCAGGGCTCCAGTTCCCTTGACATCCTGTAACTCACAAAAAACTCTTTGTTAGTCCAAGGCCCTGCACCACTCTATTTTTTTTTACCTCTCTATACATATTAAGAAGTTGTAAACTACAAAATAAAGGTGGATAGATTTTACTGCAGTATCACTTTTGTGCTCCAGTAGTCAAACAAGCAATTAATAAATATTATAATAAATAATAAGGAAATCTTTTTCTTTCAATTTTTTGTAAAAGTCAAAACCCTGAATGTCATTTGAGGACTATAAAACACAGCTCTATACTCTTGAACAACAACATTTGATGCAGCTATTTGGCTGCTTCTGCAAGCTGGTTGAATGCTTGAGACAATGCCGTAACAGTGTTCAAGATTCGACGCCGATCCTTTTCGGCTAAGCGGGTGCCGCAGCGTTGGAGAAACTTGTCTGGATGCCAGAGAGCCTGCTGGCGCCGAAGGAAACGCCGGTAAGCTGCTCTGTCAGCAGGGTCTACTCTGTGGAGCACCACAGCAGCCATCTCCTCAGGTGTCCCAGATGGGCATGGCCAGGGAATGTCCGCATAATGCAAAGACTGAGAACTGTGACTGGAGAAGACCCGGCTGCAGCCTTCCTCGTAGAGTTGCCTCTTGGCCTCCTTCAGTTCTTCCTCTTTGGCTCGGGCACGCTTTTCGTACAGCCGATGCTCCTCCTCCAGAAGACGTTGTGACTGCAGGGAAGGCTTTGAAGGTTCCATTTTGGGCCTTTGGCGATGTTGTTCCTCTTCTTTCCTGCGTTTTTTCCTGTATTCCTGAAATATGCGATCAGCCCAATCTTCAAAGGTTTCCGGGTCTGGACCAGTAGTGTAGGAATCATCTGTAAAGGGTCAAAACAAAAGACAGAATTGTGAAAACAGATGCTTGAGTGCGATGCTCAAGCGGTAGGAAAGAGGAAGGGAAAGACTGAAGGCACTGGAAGTAAAACAAAGATATGTAAAAAAAACAAAGTTTTCAGAGGTTTTAAGAAAGGTTTACAACTCCTTCATTGGGGCAGACTGTAAATGAGGTTAGAACACATTGAAAACAGGTATCAGGAGAGAAAATACTATTACAAGGATTTAGTCTTTATCTTTTAATATTTACCATCTGTTACAATTTTTTAAAAAGTACTTGCATTAGTGATTTCTTTTCCTTCGGTCATCTATTTTAAATGCATTATAGTTTTATTTATAGTATGACTGAGTTGAAAGAATTAATCACTTAAATAAACATAAGCCCTTTGAGAACTTTCTTGCTCGATTGTAGTAGGATGACTCAGAGGTAATGAGCAGTTAGCAAAGCTGTGCACCCATAGGTTGCTGGTTCAGACTTCATCTTGGCCTTGCATTGGTCCAGCTATTCTGGTTGGACATAACTTTCCAGTAAAAATCTTGCACATTATCTGGCACTCAGCCCTTTAACTGGGGATCAAAGTTGGGATTCTTGCAAGGGATGTACTTAACTTAGAACAGGGATGGGCACACGGTGGATAGGGCTGCATGTAATCCTTGGATCTCACTGTGGACCTTGAAGCCTTTCTCAGTCTCCCAAAGCTACCCAACCCCTTTATTTATTTATTTTTTTAAAGATTGTCAAGCGGTTTTCACCCAATAGCCACACATAAAACCCAACAACTGCATGGAAACATATAATTCCCCCCATCCCAGCCTACTACAGAACCGTGTACAGTCCCCAGAAGACCTCCATTTTCTTCCACATTCCCTCTCAAAATGGCAATAGGAAGTGACACAATGTCATCCTGGTATTCAGTGATATATTCAGTGACCATATAACACCTGTACTAAAATCTTTACACTGGCTGCCAATTAGCTTCCGGGCGCAATACAAAGTGTTGGTCGTTACCTATAAAGCCCTACATGGCTTGGGCCCGAGCTACTTGAGGGAGCGCCTTTCCCTACATAATCCGCCCCGCACCCTCAGAACAACGGGGAAATATGTTCTTGAATGGCCAAAGGTAAGACTGGCAGCAACATACCAAAGAGCTTATTCAGCAATAGCTCCAACCCATTGGAACGTGCTCCCGGAAGAGATTCGACTCAGTTCGACATTGGAAGCCTTTAAGAAGGCATTGAAAACTTATCTCTTCCGGGTAGCATACCCTCCCAACTCGCTGTAGAGAAATTAGTCCCTACTGGAATAGCTTGTTATCTGATGCCCGATTGCTGTTATATATGTTTTTAAACTTTGATTGTATTTTTGGATTTGTATGATATATTGCACTATGACATGGGTCATAGAGTTTTAATGACTGTGAACTGCTTTGATCTGTAAGAAAAGCGGTATAAAAATAAAAGTTTTATTATTTATTTATTTATTATATCTTTACACTTCAGGCTCTTGTCTAGTTCCTTCATAGCTGCCCTTCCAAGGCCTAGTTTTTTTCATATTTCTGGGCTGCAGTCTCCATTTTGACTAATGACTGAGCCACAATACAGTATAGGCAATCTTTCACTATTTCAATGTCTTCATTGTCTCCTTTAAAACTATATAAATCATCTGTGGTAAATATTTTTTTTCTTAATGTCTAATTATAAACCTGCCTTTGAACTTTCTATCTTGAATTTCTTCAATATTTATTCAAAGTCTTTGATACATACTGCTAGTATAATAGTGTGATCTGCATATCTTAAACTGTTGGGTGTTCCTTCCTCCAATTTTAACACTTTCTTCCTCCTAGTCTAATCCAGATACAATATATTCAGCATTCAAATTAAACAGCTAAAATGATAGCATTCTGCCTTACTTGACCCTCTTGGTAAATGGAATCGATTCTGTTTCTCCATATTCTGTCCTGAGTACAGATTAAACATTAGTGGAATGCTATCATCCTAGCTGTTTAATTTGAATCAAATGTTGTGGCATACCCATTTATTCCAGAGTGATCCATACTTTTTCATGATCTGCACAACCAAAGACGTTGCTATAATCTATAAAGAACAGGCTGATTTTCTTCTGATGTATAGTGAATCACGCAATTGAAGGGTTTAGTGTGCTTTTTATATCTCAAAATGCTGGCAGATAGGTTAAAGGCGGAAAGAGCAAATTGCCAAAGCCTCTCTAGTCAAGTTTGAGATTCAGAAATGAATCTGGACTTCCTGGTTCACAGCTCACTTGCTCTCTCACTCTCTCTGTCATCACACTATCCTACCTTATAATAAATCACTGTCATCTTTTTTCTTCTTCCTTTTCCTGCTGTCGTCATCAATTACTCAGGAATAACGCTGATAAAAACTTCCCTAGGATGACTCTGCAGGTGAATTCTGATCTAGGTCTGAACAAATCACCCCATCTAAGCTTGTGAAATAATATTTCTCCAGGCTGGTGAAGGCATTGCTGGGTCAATAGCGTTAACCATAAAGTTGATGCCGAGGATCATCAGAAAAAGCTCCTGATAAAGGATGTAATTTCACCAATTTTGAATCAGCTCACATGCTTATGTCCAGAGCAGCTCACAAGACACCATACAATTATTAACTTGAACATGCAAAAAAGGGTGATCAAATGGTTGCAGCAACTCCCTTATGACCAAGAGTTTACAACATTTGAATATGTTTCACATAGAAGAAGAAAAAAATTGTTGTTATTTGCTGACAGGTTCACTTCAACTTATTCTGATCCTATGTAAGAAAGACTGCCAAGATCATCAACAGCCCTATTCAGATCTTGTAAATTCAAGGCTATGACTTCCTTGATTGAATCAATATGCCTGTAATACCATCTTTTCTGCTGCCTTCATCTTTGTCAAGCAGGGTTGTCTGATAATATGTCCAAAGTACCACAGTCTCGGATTAGTCATTTTGGCTTCTAGTGAGAAGTCAGCCCTAATTTGCTCTAGAAGCCATTCAACTGTCTTTCTAGAAGTTCATGTTATCACAGAACTCTCTCCCAGGACCACATTTCAAATGAGTTGATCCTCTTTCTGTTAGTTCATCACTGCCCAGATGTGAAACCGTACATAGAACTGGAAATACAATGGCATGGATGATTCTGACATTAGTACTCAATGATTTATCTTTACACCTGAGTGAGTAAGATAGAGAGGTCTACAAATATGCACAGAGGTGGGTGGAATGGGGGAAGTTTTTCTCCCTATCTCATAATACTGTATCAGAATCTAGTCTCATCTACTGAAGGTGACTGCTGGGACATTCAGGACAGAAAAAGGGAAGTCTTTCTTCACACAGTTCATAGCAAAACTGGGGAATTTATGACTGTCAATGTGGACAGCCTTACAAGGAGTTTGGAAGAAATTCACAGAGGTGGGTTATATCATGTCTCCCCTTACTAAAGATGATGAACATTCATTGCCTCCAGCACTAGGGATAATACCAGTATCAGAGACAGAATGCCTCTGTACATCAGTTGCTTGAGAGTACAAGTGGGAGGGTGCACTTGCACTCCGTTTTTTCTTTTGAGCTTCCACAAGCAACTTATTTCTGTCACTTTATGGACAGAAAGATGGATGAGATATGCATCTGCTTTATCTAGAGCATGAAAGTTAATTCTTGGACTACAGCGTCAATAATTCCCTAGCCTGGGAGTTATTCTCTACAAAAATAACTTTACCAAGCCTTTGATCTACCAAAGCTCTTCTTATGTTCTCATATCAAATTGAACAACTCCAGAACAATAAGGAAACAAATATTGAAGCAATTAGAAATGACTATAGTGTTCAAAGGTCAATAAATCATAACCATTTGTTTTCAAAAATCCAGACAACACTGAATTGCTGCTGTTGCATTTCAGACTTAGGGTGATCCTAAGGAAAATCATGGGATTTTCTTGGCAAGATTTGTTTGCCCTTGCTTTCCTCTGACAGAATGTGAATTCCCCAAGGTCACCCAGTGGGTTTCTGTGGCTGAGCAGGGATTCGAACCTGGTCTCCAGATTCCTAGCCCAAAACTCAAACCACTACACTTTGCTCTCTCTCTCTCTCTCCCTTTAAATGAGCCCTGGTGGCGCAATGGTTAAATGCCTGTACTGCAGCCATTCACTCGAAACCACAAGGTTGCGAGTTCAAGACCAGCAAAAGGGCCCAAGCTCGACTCAGGCTTGCATCCTTCCGAGGTCGCTAAAATGAGTACCCAGATTGTTGGGGGCAAATTAGCTTACTTGCTAATTAGCTTACTTGCTGTTCACTGCTATGATCTTTGGAATAGCGGTATATAAATAAAACAAATTATTATTAAAAAATTAAATTATTTCCAAAATCTGTCCATATCTCTCTGCTTCTACTGCAAAGACTTTGGTCCATGCCCTAGTGGTCTCGCGACTTGACTACTGCAACCTTCTCTTGGCAGGGCTTCCTCTCTCTCACCTCCACCCACTGATTTCTGTTCAGCACTCAGCTGCTCGTATTATCACACTCGCTCACCGGTATGACCATGTCTCCCCTCTGTTGTCATCCCTTCACTGGCTCCCCTTTCCCTTCCGCATTTGGTACAAGCTTCTCCTGCTCACTTTTAAAGCCCTGCATGGGCTGGCCCCTCCCTATCTCTCTGAACTTCTTTCTCCCTACATTCCCACTCGTTCCCTCCGTTCTGGTAGCCAAGGTCTCCTGTCCCAGCCCAGGATTTCCACTGCCCCTGCCCGGATGCGTCCCTTTTCGCTTGCTGCCCCCCACTCCTGGAACCTCCTCCCCTTACAAGCACGACTCAACACGTCTCCAACCAGCTTTAAAGCTGAGTTAAAGGCCATATTGTTTAGGGAAGCGTTCCCAGGGAGTCTGTGATTGTGAACTGGTTGCTTTGATGCTTGACTCAATATTGGATATTTGCTGTTTTAACTTGTTTTCTTATAATGTTGTTAATTTGTTGTTTTAACTTCTAGATTGTACGCCATAGGCAGGCTTTTTATATATTCCTGATTTTACTTGGTTTTGTACAGCGCAGTGTACATTTACGGCGCTTTATAAATAAAGCTAATAATAATAATAATAATAATAATAATAATAATAATTTATTTTAAAAAAGTTACAAGCCAGAAATATGAATGAAACCCAAAAAAAGGCAAGAAACAGAAACAAATGCAGGCAAAAACTAGCTAAAATGCAGGCATTTAAAAACCAACAAGAGAGTCAAGGTCACACGGGATGTAAAAAAGGAATGGACTCAGAGCAGAGAGACACCACCTTCTTGCCAATATATCCATCCAAACGGAGCCATGTTACAAAGGAAGATCCACTTCTGCTCCAATATCATTGAGATACTTAATGAGCAGAGACCATCGTTCTTCAAAAAGCAGGGGAAGATTACAACCTCGCAAGCTTCTAGATTGATCAGTGAGCTATTCCATGAGCCAAAAATTCCAAAATCGAGACCACCAATGGCTCTCAGTGAATAAAATACAAACAACGCAACCTAATCCAAGCACTTAAAACTAAACAGGAAAATAAACAAAGCTTAACACAGATGTAACAATATACTATCTGCGATGGCAGACAGATCTCCAAGTTGGAGAAGCAACACAAAGTTCTCTAAAACATAAACTATAGGACACTGGTTGGTGGCAATTCCTCTGTCTCATGGCAGTCTGTCTCCCGCATCCTCTAATAATAATAATAATAAAATTTTTATTTATATGCCGCCCTTCCTTCGATCAGGGCGGCTTACAACAAATAAAATATAAACAAATTAAAATACATACAATACAACAAAACAAAACCAACAGTAAAAAGCCCCATAGCCCAACCTCTTGGCCACGAAAGAGGAGGGAGGCCCACAGGATATCTATTCTACTCTCTAAACCCTCTCCCCGTCTCTCATCTGGTTTAGAAAGTTTTGTGACAAACATATGAACAAATTGCAGGGTTGCAAATTGCAGGAGCCCTGGTGGCGCAGTGGTTAAATGCCTATACTGCAGCCACTCACTCAAAACCACAAGGTTGCGAGTTCAAGACCAGCAAAAGGGCCCAAGCTCGACTCAAGCTTGCATCCTTCCGAGGTCGCTAAAATGAGTACCCAGACTGTTGGGGGCAAATTAGCTTACTTGCTAATTAGCTTACTTGCCGTTCACCGCTATGATCTTTGGAATAGCAGTATATAAACAAAACAAATTATTATTATTATTAATTGCATCTACACTGCAGAATTAATGCATTCTGACACTAACTGCCATGACTCAATGGTATGGAATTCTGGGATTTGAAGTTCTGTGAGATGTTTAGCCTTCCCTGACAGACAGTTCTATGGCCACAATAAACTACAAGTCTCAGTATTGGAACCATGGCAGTTAAAGTGGTGTCAAACTACATTAATTCTGCAGTGTGGCAGCAGCCTATGCCTGTAAAGCCATGCCCATGCTCGCAGTGGATGTGCCTCGCAGTGGATGTGCCATCGGCGTTTGAAGCTCAACATGTCCAAGACGGAGCTTCTTGTCTTTCCTCCTAAGTCCACCCTTCAACACTCCTTTTCTGTCTCTGTGGACAACATTTCTATTCAACCAGTCCAGCAAGCCCACAGTCTTGGTTTTATCTTTGACTCTTCTCTGTCGTGTATCCCTCAGATCCAGACCACAGCCAAGGCTTGTAGATTCTTTTTATACAATATTGCCAAAATCCAACCATATCTGTCCGCCTCTACTGCCAAGATCCTGGTCCATGCCCTAGTGTTCTCACGACTTGATTACTGTAACGTCCTCCTGGCTGGGCTTCCTTTTTCTCACCTCCGTCCTCTTAATTTCTGTCCAGCATTCAGCTGCACGCATTATCACATCCGCCCACCGCTCTGACCACATCTCTCCTGTGTTGGCATCCCTTCACTGGCTCCCACTCCCTTTCTGCATTCAGTACAAGCTCCTGCTGTTGACGTTTAAAGCCCTCCATGGGCTGGCCCCTCCTTACTTATCAGACCTTCTTTCTCCTCACCTTCCCACCAGGGCCCTCCGTTCTGGTAGTCAAGGTCTACTGTGCCAGCCCAGGATTTCCTCTGCCCCATCTCGGATTCGCCCCTTTTCACCCGCTGCCCCTCACTCCTGGAACCTTCTTCCCCCACAAGGAAGAGCCATCACTTCTTTAACCAGCTTCAAAAAGGAGTTGAAGACCATCCTGTTCAGAGAAGCGTTCCCAGGCATTGCATAACTGTCACTTGCTATTTGATGTTTCTTTGTTGTCTGTTTTATTGAATCATTTCCTGTATTGCTATGTATTTTATATGTATTATCGTACTAGAAAGGCCCCTTCCCCTCCACCCCTCCCTTCTCCTTTTGTGTCATGTCTTTTTAGATTGTAAGCCTGAGGGCAGGGAACCGTCCAATTAAAAAGATTGTATGTACAGCACTGTGTAAATTTACAGCGCTTTATAAATAAAGGTTAATAATAATAAATAATAATGGCATGGATGTACAGGAAGGCAGAAAGCCTCACCACTGTTACTGTTTTAATTGTTTTATGTAGTATGTATGTAATTTTAATCCTAAATCGTTTAATTCTATTTTAAGGGGGGGATACTTTGTATATATTGCTGTATCATTTTTAACACTGTAAGCCGCTTTGATTGTTTTAACAAAAAGCAGGGTAAGTATTATTATTATTATTATTATTGGGGCACTAAGGTCAGCCAAAATAAGTGGCCAAGGCAAAATTTGAAATGAACCTTCGCTCACAGCCATTAGCCACTAGTTGTTCTTACATGGCTTGGGCCCAGAGTACTTTCTGCCTATTTTTTTTGTTTAATGGCCTTAATGTTTTTATACTATTACTGTTTAATTCTGTTTTAGTACTGGGAATGGGGGGGGGGGTTCCTAGGGTTTGATTTTTTAAAAAACTCTATTGTAACTTGCGCCAGATTCTTCGTGATTGGGTGGGCTAGAAATAAATATTTATTATTATTATATTATATTCTTCTTCTGGAGGCCAGGAAGAGTCAAACCACAGAATTTTTTCCGTCTGGGAGGTAAAGTGAAGGTGGGGTGGAGTGGATGGCATTCTCCCCTGCTGTTGTGCCATCACTTGAGCATCTGAAACTTCAGAAATTAACCTATCATGCCCGGAAATAAAATGAGGAGGAAAGTTGCATCTGGCATCCCTCTGTGTGTTAAGACTACTGTTACAAGTTTGGGAATGAAGCCAGTAAAACAAAAGAAAGCACAAACCAACTTGAACCTTCCCAAGAAGCCCCACTCCACTCACAGTGAAAATCTTGACACCAGAAAAATGCCAAACTTCACCTTCATACTGCCAAAAGGTCTCTTGATATTCATCTTCCCATTCACCAAGAAGTTTGCATTGCCATTCTCTCTCTGCACTGCATTCTGCTTCTTCTTCTCCAAAGGCCTCTGGGGGACACTGCAGAGAATAAAGGGATATCAAGAATTCAAATCTACATCTGAAACCCAATTACCTGGTAAAAATCCTTCCCTGGCAAGCCATGACTGTTACCCATTTCTCTTTTGTTTGTCCCAAGAGGTCTCCTGGAGTCTTTCCATCTCTGTTCCGGATGCACATGGCAGAAGGACAACATTTTCGCAAGGGTACAAAAAGGTCTTCATACACTGGGAAAATAACAATGAAATTAACAATGCTGTTAGTTAGTGACTAATTAGCTAAATGAGGGAGACAACTAAGGCTGCTTCTACACTGCAGAATTAATGCGACTTGACACCACTTTAACTGCTCAGTGCTATGGAATGCTGGGGTTTCTAAGGTGAGATGTTTAGCCTTCCCTGTCAGAGAACAAATTATAAATTCCAGAATTCAATAGCATTGAGCCATGGCAGTTAAAGCGTTGTCAAACTTCAATAATTTTGCAGCACGGCTGCAGCCTGTTGTAAATGAATGTGATGATGCCAGGCCCTTACAAGGAATAAAGATGTGGGAGAAACAGTGCACTTGGCTTTTAGCCTGGCATTCGACCAAAGAAGCCTCATGCAGTAAAGTGGGATGGAGTTTTGTGGCCCTCCAGTTGCTAAAGAAAAACTCCTAGCAGCCCTAGCCAGCATAGCCAATGGTTAGAAATGTTGGGAGCTGTAGTTCAACATATGGAGGGCTATATAATTCCCACCTCTGCATGCAACAGTGGCATTTCTAGGACTCCTTTGCAAATTGCTTCGACAAGCCAAGTAGCTTAAAAACAAAGGTACATCCATATCTCTATATAAAGCATGTTTTAAAAACGGTATCTCCCTATACGAACCTACCTGTAAAAGTTTGACAGCACTTTAACAGCCATGGCTCAATGCTATGGAATTCTCAGATTTGTAGTTTTGTGTGATAATTAGCTGTCCATGTTAGAGGGTTCTGGTGCCCAACCAAACTACAAATCCCAGAATTCCACAGCACTGAGCTATGGCAGTTAAAGTAGTGGCAAACTGCTTCATTTCTTCACTGTGGCAGCAGCCCTAGTTTAATTGTGTTTTGACTTTTGTATCAAGAGCTTTTTAAACTGTATTGTGCTTTTAAAATGTTGTAACTGCTTTGGACCCTGTGTTGGGAGAAAAGCAAGGTATAAAAGATTAGATAGATAGATAGATAGATAGATAGATAGATAGATAGATAGAATTCCAGCAGGGGAAATCAATGAGCAATGGATTTGTGTGTGAATGGGTAGGGGCAGGCAGGGAGTTGGGAAGAGTTGCCTTCTGCTTTTATTCCATTCTCCTCCATCCACCACAAATTACGACACAACTCCAGTTCTAGACAAAACTGGACAGTTAGTGTGTCTCTGTGTTGACTGCACAGCCCCTTTCAAAGCACAAATGGCCAAAACAGTTTTGTTTTGTTTTTTAATTTTCTGACTTGCTAACATTATTCTGTCAGCACCCTGGTTAGAAAAAAAGATACCATAGAATGATTCTATGATTCTATGGTATCTTTTTTTCCTAAAATAAAATTCTCCAGCAAATAAAATTCTCCGCTTCCCACATGAAGATGCATACAATTCAAAGCCTCAAAATTATCTGGGCCCCTCTGCAGAATAACCCACAAGCACCTCAACTCATTTCTAGCAGTTAAAATACCGCAAGAAGGGATTCCACCTAAACATTAGAAAAAACTTCATGACAGTGAGAGGTATTTAAGAGTGGAACTCATTCTGTCGGAGAGTGATAGAGTCTCCTTCTTTGGAGGGTTTTAAACAGAGGCTGGATGGTCTTCTGTCCGGAGTGCTTTTATAGCATCTCCCTGCATGGCCCTTGTTGTAGTCTCTTCCAACTCTAGGATAAGTTGAACAGCTAATAATTTCCTCCTCTTTCATCATACTCAAAATCAGCAGGCTATTCTGCTTAATAGTAAGAGTTGGTCTGATTCATAATCTGTCTCTTACCAGTGCCTCCCTTGCGTGCAACCCGCCGGGCCGCCACATGTAGAGCTGTATCTCCATTTTGGTCCAGAAGGTTGGGGTCTGCTCCATACTTCAGCAAAAGGATAGCAGATTTGAGATCCTTTCGGGCGCAGGATCTGTGCAGCGGAGTTCGGTTCTTGCGGCCCGAGGTCTCAGCCAGGTTCAGGGTTTCCCTGTGACGCTGCAGGAGCCTGCGCAGCTTGTGGTGGTGGCCAGATTCTACATAGCGCCACAGACGGCGTTGAGACTTTGATGCCATGGGAGGGAGCATGCGTTGAAAGGGCTGGGTATTCACAGACAGGGGCTGGAGGAAAGATGATAAAGGATCAGTGTCAATTCCTCCCCACAAATTCTGATCAGCCTTCTTCCACCATAACATCACTACTTTGTCAATACTCCTTATACTCTTTTCTTCCCCCGTCTCTGAAATACACACCACTTATTTATACGTGCTACCAACTTCTTTCTTTCAGTTAGTCACAAAGGTGCTACAAAATCTCTCTACACACTTATTTTTGCTTATGTTTCTGACACAATTTCAGTGCTTAGTTTATGAGATGTACAGTAAGACACGCCATTATCAAACTCTACTATTCTGCTCCCATCTCTTCTCAACCCAAATATGCGCTTCTTTGAAAACAGTAATAAGGTGAGGCGGAGCTTTGAAACAGGAGTTAGTCTTCTGTCAGAGAACTCTGGTGTCTCATCAAACTACAATTCCCAGAATGCCATACCACTGAGCCGTGGCAGCTAAAGTGGTGCCAAACTGGATTATTTCTGTAGTGTGGATACAGTCTGAGTTGAGATTCTGGGAGACCTTTCCTAGCTCTGCCAATTAGGAATCGTCCCTCCTGCTTAATCCTAGGTGTATCTTCCAAGTTGTTTCACACTTATAGCCACCGTAAGGCGACCCTATCTTGGGGCTTTCTTGGCAAGATTTGTCCAGGGGAGGTTTGCCATTGCCTTCCCCTGAGGAAGCTGAGAGAGTGTGACTTCTTGCCCAAGGTCACCCAGTGGGTTTCCATGGCTGAGCCAGGATTTGAACCATGGTCTCCAGAGTCATAGTCCAACACTCAAACCACAACACCACCCTTGTTTGTTGTTGTGGGGTTTTCTTGGGAAGATATGTCCAAAGGAGGTTTGCCATTGCCTTCCCCTGAAGCTGAGAGAATGTGACCTGCCCAAGGTCAGCTAATGGGTTTCTATGGCTGCGCAGAATTCGAACCCAGGTCTCCAGTCATAGCCCCAACACTCAAACCACTCTGCTTTTCATTAACATCCCCTTCTTCCTCCTTAAACCCTCCCTCTTCTGACCCTTTTCCACCATCCCCCTTTCTTCCATGTTTCATCCCAAACCCAGCTCCTTTTTCTTTCCCATCATCTTCACCTTTACCTTTAAGAACTCTCCATCTCTCCAAGGTTCTCCAATCAAAATGGCGCGCTTCCGTGTTGGTCGGCGGATTTTCAATGGGGGACCGGAAACATCCAACTAAGGGCGGAAGTGGCTTCAGGATAGTTGTTCAGAGTGGACATTTCCATAGCCTCTGCCCCTACTTGGTGCTCTGGGTTTTAGAGTCCGAGCAGGAAACCTTGAGCTGGGAGAGAAAGGGTCCCAGTACCTGCTGATAACCAGGGCTACAAACCTAGTTGCAAGGAGTATAAGCCTCATGGAACTCAGCAGGACTTATTTTTGTGTAGAAATATATACAAATGCACTTTAAAAAAACAATAAGGCAATTGTTTATCTAATTATCTTGAATTAAAACATTCGGAGACATAGCCATATTAGTCTGGAACATCTGTTATGCAAAGCGATGTTGTAGCACCTTTGAGACTTAAGGGTGCATCTACTCCATAGAAATAAGGCAGTTTGGCATCACTTTAAATCCTATACTGTATGTGTGTGTGTAGTATACACACACACACTACAAATACTGTGTTCTCTCTCTCTCTCTACATATATATATATATGTGTATATATGTTTGTGTCTGTCTGTCTGTGTGTATACACATACACACACACACTTGTCCCTACATATTCACTAGGGTTAGGGGCATAAAAACCCCATGAATATGGGAAAACCACAAATAACAAAAACACCATGTTTTGTACCTGAGATGACTCCTCTCTAGGAATCTCTAGGTCCTCCACTGCAACTCTGTGGTCAACGTCCAACAGACACTGACCATTGAACTGCACTGGAGGAGCTACAAAGGCCTAGTAGAGTGTTCTCTCTAGGAATCTGTAGGTCTTTCAGTGCAAATTTTAGCTAAATTTAACCGTAGAGTTGCACTGGAGGACCTAGCAATTCCTAGAGAGAACATATTAATCAAATCCGTGAATTATCAAATCCACAAATATCAAAGCCGCAAATATGGAGAGATTAGTGTATATAGTTGATGTGGGCCTCCAAGCCATTTCTGACTTATGGCGACCCTATCATGGGGTTTTCATGGCAAGATTTGTTCAGAGGAGGTTTGCCATTGTCTTCCCCTGAGGCTGAGAAGATGTGACTTGTCAAAGGTCATCCAGTGGTTTTCACGTTTCAGCAGAATTCAAATCCTGGTCTTCAGAGTGGTACTCCAACACTCAAAAACACTAGGCTCTCTCTCTTAGAATCATCCAAACCATTGATTTCCCCATTACCATGTGTAGATGTGAGCGCTGGACAGTTAAGAATGAATACAGGAAGAAAATCAATTCACTGGAAATGTGGTGCTGGAGGAGTGCTGGAGGATCCTACGAACAGCCAAAAAGACAGACAAATGGGTCCTACAGCAGCTCAAACCAGAAATCTCCCTGGAAGCCAAGATGATAAAGTTAAAGTTGTTGTACTTTGGTCACATCATGAGCCTCAGGACTCATTGGGGAAAAAACAATAATGCTATGAAAGGTGGAGGAAAGTAGAACAAGAGGAAGGCCGCATGCTACATAGATTCTATTAAGGTGGTCATGGGTATGAGTTTACAGAAACTAAGCAGAGCTTTGGAGATGTCTCATCCACAGGGTCGCCATGGGTCAGGATCAGTATGTATGAAATTTTAGTTAAAAAATTGACCAAAAAACATGGGTTGACTTATTCACAGGTCAATGTAAGTTCTGTACTTTAACTCTTATTTTTTTAGAAAAGGATCAATCCCAGTCTTTTAGGAGAGTGGTAAAAGGTGAGAACACAGTGTCCCTGAGAGCATCTAAAAGAAACATGGACCTGCTCTACTCGCTCCACTGCAGTGCCATTTCTGATCTTTTTGAGTGCCTTGGCAGGAAAATGGTAGCAGTGGCAGCTCTTTAGCACTTCCCTTCAAAGCAGTGCCAAGGAGGATTAGTGTTTGCATAAGACGTGTGTGTTTGTTAGTTATTCTGGGTTAAAATCAGGCAAAGTTATCACATTAAAGTTAAAAGCTATAATCACTGTTAACTTTTGCTTTGCTTTGCCTTTTCATCCTCCCTGACATGTGCAAATTTTCCTAGCCCTATCCACTCGCGATCACCTTCCCCACCACACATTGCACAGCCATCATTTACAGAAGTTCCCTCTTCATCCATTCAGTTTTTAGTGTGAACATGGTCATGCTTGTTGGCATTTTGTAAGCTCTTTGGCACTGTTTTCCTTTGCTTCATCCTTTACATCCTTTTGTTATATGCCCCTAAGTTTTACCCTTGACTTTTCCATGGGCCATATCAAAATCTGTAATTTTGTTCCCAAAACCTGCCCTCATCTTATACATGAGGCTGACCTATAGTTGAGTGTATATGTATTTTTTAATTTTTGTATTTCAGTCTGGGCATTGGGTCCCATGTGGGAGAAAAGTAGGGCTTAAATATAATAAATGTATCCATGTGTTTGTGTAATTCCCCCTTTTATAGCCATTCAAGTTTGTGGCCATTAGTATACCCAATGGTAGCAAATCCCACAGTTTAATGGTGTGCGTGGTGACATGTCTTTAATTTAAATATTCATATTCTGCCCTTTAGCATGAGATCTCAGAGCAGTGTACAAATTAAATCACTATAAACAAATTAAAACAATAAAAATACTTTAAATAGACTAAAAGCATAGGAAGCACCTTAACAAGTTAGGTTAAAACAGTTTAAAACCATCTGCATAACCATTTTAGAGTGAATTGTTTAGGCCCCAAAAGCTTTAATTAACAGCCATGACTTTACTTGGTGCTTAAATGAAGCCAATGTTGGTTACAATTGGGCCTCCAAATGGAGGGCATTCCACAGCTGGGATGCCAAAGCTCCCCCATGTCCTCACACAGTGGAACACTCCCAGCAGACCTGTTTTCAAGCAAACATATAATAGAGAGGAGCTCCCTCATGTATGTCTTTTCTGTCCTCAATCTCCTATCACTGAACTTGGGTACCAGTATTATGACAGAGAGGGAAAAGCCTCTAGCATGAATAATTCTGTGCATTTCTGTCATGACTCCTCTGACTTGACTTTTGTCTAAGCAAAACCTGAATGCTGCACCTTTTTCCCACAAGATTTGTTCCAGCCTCTTGATTATTTGGGTTGCCATTTTCTGCATCTTTTGCAACTAAATAACATCCTTTTCTAAGGGTCAGTGACTAAAAACATAGAGAGTATTCCAAATGTGATTGAATTATGTAGTTATGATAGTGGCAGTTTTATTTTAGATTCCTTTCCCAATTACACCAAACAAGGAATTTGCCATCATGTACCCAACCTGCTAATCCACTATCAAAGGAGAGTTTAGAAGTCAAGGTTCATGTAAGTACGGAGGTTGCGCTCCCACGCTGCAGCCTTTGCCTCCCGGCGCCGGGACTCTCGTTTCCCCACAGTTGCTGCCCGTTCCCTCCTGGGCCTTTCCTTCCTGGCTTCCACAGCGCTGGGGTCATTGGCATCAAAGTGGGTCACCTTGGGCTTGAGATTGCTGCAAAAGCCCAGGCCTTTCTGGTCACGCTTGAGCAGAGTCTGGATGGGGAATTTGCGGCCAGCACCCTCAGGCCCCAAACCAGCTTCCCGATCCCAGCCTCCTTTGACCATCAGCTGGTAACCTACATTGTTCTCAGGGATGTGGTAGCGCGTGGGGGGTAGTGGATCACGCCGATTGAAAAGGTGGGCAGTGGAGCGTTCATGGAGAGCCACGGTGTCCTCACTGTAGTGGGCCTGACACACAGCACAGTACTTTTTCTCAACTGTTGCCTGAGGACTGCAGAAAGAAAGAAAATTAACTGAGGAGAAAAGCAGAATGCAGACACATCAATGGTAATACTAGCAGCTCTCAAAATATTTCTCAATGAGAGAGATATTAAAAGTGAAAAGCAAGCAGGAGTTCAGCCTTTGTTTGAAAAGAGGACTAGCTCCCTCCTTTTCCTGAACTGTATGTGTAAACTTCACTAAAGAGCCATGCCAATCCCTTTAATAACTTGAAATTTTAGTTATTTCAAGAAAACAAAGACAAAACCAATTGGGAGAGTAGTAGTTTTCTCTGTCCCACTTCACATGCCCTCATAGCACTTCCATTCTCTTCCCCAGGGGAGTCAGTCATCAAAGCATGCCTTTTGCTCAATAGGAATAATCTATTCAGCAAAAAGCACGCTCTGACTATTGTCTCTCCCCAAGAAAAGAACAGAAGTGCTACAAAGGCATGTGCAATGGCACAGAGAAAGCCGCTACTTTCCTGAAAACTTTCACCTTTCTTTTCTCGTGTGGTAAAATCCTTACTATATGTGTGTGTGTGTGTGTGTGCGCGCGCGTATTTAAGTTACTTGATTTATGGTTACCCCATGAATTTTATACGGTTTTCTTAGCCAAGGAATACTCTAGTTATACTGATATCTTCTTTCCCCAGTTGAACTCAAAGCTCATCCTTTATCCACACAACAATTCTATGAGGCAGATCAGACCTAGAAAGACTGATTCACCTGAGACCATCCAGTGAATGTCATGACTTAGTATAGATTAGAACCTGGATTTCCCTAGTCCCATCTTCATAAGGTAATCCTTACAAAAACTATTAAATAAACTACCATATTAAAACATCAGTACTTTTAAAATAGTACAAAACCACTATTATCACACTGGCTATTTTAGCTAAAGGAATAGGATTCTACAATAATCTATCTTTGTGAATTAATATGCTCCTTGTCAAGCAGGTGACAACAAACTGTGGCCTTCTGGAAGTTGTTGAATTGCCATAATATTGATTTTCATGGACTGGTAGGAGCTGCAACACAACTTCTAGAGTGCTACTAGTGGCTCTCATATGTTGCAAAGCACAGCAAGGCACACCTTCCAGTATTATTCCTCAAAAGAATAAAATGCCTACTTTTCGTCATGGCCACAAGTTGGTTGAGAAAGGCAGAAGATACACATTGCTACACCTACTTTAGGAGAAAGTTGCATACATCAGTTATAATGGATTCTGTTATTGTTGTGTATTTTTAAATTGTTTCCAACTTACAGCAACCTTAAGGCAAACCTGTCACAGGATTTTCTTGCCATGTTTTGTTCAGAGGAGGTTTGCCTTTGCCTTCTTCTGAGGTTGAGAATGTGTGACTTGCCCAGGGTCACTGAGTGGGCTTTCTTGGTTGAGCAGGGATTCAAACCCTGGTCTCCCAGTGTCCTATTACAACACTCAAATCACTAAGCCATGCTGACTCTACCACTGCTCAATTCCAGCATCATATAAAACCATGGCTTTTTATTAAAGCCCTTGGGGCCTGATTCATTTATTCCAGCATAACTGTCATCCTTCGGCCTGCGAGGGAGTGAATGTCTAAATCATTTCTGATTTATAGTGACCTTACGGTGACTCTATCACTGGGGTTTCTTGGCAATATTTGTTCAGAAGAGGTTTGCCTTTGCCTTCCTGAGGCTGAGAGAGTATAGCTTGCTGAGGGTCACCCATGGCTGAGTGGAGATTTGAACCCTGTTCTCCAGTCACAGTCCAATGCTCAAACCACTACACCACACTGAGTCTCTAATCCAGCATATACACATTCTATTAAACTTCGTTAACCTGTTAAATTGTTTAATGAGTTTTTAGTTTATTTAAATTATTTTTCTTTTTTAAAACTATGTAAATTGATTCTACTTGTATGCCACCCTGAGATACTGTGACATAGGGTAAGACAAATAAATTGCCACTATATGGGTGGAATCTTAAATTTAATTGGCATGGGAAGGGTGCTGCACCTTGTTTAATTGCAAAGTCATCACTCCTACAGGATTCTATGTCCAAAACCAGGAATTTTTTATGATTTTGTTTTCTGATGACCTATTAGTCTTTGCTGGCCAGAGAAAAGACTTAGGGACCAGGAAAAAAGGCCACTGTCGTGTCCCAATTTTATGGCCAGCACAGACTAGACAGATACAATTTCTTGGCATATATACGTAATTCTAACCAATCAGCGGAAATAACGACAATCCAACATCAGGTCTGATCTTTTCAACTTTGAGAGGACATTATCACTTTACTGTAGGACTATAGCTGGACTATGGAAGACTGCAAGCAAACATTCAAAAGAAGACGCACTTGGGATAATTTTCCCTCTATAGAGTAACTCATACCACCACGAAAGCTCACCCGGGAGATTCCTCCTTCACTTGGGGCCTTTCACTTTCCCGTAGGACATCCACCACTTTCTGGTGGCCTGCTTCCTCTGCCAGATCCATCGCATCCCGGCCTTGCGTTTCACAAACCCCCACCCAGGCAGCGTCGCAACTCAGAAGATATCTCACAGCCTCCTCACGGCCTGCATAAGCTGCACACATCATGGCTGTCCAGTAATAGCTATCTCTGTAGTTGATGTCACATTCTTCCTTCTCTATCAGTGTCCGCAGAGAACTCAGGTTTCCTTCTTGGGCAGCTTTCAGGAGCCGATTCCCTTGACGGGAGTCTGTCTCTCTGCTCTGAACCTGAGGAGTCTCTTGTGCTGGTTGGAGGCGTATGCGGTGCACCTTGCGTTTCCTCTGTGAGGGTCTCCCAGGACCACTTGGAAGCACCAGGTTCTCATAGAAGCTGCGAACTGCTTCTCCAGATGTATTCCCTTCCTCCTGACTAGCAACAGAAGATCCCCTTCTGCTTTTCTTCTGGACATGTCCATCTCTCCAGAGATCCGATTCCTCCTGGGCACGAGTGAAGGCAATCAACCGGGGACCATGGTTCATGCTGATGCAGGGTTGTGCTAGATATAAAGCTAGAACTGTAAGCTAGAGCTTCTCAGCCTGTGGAAAGGAAGAGTCAGGTGATTAATTTACTTATTATTTAAGGATCTTTTATTTGCTATGGACAAAGATTAAGAACATGCCGTGATTCCCTAGGGGAGATATATATAGTACATACAGATATATAGCATAGAATACAGATTTCTAATAACTTGTGCTTTCAAAAAAAAATCCAAATAATAATACTTCATGGTTCAAAAGATATATTGGAAAATAAGCATGCAATGCTTGTGGATGCCAATAAGATGGGCAGGAAGCTCAACCAGGACAGAACTCCACTGGACTATTTATTTATGTATTTATGTATTTAATTCAAGGATCTATATCTCACCTTTCTCCCACAATGGGATTCAAGGTGGGTTACAATACATTTTAAAAAGACAGAAGTAAAAACGTCTGGTTGACCATTTGCGAAGCCAGAGGTAAGCACTGCTTCCCTCCTGGAACTTCAGATCAATGTAAATTCTGGCTTGAGATACTATGCCAGGATCTTTATCTTTAAACCCAGTGCGCAACAGAGGAAAGCCGTGCTCTGTTCATGGCTTTGTGAACTAGGATGCCGAGCAGAAGACCAATATTACAAAAAGCATGACGATATCCCAAATCAAATTTGCACATATTTGTTTCCCATCAATTATTGTTAAGTGCTCAGAGCGCTGAGACTCTGGGTACATCCACACTGCAGAATTAACGCAGTTTGGCACCACTTTAACCTCTATGGCGCAATGCTATGGGCGTCTAGGATTTGTGGTCCTGAGAGCTGTTTAGGATGGAGCCGTTGGCAGTTAATATGGCATCAAAACTGCATTGATTCTGCAGTGTGGCAGCAACTAAACTAAAATCCACTTGGACGTAACTCTGTGTTGTTGTTGCTGTTGTGTGGCTTCAAGTCATTTCTGGCCTATAGCAATGCTAAAGTGAAGTGATAGTTCCCACTGCCCTCCTGAGGCTGAGAGAGTGTGACCTGCCCAAGGGGAGCCAATGAGTTCCCATGGCCGAGCCAGGCATCAAACCCGGGCCTCCCTCCCAGGGAACCTCTCAGCAGCCCACCAAAAGCGCTACTACTGACCTGCTTTCTTCAAAGCCCAGGATGACGTCACTTACAGATACCGGAAGTCCGCCCAACCATAGAGATGAGAGCGGGCGGGACTGCAGAGCGTCCAGAAAAGCAACAACAGGGAAGCCCTGTATCATAGAGAGAAATCAAAGAGCGGCGCATTTCCCCAGTTAGCACCCCCCAATAGCCCGGTTTTGGATACACCTTGATGGTTGCGCTGTAGACATAATGCATTTTCAACTGCCATGGCTCCGTCCTAACCGAAAGCCTGGGATTTGTAGCTTCCTTTGGCAGAGGAGGCTAAAAAGACCTGGTCAAACTACAAATCCCAGGATCCCATTGGGAGACGCCACTCTGACCAAAGGGAGCCCTGGTCTTCCATATGTCAGGCAGAGTTTTAGTCATTCTATATTTTTACTATCTCTATGGTTTCCTCTCATAGGCTTGATGAGAAACGGCCTTTTAGAGGTGGATTTACGCATGCGCGGTATCTCTCTCTCTCTCTCTCTCTCTCTCTCTCTGTGCAATAGGCGATAACTCTACGCATGCGCGCGGCGGGCGATGTGTCTCGCGCCCTTTCCCGCCTTTTCCAACACGCGCCCCAGTTCGTAACCGGTTTTTTTTTTTTGCTTCGTGACCGTTGGTCCTCATTTGCATATCTGCACCGCTTTCTTTTAAATCCCTGCAGTTCTCTCAGCCCTTTCAATGGGGCTGCCTTCAATTAAAAAGGACAGCCGGGTTTTTAAAAAGAGAAACAGCACTGTGCCACACTAAGCTCTGTAGGCACATAGCTTTCCCTATTAGATATGTTTTAAAAGATCAGAACACAGTCTTTTTAAGTTTAACTTAGAGCATGGATACCCCTCTCTTCTGCCACAAAGGCTCTCGTTAAAAAAACCTGTTAATTTTATGGCTCAAACAATCAGTTGGGCTTCAAAATGCTATTAATAAAATAATAATGTTTTATTAGACATTAAGCATTATACACAGCTCATGTTTACTGACATATAGAACACACTTACAAATACAGATAATTGTTAATTGGGCTAACAAAGACTGACTACACCTATTGTACAATTAGTAAAAATATTACTCAATCCCTATTAAATAAACTAAATTCCTGGATAATTATACTTATTGTCTTCATTTACATAAACAAATTTTCAAAACGCGATTAGTCAAATTTGTATGTATGTCATTTATCTGAACTTTTAGCAACACAGAGAGTGGCTTCACAACATAATGTAAATACATCATGGCTAAAATACTAAAAACACCTTAAAATCACTGAACAGGCCGTTTTAATGGTTTTAATGGATACAGTCAGCCCTCCGTATCCACTTATTATGGATCCAAGCATCCATGGTTTGAAAATATTCAGAGAGAGTTTATATATATATATATATATATATACATATATATAACCTTGATTTTTGCCATTTTATCTAAGGGACACCATTTTACTCTCCATTATGTTTAAGGGGACTTGAATATCCATGGATTTTGGTATCTACCAAACCCCATGGTCTGAGGTTTCAGGTGACAATGTTGTTATGGGCCTTCAAATTGTTTCCAGCTTATGGCTACCCTAAAATAAAACTGTCAGGGGGCGGTTTCTTGGCAAGATTTGTTCAATCTTGCTGAGGCTGAGAGAATGTAACTTGCCCCAAAGTCACCCTGTGGGTGAGTGAGGATTCGAACCCTAGTCTCCAGAGTCATCCAACACTCAAACCGCTACACCACACTTGCTCTCAGATTATTATTATTATTATTATATTTATTTGTATCCCACTCTTTTCCCAGAACTGTGGACTGAGAGCGGTTTCACAAAATTAAAAAACAGTACAATTAAAAACATAGAAAAAAGTACATTAAAAAGGAATTAAATTATTACAATATTAAAACAGATAGTTATTAAAAGGATAAAACACATTTTAAAAATATAAAACATATATATATATATATATATATATATATATATATATAATTGTTTATTGTGCTAGCCAAAGGCCATGACAAAAAAGCTTAAAATATATAAAGAAACTGTCAAAATGTTTTAAAAGGGTACAACATCCAGATGATCATGAGGCAGAATTAAAATGAATTTAGCCAATTAAGAACATTTTTTTAATGAAATAAAGTGAGGAAACAGATTTCATCAAATTCTGCTTCCATGACATTAACAATAGACTAATATATCCACTAATATCCAGACTAGTAAAGGTAAAAGTTTCCCCTTTGGCGTGATTTGTCAAGCCGTGTACAACTGTAGGGACTAATATCCAGAATAATATCCAACAATTATTTATGTATATTTGTATAGTTCACATTTCTGCTTCATGACAGGAATCCAAGATGGCTGAGAAAAATTGGGGGTATTTTAAACAAAGTGGTGGCTGTCTGCTGAAAACACTGGCTAAGCTGGTCCTAAATATTAGTAATGTTTTATGTTTGTTACCTAGAGAACATCTAAATTCCTGATCTTTAACTATCCTTTTCTCTCTCTCTCTCTCTCCCCCATTTAAACAGGGATGGCTGACCATTAATGCAAACCTAATATGACAGCCATGTTGAGGACTGGCACTGCGGATAGGATGAGCCGACGAAGCAGCACCAGCATCAGAGACGGTAATTTACAAGAAGTGGGGAGGTTAATTGACAACCTTACAAAGTATATTTGTTCTTGTCTTTGGTTCAGGGCTGGAGCTCTAGGAACTGGAATAGCCACAATACATTCTTCACAATATCCCACAAGTGACCAGGTTTCTGGGCTCACCCACACAAATCCCTGGCCTTTGCAAAGGTGAGCACAGGTTATTTGTGTGGCAAACCTATGTGTCCCCTCCAGCTGAGATAATTTGAACTATTTCACCAATTCAATTCCCAGGATGCCAGTTAAAGTGGAATCAAACTGGTATGGTATGGTAGTATGAGAGCCAGTGTGTGACAAAATATGACATATGACTACACATACAACATATGACTAAAACGTGTATAGTATGTGAGCCATTGCAGCATAATGGTTTGAGTGTTGGCCTACGACTTTGGAGACCAGGTTTCTTCCACCACTTCTTGCTAAATACACATTCATGTCTGGTATAAATGTTAGGAAATACAGGCACAACACAGAAAGGAGACTTCCAGAAAGATCAGATCATGATGATGATGATGATTGATTGATTGATTTCTACCCCACCTCTCCAATAAGATCTAGGCGGCTTACAACAATAAAATCCATACAATACAATACAATAAATCCCACTATCCCTTCCCTCCTTAAAACGAATCAACATAAAATTACAACATGACAATAATTATAATAAAATACGATTAAAATCATTAAAGCAATCAGAATCGTAAAACAATGTATGTATCTCATGTACAGTGGACCCTTGTTATACACTGGGGTTTGGTTCCAAGATCCCCTGTGGATAACAAAATCCATGGATGCTCAAGTCCCATTAAATATAATGACATAGCAAAATGGTGTCCCTTGTAAAAAATGGAAAATCAAGGTTTGATATTTGAAATTTATACTTTTTTGGAACATTTTCAAACTGTGGATGCTTGAATCTGTGTATAAAAAGTCTGTATAAGAAGGGCTGACTGTATCAGTAACCAAAGATCCACAACTGTGGTTATTCTTTGCAGGACTTGTGCTAATATGTTTTTCTCTCTGAGGTAGAAGGCAATAAGGCACCTGCTCCAGCCTACAGAAGTTGGCTTGACTGGCAATGGGATTATGTTCTCTAACACACAAGCAGGGCAGCAGGGTTTGCATAACGTTGTTGTTGTTGTTGTTGTTGTTGTTGTTGTTGTGTGCCTTCAAGTCATTTCCAATTTATGGCGACCCTAAAGTAAATCTGTCATGGGGTTTTCTTGCAAGATTTGTTCAGAGCAGATTTGTCATTGCCTTCCCCTTAGGCTGAGAGAATGTGACTTGCCCAAGGTCAGCCAGTGGGTTTCATGGCTGAGCAAGAAATTGAACCATGGTCTCCAGAGTCCCAGGCATAATCCAACACTGAAACCACTATGCTGTGCTGGTCCTCATAGTACACATTTATAGCAGTTTGATTCCACTTTAACTGGCATGCCTCCATCCTAAGGAATCCTGGGATCTGAACTTTGGTGAGGTTCTTGGAATTATCTCTACTGGAGAATTATAGTGTCCCCTGAACTACTGCAGCCCTGCAGCTCTCTAGCAAGCAATCCTCAACACCTTGCTGAACTATAGGATTTCGTAAGATGGAGCTTTGGACATTAAAGTGGGATCAAACTACTATAACTGTGCAATGTGGATATAATCCAGGGCCTCATTCCCACTTACATTTGAATTGGTTTCCAATCCGAATCGATGAATTGGTTTGAAACTGGATTGTGGTTCCCAGTATGTTTGCTCCTATCGCATTTTCTAGCATGGAATTGAATCAAAGTAACCCACTTGTGTAGTTCCCATTCACAAATGAATCAGTTCTATTTAAACCGGTTCTTGAAGCAAGAATAGTTCACATTGGGAAATGAATCGGTTTAAAAAGAATCGATTCCTGCTTCTCCTCCTTTTTTCCCTTGCACTTCCCTATCCTTTGGTGAAAGGTCACTTCCTGTCACCATTTTCCTGCACATGTGGCTAGTTACTTTGGGCAGGCATGGATCCAGCACTGGTTTTGCAAGCTCTGCAAATATGCCTGCAATCTACTGTGCGCATCTGTATGCTGTGGCGGAGAATACACATGCGCAGGATTGCATTTCTAACGAGGTATAACATTTTGGTGAGAAGGAGTAGGGCCCGACGCCGCAGGAGGCAGAGGAATAGGAAATTGCTGATGCTGGCCCTGTGTAATGGAGGGGCAGCTTGGGTAGCCGCCGGAGGGCAACATGCCATCAGAGGTCAGTAGAACAGCAGGCATGCTAATTACACTTATCCCTCCCTATTTGTGGTTTTGACATTTGCAGATTTGATTATTCACAGATTTGATTAATGTGTTTTTTTCTAGGAATATCTAGGTCCTCCAGTGCAACTCTGTGGTCAATTTTAACTAAAAGTCGCCCTGAAAGACCTAGAGATTTCTGGAAATAAAACTCTACTAGGCCTTTATAGCTCCTCCAGTGCAGCTCTATGGTCACTGTCTGTCGGACATTGGCCACAGAGTTGGGCTGGAGGACCTAGAGATTCCTAGAGAGGTGTAGTCCTGTCTGGTAAAAACATGGTGTTTTTGTTATTTGGGTTTCCCCCATATTCACGGGGCTCTTGTGCCCCTAACCCCAGCGAATGTGGAGGGACAAGTGTACCTTGGTAGTCACACATGCGGCAGAGGCCCACAAAAATGGCGCTGGCCCTGCCTTCTCCCAGGGCACTGAAAGATCCATTTCCATTTCAAAATGCACTGATTCCAATCCACATCTGGTTACCATTTGCACTGGAAGTGATTTGTTTTTAAACCACTCTGGGCCCTATGACCAACTCCCAGAATCCCATAGCCTTGAGTCAGGGCAGTTAAAGCCACACCAAACTGGGTTATTTACCAGCGTTGCCAGTTTCCGGGGAATTCCCCTGAGTCCAGGGAATTTAATTAATTTCTTTCTCAGGGATTTTGACCGAATAATAATTATAATAATAAATAGTGGGGAATTCTGAGGATTTTGGTAAAACATATCTCTGAGGCTGGTTGGAGATGCTGATTATCTCTCCAGTGTGGATGCAGCCTCCACTCCTGCTATATGGAGTTGTGCACTTAAAACAGCGTCCCTTATGTCCAGTGGGGTAAAAAATAATCAAACTTTGCTTTTTGGGAATATATATATATATATATATATATATATGGAATTACAGTATTTTTCAAGCCATGGGTGGTTGAAGCCATGGATTAATAATAATAATAATAATAATAATAATAATAATAATAATAATAATAAATATCCGTGGATATGAAGGGCTGTCTGTGGTCCGAAACACATTGAAGAAATAATCCAGTTTGAGAGTGCTTTAACAGATCCCTGGCTATGGGAGGCTTAGGATCTGTAGTTTTGCTGTGGCACCTCTGCCAGGGAAGCTTAGACGTCTCACAGAAGAACTGCAAATCCCCATAAGCATTGGGCCATAGCAGCTAAAGCAGTACCAAACTGCCTTAAATTCTGCATTGTCTGGGTGCAGTTCTCAACTCGACCAGCCCTTTTCCCAGGCGCTGTGGGGCTTGGAGGCCGCTTGAACTACACTTCCCGTCGTGCTCCGCGGCACGGCACGCTCTTTCCCCGTTGCACCCTGGGCCGCGTAGTTCCTCCTGCCTTTGCTTGCTCCTTCCTTATACTGAAAGGACTACCATCCCGTGATGCCTGGGGCGCGCCTGCGCGGTGGGAGCTGGCAAGAGAGGCCTTTAGAGGTCCCAAGCTTTAGAGGTCCCAAGCCCTCTCCTTGAGGCAGCTTTTGCCCCCAGGGGTGAGTAGGTTTGTAAAGGGGTTTGCTTTGGAGAAGCTTCAGAGAGGAGGAATCTCTGGCGAGGGAGCCGCCTCTGCAAGGTTAAGGGGGGACCACTGGGCCGGGGTTTTAAAAATGGAGTGGGGTTTAGGGAGGGAAGGAAGAGTTGTGTCCTCCCGTCCTTTTTTTTTTTCTTTGCAAAAGGACAGAGTATGACTAGAGGGGCAACTGGTCTGAGAAGGAGATTCTTCCTGGTTCCAAGGAGGAACAAGCAGAATCCAAAACACACTGCAGAAATAAACCAGTTTGGGACTGCTTTAACTGCCTTGGCTCCATGCAATGGATTTCTGGGAATTGTAGTGTGTTGTGGGCCCCTCCGCTCTGGGCCCACAACACACTACAATTCCCAGAAATCCATAGCATCGAGCCAGTGCTCTTAAAGCAGTCCCAAATCAGGTTATTTCTGCAGTATGGATGCAGCCTGGGTTTGGGGGTTCTCTGTCTCTGATTCCTGTGGAGCCTTTTCTCCGCTGGTGGGAGAAGCAGCCGTAGATCACCTCGCTGGAGCAAGCCTGCAAGGGGATACGTTTCACAAAGTGTTTGGATAAAGCAAGGGAGAACAGGTGGGGTGAGTGATGGTGAAACCCCGTATGCTTATGTTGCTCTCTCTTATCTCCAGAGGACGGGAAGATGAGTAGCTCCGAGGAGGTATCCTGGATTTCATGGTTCTGTGGCTTGCGCGGCAACGAATTCTTCTGTGAGGTGAGTGGGGGAATGCTCTCGCACAGAGTGTACATAGAGAGATCATGCAGCACCTTGAAGACCTAGGCCCAAAACACACTGCAGAAATAATCTAGTTTGAGACGGCTTTAAATGCCCAGGCTCAACGCTAGGGAATTCTGGGAGCTGTAGTTTGGTGAGGCATTGAGCCTTCTCTGTGCCGCAATAAATTACAGTTCTCCGGATTCCCTAGCACTGAGCCAGGGCAGTTAAAGCAATCACAAAGCGCATTATTTCTACAGTGTGTTTTGGACCTCACTGAAAGAAAGGATTTGGCAGCATGAGCTTTTGTAGACTTATGTCTCCTTCCTCAGATGCATTTGGTGGAGTTGAAAGCCAGGGACAGACCTATATGTGCCATCAGTGTATACAAATGACATACTGTTGGAATTGACATTCTCACACAAAAACAACATATATAGCTTTTCCCTGGCTTTCCACTCCACCAGATGCATCTGAGGAAGTAGACTTCAGTCTAGGAAAGCTCATGCTTCCAATTTCTTTCTTTCACTTAGTTTCAGAGGTGCTACAGGATATCTCTGCATACTGATTCTACAGATTGACATGGCTATATCTTTGAATTTTAACACAAAGTGTGTGTGAGACTTAAGGTCAGAAATGTGCCTTTTCTAAATTCTAGTATATAGAGTAGTGGTTCCCAAACTTTGGTCCTCCAGATGTTTTGGACTTTACCTTCCAGAATTCCTGACTGTTGGCCAAGCTGGCTGCAGCTTCTGTGAGTTGAAGTCCAAAAGAACCTGTAGAACCAAAGTTTGGGAACCACTGGTACAGAGCCTAGAATATGCAGTGAAGAAGAGTTTGGCTTTGAACAAGGATCCCTGTGTCTCCTGCAGGGAGGGGACTCTCACAAGTTAATCAAAATTGTGGAGTATACTAGGAAACAGTTACTTGGCAGAAGTTCTTGAGCCTGAGGGGATGTGAGGAGTCACGATGGCTGCTTTGGTTCATTCTGGGTTCTGGTATCTGTGTTTCTTTTCTAGGTGGATGAAGACTACATCCAAGACAAATTCAACTTAACTGGCCTCAATGAACAAGTTCCCCACTATCGCCAAGCTTTGGATATGATCCTCGACTTGGAACCTGGTGAGTGATGGCGTGTCTGAGTGTACTGAATCTTTTTGGTTCCTAGAACTATTGACCCTGTTCAGGTACTTGGTATCTGTTGGTATCAGAGGCATGATGGGACTTCTTGCAAAGCTTTTGCCCAATCCTGCCCCCTCATCCTTATATGTGTACTTCCTATTCTCTGCACACCCCTACTGATGTGAGGTTGACATCAGTCTGAAGTTAGTTCTGTGCACACAGAGATGTATGTTTGGAATGTCTGTTATCCATGTTTAATACCAATATCTGGGGGCAGAGCTAGCTGAATACGTTTTGAAAGCTCATTTACTTAACATCTGCCGGTACAGAATGGCTGAACAGATCTTTAAGGGTGTGAAACACAGGATGTGCAGAGCCAGAAGCAGACTGTATATCCCTGACTTTTTTCAGCGTAGGATTTATTTTATGTGCCTTGAAATTGCTAGTTTTCAGACGCCCTCTTAAGATGCAGTAATAAATCAGAAACAACAGGAAAGCACACAGCAACAACAAATAAAGGAAATGGGAAGTATATTATTAGCTAACAGCTGCTTCAGCTTGGCAGTTGAATACACTCTAAAACTGACCCATCTCTTTCTGTGTGTGTGTGTATATATATTATCTGTATGCACATTAGTGCACAGTGCTCAGAAATTTCAAGTGCTGCCTATAACTTCCTACTCTTGACATAATTTTTTGTGGAATTAGAAATAAAGATTTTTGACACTACATTAGGAATTTTCAAGGAGTAGGAGTGATACAGCTTATTTAGATGATATTGCATTAGGAAATTTCTTTATCTCAGATGTTTCTTCAGCAGTGAGCTAGTGTAAATTACATGGGGACATTCCTGGCAGTGTTGCTCTGGCGATTTTCAGGAATCAGATCAGTTATTTATCAGTTACCAGATAATATGTTAGTTTTTAAAGATATTACCAGTTAGAGAAAGTGAATCTATTTTTTCCTTTATGTGCTTCTGACTTCTTCCTTTCTCTCGCAGATGAAGAGCTTGAGGACAATCCTAATCAGAGTGATTTGATTGAGCAGGCAGCTGAAATGCTCTATGGGCTCATCCATGCCCGCTATATCCTCACAAACCGTGGCATTGCTCAAATGGTAAGTGTTTAGACTGTTCCGTAAGCAGTCACCCTCTGATGTATTCCTAAATCTTCTGAGGCAGCCACTCCTAGACTGAAATTGAAGAGGGAAGGACCCTTGAACCTCTGCCACAGTATTCTCTTGAAAACTAGTTTAGCTGGTCAATTCAGAAGTCTATCTCATGCTTCAGTTCAATCTCTTGAACCAATAGGTAGTATTTGGCCATACCTCATTTTCATTTTAGGGAGTCTAGTTTCTGTTGCTGATACTTTTGCCCTTCTTCATAGCTTGAAAAATACCAGCAAGGAGACTTTGGCTACTGTCCTCGAGTTTATTGTGAGAACCAGCCCATGCTGCCCATTGGTGAGTATATGTGTGTACGGAGAGAGTTGGAGGGAGGGGGTGTAAAGTTGAAATTCATTCCAGAATTATGGAAGAGTTCAAGAAACATCAAGTGAATTAGAGATGGTAATAGGAATGATTAAGACTTAAAGTGGGGAGATATGTATACAACCCGTTATTTAGTTACACTCTTGAATCAGTTGTGTAAAAAGCTTATTGAGCTACATCTTAGGATTGATGCTGGAAGCAGTGTTTGTGCTTCTGTCCACATCTCCTGGTTTCATAAGTTTTTGTTTTTCTTCACTCTTAGGTTTATCTGATATCCCAGGTGAAGCCATGGTCAAACTGTACTGCCCTAAGTGCATGGATGTTTATACCCCCAAATCTTCCCGCCACCATCATACAGATGGGGCCTATTTTGGGACTGGCTTTCCTCACATGTTGTTCATGGTGCACCCCGAGTATCGGCCGAAGCGGCCAGCCAACCAGTTTGTGCCCAGGTAAGATCCTTTCAAAAGATGTTAACATGTACATGATACAGGAGAATACAGAAGTTAGAGGTTTAAATCATTGTTTTCTGCTGCAAAACGTAGCCTCCCAGTCTAGTTTTTCCCCCTGTTACTTTCATTATTTGCTTGTTATTCATGTCCTTGCCAACTAAGCTGCATGGGGATCAGATGGTTAATCATTATGTCACTAGTGCTGCTAATCTTCCCCTGCACACTTTAGCCAAGAATTGTCCACAGCCTTGACAGTCCCTTCAGCCCTAAGAGAGAGGATGTGCCCAAGGTATTTGAGATCAATGAGAAATCTGGGGTATCCTCTCAGAGATCTTCCTTACACTTTAGGTTGGATGAGGTGAGCAATCTTAGGTTAAATCCAATAAAGACAGAGGGGCTATATCTGTAGAAAGTCACGACTTGGGACTGGAGTTCAGCCTGTTCTGAGAGGTGTGTTCCCCTTGAAATAGTACATTTCAATACATTTTGATCTTGTCCTGTGTAAGAATGTTCAGTTCGTAGCCGCAGGAACGGGTATGATTGTACAATTACATTTAGGAAAAAAACAGACTGCCCTGATAGAGTGGCACCCCTGGCGCCCCTTTCAACACCGCATTGGAGCAGCAGAAACTGCATGCCATGGCCCCAATCTGGCAGTTTGCCACTTTAAAAAGAAACAGCAAAAATGCCAGTCTTTTTTAGAACGGCAAAAAGCCACCCTTGCCACAATGGCTTTTCGCTGATTCTTTGGCACAATGCATCTACATGCTGCACCAAAGAAGCGGCGTGATGCTGCCTGCTGTGTGGTTGGACATGCAGCATGACGTTGATATTGGGGAGGAGTCAGGGAGGCCAGCGTGCGGTCGCCATGCCCTCATTCCAGCCTGATGATGATGATGATGATGGTAATAATAATAATAATTTTTATCCCGCCTCTCCCTGTATTGGATTGAGGTGGGTAACCCCAAACAAGAACAATAAAATCAAACATGAATATCAGTAGATAAAAGCATAACAGGAAATAATTTCCAATAGAATGGTTAATAAACTACATCGAGATCAAAGTCTGGTTGGTACAGCTAAACAAATGGAGTGAAAATTTTGAAAAGATCAGTTTGGGAAGGCCTGCCGAAAGAGATCCATTTTTATTGCCTTCTTAAAGGTCTCCAAAGATGTTATATGGCGGATCTCATCCAGCAGGTCATTCCAGATTTTTGGAGCTGCAACAGAAAATGTCCTCTGGGAAGTCATTTTCAGTCTAGTTCTCGCTAACTGCAGTAGATTCTTCCCAGAGGACTTGAGAGTGCGGGAAGGATTGTATAGGAGGAAGCGTTCCCTCAGGTAAGCTGGGCCCAAGCCATGTAGGGCTTTATAGGTAATAACCAACACCTTATACTGTGCCCAGAAGCTAATGGGCGGCCAGTGTAGGGATTTTAAGATAAGTGTAATAGAATCAAATTTGGAACTCCCTGTCACCAATCTGGCTGCCATATTTTGGACCAGTTGCAGCTTCCAAACATGGCATAAGGGTTGCCACATGTAGAGCGCATTGCAGAAATCGAGATGAGAGGCTACCAGTGAGTGTACAACCGTTTCTAGGTTTTCCCGTTCCAGGAAGGATCATGGCTGGCGAATCAGTTGAAGCTGATAATGGGCGCTCCTGGCTGTCGCATCCACTTGGGATGAGAAGTGGCGATTCCAGGAGCACCCCCAAGCTACGAACACACTCCTTTAGGTGAAGTGTGACCCCATCCAGAACTGGACTGCTTATCACCATACCCGGATTGGGATTGCCCATAGCGAGTACCTCCATTTTATTTGGATTCAATTTAAGCCTATTTTCCCTCATCCAATACATTACTGACTTCAGGCAGTCATTCAGAGGGGAAATGCCATCCTTGGTTATGAAGCAGTCCGAGACATGGAGAAACAAATTTGGGTGTCATCAGCGTACTGATAACACCCCGCCCCATGTCTCTGGATGATTTCACACAGTGGCTTCATGTAAATGTTGTATAGCATTGGCGACAGTATCACGCCCTTAGGGACGCCCGATTTGAGCTCTTTCTTGGCTGAACAACTGTTGCCAAGTGACACCATCTGGAACCTGCCTGAGAGATAGGACCGGAACCACTGCAGAACAGTGCCTCCGATTCTTAATTCCCTCAGGCGCTCCAGAAGGATATCATGGTCTATGGTATCGAAGGCTGCTCAGAGGTCCAACAGCATCAACAGGGCCACACTTCCCCATCATCAACCAAAGCAACCATGGCAGTCTCCACTCCATATCCTGACCTGAAGCCAGTTTAGTGCCGGTCTGTTTAGTCCCTCAGTGCACCAGCTGTGACCTTTTCCTGATTTGGTCTGCTTTGGCAACATTACCTGTGCCCTGGTTACATTGCATGTGGACTACTACCTCACAGTCTACAAAGCCTGAATCTCAGGAAGCTTCAGATGGTGCAAAATGATGCAGACAGCTAAGTACTGTCTGGTGTTGACATTTTATTAGACCAGGTGTCGTTTTCTGAGCTCAGTTCAAAGTATTTAAAGTATTTACAAAGTTTGGATGTATAAGAGACCACCTGTCTCTCTCAGTCTATCCAGTAGTTAAAGAAAGGTATACCATTGCTCTCAGAGACCCGTTTGCTAGTCATGCAGGAAGGGTTTTCTCTTGTTGCTTCCAGATTGTGGGATATGCTCCTTCCAAAATTATGATTAGTTTTGTCTCACTTGGCTTTCAGAAAAAATGTTAAGTCCCCATTCATAACTTATTCATAACTAACTTATGAAATTATTTTTAGAATGCTGTTTTAAATTGTTTAAATAGGTTTGAGGGAGTTTAGATTAAAATAAATAATGATGAAACGGAAGTGAAATTGAATGCTTTCATGGTTGGCATCCATAGTTTTCTGTGGGTTTTCCAGGCTTTGTGGCCACATTCTGGAGAAATGTTAGGAATAAATTCTTCCAGAATGCAGCCACATAGCCTGGAAAACCCACAGAGAATGATGGAAAGGAGGCTTTTTGACTGGGCCACTTTCTGCCAATTCATTCATATCTCTTATAACGCTCATGTACAAAGATGCCCTGGAGACTCCTGCATCAATGTGTTAGCCTCTGGTGTCTGCCTTCCTTTAGCAGTGAGAAGGCTGAGAGGCAACTTGCTCTGTACTGTGTTTTAGATGGTCTGTCCTGCTTACTAGGATGTAATTTGGAACTAGTGCAGGGGAGGCTCACTGAAACACCCTTCAGGGTTGTGTGTGCTGCATCTGAGCTGGGCTCTTGCCTTGGGCATATTGAAGGGCACCGCATTTCAAACTGCATGTGACACTGTGCAAAGTATACTCTTGACTATTTTCTGAGTAATTCTTGGGGAAACAGCCCAGAGCCAGTCTTTACTTTCATGTGACACACGTTTCTGTTTACAGATGTTGTGGAACTTTGGTTAGCCATTCTTGTTCATGAGATGGAGCAGGGCTTAATTTCAGTGACCACAAATTTTTCCAGGTTCTTTATTTTTCCCGCAGTGTAGTGGGACATGCTGCAGGTTTTTTTCTCTTTAGTGTCTTGGAAAAGGCATTTAGCCTTGATTTATGTATTATTTCTACAGAATATTTGTCCATCCTGAACCACAGCCTTCTAGTCAGTAGAGATCCAGAATGTAGCTCTATTTTATTGATTGATTGTTTTATTTATTTTTGCTGTCTTTGAAATTCTCTGTGAGACTGAAGGTACAGTCTACAGAACATGGGTTATCTCCTTGTGCCAACTCAGGCAGGCAGGATCCACTCTCCCCCTTTAAAAAAATTATAGATACAGCATCAGCCTCTGATTGACTTCTTACCATCAAGTTTGAGACTTTCCTTAAAATGATCGACTCCCCACTGTAACAAGTATTCATTTTTGGAATCCAATAAAATCTGTACCTGGTTTTTAACTAAAATATTTGGTGGCTGTTTGAGCAGGGCTTTCCACACTTTCTCCTCATCACCATTTTAACCCCTGTACTTTTCCATTTCAGACTTTATGGATTCAAGATCCACCCAATGGCTTACCAGCTGCAGCTTCAGGCCGCCAGCAATTTCAAGAGCCCAGTCAAAACTATCCGTTGATCTTCTGCGTCCAGGTGCCCAGGGTCCTGCTCTGATAAACCCCTTTAATTCAGTCAGGGCTGCTTATACTTTGATTTTGGTGATGTCCCTTGTGGACTATTCTTTGTCACCCTCCAGCCTGATTTTTAGTATCATTTTTGGTGTGCGGTTTAAATTTAATAACAATTTCTGTTAATTCCCAGAAACACAGACTGTGACACACAAATTCAGTAAACACCTCTAATGTCATCATTTTGTGGGGATTTTTTTCTTTTTAAAAAATAAAATACATTAAAAATGTAAAATGAAAACATGATTATTATTTTTGTTGCTCTATGTGTGAGAGATGAAGTATGTAAAAAGAGAAAAAATACTTGATAATTATTGTGGAAATAAATATCTCACTAGTTTACTGAGTGGGAAACATTAAATGTTAAATGATTCTAGTAGACACATAGTTCTTACACCACTGCTGTGGTAAATGATATTACATTACACTTAGACTGTGATAACATTCAGTTGTAATCATAATTGGTGAGTGGAATCCATGGAGCCAGTCCTTTACCTATCACTAAACTGAAAACACAAGTGAGACAAATGCTGTGTTTGGCCCAATTGATTTTTAGTACAGTTTCTAGTAAGTTGGAACTTGGAAAAACATTGTGTTTCCCTGGAGAGGGAATCACAGTTATCTCAACTAATTTAAATTCCTAGATAGTCTGAGAGCAGATTGTTTATTGACATGAGGGAAATGTAAATCAGAATTACTTTGGCAGAGAAGTTGTAGTGTAGATCATGATTACCGATACCTGTCTGTGTTTGTGGTCTCTTGGTTTACTGTGAAGTTGAATTCTCAATCCAGAAACCTAGTCGTAATCTAAACTATACCACTAACATTAGAGAACACCAGATTTTAGAGTGGTTCTTTACACACAGTAAATAATGCGCAGAATAGTCGAGCTCCATAAAGCATCTTTCAAAAGCATGCAGTGGTCCTGCTTTTAGTTAGCTTCCATGCCTTCTGCTCTTTTCTGCCTCTTGACCCATTGTTTCTGGCTGTCCTTTCCCAGACACTATCTCTTAGTGATGCTTGTTCTGTTATTGCTTCTTATTGCTGCTATATAGATGCAGATATGGTAGCATGTTGTGTCTAAACCTGGCTAGAAATCCTAAAGCATTCCTCGCTTCTTTTCCCACCATGTTCACAGAGCTGCTGCTCTTAGTTACTGTAGCTCTTTCATAGATTCCCACTCTAGATGTGTGTGTGTGTGTGTAAGCAAAATGGCAGATGGTTGTCTCCTTTCCTGGAAGAAGCACTTGTGGGGGAAAGAGTGACGCTGCACCTCACAGTTAGGAGGAGGGGGCAGGGACTGGTGCTGCATCTACATTGCAGAAATAATGCAGTTTGACACCACTTTAACTACCATGGCTCAATTTTATGGAATTCTGGGAGCTAGTTTTGTGGGCTGTTTAGCCTTCTCTGTCAGAGCTCTAGTGACAGAAACTACAAATCCCAGAATGCCATAGTATTGAGCCATTGAATAGTGCTATCAAACTGCTTTATTTCTGCAGTGCAGACACTGCCAGAGAAAGAGGTATGAGCTACTACAGTTCTCTGGAACAAGCACAAATCCTTATGTAATCTGAAAGTGGCACCCACTTCTTTTGCTTTGTGCTCTTCCAAGTTAGCAGTGGTACCTGAAGCCCAGGGATGTCCTGACTCATCACAGACCCTATTAAGCCCAAAGCCTTCTCCAAAGGACTGGGTGCCACTGAGGCATCCAAATGGAAAGAGCACCTGTACTATATGGGCTGGAGAACTGTGGTTTCACCCTTCCTTGTTCATACCTCTGCTGATGGTTTGAAATTCGGGCATATAGTTCAATACAATAGTTTCTAGTATTCCTTTATAATTTCCTTGCTCAAGGACCACAACCTGTAAATCACTGTGTGTCCAGGATGGTTGAAATATTCTGCAAATGGTTTGTGGGTAGTGTCCTTTCTAATGTCAGATTTATATCCCTGAATTCTCTTGTATAGAGACTGTTCAATGTAGAATGTAGAAGAGCATTGCTGGCATAGGATGGCACACTAGAGGATGATCAAGTAAATGTGCATCTATTCGTTCCTGTAATATTGCCCCTAGAGTAAATGTGGAGATAGAATTGGCACTTGGGTTTGTGGCATGCTCTTGCACCAAAAGAAACTACTATTCATGTTAAGTATCCTGTTGTGAGTACTGTAGTTGCTTAAGATTTAGAGGCTGCCTGTAGCAGAATAAAGGCCTGCTTCCCAGAGGTTGTGAGGGCTGTGTTATTCTCCAAAATTAGTTGTAGCTTATTGATGCTGTGTTTGAGTGGCCTCAGCTGGGGACTGCAGGTGACCACTAGGGGTGTTCTGTCATTTTTGCATTTTTGACCTGTTTTGGAGTAAGTGATTCCTGGGTATTCCTCTTGCCTTGTCAATTTGTTTCTTTGCCTCCTTAGGTGGCTGTTGTAGTGTGAGAAATGCCTGTTGTAAATCCAAGAGTTTTGAGTTTCTGTCTTGTGTGTTGGAGCAGAGACCGTTGTATCAGAAGATTTGGCTGTAAACAATAGATTTGGTAGGGTTTTCTGAGTGGAAACTGGACGCATGTCAGTATGTGTAGATAAGTTCACTTTTAGGGTGGCCATAAGTCAGAAATGGCTTGAGGGCATACAACAGCAAAACCTTTTGTAGCATGATTCAGAAAGGCCTCTATCCAAGCCTACAGTGTGATAAAGTAACATAGTGCTGTGTCAGGTAAATTCTGTAGTGTGATGGTATATGGCAATAACAAATTGGGCAGTGGATCCAATTCACTTAGCACTGCATGCTTTTCCCTCCTACACTATCTGGAAATTTTGCAGATTTAATGAACAAAAATATTTATTAAACTATATATATATATATTCTAGCCTTCAGAGTAACAGAATGAATGAACCACAAAGCAAAAGGTGTAGTGGTTTGAGTGTTGGAGACCAAAGTTCAATTCCTAGCTTAGCCATGATATCCACTAGGTGACCTTAAGTCACTGGCCTCAGGGAAGGCTATAGCAAACCTCCTCTGAACAAATCATGCCAAGAAAACCTTAGGATCACCATAAGTAGAAAACAACGTGAAGTTACACAACAACAACAACAAGTATTTTGGTAGCTGTGTTTCATGATTTGAAGACAGGCTTTTGGAAGAAACATCTTCTAAGTAAGATAACATGTTTCTAATGGTCTCCTATGGGAGGGGTTTATTAGGTCCAGACTCGCTCAGTTTGAGCCTTAGACATTCATACGTCATTTGTTCAGTCAAGGAGATATATAAAATGAAATACACAAGTAACCCAGTACAAAAAGGGCTGTTATGGATGGGGTGGGTAACTGTGTTCCAAACACTGCTTAGTTGCTCCAGCTCTGTGATACTCAAAATGGTGGTCCATTAGCTGTCAGTTTCTGGTGAGTTTCTTGGTAAGAAAGAAGCACATGGTGATAACAGGGCACAGATATGGTACCTGTCCTTGGCACATTAAGGAAAATCCACCAGCAATATGAGATTGCTTGAGCCACACTGCTCTAACTTACCATTTCTGCAGCCAGAACATATTCCCCATACAGATTTTATAATGTACAATGTCAGAATAAATTCAGTTGAGCAATAAAACCATTATGACATCTGTATTTCAACACCTCAGTAGTAAAACCCCAGACATTACAAAACTATGTTTACATACTCTTAAATTTTTTATTATTCTGCGTGAGGCTGCAGACCTGGGGCTACTGAAATCCACTCCAAGTGTGTGTTGCGAGGCTTGTTTCACTTTAATAATAATTTTTAAAAGGATGTGTATAACAACAAACACTAACAACCATCATCTATACTGATGATAAACTCTCTCAACATGACAGCACATCCAGTGATTTCAAACCAAAAACAGAACATACTTTATCTTCACTGTAACAATTGCTGAGATCTTGCATTGTTTCTTTGTAGCTCCACTAAAACAATTTCCCACCGCCTACCTTCTTTTCACATATATGAAATAATGCTGCTGGTTGAGTCACCCTTATCTAGAATTCCAAAATTCTAAATATTCCAAAAACCAAAACTTTTTTCATGGGTGGCTAAGACTGACACCTTCACTTTCTGATGGTTCTGTGCACACACACTTTGTCGCATGCATATTATTTTACAATATTATATACAGCTTCCTTCAGGCTATGCATATAAGGTGCATATGGACCAAAAATTAATTTTATGTTTTGACTTGGGTCCCCTCTCCTAGATATCTCATTATGTTTGTTGTTGTTAACTCCCCTCCAGTCAGCCTCATCTTAATGGAGACCCTATGAATGAGATGTCTCCAAGCCCCCCATCCTCTATCTCTCTGCTCAGGTCCTGCAAGCTCAGCCCATGGTCTCCCTAAGTAAGCCCATCCATCTCTTTCTGCTTCCCTCCACCTTTCCCAGCATCATCTGTTCTAATCAGCCGTGCCTTCTCACGATGTGGCCAAAGGACAGTTTTGTCATCTTAGTTTCCAGGGAGAGATCACTCGACAGTGGAAACCACACCCTCAGATTGTGGTGGAGTCTCCTTACTTGGAGATCTTTAAACAGAGGCTTGGTGGCCATATGTCAGGGATGCTTTCAGAGTTCTTGCAATGCAGGGGTTGTACTGGGTGGCCCTTGTGGTTTCTTCCAACTCTATGATTCTATGTTCAAGAGCCCACTTGTTTGTCTTTTTGGCCATCCACGGTATCTTCAGCACTATTCTCCAGAACCACATCTCAAATGAGTTTATTTGCTTTCTATCAGCTTTCTTCACTGTCCAGCTCTTGTACCTGTACGTAGTGATGAGGAATACAATTGAGTTTTATGGTCCTCACTTCTGTTTTTGGATTTCAGAATGCCTGTTTTTGCATATACAGTTGGTCCTTCTCTTATGCAGAGATCTGTTTTGGACCCCCCACATAAGGGAAATACCATGGATGCTTGAGCCCCATTGTTTCCAATGAGATTCGTATATGTGGTGCACACACCATCACTGCTTCTGTCACACTTCAGTATAAGCTGAACGCCACATATGCTGTGCCTGCTTATGGCATAGGCGTACTGTACATACATAAAACTATTTCAGTTTCCACATGGTTTAGGTTGAATGGTTCCCAGTTGGAAAGGGGTCAGGCAAGGGTGCATTTTATCACCCTATTTGTTCAATGTGTATGTAGAAACTATCATAAGCAGAGTAGGTTTAGATGCAGAAGAAAGAGAAGTAAAGGTAGAAGGAAGAAATATTAACAATCTAAGATATGAAGACGATACCATACTACTAACAGAAAACATTTCAGACTTGGAACAATTGCTGAGGAAGGTAAAAGAAGAAAGTTTAAAGGTAGGCTTAATGCTGATCATAAAGAAAACAAAAATAATGACAAACTACATAAATTCAACCTAAACAATGAGGAAATTGAAATCAAAACTACAGGAAAAGAGATTTCACCTCAACTTCAGGAGGAACTTCCTGAGGGTAATTGCTGTTTGACAGTGGAAGACACTCCCTTGGAGAGTGGTGACGTCTCCTTGTTTGGAGGTTTTTAAACAGAGGCTGGATGGCCACCTGTTGGGGGTGCTTTGATTCTGTGTTCCTGGAGTTGGACTCCATGGCCATGGGGTGTCTTCCAACTCTATGATAAGACATAACTCTAAGAATGTCCTGTGCTGATGCAGCACACACGGTCGTGATGAAAGAAATGGTAGTAGTGTTTTCTCCCATCTGCCACCCTTCTTGTTTTTGGTTTGTTTGTTTGTTTGTTTGTTTGTGGGTCAGTAGCATCCATAGAGCCTATGTGCCACAATGGTTTCAGTTTTGCTGTTTTTGAAACCAGGATTCGCATCCCAGTTCTACTGGGGAAATGCACAGAGTGACCTTGGGGAAGTCACACACTCTCAGCTTCAGGAGAAACCCATAGTAAACCTCTTCTGACATTGCAACCATCATCCCAAGTATACTGCACTAGCGGTTACTGTCCTGGACTTGGATGGGAGAGCAGACACCGCAGAGTGAGGTTTGCCCGTCTTCTCTCAATGGTTATTACATCCAATATGACAATAGATCCAGACATTGCTGTTTTGGGGTCCACCTGTCCTCTGTCCAATGGGAAGTGCCCTCCCTCCCCCTGTTGCTGAATGGCAGAACTCATTAAAAGTTGTGCAATGTATCCACAAACTTGTCAGTAACCAAACTACTTTTACAGTATTGGACAGGTTTCTTTTTGGTTTAAAAGTCAAATGCATCCATTACTATGTAAACTCGGCAGTGTGCTTCCTCTGTCAGTTGGGAATCATGGAGGCACAGCACATAGCCTTCTGGATTGACTACTAAAGACCCAGGGAGACTAACCTGTTGTTTGATAGTCCCTCATAACAGGTGAATGCTCCCAGCGTCTGATGCAGTCTTCAAACTGGAGGAACCTACATTTTTTTTTACCCACACCTCCAGATTCCCATGCCAGCATGGGTTTTCTCAGGCAGCTAAACATTGCCGCTCCAGGTTTCAACCTCTTAAGGCCAGATTCTATGGGGCCATGGAGACCTTCCATAGGGATCCTCTGGCTGCCAACAAGCCCCCTTTCTTTGAGAAACTCCAGGAAATGTGGATCTCTGAGGGATGGCCCTCTTGGAGGGAGAGAAGATCTGCTGGCAAGTACCGTGCTTTTCTGTGGGGCTCTATAGCCATAAGTTCCTTAAGTTCTAGCCATGTGCTAAGTGCACTTTACTTTTGCTGTAACTTTTAGGTGCCAGGTGCAGGAGGAGGGAGGAAGAGTCAGCCTCCTCCTCAGAGTCACCAGAGGCAGGGGCTATAGAGGAGGAATATACTCCACGGGGAGCCCCAACACCATGGTAAGAAGCCTTGCATTTAGAATTAATGTTTGATTCCAATAAAGAGATTATTCTCCCACTCAACCCTGAAAACTACAGAGGTATGAAATTGGTAGTTTGGAAGGTGTGCACTGAAGCTGAAGAACACATCCTGGTGTGCCAGTATAGATGAATTGTGATGGGTGCTAACTGCAATAATGAATACTGGCATTGAATATAGCAGGAATCCCTTGACTCAGTGCTGTACACCACCTCAAAAGCATGAACATGAAACTAATATAGAAATCCTTATGAGTAGGATGTAGATTTAATTGTTTCATACGATGGGCATGTGGCGTGCAGCAGCAAGTATGGATTGATATGAAAACTCTTTCTGAACATTTATGTCTTCCCACAGAACAAGCTTCAGTGGAAGGCCCAGTACTGGGACCAGTGACTCCCATCCCCTCCAGTGATGTGCATGTATTATTCGGAAACTATTTCCTTGCATTTTTAGTTAATACAGCTTCCTACTATCTTGCTGCCAAATTCCCAAATACGTGTTGTATTTCTCCTCTGTTCTGTTACAGGGAATCTTATCCTTGAGAGGTTGTACCAGATGGCCATTGGCGCTGAACCAGGCTCAGAGACTGTATGCCCCCTGACAGGGCCAATGAATTTGCTGCTATGGTCTACATTATGAAAATGCCTAATTTATGTTGAAAATGTGCTCTCTTTTTTTATATTTTGAAAAAATAGTTTTACTACTGTGCCTTAAAATATAATACATTTTTAAGTATAGTGGTGTAGTATTGTTCATTTCAGTTAGCAAAACATTGCACATCACACACTGGTACAAACAAAATTCTATTTTACAACTTCAGTATAGGAAATAAGTGAGGTAAAAAACTGCATGCACAGGACAGTGAGGTAGGCAAGGCTAGGGGGGAATGAATAGTAGACACCGCCTTTGCATTCTTTTCTTTTAAGGTAATAATGGGACACGTTTCCTAATTTTCCTTGCAGGCTTGCTATTGCTGCTGGGCACCCCTCCTTTGTTTTTAGTACTGGCAGCAGTGGAGGACTGCTCCAACGCTCCTGCAACAGCAGTGGAAGCACTTGTAGAGGGGACAGCATTAGAGGTGTGTTGTGCACTTACTTTTCTCCTCTTCACTCGCCCCACTCCCCCCAGGTGACACTCTTGGGTGGTGATGAGTGCAATCATATCTTTCATGAACTGAGCGTGCTCTTTTAGATAGTTATCCATCTCATCAAATTGCCTTCTATACTTCGCGTTTTCCTCTGCCATTATTGCTAACAGTGACTCCATGATTTGACGGTCCGTTTCCAATTCACGCTCATCCAATTCCTTCAGCTTTCTTGCTTGCTCTCTTAATTGTTCCAGGAGAGTGCTCATCTGCCTAGAAGACTGGTCCATGAGCTTCTCGACAGTATCTGCAGCAGTACTCCTCTCCTTCCTTCCACAAAACATTGCAAGCTGCTCAGGCGGGGTCAGTGTAGCCCTTGGGTTTGCAAGAGTAGAAACTGCAAAATACGAAACAGAAGTGTCATGGAGAAGAAAGAGAAGTTTTGTTCTGTGATAGGGAATGGCAGCCATGCAAAAGCAATCATGATTATTTTTTTTCCCCAAAAAAAGTTACAAACTATAGTATGGGCTCTTGCAAAAGAAACTTAGGGGGGGCAATAGTGGGCCATGTGTGTCTGCTGGAGATAATGTGATGGGGAATTGATAATGTGAGGTAAGTATGTTAAAGTAAAATCTGAAACATAAGCATTAGATATTGCACAATGGCTGTTATTACAAGATGCTTCCCCAATGGGAATAGTTCTTCAGAGGCCTCCATGGAGTCTGAGGTGATGCCCATCGACGATAACTGCTGTGAAGTCCCAGGAGAAAAGTAGATCGCTCCCGTTGCCTTTATAAGCCCTTTGGCTGCCACGCTGGCATCACCAGCAAAAAATTGTTTTAGCTCATAGAAAAAGGGCATGGAGACTGCTCCACTGCCGCTTCTGGAAAGTGTTTGATTAACCTTCTTAAACTTGTAAAGATTTACTTTTCGTTCTACACTCCTCTGCAGTCCTATCATAACCTTTGGCCCTCATCTGCTCTGCTATACAGAAGGCACTCTGTATCCACAGACTTGCCACCCATGTATTCCAGCATCCATGGATGGAAAGCCCAAGGGGGGGGGCAGCCGAGGAGGAAGGAGGAGTAGGCTGTGAGGAAAAGGAAGAGAAGGAGGGAGGAGGAAGAGAGGTGATGGAGGCAAGGGAGAAGGAAGATGAGAAGGGACAGCAGCAGTGTGGGGAGAGGAGGAAAGAAGAGCGGAGGTGAGGGGGACATACATCTGTTACTGTAAAAGTACATTCATGCGCTTCTCTTGCCACTAGAGAATGATGGCAGTGGCGCCACATGTTCTGTACCACACTGAATACTGGAGGATCTGGGTGATCAATCCGCTGCTTGAGAATCCCTCGCAGCAGGTTGGTGCTCCCGAGTGCCTAATGTGGTCCTCCAGCTAGAGAAACATTTTTTAAAGTGTGCCTCCCATTTCCGACAATGGGTTTGCCTGTACAGGTGAGCAATGCCATACAAACCTTAAAACCCTTAAGGCAAAGTTTTTTGTGGCCATGAAAACATATGATGGGGAATCTCCACAACACTAGAGGCCACCCTTCTACAAATAGGTAAAGACTCTCTGGGAGATGGCAGGACATCCCTCTTGGAGGGACCGCAGACCTCCAGATAGGAATATTACTGCTGCATGTTGTTGCTTTTTTACTCACCAGCCTTAAAGAGAGTGTTCATAATGTTCCCCATTGTACTCACTATATTTGCTTCCCTTCAGGAGTTTGTTGCTGGGCATGGCAGGGAAATAACCTCAAGTCCTCCTCATCATCATCCCAGCAGGGAGAAGGTGAAGAGAAAGAGGTGAATCAAAGACTCACAGAGTTGGAAGAGACCATGAGGGCCATCCAGTACATCGCCCTGCCATGCAGGGACTCTCAATCAAAGCAGACCCAACAGATGGCCATCCAGCCTCTCTTTAAAGACTTACAAAAGAAGGAGTTTCCACAACTCTCCAAGAGAGTGTGTTCCACTGTTGAACAGCCCTTACTGTCAGGAAGCTCCTTCTAATTCTCTTTTCCTGTATCTTGCATCCATTGTTCCGTGTTCTAGTCTCTGGAGCAGCAGAAAACAAGCTTGTTACATCTTCAATGTGATACCCCTTCAAATACTTAAACAGGGCTATCATATCACCCCTTAACCATCTCTTCTCCAAGCTAAACATCCCTAAATCTTTCCTCATAGAGCATGGTTTCCAGACCCTTCACCATTTTGGTCATCCTCCTTTGGACACGCTCCAGTGTCTCAACATCCTTTTTGAATGGTGGTGCCCAGAATTGGACACAGGATTCCAGGTGGGGCCTGACCAGAGCAGAGTACAGTGGCACTATTACTTCTCTTTATCTAGACACTATACTTTTATTGATGCAGCCTAAAATTGCATTGGCCTTTTTAGCTGCTGCATCACACTGCTGACTCATGTTCAATTTGTGGTCTACTTGGACTCCTAGATCCCTTTCACATGTAGTCTCGTTCACATTTTATCACTGGTTTCTTCTCCTTTGACAGGGCATCATATAAAAGCCAATCTGCATGCCATAGAAGCGAAGGTTAGTGCCTTGGAGGAAGCTGTGGCAGCACATAATGTTTAAATTGGTTTTTGCTATCAATTCATATCGTTTATATAAAGATGAAGCTATATCTTTCTATGTGTTTGATCACTACAATTTGTTTCAAGTACTTAATTATTTTTATTTTGTGAAATCTTGTAGCACCTTTGAGACTAACTGAAAGAAAGAAGTTGGCAACATGAGCTTTCCTAAGTCTACTTCCTCAGGTGCATTTGAAGAAATGTATCTGAGGAATACATCTGAGGTAGTACACTTAAGTCTAGGAAAGCTCACGCTGCCAACTTCTTTCTTTCAGTTAGTCTCAAAGGTGCTACAAAATCTCTCTACATACTGATTCTACAGACCAACACAGCTATGCTGTATCTTTCAATTCTGTTTTTGTATTGGTATTTTTATCTTTGTACTGAAACAATCACAAAGCAACTGCACTTTTGATTAAAAACAACTTATTTGAAACAGCAGTGGTATTCTCATTTCCAAAAGGTGCTTCTTGTTAAACTGACAGAAAAGCAAAGATTGAAGTCCTTTAAACTGTCTCAATATATGTAAGTTGTTTCTAAAGAAAGGGACTTATTTTGTTGTTGAGGCAGTAAAAGGTGAAGCATCAACTTATAAGGACAGTGTTCCTCTATGTGTGCTAAACCAAAAGAAAGAAAAATAATGCTATTCTTTCATTAAAACAAAAGGAGGGGATTTGCCAATGCCAAGTGTATGGGACAACATCACTGGTTTCTTTATTTTCATTATTGACCTTATATCTGTAGTTAATGCTCTTATTCCAATGCTAAGCATTTCCTGAAGTACCTGGCATATCCACTGCCCCACTCTCTGCATTTGAAATGCAGACTAGTTACTCCTTGGAAGAATTCTTTTGGGATTCATTTGAGAGTCTTCTCTCAGGTCCCACCCCCGCCTTGGATACAATTTGAATTATGGTATTTATAAATAAAGAATAATAATAATAATAGTAGTAGTAGTAGTATAGAATCATAGAATAATAGAGTTGGAAGAGACCACAAGGAGCATCCTGTCCAATCCCCTGCCATGCAGGAAATCTCAATAAAAGCACCCCCGAGAGATGGCCATCCAGCCTCTATTTAAAGACCTCTAAGGAAGGAGACCCCACTATTGCTGCTGCATACATGTGTTTAACATTTCTAATTCCCTTCTTGATGCTTCCTCCTCCACCAATATTTTTCCTAGAATTAAATCCCCTGTTTGTTATGTTGAGAAGCTGGAACATGTCCAAAGGAGGGTCCAAAATGGTGACGAGTCTGGAAACCATGCCTTATGAGGAGAGACTTAGGGAGCTGGGTATGTTTAGCCTGGACAAGATATAGTTGAGAGGTGATATGATAGCCCTGTTTTAGTATTTGAAGGGGTGTCACATTGAGGAGGGAACAAGCTTGTTTTCTGCTGCTCCAGAGAATAGGACCCAGAGCAATGGATGCGAACCACAGGAAAAGAGATTCCAACTCAACATTAGGAGGAACTTCCTGACAGTAAGGGCTGTTCGACAGTGGAAAACACTTCCTTGGAGAGTGGTAGAATCTCCTTATTCAGAGGTTTTTAAACAGAGGCTGGATAACCATCTGCCGGGGAGGGGGGGGGGTGCTTTGATTGTGAGTTCCTGCATGGCAGAATGAGGATGGATTGGATGGCCCTTGAGGCCCCTTCCAACTCTATGATTCCAATTGGTCTTCCTATTTCCTTTCTGTTTCCTCTTGTTTTGATAGATACTAAAGTAAGGTGTTCACCTGGTTGACAGACTGCAGCATTATTTTCTTCTGTTGCATCGGAAACGCTTTTCCTTTTCCTCCTGCACCTGGTTTAACATTATGCGTTCAGCAGGGGTTAGTTGGCCTTAGGATTTGCCAAAGCAGCAAATGCAAGGGGAAACCAGTGTAGATCAATACATTAATATTGTGTGGTTTGCTGCAAAAGGTTTTCATTTTTCAAATAAGGGGAGGAGGAATATATCTGAAATAGGAAAATCCTGGAACCATGCAGCCATTCCTGCAAAACGCAGAAAAGGCAAAGTACCATATATAAAGTCTTACTGTTATAACCAACACTGGGTGGCCACAACTGCTTAGTTGTGATCTGCACATGAACATAGGGGTACCTGTTTGAAAAGGGAGATAGGTAAGGATAGACCACTTTGCTGCCACAGTTTATTCTCTTACCATTAACTTTATCAGTGTGCGCCACTGGTTGAGAACTGGAGGAACCATTTCTTTGTCCCAGACGGGCTGTATCGATTACATTAGCAGGAAATGCAAAATCAGTGTCCTGAGTGTCTTGTCCCAAAGGGCAAAAACTCAACATAAAGCTGTCTTCCCCTTCCAGATCTTCCTCTAGGTCTAGGATATGGAAAAATCAACATAGAAAAGCATTTATTTATCACAAAGTCACTGGAACATGTTAAATAATGAAATAACACTCAGTGCGCTCCACAGTGAATTATAGCGATATGAACAATTTAAAACCCATGAGGTTGACACTGATGTGCATCTTTGGTCAACTTGCATACAGTGGTATGGTATCAGTGTTACATAGGTTACATACCAACTCAGTCATTAGCATTGCATTGCATGGTGTTAGCTGTGTATCAGCTACACTTGTCCCTCCCCGCTTGCAGCTTTGATTATTCATGGATTTGATTAATATGTTCTCTCTAGGTACTGGGGGTACTCCTGAACTCAGCTTTGAACCTGGAGGCCCAGGTCTCTGCAGTAACCAGGAGTGCTTTTGCACATTAAAAACTTGCCAACTGTGCCCATTTCTTGAGACGCCATATCTGGCCATGGTGGTACAAGCCTTGGTTACATCCCATTTGGAATACCGTAATACGCTCTACTTGGGGCTGTCTTTGAAGAGTATTTGCAAATTTCAGCTGGTCCAAAGAAGTGCAGCCAGGCTGCTAACGGGGCAGTTTACAGAGATCACACAACGCCCCTTTTGAAAGAGCTCCAATGGCTGCCAGTTTGTTTCTGAGCATAATCCAAAGTGCTGGTGATGACCTATAAAGCCCTATATGGCTCAAGTCCAAGCTATTAGGCAGATTGTATCTCCCTATAAGAGCCAGCCAAGGCTCGGAGTTCCTGAGCGTTCCCACCACCATCACAAACACAGTTGGTGGGGACGCAAGGGAGGGCCTTCTCAGTGGCTGCCCCTGGACTCTGGAGCTCCCTGCCCAGGGAGGCCAGGATGGCCCCTTCCTTGATGACCTTCTGTCAACAGACAAAACCTTCCTCTTCAGACAGGCATTCAAAACAGAAAGCTTTTAAAGAATGGCCTTGGGTGCTATGCAGTGGGCCCTTATTATCCATTGGGGTTTGGTTCCAGGACACCCTCCATAACAAAATCCATGTATGCTTAAATCCCATTCAATTTAATTGTATAACAAAATGGTGTCCCTTGTATAAAATGGAAAATCAAGGTTTGCTATTTGGAATTTATGTTTTTGCAAGCTGTGGATTAAAAAAAAATCAGTGGATAAGGAGGGCCAACTATTGTTTTAATGTATTTTAAACATTTTATCTTCTTAAAGTATTTGATATTTTGGCATGTAATTTGTTCTAATTATTGTAGTAATTTAATTCTGTTTTAATGTAGTATTTTTGTATATTTTTAATTGCATTGTTTTTTAATGTTGCAAGCTGCCCAGAGTCCCAGTTCTGGGAAAAGGGCATGATAAATATAATAATAATAATAGGATTCTTTGCATCCTCCAGCATGACTCTATGGTCAACTTCTGCCAAAAGTCACACTGGAAGAACCTAGAAATTCCTAGAGACATCACTTGCCTAGGCATTCGTAGGTCCTCCAGTGCAATTCTATGGTCAATGTTTGGTAGATGTTGACCACTGAGTTGCCCTGGAGGATCTAGAGATTCATAGAGAAGTATTCTCTCAGGTTAACAAAAAATAGTATTTTTTTTATTTGTGGTTTTCCCACTTTCATAGGGGTCCTGTGCCCCTAACCCCTAACCCCAGCTAACATGGATGGTCCACTGTAATTCCGATCAATGATCAAGGTTTGATGCAAGGGTGCAATTGAGTAAAATCTACAAAGCAGCAGTGAGCATGCAGGAATGCACACATGTTGCCATGTTTACAAAACTTACCTGATGGATAAAGCTCTGGACATGAGTCTAGAAAATCAGAGGTTGAAGTGGATTGTGAAGACACGGGTGAACTTGTCTTTGGTTCAGTTGCCCCTCTATTCGCCTGGGAGGTGGGATCCCCAGAGAAGATCTGCTCCAGGCCTTTGTAAAAGGCCAGCTCCTCTGAAGATTTACTCTTGGTCCTGCGTTCTTCCACCATATTATCATGATGACCCTGGGTTCTCATCTGCTCTGCTTCTTTTCCAAATACATCTGGATTGCGGTGACTCTCATGGAGCTGCCCTTGGGCCTTCTCTTCCCCAGGCAAAGCAAGCAAAGCATCCCATTTCTGTGTGCTTTGGGAATCAGCCATCAGAAAGTATCACAGATGAGTGACCCTAAGAACAACAATTACAACAACTCCCAGGAGGAAAAGGAGAAGGAGGAGTAAGGATCTAAGCAGAGGGGGAAATGCAGTGAAACTAAAGGCCCCTAAAGCTGAGATTGCAGCTGTACAAAAAGGGAAAGAGAAAGAAATTAGGGACTACACTAGCAGCCACACACACAGAGGACCAGGCTCACTTGCAAACAAAGACTCAAAATGGAGCTGAACTGAGGAGGGACCCAGGTGGGTGGGCAGAGGGCAGGTGAGATGGTAGGGGCCACCCCTCTGCAGAAATCCCCTCCCTCTTCTGGAATAGGTGCCAGTTCGCATCCATCCGAAATGGTTCACACTGCAATCAAAGTGCATCTTTCAGGAAAACTCAGGGGGAAAAATGAAACCCCAAGATCAATTATCCCTGCTTAAGTGGGTCTTTGAGGTTGTTATCATTGTTGTTGTGTGCCTAAGGTGAACTTATCATGGGGTTTTTCTTGGCAATTTTTTTCAGAGGGGGGTTTGCCAGTGCCATCCTCTAAGGCTGAGAGAGTGTGACTTGCCACTTCCAAATGGCAGTCTTCAGAGCTTTGTTGTTGTTGTTGTGTGTCTTCAAGTCATTCCTGATTTATGGCAATCCTAAGGACATAGGAAGCCATTCAGAGGGGGGTTTGCCAGTGCCATCCTCCGAGACTAAGACTTGCCACTTCAAAATGGAACTCTTCAGAACTTTGTTGTTGTTGTTCTTGGTGCTGTGTGTCCTCAAGCCGATCCCAACTTATGGCAACCCTAATGCCATAGGAGGCCATTTGGAGGGGGCTGGTCTTTGCCATCCTCTGAGGCTGAGAGTGTGTGACTTGCCTAGAGATGTCAAAATGGTAGTCTTCAGAGCTTTGTTGTTCTTGTTGTTGTTGTGTGCCTTCAAGTTGTTTCTGACTTATGACGAACCTAACACAATAGCAGGTCAATCAGAGGGGGTTTGCCAGTGCCATCCTCTGAGGCTGAGAGAGTGTGTCTTGCCTAAGCACTGCAAAATGGCAGTCTTCAGAGCTTTGTTGTTTTTTTATGTTGTTGTTGTGCCTTCAAGTTGTTCCGGACCTACAGTGACCCTAAGGCCAGAGGAGGCCATTCAGAGGGGGTTTGCCAGTGCCATTCTCTGAGGCTGAGAGAGTGTGATGTGCCACTTCAAAATGGCAGTCTTCAGAGCTTTGTTGTTGTTGTTCTGTGCCTTCAAGTCATTCCTGATTTATGGCAATCCTAAGGACATAGGAGGCCATTCGGGGGGGGGGGGGAGGTTGCCAGTGCCATCATCTGAGGCTGAGAGAGTGTGACTTGCCCAATGTCCAGGCTCCCTCCCCCAAAAAACTTAATTGGGTGTGTTCAAAATGCATGTGAGCAATGAAGATACGACCCAGATTCATCCTTTTAAAAAAAAATCTTGAAAATCATTTCTTTTTTTAAAAAAACCTTGAAAACTTCTTAAATGCATCCAGAGATTATTTTCCCCACAGCCACCCTCCACTTTTCTTACGACTTCCTTTTGGTAGCCAGACTTATTTTGGACATGCTCTGTTGGCTGGCAAAGCAGATCTATCTGCTTTCTCCTTTCCTCTCTGTTTTGCTGTTTATGTTTATGTTCAGTAAGGGATGGGGGGGGGGGGGAGTGATGTTTACCTTGTCTGTTATGTGTAACCATACACAACTAGCTCTAGTAGAATCCCATCCTTGCCCAGCTCAAGTTTTGACCTGTTGTTTACAGCAGACATGCTGCTGCAACCTGACACTGAAAATCTGTTCTTCCAGCCTTCCTCACAGTATCAATACTGCTAAAAAACGTTCAGCTCAACAGAGGATGAGGAAAGAGTTTGTTTAAAAGGAGCTGCAGTATAAGAGGACTGGTTAGCATGCAGGGGGTAACTGTGTTGGCCATTTAGTAAATTCAAACAAAAATCCACCAAACATTGATAACTTTATTGGCTAAACAAAATGCACAATATACTTGTTGCAAGCTTTCAAAGCTCCACTGGCTTCTTCATTAGGCAAGATGTTACAAACCAAACAGGAGAAAAAATGTAGATGTTAGTAAACGCAGGCTTTGTTAACTGAGGTATACATAGTGGAGCTTAAGGAAGAACAAAATCAGATACACTCTGCAACTGCTCCAGCTTCAGTTTCTCACAGAGGCCGCCATTTTTGCCTTGGTCCCCAAAAAGTGTTGGTGATGAGATCCAGTTATTTCAGAAAGTGTTTTTGTGGTGTGTCTTCTGACTTACGGCGACCCTAAGGCAAACCTATCATGGGGTTTTCTGGGCAAGTTTCTTCAGAGGGAATCCTCTGAGGCTGAGAGAGTGTGACTTGCCCAGGATCACCCAGTTGGTTTACATGGCTGGGATGAGATTCAAACCCTGGCCTCCAGAGTCATACAGCATTATCACATTAGCGAGATCCTGCGAGAAAATGGGAGTTAAACAAGAGTTAATTTGAATTTGAATTTAAACAGAACTTGCAAATTTGGGAAGTTTATCCCAGTGAATTGCTGCTAAAACGAAATAATGCAAAGTTAATCCACAGTTAAAGCGGGAAAAACCAGCAGCTTTTTAAATTCGGTTTGTTCGGAATTTAAAAAGCTGTTGGTTTTCTCCACTTTTACTGCGGATTAACTTAGCGTTATTTCACATTAACTGCGACGTCGTGTGATAAACTTTGGGCATTTCCGGGTTATGTTCGCATTATACCGCATTTAACTTCCCGTGGGATCTTGCTAGTGTGTTAAACCTGTTCTCGCTAGTGTGGTAAGCTTCCCTGTTCAAATCATTCCACACATTATTAACCAATTTGGGAAAGTTCGTTGTTGGGCTACAACTCCAATAATCCTCAGGCAAGTTGCTGGGGGATTCTGGGAGATGTCATTCAAAAAAGTAAAGAGAGTAAAAAATTTCAGAAGAAATATATTATTGTGATATATTTGTATATATATATCTTGTATTGTATGTATGTATACATATGTATACGTATGTATGTATATCTTCTATTGCAAAGTATTTGAGGTGGCAATCAAGATCAATTGGCTTTACAAAAGACTTGCTCTTGGAAGTGAAAACTGCTAGAACTACTTGGCTGAGCTGCCTGCATTTGAGGTCTCTCCTTAAAGGCCTCTTTAGGAAAATAATCACAAGGAAAGGCTCCAAGTTGCTGCAAAAAAAATACGTATTATTCTTTTTTAAAATCTCTGGGATTTGTAGCTTGGTGAGATACTTAACCTTCCCTTATTCAGACAGCTCTGGTGCCACTGCAAACTACAAATCCCAGTATGCAAGGGGATATCTTGCAGCACCTTTGGGACTGGTTTCAAGCTCCCTTTGCATCCTGATATCCCAGACTATTATTATTATTATTATCATCATTATTATTAAGCTTTATTAATAGAGCGCCGTAAATTTACACAGCGCTGGACATACAACCAGTTTAAAATAAAATAAACCTGCCTAAGGTGTCAAGCTACTAAAACAATTTAACAAAATACATAATAATACATGTTAACATTCAATAGTAAAATATGGCACGCAAATTAAAAAAAACACCGATGATAACAATCAAGTTATCAGATCTATGATAACCATCAATTATGCCTCTGAATTCTACAAATCCTGTTATTCTGCAGGACTGAGCCTTGACACTTAAAGCTGTATCAAACTGCATTAATTCAATTATTATTATTATTATTATTATTATTCTGCAGTGTGGCAGCAACCTTAAAGGAGCCTTCTATTGATTACAATGTTATGCAACCATATGTTTGCAAATCCTGCATCCAATAGCACTCAGCTCCGCCTAAAATGAAGCCAAGCCTCTCCTGGCAGCCAATCAGAAGAAGAAAGAGGCAGCCTCAAGGCTGATGGGATTTGTAGTCCCTGGGCTTTCCATTGGTCTGGGTCCTCTGGGGGGATCAAGAGGGATTGTGGATGTTCAGAGGCATCACTGTGCAATGGATCATAGGGAGGATCTAGTGAGGACAAAGCTTGGAAGATGACTTTTTGAGAGTGCAATAACTGTAGTCTATCAATGTTACTTTCCATTGTAAAGGGTTGACATTAGGAGGAGTTGCAAAACTGCCTTTCCCTTTGGATTAATGGGAGATCAGCCTTTCACCTCCTGCCTGGCAAGGAAGAAAGAAAGACCTCTCCACCTGAAGACTATTGAATAATAAAGACTATTGAATAAGAGGAGGGGGGGAAGCAGGAGCACTTAAGAGGCTTGTGCTGGCTATTTGGGGAAGGTTTCTGAATGGCCCTGGTGAGTTTCTGCAAATCTTTGGATCTATTCCTTGTGGAGGATGACATTTGGGTCTCTTTATGGGGGGAAATTATTGCTTTTCTTTTTATCCCCTGAGGTGAAATTATTAAGTGTGAGATTTATGTCTTTTAACTTTTTAAATGTAATTTTTATACTGTTTTTAGGTTATTGTACCTGTTTTAAATTTTATTGTCATGTGGGTTTTTTAAAAAAAAGTTTTTATCAGTGAGCCGCCTTGGGTCCCTTCTGGGAGAAAGGCGGCATACAAAAGAAATAAAAATAAATATGTGTTTTGTGTATTTTTTTTAATCTGTTGCACTTTTAGCCTGTCCTGCGAGTGTAGAGTTTAAACAGCAGTGTATAGAATTTTAGAGATCTTGTAGCACCATTGAAACTAAGTGAAAGAAAGAAGTTGGCAGCATGAGCTTTCCTAGACTTCAGTCTACTTCCTCAGATGCATTTGAATTTGCATTCTTCAAATGCATCTGAGGAAGGAGATTTTAGCCTAGTGGAAGCTCTACAGTAGTCTATCCTGTTACTGGTGAGTTTAAACATCAATTTATAGAATTGGAGGAGACCCAAAGGTCATCCAGTCCAACCTTCACCACATAGGAATTTGTTGTTGTTGTTGTTGTTGTTGTTGCGTGCCTTCAGGTTGTTTCCAACTTATGGCAACCCTCAAGTGAACCTATTATAGGGTCTTCTTGACACATTTCTTCAGAGAAGGTTTGTCAATGCTATCCTCTGAGGCTGAGAGAATGTGACTTGCTCAAAGTCACTGAGTGGGTTTCATGGTCAAGCTGGGATTCAAACCCTGGTCTCCAGAGTCATAGTCCAATGTTCAAACCGCTATGCCCCACTGTCTGTCGCACAGGATTACACAATGTAAATACGGGTTGAGTGTCTTATCCGAAATGCTTTGGTCCAGAGGTCTTTTGGCTTTCAGCATTTTTTTGGATTTCAGAATTCCTTTATTTGAATATACTGGAAATAAGACCCAAGTCAAAACTCATTTTTGTTTCATATACACCACATAGACGTAGCCTGAAGGTAATTTTATGCAATATTTTAAATAATGTTTGTGCCTTAAACAATGTTTGTGTACACTGAACCATCAGGAGGCAAAGGTGTCACTCTTTCAGCCACCCATGAAAAAGGTGTTGTTTTTTGGAACATTTTGGATTTTGGGTTTTCAGATGCGGGGGACTCTACCTGTAGCATATTTAGAAATGTGGATGCCACACATCTTGCCTATATCCTTCTCTAGACGATAATGGTAACTTAATTAAATCTATGTTCATAACCAAACCCCACTGAACTTGGTGTGTGTTTTTTCCCTGTGTATTTTTTGGCTGCCCCTTGGGAGTTTCCATTGTTTGGTCCAGAAAGGATCAAGGAAGCAATGAGCTGTGTATCTTAGAAGCTAACAAATGTTATTAGGGAGCATGTACAGTATATGATAAAAGCGATGGACCAGTATTAATAAGAACCAGCATGATAAAGTCACTATAGTGCTTTGAATACTGGATTAGGGTTACTGCCACAGTGCAGAATTAATGCAGTTTGGCACCGCTTTAATTGTCATGGCTCCATCCTGTGGGATGTTGGGATTTGTAATTTGTTGCTGCACTTTAGCTCTCTGAGAGAGAAGGCTAAATATCTCCACAAAACGACACATTCTACAGTTCCATAGCACGGAGCCCTGGAGGTTATAGCAGTGTCAAACTGCATTGATGCGGCCATGTAGATACAGCCTGGGAAAACAGGATCCTAAACCTTGCTCAGCCACAGTAACCCACTGGGCGACCTTGGGTAATTTATAGTTTTTCAACCTAAGAGGCAGCCTTCCACTGAATAAACCTTGCCACGAAAACTCTCCTTGCCATATGTTGGAGTTGACTTGAAGCGATGTAACAAAAACTTGGTGATGCTAACAATTTATTATACTTCAATCCTCTCCTTTCTTTCTGGAAGCAAAATGCAGCATGCACACCTGGGCCTCCTCCCCACATTTATCCTCACAACAACCCTGTGAGGTACATTAGGCCTAGCAATAGCAACTAGTTCAAAGTCCCTCAGTAAACTTCATGGCCATGTCAAAACCCTGGTCTACTGAATATACTCGTGTTGATAGTAGTATATAAGAAATCGTGAAGCTAATGAAGTTCTTTGCTCTTGTATCTTTCCTTGCCTTTTTAGAAACTGGTTGCCCACTCCAGGATAAAGTCTGGGGAATGCATCAAAGTGAAAGGCAAAGTGTCGCCAGAGGCCACAAGGTTTGTATTCATTGTAGGTTTTTTAGTTAAAAAGAGCTTAACTGAAATGAGGATTGTCTGGTTCATTTATTCCAAAATAACTCTCAGATCCCCCTCCTCAATAACAAAACTGCTGTAGACCTTGTATAGCAAATGGACACAACTTGAAAAGGGATTTTAATGAGTTCAAACCCACATGTCTCCACTAGCACAGGCTCTGCTTCAGAAATTAATTCCCCTTTAAAAATGGTCTTTATATTACCAGATGTAGCCTTTTGTGACTCAAAACTATAGCAGAAGATTTTTTTTAACAATTTATTTTAAATCTGTTTCCCCCCCTTTAAGCACTTACAACAAACTTTGTATTTCTTGGGGCATATATTTCATAAGTTGCTTACAATCAAATGTGGGAGTGTTGTTTTTGCCATAGCCTTAGGTCAGATACACAGATACAGCTTATGGATCCAGTCTCCATTGCCTCTTTCTGTTTAAATCTCCCTTTAGAGTTCAGGCTGGTTGCTTTGTTTTGAGGGCTTTAAAGTACAAGGTATTGTCTTCTGATTAAAGGTCAGGTTTTATTTCTACTTCCTTTATTGTTATTGTGTGACCTCAAGTCATTGCCAACTTGTGGCAACCTTAAGGCTTTCATAGCAAGATTTGTACAAAAAATGGGGAGGAAGTATCTGTATTCTTGGCCTTCTTCCTCCCACTAATCGTATGTCACCTCCAGACTGATGCAACATATTTAATAAACCTATTCCTGTTACTGTTTTAAATCTGTCTCTGACTATCCTTCAAGCCTGAATTGGAGTCAGGCTACACATACCAAGTGACATATCCACACAAGAACACAACAACAAGTCCCCGTTTATAGGGGGGCACACCGAGGTCCTGTAACCCAATCCAGAAAGGAATTAATTGGGGGAACAAACAAGGTCAATGGCAGAATTCCCTAGGAGTTGGAACTGCAGGACCAACCTGGGAAAAGCTTTCTGGCACATATATTTATGGCCTAAGATGTTTTGCCACCAAAATTTGATAAATGTTCTAAATTTGAAATCCCCTTTTCAGGGTATATAGTTATTTAAAAAAGGCATTTGACAGTTACACACTGGGATGTGGTTCCACAACCCCCGGTGAATAACAAAAGCCATACACTAACAGTAATAAGTCTCATTAAATACAATGGATAGTAAAATGGTGACCTTTATATAAAATGGCAAAATCAGTTCCAAAATTGCTTTTTGGAATTTATATATTTTAAAAATATTTGCAAGCTGTGGATGCTTGAATCTGTGGATACAGAATCTGTGGATATGGAGGGCTACTTTAGCTGGCTGTACAACAGTTTAATGGGGCACGTGTGCAGTAATTTTACTCTTATTTAATTCCGCTGAGCTTCCTTTATTATTATTCAGGAACTATAGTCAAAGTGTTAAAGTGCTTTGACAATATGCTTAAAATAGTTAAACATTAGGATCCTTTTGTTTTGGTGCAAACATTCCTCTTTCCTTGCTTGATCTCTGTTGAATCTAAGGAGTTTATCACACGAAGAAGATTGGGAGTTTATCCCATGAATATCCTGGAAAAATCACATAATTATGCTAAACAATTTTACACGACGTCGCACAAAACCCACCATTAAAGTGGTCACAAAGAAGCATTAACGCCTGTCTTTGTACTTTCAGGATTTCAGTGACAGTGCATTTCTGATATAACTTTATTTGCGCAATTGCTTGTGATAATCATTTGCGCAGTTACTTGCCATTTTCGCTTTACTTACGGGATGTGCCTTAATTGTGCTTTAATCTCTCTTTAGTGCTGCAATTAGGCCCAGTGTGATAAACTCCTAAACCCTAGAAACAATAACTGGGCCTTAGCAAATTCAGGTGTCTAATCATTGGATGATTTGAACAGATGGACTTAAATATTAACCAAATAATCTTACTGACATAGTATTTAGACATAATATTAAGATGCTAGTATTATTTAAAGCTAATATTTTCTTAATAATTCTTGCCAAGAAAAACCCAGGAAGGGCCATCATAAATCAGAAATGACTTGAAGGCGAATGGGTCTACTCTAGTTGGGACTAACCAAATGGATTCCAGACCTATCTGATCATTTCTAGTAGGAGTAGGCAGCAGTGGCCCTCCAGATGATTTTAAACTGAACCTCTCACCATCCTTCTCTCCTGTCTAGGAGACTGATGAGAACTGGGACATGTGGGTTAAGATTGATGGGAGCTGTAGTCCAAAAACACTGGAGCGTCTCAGTGGCCCACCTTTCCTTTATAATTTGTATAAATGCATTCCAGTTTACCTGAACCAAACAGAGGAGGTCAGATCTATAAGCCTAGACCTCTGAGGGGAAACTCACATTTAAAACTTTATGCAATTTCAAATGCTGCTACTAGTTTCAAAAATAATATAATTCCATCGGTAGGATAAAAAAAAAAAACCTATGCCTACATATGAAAGGAGAGACAGAAGGCCACCAGATGTTTTGGACTACAAAGTACATAATCTTTGGCCATTGGCTGTTCTTTTCTTTATCTCCTCAGAGTCACATTTAGTGGGAACATAGGGCCTTCTTGGTGACTTTTCGCAGGCACTATCTTCAGAGAATAGCATCATTTTGTTATCTTTCCCTAGACAGGTGAAAACCCTTGTTTTGGCAGGCCTTTGAGGTCTGATTGCTCATGGGAGTATTGTTTTTCTTTTCATGGCCATGCTTTTAATTCTATGAGCAGTTTATTTATATTCTTATTTATGATGTGTACCTTTAGCTATACCTCTTTTAACTTTAGCTATACCTCTACGCAGGGAAAAGGTGGGTATAAATAAATAATAGCTGGAGCATATGGAAGGTGTAGTCAACACCTCTATATGGCAGGTTTAGGATGACTGAGGCTCCTGAGATCCCAGTTGGGCAGCAAGACGTCAGATCTGGCTATGGTAGTACATACCTTAGTTACATCCCATTGGACTACTGTAATGCACTGTACAAAGGCTGTCCTTTGAAGAGTGTTTGGAAATTGAAGGCTTTCACGGCCAGCATCCATATTTTTCTGTGGGTTTTTTTGGGCTGTGTGGTTGCAGCCCAAAAAACCCACAGAAAACTACAGTGTTCAGAAACTTCAGCCGGTCGAAAGAACTACAGCCAGGCTGTTAACTGGGGCAGATTATAGAGACCACACAATACTCCTGTTGAAATAGCTCTACCTAAGCTACCAGTTTGCTTCTGGACACAATTCAAAGTGCTGGTTATGACCTATAAAGCCCTATATGGCTGAAGTCCAGGCTGTTTGGCAGACCGTATCTCCCTGGATGAGCTAGTCTGGGCTCTAAGTTCATCAGGAGATGCCCTTCTCTCAGTCCCACCATCATCACAAGCACAGTTGGTGAGAACAAGAGAGAGGCCCTTCTCAGTGGCTGCCCCTAAACTCTGGAACTATGGTTTTTGGGGGTATGTTTCTCATTGCATTGTTTAAATAGTGAGCTGCTTTGAGTCCCAATTTTGGGGGGAAGCTGGATATAAATAAATGTTGTTGTTGTTGTTCTTATTGATGGGTGCTAGGAGAGCCCTCTAATAAGCCCTCTTTGTTTTAGCTTTTCCCTCAACCTGGGCTGGGATGAGACAAACCTGATCCTTCACTTCAACCCTCGATTTGATTTTCATGGGGACATCAGGACCATTGTTTGCAACTCTAAGAGCGCAGGAGAGTGGGGTGATGAACTGCGAGAATCAGAATTCCCCTTCCATCAGGGAGAAGAGACCAAAGTGAGTAAGAAACTCCCTCTGGGAATAATCAAGGGATTGGCCTGAGCTGATGAGAATGAAACGACCCAAGATGGCTTTTCACCAAAACTTGGTAAATGACACTCTCTCTAGAGCTGATCATTAAACAGAAAGGAATGCAGGGATTACTAAAAGTCAGCATAGGTTTTTCAAAAAAACAAGTCATGCCAGACTAATCTCCTTTTTTTGATAGCCACAAGCTTGGTAGATGTGATTTCAGTAAGGCCTCTGACAAGGTCTCCATTATATCCTTGGAAAAAAGATAGTACAGTGGGCCTTTGCTGTTCGCTGGGGTTTGGTTCCAGGACCCCCCATGGATAACAAAATCTGTGGATGCTCATGTCCCATTAAATATAATGAAAAAGGAAAATGGTGTCTCTAATATAAAATGAAAAATCAAGGTTTCCTATTTGGAATGTATACTTTTAAAAAAATATTTTCAAGCCGTGGATGCTTGAATCCATGGATAAAAATCCATGGATAAGGAAGGCCGACTGTAAAATGTAGGCTAGACTATCTGATCAGTAAGTGGAATTGTAATTGACTGACTGACCAAACCCAAAGGGAAATCGACAAGGCTCATTCTGGAGAGAGGTGACTAGTGGGGTGCCACAGGATTCTGTCCTAGGCCCAATGCTATTCAATATCTTTACCAGTAACTTGGATGAAGGAATAGAGGGCATGTTTGTCAAAGGTGCAGATGGCACCAAATTAGGAGGGGTAGCTGATATCCCAGAGGAGAGGATCAAAATTCAAAATGACCTGAATAGATCAGAAAGCTGGGCCAAAACTAACAAAATGAATTTCATCACTAGATGGCCAATACAAAAACCAAATAGACTACATGATAGGAAGCAGAAGATGGAGGAGTTCTGTTAGGCCAAAACTAGATCAAGTGCTGGGTGTGGCACAGATCATGAGCTACTTCTATCAAATATTGGAGTAACCTGAAGAAGAAAGTGGGGGGGAGTTCATCATACCAAAATGCAACCTAATCAAAGGACACCAGACAGATGGCCTTCCAGCCTCTGTTTAAAAACCTCCACAGGAGACTCCATCACATTCTGAGACACCATATTATGGAAGCTGTAGTATTTGTGCAAGTCAAGGTGACAAAACTCAAATTATATATATAGGTAGAACCTTCCTTATCCAGAATTCTGAAATCCAAATTATTCCAAAAACGAAAAGCTTTTTTCATGGGTAGTTCAGATATTGACACCTTTGCTTTCTGATGATTCAGTGTACACAAGCTTTGTTTCATGCACACAATTATTTAAAATACTGTATAAAATTATCTTTAGGCTATGTGTGTAAGGGGTACATTTGAATTTAAACTTGTCCTCCATCTCCAAGAGATCTCATTATTTATGTATATGCAAATGCAGATATTCCAAAATCCAAAAATATCCAAATCTCAAAACACCTTTGGTCCCAAGTAGATAAGGGCGAGTCGACCTGTACGCCTTCTTGGGAATGGTTCTAATTTTTGCTCTCTTTTCCAGATCTGTGTCTCCTTTGATGCTGAAGAAGTGACTGTGAAGCTGCCTGAAGGGCAGGAACTTAAGTTCCCAAACAGGTTGAGACTGGAAACTGCAGAGTACTTCTCTGTTGCTGGCGATCTTGATATTAAATCTGTTAAGTTTGACTGACCTTCCTTGGACCTATCTTTTGCCTTGCATCCTGAAGGATACTTGGCATGAGTCAAATGAGAATATGATTCGGTTCTTTCAATTTTTCTTGATTACAAATTGTTCAAACTCTATAGATTCCGCTTCCTGTCTTTTTACCTTGTGTCACATCTCATTCCCCTTCCAAATAACATTTCCTGTGACATATAGTTTAGAGCAGTGATGAAGAAAGGCATATCCTCATGTCACACAAGAAAACCAGGACACATGTGGGCAAGCAGTGTCAGATTGTGGTCAAGAGGGTAAAAGTTTTAATGATGAAAAACACACAACCTTGGAGAGGCTGCAGCAGTTCGTTTTTGCCTGAGCTGCTTGGAAAGGGAAGACTTCACCTTCCTCTCTTCTCCCCCTGCTGAGTTTATGGAGAAAAAAACACTTTTGTATTTTAAACTCAGTTTGCAGCCATTGAAGTAAGTTGAAGATAAAGGGGGGAAAGTGAGAAGCGGAGGGAGAAACCAGGACACTTTAAAAGCAGCTGAAAAAGTGGGATCACAGAGAACAAGTTGGGACAGTTGGAGGGTAAGGAAACATGTTTGACCTAGGACTGATTTCTAATTTGGGATGTGTTGGTGAAAGATTTAATCTAGCACAGTGTGGGCTAACCCTTGGAGTGGCACTAAATCAAAGTAAGCAGGAGCAGAAATAGCTGTTAGCAATTTGGATTTTCTCCCAAATTTTCTGTTCATGGCTACTCCAGAGTAAGCCCATTCAGTAACTTTCTGAACTACAAAAAGGAGCTCATTTTCCATGAAATGAGAGGAGGAAGAGAAGATTGTGTGTCAGATAGAGAACCCTTCTGAGCCACAACTGAAAGGTTGCCTTAGATGCTTCTGGTGATGAAGTACAGAGAAATAAATCTAGAAGGATTGTGTCTAAAAAGTTTAAAGACAATGCTAGAGGTAGAAGAATGGGGTTGGAAAGTGCCTCAGAGGTCATCTAGGATGGTGTAACTCAAAGTCCTGTTCCTTGATCCATTGGCTGCTGATCCTTAGAGGGCTCCTAGGATAGAAAGACATAATTGAAACCAATGGCCATAATAGTTTGATATAGCAAACTTGAAGGTTTTTCTTCTTTTTTTTAATCTGCTAGGGACTGGTAACGTATTTGTGTCGATTGGCCACAACAGTTTCTTTCCCTTTTGGAAACTTGCTATGGACCAGCAACCAATGGCTCATGGACCAGCACTGCTTTGGCCACACATGCCCCTTCGCCAGTATAGGGGATCTATGTGTCCATGATTGCTGGTCATCCGCCTCTGCTGTGAATGTTTCAATAAAGAAGAGTTCCAAAACTTCTGAGGCAATCTTTTCTGTTGATAGAGTAGTTTATACCATTACATGGTTGTTCTATAAAATTTGGTTTGCATCTTTCTTGTACCATGAGAAGCAGAGCTAGAGAACCCATGGTTTTCCCAGTGTGGTTGAACCCCTGATGATCAGTTAGGCTGCTGCCTTTACGTACACAGCAACCCTGACTTGGTGTAAAAGAAAGGTAAAGCTAGTTCCTTGACATAAATATCTAATTGTAATCTACTGTAGGGGGTGGTGCTCATCTCTGTTACTAAGCGAAAGACCCAGCGTTGTCAGGACTACTCTGGTGGTCATGCAGCCAGCATAACTGCACAGATCGTTGTTACCTCTCTACTGTTTATCTATCCTTTTATCTACTTGACCTTGCATGCTTTCGAATGGCATTGACTACCCCTTTTACTCACTCAGTAGTCTCCTACCTATTGAGTGAGCCAGAAAGGAGAAGTATCTACCACACATATGGTATGCTAATGTTGAGGTAGAATAGATGCAAACTGCAGGAAAAGAGATTCCACCTCAACATTAGGAGGAACTTCCTACAGTAAGGCAGTTGGACAGTGGAACATACTCCCTCAGAGTGTAGTGGAGTCTACTTCCTTGGAGGTCTTTAAACAGAGGGTGGATGGCCATCTGTCAGTGGGGATGCTTTGACTAAAAATTCCTGCATGATGGGGTCGGACTGGATGGCCCTTGTGGTCTCTTCCAACTCTATGATTCTATTCTATGTACTGGCTGTCCAAGAACCTTGGCCATACTCCCAGGCTTTACAAACTGGAAAAAAAATATTATAATTGAACAAGAAGGTTCTGAAGTTACTTTCCACAGGTCTGTTGGCAACTATAGTGTCCAAGTCAGAACAGGTCCAAGCAGTTCTATCTTCCAGTTGTATCCCATTGGCAGGTTATACATTGTCTTGATGATGCCTGTAAAGTGCCATGCACATTTATGGTGCTTTATAAATAAACAAAAAGAATAATGATAAGGACAGGCAAATTGTTCAGTGGGGGCTGTGAAGAGGTCTAAATTAACTTTTCATAGACTAGGATGTCAAAGACCTCCTAGAACTTGAAACAGTTCCATTGGATGGCTCTTTCCAAATACAATGATAGTACAGAAAATTGTTTCCCTCCTCTTCCTCTTAATGTCATGGAGGAGGCTTTGAAATTGGTTCTATCTAGCCTGTTTGGTTGATTTTCTGTTAATGTTACCAGAGTTGAATTCTCGCTCCTTTCATTGCTGTCAGTTCCATAAAAACAACAGTGGTTTAGTTGGGGTTCCACTCTGTGCAAAGGATTTTCCTACTGAGGAGAGAGCAAGCTTGTTTTCTGCTACCCCAGAGAATAGGACCTGAAGCAATGAATTCAATCTACAAGAAAAGAGATTCCACTTAAACATTAGGAAGGAAGTTCCTAATGAAAAGAGCCGTGGGACAGTGGAATATGCTGCCTCCGAAAGTGGTGGAGCCTCCTCCTTTGGAGGTCTTTAAACAGGGGCCGAATGGCCATCTGATGGGAATGCTTTGATTGAGAGTTCTTGCAGGGCAGGGGTTGGACTGGAAGGCCCTTGTGGTCTCTTCCAACTCTATGATTCTCTAAAAGCCCAGGAGACATCATGCCTACCATCCTGGTCATTTTTTCCATTTCACAGCTCAACTGGCCTTTTACAGAACTGTGTGCTGAGGAAACAGGAAAAAACCCTGTGAACCATCAGATGATCATCCAGCTCTACCAGCCTCTGGGGTCAAGGAGCAATATATATTGGTCCGCTAACCCTCTAAGGGCTACACATTCCAGCGGATGCAAACTACAGACGGATTAGTGGATTAACAGCTTCCCTGCACGTGTCCAGCAGCCCACTACAGTAGGCCCTCCACATTCGCTGCGGTTAGGGGCACAGGACCCCCATGAAAGTGAAAAAAACTGCAATTACAAAAACACTACTATTTTACCTAAAGAGACCACCTCTCTAGGAAACTCTAGGTCCTCCAGCACAACCCTATGGTCAACATATGGCAAACGTTGGCCACAGAATCATGCTGGAGGACCTACAAATGCCCAGAGAAGTGTTTTCTTTAGTCATCTCTAGATTCTCCAGCGCAGCTCTATGGTCAGTTTCCAGCAGAATTTTCCTGGAGGACCTAGGGATTTCTAGAGAGAACATATTAATCAAATCCGCAAATAATCAAAACCGCAAATGTGAAAGGCCCACTGTACTTGCCTAAGGTTACTATGGCAAGTTAGAAGCATTCTAGTCTCTGAGAATTCAGGACTAACACGAGATGGAGACCTGTTGAGGTTACAAGCATCAATCATTTGGTCAAAGTATGTCGTTCATATAAAAAAACAAAAATGTAAAATGGGGAAATAAGTTTGTAGTTGGAAATTATGTTCTCCAAGCCCCGCACTGAACAGAAAAGAGCCAAACTTTTCCCAACTCTCATTTTCTCAAACACAGCTTTTAGGGACACAAGGTTGTTGTAGTCTAACCCACCACAAAAGTTTTACTGAGGTACTTCAGCACCGGCTGGGAAGGGGTTAATATATTGCAATATATGATCTTACAGTATTTTGGTTGTTAAAATATATAATTTAAATGTAGCTGGAAGCCCTACTTGAGGAAAAAAAGACATCCCAAGTCAGTTGCTCACATCGCCTCCTGAGGGCAAGACAGCTCCCTGCTTAATACAACTGAAAGCCAATGCCATGTGTTCATTTCACTCAAACTTCACCTTGTTCTCTTTTTTAAATGTTTATCCAACTTTATTTAATTTTTCTTGTTGCATCGTCGAATGTATATCAAAGGTGACATTTTAAGGTCCTTGGGGCAAACTTTTGTCATACTGAAGATGAAGCAATTTTGTTTTTTGCTGCTCAAAAGAACAGGGCCTGAGCAATTATTATTATTATTATTATTATTATTATTAACCTTTATTTATAAAGCGCTGTAAATTTACACAGCACTGTACATACAATCTGGATTCAAACTACAGGAAAGGAGATTCCACCTCAACATTAGGAAGAGCTTCCTTACAGTAAGAACTGTTTAATGGTGAAATACGCTGATTTGAAGTGTGGTGGAGTCTCCTTCTTTGGAGGACTTTAAACAGAGGCTGGATGGCCATCTCTCAGGGGTGTTTTGATGGCGTCTTTCTGCATGGCAGAATGGGATTGGATTGGATGGTCCTTGGGGATTTCTTCCAGCTCTATCATTCTATGAATCCCTTCTGCTCTGTATAAACTATGCATAGACCAATGCAAATAATGATGGTGATTGTGGACAATTTTAAAAAATCTTTTTCCAAAACATTTTTATTGGTTTTTGAAAGTAGATTTTACAAGTAAATATCCAGACAAGTATCATCCACAGGTTCACCATGGGTTGAAATCGACTTGAAGGTGGTTAATCACAACAACAATCCAGACAATAGAAAACGACTGGCTTTGCTTCAGGAAGATGGCTGAATCACAGAGTTCTCACACCACAACTGGAGAGAAAGCTTCTCATTCCTGCAAGACAAGAATGCAAGAGGTAAGAGGGATGGGCTCTGCCTTCCGCCAGCTTCAACCCAGACACATCCCCGGCTTCTGTCTGGCGACTTCATCCCTGACTTCCACCAGCTTCCACCCATGAAGATCCACTGGTTCATCACATTCACTCAGACAGACACAAAGACAGACTCTCCGCCTCACTCACAAACACCCTAACACACACACACACCACACACATTCAATGTTAGAATCCAGAGGTATATGCATCTGTCATGATGGGATATATGAGGGGATATAGTAATATGTTGATATAGTGATGTGGTAATATTTTGATATGGCAAAATCGGAGTACTGGCTAATGGTAAAACAGTGCTATGGTTAACCAAAGGGAAGCGAAAGAAGGAAGGCAAGCAGCAGAGGGGGCCTGTAATCTGATTGAAATGCAAAATGGGAACAGATGGTCAATTACTGGAGAAGTTTGAGTATATAGCCCTGTTGGTTCCTGAGGAAAGACATTGATGGTAAACAAAGGAATGCCTTCCTGGGAAAGATGGATTGAGAGGAGATAAAGAGTTGGAGGGTAAATTTAAAGAATTCTTTGTTAAGCTAGAAAGTGCACAGACTGGAGGCTGGACAAAGGACGGCTTGGGACTGACAAGGGTGAATGTCAGGCTGCCATCCCATCCGTGAGACTCCAGAGAGTCGGGGTCCGATTAGGGCGAATGTGAGGCTGCAAGCCAATCCGCATGACTCTGGAACGTCATAAATATCAAAATCGGGCACGTATCCAATTGGTATGACCCAGGAGAGTCAGGGACTGTAGAGGGACGATGTCAGGCTGCCATTCAGTCGGTATGACTCCAGAGAGTCAGAGACCGATGAGGGCGAATGTGAGGCTGCAAGCCAATCGGCATGAATCTGGAACGTCATGAATATCGAAATCGGGCACCTATCCAATTGGTATGACCCAGGAGAGTCAGGGACCGACGAGGGTCGATGTCAGGCTGCATTCAGTTGGTTTGACTCCAGAGAGTCAGGGACCGACGAGGGTGAATGTCAGGCTGCCATCCCATCCGTGAGACTCCGGAGAGTCAGGGAATGATGAGGGCGAATGTGAGGCTGCAAGCCAATCGGCATGACTCTAGAACGTCAGGAATATCGAAATCGGGCACCTATCCAATTGATATGACCCAGGAGAGTCAGGTAGCGACGAGGGTCGATGTCACACTGACATTCAATCGTTATGACTCCAGAGAGTCAGGGACCGATGAGGGTGAATGTCAGGCTGCAAGCCAATCGGCATCACTCTGGAACGTCATGAATATCGAAATCGAGCACCTATCCAATTAGTATGACCCAGGAGAGTCAGGGACCGATGAGGGCGAAGGTGAGGTTGCAAGCCTATCGGCGTGACTCTGGAACGTCATGAATATCGAAATCGGGCACCTATCCAATTGATATGACCTAGGAGAGTCAGGGAGCGACGAGGGTCGATGTCACACTGCCATTCAATCGTTATGACTCCAGAGAGTCAGGGACCGATGAGGGTGAATGTCAGGCTGCAAGCCAGTCGGCATCACTCTGCAATGTCATGAATATCCAAATCGAGCACCTATCCTATTAGTATGACCCAGGAGAGTCAGGGACTGACAAGTGTGAATGTCAGGCTGCCATCCCATCCGTGAGACTCCAGAGAGTCGGGGTCCGATTAGGGCGAATGTGAGGCTGCAAGCCAATCCGCATGACTCTGGAACGTCATAAATATCAAAATCTGGCACGTATCCAATTGGTATGACCCAGGAGAGTCAGGGACCGACGAGGGTCGATGTCAGGCTGCATTCAGTTGGTTTGACTCCAGAGAGTCAGGGACTGATGAGGGTGAATGTCAGGCTGCAAGCCAATCGGCATCACTCTGGAACGTCATGAATATCGAAATCGAGCACCTATCCAATTATTATGACCCAGGAGAGTCAGGGACCGACGAGGGTGAATGTCAGGCTGCCATCCCATCCATGAGACTCCAGAGAGTCAGGGACCGATGAGGGCAAAGGTGAGGCTGTAAGCCTATCGGCGTGACTTTGGAACGTCATGAATATCGAAATCGGGCACCTATCCAATTGGTATGACCCAGGAGAGTCAGGGACCGACGAGGGTCGATGTCAGGCTGCATTCAGTTGGTTTGACTCCAGAGAGTCAGGGACCGATGAGGGTGAATGTCAGGCTGCAAGCCAATCGGCATCACTCTGGAACGTCATGAATATCGAAATCGAGCACCTATCCAATTAGTATGACCCAGGAGAGTCAGGGACCGACGAGGGTGAATGTCAGGCTGCCATCCCATCCGTGAGACTCCGGAGAGTCAGGGAATGATGAGGGCGAATGTGAGGCTGCAAGCCAATCGGCATGACTCTGGAACGTCAGGAATATCGAAATCGGGCACCTATCCAATTGATATGACCCAGGAGAGTCAGGAGCGACGAGGGTCGATGTCACACTGCCATTCAATCTTTATGACTCCAGAGAGTCAGGGACCGATGAGGGTGAATGTCAGGCTGCAAGCCAGTTGGCATCACTCTGGAACGTCATGAATATCCAAATCGAGCACCTATCCAATTAGTATGACCCAGGAGAGTCAGGGACTGACGAGGGTGAATGTCAGGCTGCAAGCCAACCGGCATGACTCTGGATCGTCATAAATATCGAAATTGGGCACGGAACCAATTGGTATGACCGAGGAGAGTCAGGGACCGACGAGGGTGAATGTCAGGCTGCCATCCCATCCGTGAGACTCCAGAGAGTCAGGGACCGATGAAGGCGAAGGTGAACCTGCAAGCCTATCGGCGTGACTCTGGAACGTCATGAATATCGAAATCGGGCACCTATCCAATTGGTATGACCCAGGAGAGTCAGGGACCGAGGAGGGTCGATGTCAGGGTGCATTCAGTTGGTTTGACTCCAGAGAGTCAGGGACCGATGAGGGTGAATGTCAGGCTGCAAGCCAATCGGCATCACTCTGAAACGTCATGAATATCGAAATCGAGCACCTATCCAATTAGTATGACCCAGGAGAGTCAGGGACCGACGAGGGTGAATGTCAGGCTGCCATCCCATCCGTGAGAATCCGGAGAGTCAGGGAATGATGAGGGCGAATGTGAGGCTGCAAGCCAATCGGCATGACTCTGGAACGTCATGAATATCGAAATCGGGCACCTATCCAATTGGTATGACCCAGGAGAGTCAGGGACCGACGAGGGTCGATGTCAGGCTGCATTCAGTTGGTTTGACTCCAGAGAGTCAGGGACCGATGAGGGTGAATGTCAGGCTGCAAGCCAATCGGCATCACTCTGGAACGTCATGAATATCCAAATCGAGCACCTATCCAATTAGTATGACCCAGGAGAGTCAGGGACCGACGAGGGTGAATGTCAGGCTGCCATCCCATCCGTGAGACTCCGGAGAGTCAGGGAATGATGAGGGCGAATGTGAGGCTGCAAGCCAATCGGCATGACTCTGGAACGTCAGGAATATCGAAATCGGGCACCTATCCAATTGATATGACCCAGGAGAGTCAGGGAGCGACGAGGGTCGATGTCACACTGCCATTCAATTGTTATGACTCCAGAGAGTCAGGGACCGATGAGGGTGAATGTCAGGCTGCAAGCCAGTCGGCATCACTCTGGAACGTCATGAATATCCAAATCGAGCACCTATCCAATTAGTATGACCCAGGAGAGTCAGGGACTGACGAGGGTGAATGTCAGGCTGGAAGCCAACCGGCATGACTCTGGAATGTCATAAATATCGAAATCGGGCACGGAACCAATTGGTATGACCGAGGAGAGTCAGGGACCGACGAGGGTGAATGTCAGGCTGCCATCCCATCCGTGAGACTCCAGAGAGTCAGGGACCGATGAAGGCGAAGGTGAAGCTGCAAGCCTATCGGCGTGACTCTGGAACGTCATGAATATCGAAATCGGGCACCTATCCAATTGGTATGACCCAGGAGAGTCAGGGACCGACGAGGGTCGATGTCAGGGTGCATTCAGTTGGTTTGACTCCAGAGAGTCAGGGACCGATGAGGGTGAATGTCAGGCTGCAAGCCAATCGGCATCACTCTGGAACATCATGAATATCGAAATCGAGCACCTATCCAATTAGTATGACCCAGGAGAGTCAGGGACCGACGAGGGTGAATGTCAGGCTGCCATCCCATCCGTGAGAATCCGGAGAGTCAGGGAATGCTGAGGGCGAATGTGAGGCTGCAAGCCAATCGGCATCACTCTGGAACGTCATAAATATCAAAATCGGGCACGGAACCAATTGGTATGACCGAGGAGAGTCAGGGACCGACGAGGGTCGAGTTCAGGCTGTCATGCAATCCGTCAGACTCCAGAGAGTTAGGGACCGATGAGGGTGAGTGTCAGGCTGCAAGCCAATCGGTAGGACTATGGAACGTCATGGACAGATGTATATCGAAATTGGGCACCTATCTAATTCATGTGACCCAGGAGAGTGAGGGACCGACGAGGGTCGAAGTCAAACTGCCGTGCAATCCGCAAAACTCTGGAACGTCATGAACAGATTAATATCGAAAACTCGCACGTATCCAATTGGTATGACCCAGGAGAGTCAGGGACCGTAGAGGGACGATGTCAGGCTGCCATTGAGTCGGTATGACTGCAGAGAGTCAGGGACCGATGAGGGTGAATGTGAGGCTGCAAGCCAATCGGCATGAATCTGGAACGTCATGAATATCGAAATCGGGCACCTATCTAATTGGTATGAGCCAGGAGAGTCAGGGACCGACGAGGGTGAATGTCAGGCTGCCATCCCATCCATGAGACTCCAGAGAGTCAGGGACCGATGAGGGCAAAGGTGAGGCTGTAAGCCTATCGGCGTGACTTTGGAACGTCATGAATATCGAAATCGGGCACCTATCCAATTGGTATGACCCAGGAGAGTCAGGGACCGAGGAGGGTCGATGTCAGGGTGCATTCAGTTGGTTTGACTCCAGAGAGTCAGGGACCGATGAGGGTGAATGTCAGGCTGCAAGCCAATCGGCATCACTCTGGAACGTCATGAATATCGAAATCGAGCACCTATCCAATTAGTATGACCCAGGAGAGTCAGGGACCGACGAGGGTGAATGTCAGGCTGCCATCCCATCCGTGAGACTCCGGAGAGTCAGGGAATGATGAGGGCGAATGTGAGGCTGCAAGCCAATCGGCATGACTCTGGAACGTCAGGAATATCGAAATCGGGCACCTATCCAATTGATATGACCCAGGAGAGTCAGGGAGCGACGAGGGTCGATGTCACACTGACATTCAATCGTTATGACTCCAGAGAGTCAGGGACCGATGAGGTTGAATGTCAGGCTGCAAGCCAGTCGGCATCACTCTGGAACGTCATGAATATCGAAATCGAGCACCTATCCAATTAGTATGACCCAGGAGAGTCAGGGACCGATGAGGGCGAAGGTGAGGCTGCAAGCCTATCAGCGTGACTCTGGAACGTCATGAATATCGAAATCGGGCACCTATCCAATTGATATGACCCAGGAGAGTCAGGGAGCGACGAGGGTCGATGTCACACTGCCATTCAATCGTTATGACTCCAGAGAGTCAGGGACCGATGAGGGTGAATGTCAGGCTGCAAGCCAGTCGGCATCACTCTGCAATGTCATGAATATCCAAATCGAGCACCTATCCTATTAGTATGACCCAGGAGAGTCAGGGACTGACAAGGGTGAATGTCAGGCTGCCATCCCATCCGTGAGACTCCAGAGAGTCGGGGTCCGATTAGGGCGAATGTGAGGCTGCAAGCCAATCCGCATGACTCTGGAACGTCATAAATATCAAAATCTGGCACGTATCCAATTGGTATGACCCAGGAGAGTCAGGGACCGTAGAGGGACGATGTCAGGCTGCCATTGAGTCGGTATGACTGCAGAGAGTCAGGGACCGATGAGGGTGAATGTGAGGCTGCAAGCCAATCGGCATGAATCTGGAAAGTTATGAATATCGAAATCTGGCACCTATCTAATTGGTATGACCCAGGAGAGTCAGGGACCGACGAGGGTCGATGTCAGGCTGCATTCAGTTGGTTTGACTCCAGAGAGTCAGGGACCGATGAGGGTGAATGTCAGGCTGCAAGCCAATCGGCATCACTCTGGAACGTCATGAATATCGAAATCGAGCACCTATCCAATTATTATGACCCAGGAGAGTCAGGGACCGACGAGGGTGAATGTCAGGCTGCCATCCCATCCATGAGACTCCAGAGAGTCAGGGACCGATGAGGGCAAAGGTGAGGCTGTAAGCCTATCGGCGTGACTTTGGAACGTCATGAATATCGAAATCGGGCACCTATCCAATTGGTATGACCCAGGAGAGTCAGGGACCGACGAGGGTCGATGTCAGGCTGCATTCAGTTGGTTTGACTCCAGAGAGTCAGGGACCGATGAGGGTGAATGTCAGGCTGCAAGCCAATCGGCATCACTATGGAACGTCATGAATATCGAAATCGAGCACCTATCCAATTAGTATGACCCAGGAGAGTCAGGGACCGACGAGGGTGAATGTCAGGCTGCCATCCCATCCGTGAGACTCCGGAGAGTCAGGGAATGATGAGGGCGAATGTGAGGCTGCAAGCCAATCGGCATGACTCTGGAACGTCAGGAATATCGAAATCGGGCACCTATCCAATTGATATGACCCAGGAGAGTCAGGGAGCGACGAGGGTCGATGTCAGGCTGCATTCAGTTGGTTTGACTCCAGAGAGTCAGGGACCGATGAGGGTGAATGTCAGGCTGCAAGCCAATCGGCATCACTCTGGAACGTCATGAATATCGAAATCGAGCACCTATCCAATTAGTATGACCCAGGAGAGTCAGGGACCGACGAGGGTGAATGTCAGGCTGCCATCCCATCCGTGAGACTCCGGAGAGTCAGGGAATGATGAGGGCGAATGTGAGGCTGCAAGCCAATCGGCATGACTCTGGAACGTCAGCAATATCGAAATCGGGCACCTATCCAATTGATATGACCCAGGAGAGTCAGGGAGCGACGAGGGTTGATGTCACACTGCCATTCAATCTTTATGACTCCAGAGAGTCAGGGACCGATGAGGGTGAATGTCAGGCTGCAAGCCAGTTGGCATCACTCTGGAACGTCATGAATATCCAAATCGAGCACCTATCCAATTAGTATGACCCAGGAGAGTCAGGGACTGACGAGGGTGAATGTCAGGCTGCAAGCCAACCGGCATGACTCTGGAACGTCATAAATATCGAAATTGGGCACGGAACCAATTGGTATGACCGAGGAGAGTCAGGGACCGACGAGGGTGAATGTCAGGCTGCCATCCCATCCGTGAGACTCCAGAGAGTCAGGGACCGATGAAGGCGAAGTTGAAGCTGCAAGCCTATCGGCGTGACTCTGGAACGTCATGAATATCGAAATCGGGCACCTATCCAATTGGTATGACCCAGGAGAGTCAGGGACCGATGAGGGTGAATGTCAGGCTGCAAGCCAATCGGCATCACTCTGGAACATCATGAATATCAAAATCGGGCACCTATCCAATTGGTATGACCCAGGAGAGTCAGGGACCGACAAGGGTGAATGTCAGGCTGCCATCCCATCCGTGAGACTCCAGAGAGTCAGGGTCCGATGTGGGCGAATGTGAGGCTGCAAGCCAATCGGCATGACTCTGGAACGTCATGGACAGATGTATATCGAAATCGGGCACCTATCTGATTCGTGTGACCCAGGAGAGTCAGGGACCGACGAGGGTCGAGGTCAAACTGCCGTGCAATCTGCAAAACTCTGGAACGTCATGAACAGATTAATATCGAAATCGGGCACCTATCCAATTGGTATGACCCAGGCGTGTCAGGGACAAACGAGGGTCGATGTCAGGCTGCCATTCAGTCGGTATTACTGCACAGAGTCATGGACTGATGAAGATGAATGTCACACTGCAAGCCAATCGGCATGACTCTGGAACATCATGAATATTGAATTCGATGACCTATCCAATTAGTATGACCTAGGAAAGTCAGGGACTGATGAGGGTGAATGTCAGGCTGCCATCCCATCCGTGAGACTCCAGAAAGTCAGGGTCCGATGTGGGCGAATGTGAGGCTGCAAGCCAATCGGCATGAATCTGGAACGTCATGAATATGAAAATCGGGCACGTATCCAATTCGTTTGACCCAGGAGAGTCAGGGAGCGACGAGGGTCGATGTCACGCTGCCATTCTATCGGTATGACTCCAGAGAGTCAGGGACCGATGAGGTTGAATGTGAGGCTGCAAGCCAATCGGCATGACTCTGGAACGTCATGAATATTGAAATCGGGCACCTATCCAATCGGTATGACCCAGGAGAGTCAGGGACCGATGAGGGTCGATGTCAGGCTGCCATTCAGTCGGTATTACTGCACAGAGTCATGGACTGATGAAGGTGAATGTCACGCTGCAAGGCAATCGGCATCACTCTGGAACATCATGAATGTCAAAATCGGGCACCTATCCAATTGGTATGACCCAGGAGAGTCAGGGACCGACAAGGGTCGATGTCAGGCTGCCATTCAGTCGGTATGACTGCAGAAAGTCAGGGAACGATGAGGGCAAATTTGAGGCTGAAAGCCAATCGGCATCACTCTGCAACGTCATGAATATTCAAATCAGGCACGTATCCAATTGGTATGACCCAGGAGAGTCAGGTAGCGACGAGGGTCGATGTCACGCTGCCATTCATTCGTTATGACTCCAGAGAGTCAGGGACCGATGAAGGCGAATGTCAGGCTGCAAGTCTATCGGCATCACTCTGGAACATCATGAATATCCAAATCGGGCACCTATCCAATTAGTATGACCCAGGAGAGTCACGAACCGACGAGGGTTGAGTTCAGGCTGCCATGCAATCCGTCAGACTCCAGAGAGTCAGGGACCGATGAGGGTGAGTGTCAGGCTGCAAGCCAATCGGTACAACTATGGAACGTCATGGACAGATGTATATCAATATTGGGCACCTATCTAATTTCTGTGACCCAGGAGAGTCAGGGACCGACGAGGGTCGAGGTCAAACTGCTGTGCAATCCGCAAAACTCTGGAACGTCATGAACAGATTAATATCGAAATCGGGCACGTATCCAATTGGTATGACCCAGGCGCGTCAGGGAGTGACGAGGGTCGATGTTACGTTGCCATTGGTTCGTTATGACTCCAGAGAGTCAGGGTCCGATGAAGGTGAATGTCAGGCTGCAAGCCTATCGGCATCACTCTGGAACATCATGAATATCAAAATCGGGCACCTATCCAATTGGTATGACCCAGGAGAGTCAGGGACCGATGAGGGTGAATGTCAGGCTGCAAGCCAATTGGCATCATTCTGGAACTTGATGAATATTGAATTCGATCATCTATCCAACTAGTATGACCTAGGAGAGTCAGGGACCGATGAGGGTGAAAGTCAGGCTGCCATCCCATCCGTGAGACTCCAGAGAGTCAGGGTCCGATGTGGGTGAATGTGAGGCTGGAAGCCAATCGGCATGACTCTGGCACGTCATGAATATGAAAATCGGGCACGTATCCAATTGGTTTGACCCAGGAGAGTCAGGGACCGACGAGGATGAATGTCAGGCTACCATCCCATCCGTGAGACTCCAGAGAGTCAGGGACCGATGAAGGTGAATGTCAGGCTGCAAGTCTATCGGCATCACTCTGGAACATCATGAATATCAAAATCGGGCACCTATCCAATTAGTTTGACCCAGGAGAGTCACGAACCGACGAGGGTCGAGTTCAGGCTGCCATGCAATCCGTCAGACTCCAGGGAGTCAGGGACCGATGAGGGTGAGTGTCAGGCTGCAAGTCTATCCGCATGACTCTGGAATGTCATGAATATCAAAATCGGGCACCTATCCAATTAGTATGACCCAGGAGAGTCACGAAATGACGAGGGTTGAGTTCAGGCTGCAATCCAATCCGTCAGACTCTAGAGAGTCAGGGACCGATGAGGGTGAGTGTCAGGCTGCAAGCCAATCGGTACGACTTTGGAACGTCATGGACAGATGTAAACCGAAATTGGGCACCTATCTAATTGGTGTGACCCAGGAGAGTCAGGGACCGAAGAGGGTCGAGGTCAAACTGCCGTTCAATCCGCAAAACTCTGGAACGTCATGAACAGATTAATATCGAAATCGGGCACCTATCCAATTGGTATGACCCAGGAGAGTCAGGGACAAACGAGGGTTAATGTCAGGCTGCCATTCAGTCGGTATGACTGCAGAGAGTCAGGGACCGATGAGCACGAATGTGAGGCTGCAAGCCAATCAGCATGACTCTGGAACGTCATGAATATCGAAATCAGGCATGTATCCAATTGGTATGACCCAGGAGAGTCTGGGACCGACGAGGGTGAATGTCAGGCTGCCATCCCATCCGTGAGACTCCAGAGAGTCATGGTCCGATGAGGGTGAATGTGAGGCTGCAAGCCAATCCGCATGACTCTGGAACGTCATGAATATGAAAATCGGGCACGTACCCAATTGGTTTGACCCAGGAGAGTCAGGGAGCGACGAGGGTCGATGTCACGCTGCCATTCTATCGGTATGACTCCAGAGAGTCAGGGACCGATGAGGTTGAATGTGAGGCTGCAAGCCAATCGGCATGACTCTGGAACGTCATGAATATCGAAATCGGGCACGTATCCAATTGGTGTGACCAAGGAGAGTCAGCGACCGACAAGGGACGATGTCAGGCTGCCATTCAGACAGTTTGACTCCAGAGAGTCAGGGACCGATGAGGGTGAATGTCAGGCTGCAAGCCAATCGGCATCACTCTGGAACGTCATGAATATCGAAATCGAGCACCTATCCAATTAGTATGACCCAGGAGCGTCAGGGACCGACGAGGGTGAATGTCAGGCTGCCATCCCATCCGTGAGACTCCAGAGAGTCAGGGTCCGATGAGGGCGAATGTGAGGCTGTAAGCCAATCCGCATGACTCTGGAACGTCATAAATATCAAAATCGGGCACGTATCCAATTGATATGACCCAGGAGAGTCAGGGAGCGACGAGGGTGAATGTCAGGCTGCCATCCCATCCGTGAGACTCCAGAGAGTCAGGGTCCAATTAGGGCGAATGTGAGGCTGCAAGCCAATCCGCATGACTCTGGAACGTCAAAAATATCAAAATCGGGCACGTATCCAATTGATATGACCCAGGAGAATCAGGGACCGAAGAGGGATGATGTCAGGCTGCCATTGAGTCGGTATGACTGCAGAGAGTCAGGGACCGATGAGGGCGAATGTGAGGCTGCAAGCCAATCGGCATGAATCTGGAACGTCATGAATATCGAAATCGGGCACCTATCCAATTGGTATGACCCAGGAGAGTCAGGGACCGACGAGGGTAGATGTCAGGCTGCATTCAGTTGGTTTGACTCCAGAGAGTCAGGGACCGACGAGGGTGAATGTCAGGCTGCCATCCCATCCGTGAGACTCCAGAGAGTCAGGGACCGATGAGGGCGAAGGTGAGACTGCAAGCCTATCGGCGTGACTCTGGAACGTCATGAATATCGAAATCGGGCACCTATCCAATTGGTATGACCCAGGAGAGTCAGGGACCGATGAGGGTCGATGTCACTCTACCATTCAATCGGTATGACTCCAGAGAGTCAGGGACCAATGAGGGTGAATGTCAGGCTGCAAACCAATCGGCATGACTCTGGAATGTCATGGACAGATGAATATCTAAATCAGACGGGTTCACCTCGCTGAGTCAGGGACCAAGTCGGATAGGACTGATGAGAATCGAAGTCGGGATGCAAGACCTTTGGTATGATTCCGGAGTGTCAGGGACCAACAAGGGTTGGTGTCAGACTGCTATCCAATTGGTATGACTCCAGAGAGTCAGCGACTGATGAGAGTCGACATTGGGCTGCCATCCAGTCAGCATGACTCCGGAGAGTCAGGGACCGATGAGGATCGATATCAGGCTGCCATCCAATCGGTATGACTCTAGAGAGTCAGGGACCAAAGAAGGTGAATGTCGAGCTGCAAGCCAGTATGACCCCAGACAGTCAGGGACCAAAGAGGATCGACAGAAGCCTGGGAGCTAATTGCATTGAATCTGGAGAGTCAGGAACAGACGAGGATCGGTGTCAAGCTGCCATCCAATCGGTATGACTCCAGAGAGTCTGGGACGTATGAGGATTGATGTCAAGCTGCCATCCAATCCATATGACTAAGGAGAGTCGGGGTGGACGAAGGTCCTGCAAGCGAATTGGTATGACTCCAGAGAGCCAGGGACCGATGAGGATCAACGTTGGGCTGCCATCCAATTAGTTTGACCCTTGACGGTCATGGACCAATAATGAGTGAAGATGGGCTGCCATCCAATTGGTTTAACCCCAGAGAGTCAGCAACCAATGAGGACTTAAGTCAGGAGCAATCAATAATAACTCCTCCTCAGAGGTACGATGGCCCTTAGCCAGGCACAAAAGTAAGGCGAGTGGCTATGAAGCAGATTCTCTTCAGCAAAAAGAGCAGCTCTAGCCAAGCAAGGAGCAAGACAAGTGTCCATTTAAAAATGTTTACTCAGAGATAGGTGGTGCAAAGTGCATCAGCAAGGCAGGCATCATTTTACAGTTTCTCCTCAGGAGGTCAAAGGGGCTTTACCAAGTGCACCAGCGAAAGCAATTATTGGAGAAGTTAGAGTACAGTCGCCCCTCCGTTTTTTGGGGGGATCTGTTCCAGCCCCCATCCCCCGAAATGGAAATGCACCCCATTGGCTTGAATGTGGGCACACTCCTGTGGGTGGCTGCGAGCGTGGATCATGGGCACATGGCCCATTATTTCCCCCTCATGTATATGCAAGGGACGTGGATTTCAAGTCCGTGGAAACAGAGGGGTGACTTTATATGACGTTGTTGTTTCCTGAGGAAAGACTTTGATGGTAAACAAAGCAATGCCTTTTTTCCTTGGAGAAGTGGATTGATAGGTGATAGAGAGTTGGAGCAGCAAGTTTAAAGAGTTCTTTGTTAGGATAGAAAGAGGGCAGGCTGGGGTTGGACAAGTGGGAGCTTGGGAAGAGAATCCTTAAAGATGGGATGGTTGTGGACATAAACCAGATTTGACACTAACTCGTCTGGGAGTGAGGCTCTCTTTGGAATTCAAATAAACTGTCAATCAATTTCACTGCAATGTTTTCCTGGCTTTTCAAATCTTGAATCTTTGGTCCTGACATACACTCACTCACTCCCACAATCATTCACACACTCATACACTCACACAGAGGGCAAGATCCTCCAAGAGGATCCTTCGCCAGAGACATCCACTCTCCTTCCACACACAGACATGCTCCAGTTTCAGTCCACAGATATCTACTGGCTTCCATCAGCTGGCTTCTGATGGAAGACTTTCACCCGCTTATGTCTGCAAACCTCCGCTAGTTTCTGCCTTATGACATCCACCAGCTTCCGAATACAAACTACCAGTTTCTGTCCCCCAACAGCCAGCTTCAGGGTCTGGATCTCCACTGGCCTCGGGCTGCAAACATGCCTCCCTCTTAGCAAGTCCACAAAAACAGTGAACTTGCCTTCTCTTTTGGTCCCAGAGGCGGCCAGCTTCACTTTCATGGAGTGCCTTTATCCACTGGCTCACTTGGCTCTTCCACCTGGCATCCACCATGGTCTGTCTGAGCGTCCATCTCCCTTGAGTCCTGGGCTGAGAAGGGTCTGTGAGATCAAAATGACCCAGGAGCATCATGGGTTGCCATGGTGGCATGAGCCACACTGAGACTGTTGACATCGCCATGGCACTGAGCTATTCTGATGTCAACATTCCTTCAACATCAGAATCTTGCTTCTTCTTCCCCATTTGGCCTTGCAATATGGCTCCAGACAATAAATATGAAACTCTATCCAAAATAACTATACACCAAACAGTAGCACACAATCTTAGCTTTTGAATTAGAGTTAGGATGTAAGGCTTCCTCATTTGGGAGCCATTTCTGGCCACCACAATGTAGGCTTTTGACCAGGGTTAGGTCATTGGGGACCTTAGAGGTCTTGTTGAACTCCAGTTCTCAAACCAAACCAAAATTCTTTGGAAGCCCAGGACTGTGGAAGATATAAATCAATCTAATTACAGTATAGTTACAAATATAGAATTCTAGTACAAGGAATAGAGTAAATAGAGTCCATGTAAAGGTGTGCTTGCATACAAAACATAGAGGTGCATTCAAAACATAGAAGATATAAGGTGTAAACATCAATTATTATACCAACAGAGTAAGGAGTAATAAGTGCATTGCAAAAAGATTGATTGGAATGATCAGCTAAAGAAACTGTGAGCATTAAGCATCAAATGTCTACAAAACAGAAATAAGAAATATGGGACCAAGGCAGTAAAACATCAACACACAACAATGAAATGTATCTATAAAGGAGTTCTATCTATTTATTTATTAAAATATTTATATCCTGATTTTGATGCAAAGATCCCAGGGTGGCTTGCAATAAAATAAAACAAGAAATAATTACAAATGTTTTAAAAATATACCAGTAGTGTAGGGGACTAGTGGGCTGTAGGGACATACAAATGGATCTTTTGGATTAAGAGGGATGTTGTTATGTGCAGTCACTGGTGGATCCTTGTTCTAAGTTTAATAGCAATTCTCACAGTAGCTGAAATGGAAAGGTTTTTCCAAGCGACAACTTATCATCATCATCATTATTATCATTATCATTGTAAAGTCGAAGGCTTTCATGGCTGGCATCCATAGTTTTTTGTGGGTTTTTCGGGTTATGTGGCCATGTTCTAGAAGAGTTTCTAAAGAAAGAAACTCTGCTAGAACTTGGCCACATAGCCTGAAAAATCCACACAAATAATAATAATAATAAAGGTTTATTTATATACCGCCCTTCGAAACATCAGGGCGGTGTACAACAGTGAAAATAAAACAATGCATATCTCAATACAAAACATATTAATACATATCTCAATACATAACAATAGCATTTAACAATACATATCTCAATACAGCCAGCGACAAACAGCTCAAACAATAAAAATACAACATCAATTCACAACTCGCTAGCCGGGGCACAACTCAGTGCCTGCCCCCCCCCACAGGACAAAATGGCTGCTTAACTGCGCAACTGCGCAGTTGTGAAGATGGTCCAGTCCGAAGGCGTCCTCCCTGTGGCGGTGCGCAACTGCGCGGGTGTCCTCTCCGCCCAGGGAGGCGCCCGGCAGCAACAGCGGCAGCAGCAACAGCAGCACACACAGTTCCCCCGAGGCAGGCACAGGGGTGGGATGGGGAAGGAAGCCAGGCAGGCCGGCTATATGCGTGCCGCTCCCACCAGCACGCCCCTTTCCCCGCCTTCCCCCAGGTGTTACTCATCCCTCGGTGGTTCTGGCTCGCTGCTGAGGTGCCAAAGATGGTCCAGTCTGAAGGCGTCCTCCCTGTGGCGGTGCGCAACTGCGCGGGTGTCCTCTCCGCCCAGGGAGGTGCCCGGCAGCAACAGCGGCAGCAGCAACACTGTTGAACAGCCCTTACTCTCAGGAAGTTCCTCTGAATGTTGAGGTGGAATCTCTTCTCCTGCAGCTTGCATCCATTGTTCCGGGTTCTGTTCTCTGGAGCAGCAGAAAACAAGCTTGCTCCCTCCTCAATATGACACCCCTTCAAATATTTAAGCAGGGCTATCATATCACCTCTTAACCTTCTCTTGTCCAGGCTAAACATCCCCAGCTCCCTGAGTCTTTCCTCATAGGACATTGTTTCCATACCCTTCACCATTTTAGTCGCCCTCCTTTGGACACGCTCCAGTTTCTCAATGTCCATTTTTAATTGTGGCGCCCAGAACGACACAATATTCCAGGTGGGGCCTGACCAAAGCAGAATACAGTGGCACAATTACTTCCCTTGATCTAGACACTGCAATTCTATAGATGCAGCCTAAAATTGCATTGGCCTTTTTAGTATATATAATAGTATAGCATTTTATAGTATTATTTTTATATAGTACTGTATTTCTTATAGTATCATATCTTAACTGCTGGCTTTATGTGTGTTTTTTTTACTTGTGATTATTATTATTATTATGTTTACTTATATCCTGCCTTCCTCCCAGTATGGAGACTGAAGGGAGAAGCGAGAAAGAAATATAATAATAATAATAATAATAATAATAATAGGAGGTGGGAGGGACTAAACTAGGAGGCTGGTGATTTATAGTTTTCTGTGAAAAGGTCAATCATAATCAGAGTGGAGAGTACAGTCAAGAAATCAGGAGACTAAGGTCCAAAAGAGACTGCAGAAATAATCTAGTTTGAGATCACTTTTAACTGCCCTGCCTCAGTGCTCGGGAATCTTGGAAATTGTAGTTTACTGTGGCACTAGAGCTCTCTGACAGAGAAGGCCAGATGTCTCACCAAAACTAGCATTTAGCCATGGCAGTTAAAGCCATCTCAAACTGGATTATTTCTGCAATGTGCTTTGGACCTCAGGTTGCAGTATTGGTGGAGACTGCAGTCAAGACACGAGAAGGAGACTAAAGGTGCATCTACACTTTAGAAATAATAATAGTGATGATGATAATAATAATAATTTCTTTATTATAGAAAGAGGAAAGGGAGGATGGATTATGCTAGGAGAAGGCTGGTGATTTATAGTTTTCTGTGGAAAGGTCATTCATTAGTCAAAGTGGAGACTGCAGCTCATCTGCACTGTAGAAATAATTATAATTATAATAAAGAATTATCATTATTATTATTATTATTATTATGTCTTTCTCATAATTATAACAATTATTATTATTTCCACAGTGCAGATGCCCCTTGACTGCAGTCGCCACACTGATTAATGAATGACCTTCCCACAGAAAACTATAAATCCCCAGCCTCGTCCTGGCATAGCCCCCCTCCCCTCCCTCTTTCTCTCCTCAGGCGCCATTTTCTGCCTTCTTTCTCCCCCAAAAGGGCGGGAAAGTTCCAAAGGTAAAACTGAAGAGAAAGTAAGGCGAGCGCCCATTGGACACAGCTGTCTCCAGCCTCCACCAATCAGAGCGGCGGGACTAGGGAATCCCCTACGACTATAGGAGGAGCCCTTCTCGCATTAGGGAGAAAGAAGCACAGCCTGGCTTGCAAGAAGACTACAGTTCCCAGGGGGCCGTTCGGCAAGAATAGAACCAAGAAGGTACTCAGGGGCGGCGCGTTGCCCTTCGGGAAGTGTAGTCCATTGCCTGGCAAAGGTGTGACTTTATAAGGAGCCTGGCTGGAACTTCCATCCACAGTCCCAGGTGGCTTGTGTTTGTTCTGTGGCTGCCCCTCCCCAGGTAAGAGAAGGCTCTCGCAGGGAAGCCAGTGCATTGGACTCCATTGGATTCAATGCACTTAAAATGAATCGTTTGCAAAATGATGCACAGTTCAATGCAAACTCTGCTTCAGTGTTTGGAAATGCAACTCAGTGGAAGTTATTTAAAAAGAATAGGCACTTCCATTTAAAGTTTAATTGCAGCTCCATTTAAATGGGGAGGGGGTTCAGGTCCATTTACTCCTTTTAAACTTTAAATGCAGCTCCATTTAAATTAGTTTGAATCCAGTTCCATTTAAATTGTTTTGTTTTTAATGCAGTTCCATTTAAATGGGACGTTTTTTAAGGCAGTTCTATTTAAAAATTTAATGCAATTCCGTTTAAAAGAGTGTTTAATGTAGTTCCGTTTAAATTTTGAATCCAGTTTCATTTGAATTGTGCCTTTTAATGCAATTCCATTTAAATTGTTCATTTTTAATGCAATTCTATTTAAATTTTTGATGCAATTCCATTAAAATTATTCGGTTTTAATGTAGTTCCATTTAAATAGTTAGTTTTTAATGCTGTTCCATTTAAATTTTTGATGCAGTTGCATTTAAATTGTTCGTTTTTAATGCAATTCTGTTTAAATAATTAGTTTTTTTAATAGAGTTCTATTTAAATTTTGAATCCATTTCCATTTAAACTCTTACTTTTTAATGCAATTCCATTCAAATGGTTCGATTTCAATGCGGTTCTATTTAAATTCTGAGCGCAATTTGACTTAAATTGCTCGGTTTGAATGAAGTTCCATTTAAATTCTTCATTTTAAATGCAATTCCATTTAAATTGTTCCGAATGCAGCTCCACTAAAATTGTTCCTTTTAAACGCAGTTCCATTCAGTTTCTTTAAAACACCACTTCCATCGGAATAGTTGGCAATTCCAATTGAATTGTTCGTTTTTCATCCAATGCCACTTAAATTGTTCATTTTCAATGCAATTCCAGGACATTTGCGGAGGGCTGCAGATCATTTCATCCAGGTAGGTCTCCAGTGATACAAGGATTCCTGTACATCACTTGCAGCAGGCATCAAAGTATGGACAACAGTTGTGTAACACAAACACACATCCATAGTTTTTTTGTGGGTTTTTCGGGCTATGTGGCCGTGTTCTAGAAGAGTTTCCTGACATTTTGCCAGCATCTATGGCTGGCATCTTCAGAGAAAACCCACAAAAAACTAAACACACAACTGCATGTGCCTAAAGTTGTCTCCAGCTCCCCCTCAGTGTTTAAAGCTCTTTGTGCATTTAACAGAGTTTTGCCCTAAAGAGCCTCTTAATTCGTTTTAATTTGCTGTAAGCTTCCTTCATTCCCTTGATCAGAGACAACTGGCATATAAATTAAATTAGCAATGTGACTTGGGCTAGGTGGCTCACCTCCTCCCAAATTCAGACTGCTTCTCACCTGTCCTATTCCAAAGCCAAATATTCAGGGATGGAAAAGTAACTCCCCTTTTGTGTAGGATTCAAAGATTCAGCCCAGTTAGTCTGTAGAATCAGTATGTAGAGAGATCCTGTAGCATCTTTGAGACTCGCTGAAAGAAAGAAGTTGGCAGCATGAGCTTTCCTAGACTTCAGCCTACTTCCTCAGATGCATTTGGCTGAATGGCATGAAAAAAATACAGGATTAACACCTAGACTTCTGTCTACTTCCTCAGATGCGTTTGGCTGAGTGACATGAAAAAAATACTGGGTTAACACCACAGCCATTTGGAAGCAGTATGTAGAGAGATCTTGTAGCACCTTTGAGACTCGCTGAAAGAAAGAAGTTGGCAGCATGAGCTTAAGTTTACTTCCAAATACATCTGAGGAGGTAGACTTAAGTCTTGGAAAGCTGATGCTGCCAACTTCTTTCTTTTCAGTGAGTCTCAAAGGTGCTACAAGATCTCCCTGCATCTCATTTTGTGTGGCAGCCTAAAAAATCAAAATACGGTGTCCTTTCTGTCCCAAGACTAGATTAAGGGCGTCCAGGGCAAGGTTGGCTGGTTTAAACCAAATTGTTGTTATGTACCTTCAAGGCATTTCTGACCTATGGCAAGCCTAAGGCAAACCTATCACAGAGCTTGCTTGCCAAGTTTCCTCAGAGGGGGTTTGCCATTGCTATCCCCTGAGGCTGAAAGAGTATGCTTTGCCCAAGGTCATCCAGTGGGTTTCCATGGCTGGGCCAGGATTTGAACCCTGCTCTCCAGAGTCCAGTACTCAAACCATTACACCATGCTGGCTCTCGGCAACCAGGATAAAATCCCCACTCAATCATGGAAACCCACTGGGTGACCTTGGTCAAGTCACACACTCTCAGCCTCAGAGGAAGGCAAAGGCAAAGTCCCTCAGAACAAATCTTTCCAATAAAACCCTGTGGTAGGGTCACCATAGTTTAAAAATGACTTGAAGGCAAACAAAAGCAACAACAAAAATATTTCCCATTTCTCCCCATGGATCCAGGACTGACAATAATAACAAGTGGTATCCCAGTGTAAGAAGAGTGTATGTGAACTCAGTCACCTACAATAGCAGCATGGAGTCTTTCTGGCCCTAAAGGTGTGGCACATTTACTCCATTTGCCCCATTGATCCTTTGGCCTGGACCTCACCCTACTTAGCTTTCCTTCCTAGAGTGGTTGCATGCCAAGGGTTTCCAAAGCCTCAATTGTTGTGCAAAACAGGACAATTGTTTTAAGGACTGATGCCTTACCTTGCAGCCAAAAGGTCTTCCGGATTGGTTTACAACTAGTGGATGTGATGCAATCTGGATAAGAACACACAATGAAAAGAGATAGCAGGGGGAGAGGGGATTAGATTTGATCAGATGCTGGCTTATCTTCTCTCCCTAAAAGGCCAGAGCAAAGGCATTGGAATGTGGAGGGAGGGGCTATCACTAGCCCCTGGGGCTAGCCACAAATGGGGCTTTACCTGGCTGCTCTTCCTTCAAGGTTCAGCAGATGTGGCTTGAATGGCAAAGTGTGTGTCGTCAAGATTCCTGTTGACTAGTTGCAACACCATGAAATTAATAGGTTATCTTGGGCTAGGAACCCTCAGAGGTGGTTTTGCCAGTTCCTTCTTCTGAAATGGAGCTTACAGCACCTGGGATTCATTGGTCTCCCATCCAAGTACTAACCCTGCTTAGCTGCCAGGATCAAACAGGATAGTCTACACAAAGTCTTACATGATGGAGTCCTGTCCTCCTTTGCATGCCCTTCAAATTGGTGTGTACATGCACACACACACACATACACACACACACACATTGCCTTCATGTTTTGATATTTACAAGGACTTAGAAGGGCCTAGAATAAAATAAAACAAAAGGGAAGGACCTAGATAAAAAATATCTAAAGCTCTTTAACCAGCTTTAAAACTGAGTTAAAGGCAATACTATTCACCCAGTGGGTTTTAATGATTAAGCGGGGATTTGAACTCTGTATCAGTTGTGGATGAAACAAATGCATTTTGTGTTTACAGTTGGATCCCATCTCCCAAGGTATCTCATTATGTATATGCAAATATTCCAAAATCCAAAACACTTATGATCCCAAGCATTTTGGATAAAGGAAAGTCAACCTGTATTGCCTTAGTAAATAATCAATGCACAACTAAATTGCTTCCCGGTTGCTACTTGACAAGGAATACTTTCACTCCCCCTTTAACTTTGATTAAAGTTAAATAAAGACGCCAGTATGGTGAGTGGTTTCAGTGCTGGGTTATGACTCTGGAGACTGGGGTTCAATTCCCAGTTTGGCCATAAAACCCATTGGGTGACCTACTCTCAGCCTCAGAGGAAAACAAACAAAAATGGGTTTTTTTGGTTGTTTGTCTTTTAGCACGCACAGATACACACCTGCCCTGCTGGAAATGCAAAATGGTAGCCTTCATCCCCATTGTTTCTCTTTTCTCTTCACCCAGATTGAAAGTCATTCCTTTACAGCGCTCTCTGAAACAGCAGTTGGTTGGATTTCTTTTATATGATGGCTTGGCCCACTCTGGTAACAAAGAGAATGCAAAATCCATTCCATTTTGAGAACCCAAAGGGTGAGCTCATTGGGAAGAATGTTTGGTTCGAAGCGACATGCTACCTGTGCCTTGAGCTTTTCGTAGATCCCGTCTCGCTAGACTGCGGGCATGACTTCTGTCGAGGCTGCATTTTGCACTCCTGGAGGGAGTGTAAGATGGATACTGTGTGCCCTCGGTGCAAGCAGCCGGTTCTTCGGACGAGCCTCAAGCCACATAGTCACCTGGCTAAAGCTGTGAGGATGATCCAGTGGATGTGTCACGACAGAACGCAACTAGTCGAAGGGGGGAAACTCTGCAATGAACACCGGCAGGCCGTGAAATACTTCTGCAAGGACCATCTTCTGTCCTTCTGCTATGAGTGTGAGGAATCCAAGGAGCACCTGGCTCACAATGTCCTCCCTGCATCGAAAGCTGATGGAGAATACAAGGTGAGGACTCGTAGTTTATGTCATGGAGGGGAAGAGAGGTACATCTTCTTCCTCCTTTGCCCACACCAAAGAATGATGGGGCTGGGGAAATGGGATGATTGAGAGAAAGGGCATGCATGCTCAGGTGGTGCTGGCCCTACTGTTTGGTGGAGGGAGGCAACCACATCAGACATTAAGTCTCCAGAGTGTCCCATGTGAGTTCTCCAGATCTTTGGGAGTGTGATAGTGTTTGTGTGCCCACCCTCCAAGCCATCTGTCCTGGTGCCCTCTCAACTAGCCACCTTCAGGTGCCATGGACACTGCATATCCCATTGCTGTGATGTTGAGAGTCCCATATCAATCCAGCCCCTTCTTGTGCCAGGACTGAAGGAGGAACTACCTTGTCCAATCCCTCAGACAGCCAAATGGCTTTGGACAGCCCAATACTCAGGGGTTCTTTGCAGGAGACTGCAGATGTAGGCAGCTCCTACCTCAGCTAAACTGGGGTCTGGCTACACAAAATATTAAATGCATCCCTTGCCTCAGGATGAGGAAACACAGGAGGCTGGAGAGGTAAGTAAGGGGGCTGAACAAAGTGTGCTGTGTACACAGAACCTGGAAGAGGAAGGAGGCATGAGGAAAATGTGGAAGCTGAGAACTGATGGAGAGTTTGCAGATTGGCCTGAATTTGCCATTTAGTTTTACTCATGCAGATCTCTGGTATTTTAACAACAATTTCATATGCTTTTCTTTTCAGGATCAGATTGTTGAACGTGTTCAGGTTCTGTTGAAACAGCAGAACGACATTGATATATACAAGTCAGATATGGAAGCAGAATGGCAAGAGATTTTTGTAGGTATCACTGTTAATAGGATATTAATATTTTTCACTCCCATTTTATAACATGTTTTAGGGGGGAAATTAAGAACTAACTTCAAACATATGGTAAGGATGATTCTTCTTGACATCTCTTTGAAATATTGCTTGTAATGAATGCTAGATGTTCTCCAGGTAAAGATCAAGCAAAGTTGGATTTCCTGTAGGTTGGCAGTGATTTCAGTTTAGGCTTTTTCTATAGAAAAAGCTATAGCTCCCATTGAGCAAAGGCTTACAGTTCCCCAACCTAGCAAGCTGGAGTTCGTTTGGGTTTTTCAAAGTGATGCTCCAATGGCTCTGTGGGGTGGGAGCTTCTGGGAGTGGTAATCTCAAAAATGTAACTTTCTCAAAGGCTACATCTGCACTGTAGAAATAATGTAATTTGACAACACTTTTAACTGCCCTGGCACTTGTCCTGCAGAATCCTGGGATTTGTAGTATTGTGAAGCACCAGCACTCTTTGGCAGAGAAGCTTAAAAGACCTAGTAAAACTACAAATCGCAGTATTCCATAGGATGGCGCTGTAGCACTTAAAGAATAACTGCATTATTTCTACAGTGTAGATACACCCAAAGTCTGAAATGTATGGAGGCTTCATATGACAGTGTCCTCCATTTGTTACTATCCTTTCTTTTTTCACTGGTGAATTTTTTTGCTGGGAATGATCTTCTAAGAAGACAGTGTATTATTAGCACGAGAAGTCCACTGTCAAAATACCCTGAGAAGACAAAATAAGAACAAGAACAAGGAGAATAGGAGGAAAATTGCATGTAGAAAAAGCAAGTCAGTAAATCATGGCAATTCCACATTTCATTTCTAGTGTGGAAAAAACTTCATTGAGCAATAGGCAGGCAGTCAGGCAAGATAAGCTACTATTTCAAAGCAATTAGTCTTGTATTGCAACATCGAAATGAAAAGCCTCACTTAACTTACTATAATAATGTTATATAAAAACAGATTAGTAGTTAAAAAGCATATTTGTTGCTCTGTGCTTTCAAGCCGTTTCTGATTTACAGCAACTCTAAGACTATCATGAGGTTTTCTTGGCAAGATTTGTTCAGAGGGGGTTTGCTTTTGCCATCCTCTGCAGCTGAGAGAGTGTGATTTGCCAAAGGTCACCCAGTGAGTTTCCCTGGGCATTCGAACTCTGTTCTCCAGAATTGCATTGTGTAGTCCAACACTCAAACCACTATGCTACACTGGTTGTCACGTAATAAACATATAAATATTATGAAATGCCCCTTCCCCTGCTTAGGAAAGCTGCCTTATACAGAGTCAAACCATTGATCCAACTATTCCAATATTTTTGTTCTAACTGACCACAAGTACTGCTTTATAGTTTCAAGCATTTTTTTGCTTAGCCCTACCTTGATGGCCTCCTATCTAGGATTCATTCCACATTTAAAACTGGAATCATGGTGCTATAATTGTGTAGTGTGAAAGGGCCCCAAATATTAACCAGGCCTAACCTGGCTTAGTTTCCAAATTCATGTGGGCCCTTAGTGTTCAGGATGGTCATCTACCTGATCCTCCTGTGACTGATGCTGTTCCTGAAAAGGCATTAACTTGGCATTTCCTTACTTACTCATTGCAGAGACAAATGGAGGTAGAGAAGCAAAGAATAATAGATGGGTTTGAAGAAATACACCAGCATATAACAAAAGAATGCAACCGATGGATTTCTAGAATAGAAGATGATGTGAAAGAGATGCAGTTGAAGAAGAGTGCACACATGGCTGAGATCGCCAAGGAACGTGCTGACCATAAAGAGTTTATGTCGAAGTTGCTGAAGATGCGTCAGCAGAGGACACTTGACTTTTTGAAGGCAAGAAATTGTTGAGACGGAAATCTCCCAAAATGTTTTGCCTATAAGTGTCTAAACCTTCATGCATCTGCTGCTGTTGTTGTTAACTGCTTTTGAATTGACCTTATTTAAGCTACCATGAAATTATAAAACAAGGCAAAGGGCTAGCTTAAAAGGTGGCAGAGAATGGTTATTTGTCTTGATGGTTCATGTCCCAACATGCACCATTGGGATCAGCCCTGGATTAAGACCTTTAGGGGCCCTAAGCACTTAAAAGATTTGGTGCCCCATATATATCTAATTCAAAATATACGCAATAACAAATCTTAAAATGACATCTTAGAATTGGCTCTAAATAAAATGAAGCTCTAGGACAGAGGTCCCAAAACTGTGCCCTTTAAAAGATTTTGGACTTCAGCTCCCAGATGTCTCACCCATGTTGTCCAATAGTCTGGGATGCTGGGAGCTGAAGTCCAAAATCCCTTAAAGAGCACAGTTTGGGGACCACTGCTCTGGGGTGATTCCCTTATCAGTTATCACAGACAACATAGCATTTAGTATCCAAATGGTATTCTAGGGGGTCATGTGACAAGTTCATGGTGATACACATATAATTTAATTGAGAGTTGACACATAGATTGTCTGCAGAATCTATGTGGGGATTAAAATTTTGCCCCCGGCCCTCCCACAAGGAAAGGTTATCCAAAATTCTCATCAAAGCTTGTAAAAATTTCCAAATTTAGAGCAGAACCCCCATTTGGCAACACTGTACTGTACTCCCTTTCAATGGACGACTGAACAGAACAACTTGATGGATTCTAATTTTATTGTATCATTAACCTCTAATTTACTATTTTATTATTTTTATTATTATGTATATATGTAACTTTTTCATTTTTATTGTGGGAGCTTTCTGTGTGTGCGTGTGTGTGGAACCTGGTTCATTTGCAGTTTTGCACCATATGGTCTATCGTAAATCCGGCAATGGAAAATTTCTGTGGTGGCCCTTGATGCTCTAAGCATGTGCTTATTTTGCTTAATGGTAAATCCAGCCCTCGTTTGGGTAACACTTCGTCCCATTTTTGAAGATACAGCCTCAGTCCACCTTTTAGGTATAATATGTGCGAAGTAGCTCATAATGAACTGGGCATGAGAGGCCTTGGGGTGGGCATCCCTATTTGGGATTTATGGGGTACCTTAATGGTTCTGCCACATAATTAAGTTCCTCCTTTCTCTCTTTTTTTTCTAGACCGTTGAAAGCACCATGGAAGCGTAAGTACACTACAAGTTAATACAACCCTGAACAGCAAACTTGGTATAAAAGCCATATGGTCAGTGTAAAGGGGATTAGGGAAGACCCTAAGATCTTCACTGTAACATCCCCGAGACTAAATTGTACTGGCACATACCAAAAAAGATTTAGAGAGAGCCAGCATGGTATAGTGATTTGAATGTTGGAATAGGACTTTGGAAGTTGTTGTTATCTGCCTTCAGGCGACCTCAGTTCATGGCATCCCCATGAATGAGACACCTCCAAGTTCCCTGTCCTCAGGTGCTCTGTTCAGGTCCTGCAGGATCAGGGTCATGCCCTCCTTGATTGAATCTAGCTGTCTGGTATGTGGTCTTCCTCTCTTTCTGTTTGTTACCCTTTACTTTTCCAAGCATTACTCTTTTCTAAGGAGAGAATTCAAAGATATTACCATGTTAGTCTGTAGAATCAGTATATAGTAATTTAGTCTCAAAGGTGCTACAAGATCTCTCTACATACTCTTTTCTAGAGAGCCATGTCTTCTTATGATGTGTCTGAGGTATGATAGCCTCTATTTATTTATTCAAAGTCACAGACTTTGGGAGACCAGGGTTCAAATCTCTGCTCTGTCATGGAAATCTACTGAGTGACCTTGGGCAAGTCATAGTCTCTAACCCAAAAGAAGGCAATGGCAATTCCTCTTTGCGCAAATCTTGTCAAGAAAAATCCCATTATAGGTTTGCCTTAGGGTTGACAAACTGTAAATTGGAAACAATTTGAAGGGAAAAAATAACAGATGTGAAGTTGCACCCAGGACATGTATTGCAAACTGCCTTGGGAATTACGTGGCTGAAATGTTTTTGAATTTATTACTATTCTTCTCAAATGTGTGACTCAGAATTACATGGAAGAGATTCTGGTACAGATTCTCTTAATTGACTCATTAAATCTCCAGGCCCTAAATCATTAGTTATTAACAGCAGTAAGATATAAATAGCAATATGAAGAATTCATGCATTTTGGAGGGAGGGTAGGAGTCTTCTCTAACTCTCAGTTTAAGAGCACCCTGTTTCTAATCCAAGACATCTCTGTCTTTTCCTGTTTCTCCACTTTTCAGCGACATGAGACTTTCTGTTGCTTTAGAACTATGCTAATCCCTCCATATTTGCGGCTTTGATTATTCACGGATTTGATTACTATGTTCTCTTTAGGAATATCTAGGTCCTCCAGTGCAACTCAATGGTCAACTTTAACCAAAAATCTCACTGAAGGACCTAGGGATTCCTAGAGAGAACACTCCACCAGGTATTTGTAGCTCCTCCAGTTCAGTTCTATGGTCAGTGTCTGTTGGACATTGACCGCAGAGTTGTACTGGAGGACCTAGAGATTCCTAGACAGGTGTCATCTCAGGTAAAAACATGGTGGTTTTGTTATTTGTGGTTTTTCCATATTCACGGGTCTTGTGCCCCTAACCCTAACGAATATGGAGGGACAAATGTAGTTACAGTTGCAAGGCCTAAAAAGTAGATCGTTACAGTTACAGTTGTATTTTAACTCACTGCATTCCTGTTACTCAGAACGAAAAATAAGCATGAGTTTTATTTTAAAAAATGCAAACGCTGCAAGCCCAAGCCAGTGGTACTTAATATGCTCTCCTTGCATTCGCTTAGAAACCTACAGCAGAGTAGAATGAAAGCTATCTGTTCCTGCTGCCTCGACAAAATTGTGCTACCATGTTTGCATTTTTCAAACAAGGCTTCTTTTTTCTACCAAGTGTTACAACAATCCTGGAATGATTTTTCAAGCTTCTACATGATTCTTATGTTAAAACGATTTCTTACTGTATATGCTCATGTATACCATAAGTAGAAATTCTAGACAAAAAATTGACCCAGAATCATAAAGATTCTACCTCAACATTAGGTTGAACCTCCTGACGGTAAGAGCTGTTGTGACAGTGGGACACACTCCCTCAGGGAGTAGTGCAGTATCCTTCTTTAGAGGTTTTTAAACAGAGGCTGGATGGCCATCTCTTGGGAGTGCTCTGATTGTGTCTTCCTGCATGGCAGAATTGGGTTGGATTAGATGACCCTTGGGGTCTCTTCCAATTCTATGATTCTATCCATGGGTCAGTATAAATATTGTATCTTAAATCTAATCAAAACAGAGACCATCCTCTTCTCTGAGTAGAGTGGCGAAAGGTGAGAGCTGCCATACTCCATCCCAGGAGAATTTAAAAGAAGCACCAACCCCCTCTGGTCTTTTTGAATGTCTGGGTGAGAAAATAGTGGTGTGCTTTGGCATCATTTCCCTTTCCTTCATCCTTTACATCCTTTGTTACATGCCTCTAAGTTTTACCCTTGACTTATACCCTGGTTATATCAAAATCCACAATTTTGGCCCCAGACCCTACCCTTGACATGAGGTTGACATGAAGTTGGGTGTATACGGTAATAAGCATCTAACTGTTTTTTCTAACTTCTGATCTACCAGTTATCCAGTTACTTAATTCTCTAACTACTAGCTAAAAACACTTTATCTAAAGGCAAAACACTGTCATAGCCTCCATCCGAATTTGGGAGGATAGGATTCGGGCCAGGTCCTCACTTTCCTAGTTCCTTTCTCCTTTCTCTTAAATGTTCTTACTAATAAAACGGGAATTGGGATATGATAGGGATAAAACCATGCGTAGGTGGGGGAACGATTCTTCATGAAATAATCTGTTGGTTAAGAGTATCTCAGCCATGTTTTTTGTCTCTGGTGCATCTGGGTTGGATTGTTTTTGTGCTTTCTAGCTTTCTTTGAATGGTACTGGGAGTTCTACACTGCAAGAATGGCTAAATTAATGTTCCTCTGCAGGTGTAAGGAGGAAAAACATGTAAAGCTGATGCCTCTTCCAACATCGCCGAAAGAGTATATCATAAAGCTGCGAGATTTTCACTCCCTTATGATGATTTCCATGAAGGAATTTGAAGGTAATTAAAGGACTTCTGTCATCAGGGTTGGTTGATTTAAACCAAATGATGTTATTTAAAAAATCTGGCTATTATTACTATTTTTCAACTCTCTTTCTGGAACAATAATGGTTGAATTTATAAACAGTTTAACTTTTAACAGTTTATTGGCAGTTATTTACTGTAAGGCCTGTATCTAGTGCAGTTGCTTTTTTCTTCTTTTAGTCAATTTATTTTATAGTGGAAGAAATGCTATTCAGAAATAAATCCTTCAGTTAACATAAGTCCAACCAAAATAATTTTCTTTAAAAGAGCATCTTTGTAAAGAACAATTATTATTTAAACTAGTGGCTCTAACATCTGAATGGCATTTTACTACTGAATTTTCTAATTTAGTCCTATAATGGTGTAGCCATATATATTAATGCATAAACCCCCCAAATAACCTGGTTTAAACATGTTTTTTTTTAAACCCGTTTTTCCCCCAACACTGGTAATGCCCTAAAATGGATTCTTGCCCTTCATAAGTGGAGTGGCACCTACTTGGTCTTTCAAAATGCCACCTGTGCCAGGGAAATGGGCAAATTTGAGTGGCACTTGAGAAGGTCAGTTCTAGTTCAGTGAGGCAAACACTTCACGACTGCCAACTATGTTGATCATGCAACAATTTTGAATTGCATTTCCTAGAGTTTTCCCTTACTTCTGGTCTGGAACTTTGAAAAGTTTGCATTTGGGGGTAATTAAAATTTTATTAATACATTGTAAAACAAAACATGACAACAAACAGTACACCAAATCAACAATAAATACAGGCAATAACCCAGGTAAGGCCCTGAAAGTTATAGATAAAAGGTATGTTCAGGGATCCTGAAAGACATCTTTCCATAAAAATTTAGCTAAAATTGGGAGAGTCTCTGATTTGAAGGGGACTTTCAAGCCCCCAGGATGCCTAACTGTAGAATTAATGGAGTTTAACACCACTTTAACTGCAATGACTCTTTGCTATGGAATACTAGAATTTGTACCTTTCTGAGCTATTTAGCCATCTCTGTCAGAGCTCTGGTTCCGCAACAACTACAGATCCCAGGATTCCATAGGATGGAGCCATGACAGTTAAAGTAATGTTGAACTGCATTATTTCTGCAGTACAGATACAGCCAAAGTTGACAATACTAGGCTAGCTAGATGGACAAACAGACTGACTAAGTAAAAAGAAGCATCTATGTGATTAGAAACTGGAACCCAGTGGAGCCATTTGAGATTATAGAATCATAGAGTTGGAAGCGACCCCAAGGGCCATCCAGTCAAACCCCCTGCTATGCAGGAACTCACAGTCAAAGCACCCGTGACAGATGGTTATCCATCCTCTGCTGAAAAACATCCAAGGAGGAGACTCCACCACTCTCCAGTGGAATCCATGAATAATCCATGAATAATCAAATCGTCAAAAATCAAAGGCGCAAATGTAGAGAGGGCTGAGTGTATTCTCAATCCACCTGTAAATGGAATTACTAGATGAAATTTCATGCTAGGATTTTTAAAAGTGATGTGGAGGAGGAATTTGCTTGAGAATATTTCATTACAAATCTTCTTGGATTTCACTTAAATCATTCATTTCATAGGAGATGGGGGGGGGGGGAAATGGAATAATGAAAGGAAGTTAATGTTTATAAATAATGTTGTGTTGCTTAATTGTTCTTGCTCTGTACCTGCAGATTTTCTTGAATCTGGAAGATGGAAGGATAGAGGTAAATTTCTGAGACTATTCGTGGTGTGTGTGTGTGTATGTTTTTTTTTAATTGAATAGGTTAATGTCTGGAAGTGTTGGCCTGACTTTCTCAGTTGGATTTCAGCAGTGCTGTCTTAAAATGAGTTAATGCTGGGATCTCTGTGAGAATTAGGAAACAGAGATTAAGATGTTTTGCAGCTGCTGGGATCCTCAGAAAACAGTCGTAAACATGACTGCCTTTAAAGCATAAAATAGTTAGTAAGGAAATTTTTGTAGTGTAGATAATTTTGATGATGTGATATGTTAGTGTATTGAGAACCCCCCCTTATTTGTCAAGATTTAAAAATTGCAGTGAAGGCAAAACATAGATTGCTGTCAGGTAAAACTTCCAAGACCAAATGTACTACATACAGCAGTGGCTCAGAGGGCCCTCAGTTCAAATACTATCTTAGGTCTGAAACACACTGCAGAAATAATCCAGTTTGATACTGCTTTAACTGCCTGGCCTCAATGCTAGGGGATTCTGGAAACTAGTTTTGTGAGACATTTAGCCTTCACTGTCAGAGAGCTCTAGTGCCACAATAAACTGCAATTTCCAGGATTCCCTAGCACTGAGCCAGAGCAGTTAAAGCAGTGTCAAACTGGATTATTTCTGCAGTGTATTTTCAACCTAAATCACTTGATAGAGAGCTCTGCTCACTTTCTTCCCTGTTTCTTCCCGTTGCAATATGTGGATGATAATAGTCTTACTTTATATGGTGGTATGGAAAGATTATCAAGGTACTAAGCACATTGAAATGCTATAATAAACCAGTGTTCTGGCTTAATATGAGTGAGTTTTGCACTGCTGCAGGGTGTGTTTTAATGCAAGTGTGGGTCCCCAGGAAGGGCCTTTTTCACATGTCCCAGGCTCCTTCTCAAACCTCACCAAAATTAAACAGTGAAAGTTTAGTTATTTCTGGCCTTGGGAGTCTCCGGGAGGGATGACTTTACCTTAGAGAAAATGCCAGGCTTGTTTTGGTTCACCACAAAACCTGAAGAGGTTATACAAAATGAGTTCAGTTTGGTTTTGAAGTGGTGAATGGCTTTTGGAGGGTTGAAAATAGACTTATGGAACTGCCAGGGTTTATCCAACCTGGTTTAGCCTTTTGTGCAAGGCTGGAAGTCTGGCCTGCTCCATTCCTAACAAGTTGGAATCATAAACCAAACAAATCCTTTACAGACCATGCTGTCTGAAGTGGGATTGTCTTTGATGGGTTTGTGTCAAAACATTATCAATGACAATTTATTGATGCACATTTGTGAACCAGAAACTTAAAACCTTTGGTTCTTCAGCTGCTTTGGGGCTACAGTTCCCATAATCATACAGCGCTGTGTATAATTACAGCGCTCTAGAAATAAAGTTTAATAATAATAATAATAATAATAATAATAATAATCCATTATCCATTGGTCATGTACGCTGGATTTCAGAGAGTTGGAGTCCATAGCCAACAGTTCTCCGTGGGCTCGGCTGCTGTTAAGGACTTTCCCATACAGATTAATTCTCCCTTATCCGGGATTCCAAAATATTCCAAAATCCAAAATTGTCTACACAGGTAGCTGTGAGACCTGTGCTTTCTGATGGTTCAATGTACACAAAGTTTGTTTCATGCAGAAAGATACTTTAAAAATATTGTGTATGAAATACCTTCAGTCTGTGTTTATCAGGTGTATACAAACATTCTTGTTTAGGACATAAAATGAATTTCATAGTTCCCATCTCCAAAATAACTCATTATGTATGTGCAAGTATTCCAGAATCCAGAACACTTCTGGTCCCAAGCGTTTCCGCTAAGGGAGACTTAAACCTATATTGGTTTCTAAAGTGTCTTTATGATACTGATTGTCAGTGGCCTTGAGAATCTTTGTTCTGAGAATTGGCATATACCTTTTTGCAGTAATAAATCTCCTGTCCTTGCGGTTATGATTAACATTATTTCTTTTCTCTCTTCCTCCCTGCCATCAAAAGTGATTTTTGATCCAGGTGCAGATTTTCCCACCTATCTGAAAAAACAAGATGCCTGTCTGGCTTATCAAGAAATGGGATGTTTCTTTTCCTCATCTACTGCGGTGCAAGGAATTTACGACTGATAAAATGTTCCAGGGAAACTGGCAAGGAATGAGGGTTGGGTGGGTGGGTGGGTGGGACCAAGAAGCCCCACCAAGTATCCCATGAGGAGAAAGGCAATGGTCTTCACTGCTTTCAGAAAGGGATCTGGGCTATGGGCACATAGGAAAAACAGATATGTAGCTTTCACTTACACTAGACTCTAAATCTTTTTGGAGGTGGGGGCTCAGGGAAACCTGATTTATATGGGATAAGTAGTCTTTTAAAGATGATAGAACAAACTTGCTATTCACATTTTCTGCAGAGAGTCTTCTGGATTCTGAGAAAAGCCCAGTTTAGTTGCTGAGGCACTAACTAATCTACTTTACCGGCCTTACTTTAGTTGTGCATCTCCACACAGTGATTCTTGGACCTGATTTCAGGTTTCCTTCAAGAGCTGAGAGAAGTTACTTTTTGGACTACAGCTTCCAATGTCTCCAGCGCCACAGCCTTACTGGATGGAGATTTGGGAAGTTGTGCTCCAAAAACATAATTTTTTTCCCGAGCTCCATCTCTTCTTTTTAATCCCACTAGGTAGTTTTGTTTATCCAGTGAGGCTTGGGTACCATCATAGGCTGGATTCTTAGAAAATAAGAATGGCGACGTGGCGTCCATTGCTAAATGAGATACCAGTGTGTAAGATTTCCAGTCAGATAAGTAGATCCTGCTCTGCAGTGTGACATGGAATGACAGGTTGTGTCCTGTAGATGCCACAATTTATGTGACTCCTTTTAATGTGATATGTAGTCCCAAGTAGATTTGAATGTTCATTTTTAAATAACACCTCAGTTCACACTCTTTCTTTCTCCCCATGTGTATGGGTATAGTTTTTCCTATGTCTTTTGATGTATCCAATAAAGTTGTTTTTTTCCTGATGTTGCTTGTTTGTTTTCTGTTTAAATGACATATACTGGTCACATACATCTACCTAAAACCTTACCCTCATTCTCCCTTTGTTTCTTTGTACAGTTGGCTCTCCACATTTGCGGCTTTGACTTTTGCAGATTTTATTATTTGCGGTTTTCATTAATGATTATCTCTCTAGGAATCTCTGGTCCTCCGGCACAATTCTGCCAGAGGTTGACCATAGAGTTGTGCTGGAGAACATAGAAGATCCTTCAGAAAACAATTCTCTAGTCATTTGTAGGTCCTCAAGCATGATTCTATGATCAACATCTGGCAGAATTAATAATTATAATAATATAATAATTTATTTATAGCCCACCCAATCTCAAGGAATCTGTGCAGGTTACAGCAATAAAAATATAGAGAATACAATAAAATAAAATACAAATCAATACAATACAATACAATAAAAGAGAGCAACGTGAGTTACAGAAAATCACAGTTAGGCCTGATGGAATTGGGCCTGTCTTTTTTCACTCCCTCCCAGGTCTGATGATAACAGTTGGGACAGAGGGAGGGCTCTTCTTCTTGAGGCAAGAATATAATTTATATTAATTTTAATTTAATTCTTATTAAATTTAAAAGAATTGGTGGACAGAGGAGCTAGGTTGGGAAGGCCTGCCAGAAGAGATCCATCTTAAGAGCCTTCTTAAAGAGGCTGTAAGAGTAGAAATGTGGATCTCCTTCCGCAGGTCATTCCATAGCTTCAGAGCTGCGATGGAAAAGGCCCTCTGGGTAAATGAGGTTAGTCTAGATCAGGGGTAGGCAACCTTTTTGAGCCGGGGGCCGGGTTGCTGTCCCTCAGACAACTGGGGGGCCGAAGCCAAAAAATAAATAATTAAATAATTTTTTAAAAAATTAAATATATAAATAAACCAGGACAAATGTAGGACAAAATTTTCAAATGGAAGACACTTTAAAAAAAAAATGGAGGACACGCGAAAAAATTTGCTGATTTTTAAAAAAATGTTAATATAAATGCATGTTTCTGAGGCTTCTATAGACAATTGCCCCCCAAAGGCCCCGGTGGCAATTGGCGGCAGGACCAGGCTGGGGCCGGTCCCAAGGCCTTGCCGGGCCGCATCCGGGCCGCAGGTTGCCTACCCCTGGTCTAGATTTTTTTGGATGAAGTAGATTCTTCCCTGAGGACCTGAGAGTGCAGGACAGACAATATGGAAGAAGGCGTTCCCTTAAGTATTCTGGACCCAAGCCATGTAGGGCTTTACAGGTAATCACCAACACCTTGTACCTTGCCTGGAAACTAATTGGCAGCCAGTGAAGGGATTTCAAAACCGGTGTTAGGTGATCATTACGATGAGAATCTGTAATTAACCTAGCTGCCATATTTTGTACAAGTTGAAGTTTCTGAACTTGGCACAAGGGTAGCCCCATGTAGAGCGCATTACAGAAGTCCAATCGAGAGGTGACCAGCGCATGTACTACTGTTTCAAGGTCTCCTGGTTCCAGGAAGGGGCACAGCTGGTGTATCAGCTGAAGCCGATAACAAGTGCTCCTGACTGTCACATCCACCTGAGCTGTCAGGTGAAGCGACGAGTCGAGGAGCACCCCCAAGCTGCGGACACAGTCTTTCAGGGGAAGTGTGACCCCATCCAGAACGGGCTGACCTAATTCCATACCTGGGCTTGGGTTTCCTATAGCAAGTACCTCCGTCTTACCTGGATTCAGCTTGAGTCAATTTCCCCTCACCCAGTCCATTACTGCCCCAAGACAGGCATTCAGAGGAGAGATGCCATCCTTAGTCATCAGTCTGAGATATAGAGAAATATATTTGGGTGTCATCAGCGTACTGGTAGCACCCTGCCTCATGTCTCCGGATGATTTCGCCTAGCGGCTTCATGTAAATGTTAAACAGCATGGGAGACAATATGGCACCCTGGGGAATTGCGCTGGAAGACCTAGAGAGGTATTCTCTTAGGTTATAAGTATAGTGGGCTTTTTATTTTATTTTTTTTCACATTCAAGGGGGTCTGTCATTTCTTACCTCAGCAAATGTGGAGGGACCAGTGTTTTAAGTTGCTTTGTTACCATAGGAAAGCTCATGCTACCAACTTCTTTCAGTTACTGTAGTCTCAAAGGTGCTACAAGATCTCTCTACATACTAACTCCACAGACTAACACGGCTATGTCTTTGAACATACAAAGGTGTTAAAAAATAAATTGCCAGCAGATTTGGCTAACAAGTTACACGAGGCCTCTAGGCCTAAAATGAGATTATCTAATTGCTTGAGATGGTCCTGACTACCTTACTGAATAATACAAGTATCTTTGCTGGAAAGATGAACAAAGTAATGTTTTAGCTCAGAGTATTGCCTTAATGCGGACAATTATTGCTATGCAAAAGACAACACAATTTGGCCTGTGAACAATTCTATCCCCCCCCCCCCTCCAAAAATCAAATTTTACAGATTTATTGCATTGTCTGGGAAGTCAGGGCCTCTGTAGCTAGTGAGCTTTTTATATTGAGGCAAATCCCAAGAAATATTGGAAGACACATCCATATATAGATATGAGTGTGTGCCTTCTGGTTGTTTCCACCTTAAGGCAACCCTCGAGTAAGTCTTATCACTGGAAATTATCCAGTTTGAGACTACTTTCGAATGCTAGCGAATTCTGGGAACTACTTTTGTGAGACACTGAGCCTTCTGTGTCAGAGAGCTGTGGTGCCACAATAAACTACAATAGCCAAGACCCCGTAGCACTGAGCCAGGACAGTTAAACCAGCCTCAAACTGGATTATTTCTGCAGTGTGTTTTGGATAGTTTCTGGGGGTGGGGGTGGGGATAGAACTGTTTGCTCTTACACTTATTAGTCACTGCTGGTTTTTCAAATTCTGCTGTAAGTCTGTACTCAGGCTCAGCTAAAAAAAAGAGTGGTGATAGTGTTCCTGGCCCTGAGGTTAGAACAAATAAAGCTAGAAATACATGCTGCAACCATTAAGCAGACCCTGTTCTCAGAGGGGTAACATAGCAGTAGGGAAGAGTGTTGGGTTCATCAAGTCCGACGTTTGTTTTACAATGGCTTGATTAAGCTGAAAAGGTTTATAAATGCCTAGTGTTTTCAGAATAAAAGATGCACCACAATTCAAAAAGGATATTGAGAAGCTGGAGTGTGTCCAGAGGAGGGCCGCCAAAATGGTGAAGGATCTGGAAGACTGGAAACCATACCCTATGTGGAAAGAGTATGTTTATCCTGGAGAAGAGAAGGTTAAGAGGTGATATGATAGCCCTCTTTAAGAATCCGAAGGGGTGCCATTTTGAGGATGGAGCAAGCTTTTTTGCTGCTGTTCCAAAGAACAGGACCCAGAGCAATGGATGCAAGCTACAGGAAAAGAGGTTCCAGCTCAACATTAGGAGGAACTTCCTGACAGTAGTGGAACACACTTCTTCCTCAGAGAGTGGTGGAGTCTCCTTCTTTGGAGATCTTTAAGCAGAGGCTGGATGGCCATCTGTCAGGTATACTTTGATTGGGAGTTGCTGCATGGCAGAAGCGGTTGTACTGGATGGCCCTTGGGGTCTCTTCCAACTCTGTGAGCAGCAGCCTCCTCCACAGGAGCCACCACATGATTTTTGTGTTACTTGGACTTGTTGCACACCATAGAGATGGGGGGTTCATCAGCCTTACAGAAGAGCTTCAGGGGCTCCTAGTGCTTCTCACAGATGTTGCCCTTCCAATCCTCACTTTTGACCCCCTCATTGCTCAGTTTCTTAGCAATTTCTACAAAGTTGGCCACTGTTGCCGATTTGGTAAGAGGCTCCCTTGCTGGAAACTCTTGTCTACACTGTGGGCAGGAGGCCTCTTTCTCTGGGTCTCCCCAACATTGGCTCAGGCAGCCTCTGCAGAAACTGTGCCCACACTCTGGAAGGGTCCCTGAAACACTCCAGGCAGATGGGACAAGTGGCTTCCTCAGAAAGATCTTGGATGATATTCCTACTTTCTGCCATGTCTGCAGTCTCCCAACTTTAGTTTAATTTCTCTTGCTTTCAGAGGCTGGGCATTTTGCCTTGGGAATAAACAACATGTGAAAAAGATGAGATAGATCCATGGAGCAGACTTTTGACACAGGCTGCATCTGCATTGTGGAATGAATGCAGTTTGACACTGGTTTAACTGCCCTCGTCCCATGCTATGGAATTCTGGGATTTGTAGTTTTGTGAGACTTCAAGGGGTTATCCCAGGGTGACCAAACGCCCTCCTTTTCCAGGACAAGTCCTCCTTTTCAACCTTTTCTCCAGCCAGAATTCCAAATCTCCATTTTGTGGAAGGAGGTTTCCCCAGGTTTTCATAAAAGATTTGCATTGTCAGCTGTGTGAATAACCGATGCGAATAGCCCCGGGATAAAACTCTGCATGCCTTCAATGTGTTTTAAATATATCTGCATCATCAACACCATCTCTGTTTGCAGTGCAGACATGTGTGAACTCAGAGATGCGCATAGATGCAGTTCTAGTTTTTAAAATAGCACAAACAACAAAACTGGAATGAGATTATTTACACAGTTGTGCTTAAAAACGACATCTGAATGACCCCTTAGTCTTCTCTGTCAAAGAGCTCTGATGCCACAACAAACTACAAATTCCAGGATTCCTATGGCATGGAGCCATGACACTTAACGTGGTGTCAAACTGCATTATTTGCAGCCACAGAAATTCATTTGCAAGAGAATGGGCACATATTTAGAAGAGGGCTGACCCTAGACATTTTGCTGCTGGAAGCAAGGCAGCAAATGGCACCCCAGCCCTATCCCCAGCTCCATCCAAATCAAGGCGTTCAGTCCCCAAGGGCAGGGAAGTTATTTAGACAAAGGAGAAAAGAAAATTCTATGATTCTATTATTCTAAATCCTGCTTTTGCCTTCCACATACTATACCTTCCACCTGGCCTGATGTGGCATGGAGAGTTCTGATTAATATAATGGGACTTGAGCATCCATGGATTTTATTATCCACAGTAGACAATGTGGAAATCGAAATGGGCAGATTTCCCATACCTTGGATCAAACGTTGATCAGAACTGACACTGCAGTCAAGAAATCAGAAGACTCTGGCTGCATCCACACTGGAGAAATAACCCGGTTTGGCACCGCTTTAACTGACCTGGCTAAAGGCTATAGAATTCTGGGAGTTGGACTACGTTGTTTGCAGGATGAAGCTCTGTAGAATGGAGCCATTGAAAGCTAAGGGTGTCTACAGCAGTTTGCTTTTGCCTGAGCCTCTTCTCACCCCTGCTGAGTTAGTTGTGTGCAAACTATTCTTTCACTTTGAACTCAGTTTGCAGGATTTGAAGCAAACTGAGAACAAAGTGGAAGGAGGAGAAAGAAACTGGGACATCTGAAAAACAGCTGAAAAAGTGGCAGGATCTGCTCAGCCATGTAAACAAACCCTCTGGGTTATCTTGGCCAGGTCACACACTCTCAGCCTCAGAAGGCAGCAGAGGAAAAGCCAAACCCATCTTGACAGCCCTCTTGAACTTGAAACCACCATGGTGTAGTGGTTTGAGTGCTGGACTATGAGTCTAGAGATCAAGTTTAAACCCCTGTCTGGCCATGAAAGGAGTAAGAAGATCAGTGAAATCAGATTTGCAGTCTGAGTTTCTGTTTAAAGACTGTCAAGCTTTTCCCCTAGTTTTGTGGACTAAATGGCAACAGAAGAGCAAGAAAGCCAGTAATGCTAAAAAGGTATGCAAGGAGATATATACTGCATATTAAAATGTGTGTGTGTGTGTGCTTGAAAATATTCCAAAAAATATAAAATTCCAAAAAGCAAACCTTGATTTTGCCATTTTATATAAGGGACACTATTTTACTATGCCATTGTATTTAGTGGGACACGAGCATCCATGGATTTTGTTATCCACGGGGGTTCCTGGAACCAAATCCCAGCGGACACCAAGAGCCCACTGTATATATATTGATCCAGTGAGGTATAATGGTTTGTGCATTGGACTATGATTCTGGAGACCTGGGTGTGAGCCTCCTGCTCAGCCATGGAAACCCATGGGGTGGCGTTAGGAAAGTCACACTCTCTTAGCCTCACAGGAACGCTAAGGTAAACCCCCTCTGAACAAATCTTGCCAAGAAAACCCTGTGATAGGTTCACCTTGGGGTCACCATAAGTAGGCACACAACAATAACCTCATCAAAAGGTAGTAGATCCAATCAGGCAAATGTGACCTGGGTGACCAGTTGTATTCCTTTTCTAGAACATGCCCTCAATTTCAATCGTCTGTCCGGGATGAATTTGAAAACATCCCCTATTTTGAGCATGATCAAGAAGCATGAACGTACATTTGTATTAGTGTTTTTAGCTGCCCTCCATTTTTCTTGAGTCTCCTACAGTGCCTTGCCCTCCTTTGCAGTAGAGATCTGGTCACCCTGAATGTGACCAACTCCCAACTCCTAAGGACATCTAAAGCAAGATGATGATATACAAAAGCACCTTGAAAAAGAACAACTACAGTATTTTCAAAGCCACACAGCCAAACTCTCCTCTCAACAAATATTGTCAAGAAAACCCTGTGATAGATTCGCCTTTGGGCCACCTCAAGTTGGAAATGACTTGACACTCCTTTAAAAAAATGAAAAACCAATAGTGAAAGAAATATAACATCACAGACATTGGCTATCATATATAGTAGCCCATTCTAGGAATAAAGCAGGGTACCCTGTTTTTAGATCCCCAGGGCCACTTTAAGGTCAGGAGAAGACTTCCTTTAACAACAGGACGGTGTTAAACCAAACTGAATTGATGCTTACTCTTTCATTATATTATTGTTTTATTATTTTGTTATTAGCTTAGATGTTAATGATGTTAATATGTTATTAACTTTCTTCTTCTATTTTTCAATTGTACTCTGCAGTCGTATTTCGGCTACTAATATTGTAGAGCACCATGCAAATCTATGACACTAAATAAATAAATAAATAAATAAATAAATAAATGTTAAGGTGTAAATAGAAGGATGATCCAGGTGCAGCTCACTTTAGCTGTGTCTCCTAAAAATAGTGTTCTTTCAGATATAATCTGTTTTTGTCCAATAAAGGATTTGTAGCTTCATTTTAATGCAGTACAATGAGATATATCAAGTTTGTAACTGAAAACTACCCAACTGAATAATTTCCAGCAGAGAATAAACAGGATATAACATCTGTTTTAATAATATTACAGATATTTCAACAAAAGAATTTCCTCATAAAGCTTTGAATGTGTTGTAACATTTTATCGATATTAAAAAGCGAGGGAAACATTTCCAGAATATTTTCTCGTTCGAACCTCTCCAGAAAATTGACTTCACTGATTGAACCTGTGACTTTTTGGAGAATATACTTGGCACATTTGTGAAATTAACGATAGTTAGGATTTCAAACTATAACGAAACAACAAAACATTTCTGGCTTCCTCCATGAAATTCTATTCCTTACTAAACATAAAGCCTGTACGTAACTTTATAATCTTGCAGACTTCTTGGCACACTGCCTGTTTAATCCTCTAAGAACAAACTTCCCGAGAGAAATCTTGAGAAGAGGGGGAGAAAATCAGAATTTATCCTCTGAATGGGTGGAGGAGAATTTTAGGGATTGGAACCAAAACACTTTCTGGTAGAAGTTGGAAAAGGGCTATTGACCAACAGATCTTTGATTCAGTCACCCTGATCTGGGGAGGAAAGCCTTTGAGGGTCAGCTGGCTGAGCAGCCCTAAGGAGAAACTCTGATATAGCCTTGGCCATACACTTGAAAGAAGGGCAAGAGAGTGTCTCCTGAGAATGAGGCTCCAGAGAATGTGTAAAGATGGTCTCCTGTACTGGCATCATAAAAGGCCACTCGCCCACCAGCACAGTTCAGAGAAACTCGAATCTTCTCGAGCTTCCCATTTGGAGACACAGGCAAGTAATGAGGATGATTGACCACCCTGTACTGACCTTTCCACTTCCCTACAGCCCAGATCTCTCCCTCAGGCCCATAGACAATGTCACCATTTCTCTTCACAGACTTCCTGGCGACCCCAACGATCCACTGGTCTTCGTTTCCCACAAGGACTTCCCAGAAATGTCTCCCAGTGGTGAATTGTTCCTTTCCCAGCACAAAAGGATTTGTGGTGAATCTCTTCGTATTGGCAGGGACTATTTTACTTTTCTCACTCCATGTTACACTTTTATGATGCTCAGACAGTCTGAGTTTGGGATGAGCTGTGTCTGGATCCAGAGTTACCATTACTGTTGGGGTGAAGGGAAAAGGTAAGGAGCTGCATTATTCGCCTGGCTGAATAATTACTGTGCTAAATCTAAGCACACCACAAGAATCCCCCGCCCAGATCAATGGACATGCACGCACTATGGTTCCCTGCGACATCTCTTTCTCCTTGATTCTCTGATAAAAAAATTGTTTGCAATCTTAGAAGGCTGGAAAGAATGTGTTCCAGTCTGGAAAGATAAATGGGAAAGTTTCTAATCTGGTGTTTTTATTAAAAACTCTCACTCCCTTCATATTAATATGATAATAAACAAGTTTTTTATTAAGAAAAATAAAAAATGGGAAGTATCTTTTAAAATTACATGCTTTACTCAATTGCAAATTATGTTGTTTAATACAGAAATATTTAGTGTATATTGTGGGGCAAGGCTCAAAACACACTGCAGTAATAATCCAGTTTGACATTGCTTTAACTGCCCTGGGTCAATGCTAGGGAGTTCTGGGAATTTTAGTTTTGTGAGACATATACGCTTCTCTGACAGAGAGCTCTGGTGTCACAATAAACTACAGTTCCCAGAATTTCCTAGCACTGAGAGAGGACAGTTAAAACAGTCTCAAACTTAATAATTTCTGCAGTATGTGTATAAAAATGCCTCTGCTGGGCTGCCAGGTCTCATTTCAGTGAACATTTAAAACTTGGCAGTTCACATGTGTTTAGTGCCCAGTGATCATAGCTTGGTTCTGGTCTCTTAGTTTATGGACCCCTTCCCCCTTTTTTTGCCTTACTCAGTTTACACCGAATTCTTTAAACTGCTTTTATTTTGTGAACCTCAATATCCGGTAGGATGCAAATATTTGAATAAATAAATGTTATTGGAAATGGTGGGATAGACTGAAGTTCAGGCAGGAGACATCTGAAGTGATATTGAAAGAAATCTAAATTCTTGCCTTGCTTTGAATTTGGGCTTAGGCTCATCACATACAACATATGCACAGGCTGGGCAATCTGTCTTCTCTCCCTTCCTCTTCATACTAATCCAAATTGACACCTGCAACATGCTTCTGTATAGGTAAACCTGCATGGGAAGCCATGCAGCTGTGAACTATGCTTCTTCAGGGTCTCCACTTGTATGGATCCCTTAGTATGCATAGAAATATTTACATTCCTAATAGAAAGATACAGATATATTACATTCAAACGTGTGAGCTCACTATGGCTCCTCATATATGTGTGCTCATTGTATGTAGGAAAATCCCATGCACTGGTGTAGTTTTATTGCCTTTCCACTACTCAAATTTAATACTATCACTGTTTCCAAAGTCTACAGATCTAAGGAAGTGTAACTAGCCCAACTGGTAAGCTGTCTCTGCCCTTGCAATGATTTTGGTCCTCTATCAAGAAATTTACCTTTGTGCATCTGAAATCCATACAGCAATGCATCTGAATAAAAAAAGGAGACAGAGAGAAACTCAGGACCACATGGCTAAATGTATACAGTTCTGATTAACAAAACATCCATTCATACTATTCCAACTATTGTTTCCTTGTTTCAAGAAAAGGACTAAATATAAATTGAAGGAGATCTGGCAGCAAGGAAATACCTCTTGCAACTGTAAGCTGTTTGTAAATAGCAACACTTTTCCATGCATATATACCGTATTTTCCGGCGTATAAGACGACTGGGCGTATAAGACGACCCCCAACTTTTCCAGTTAAAATACAGAGTTTGGGATATACTCACCGTATAAGACTACCCCTCTTCCAAAGCAAATCAAATAAAAATTTAAAAACATAAGATTTGATTTCAATATGGTATTTTTAATTCAAATGCTTATGGCATGCAGGTACTTAGCAGGAAAACTTGTTGTATACAAAGCCTGCTTGGATTGGTCAGCTCTCCCTGCCTGCCCAGCCCTCCCTGTCTCCAAGACTATCAGAGCGGTATTGCAAACACGGCTCTTTTTTCCATACCCCAGGCGTCCCGGACACCTGCAGCTTGCTCTGCCCTTCAGTTACATATGCGGCGACTGCAGATTCTCCAGTCCGACTCGGAAGTTTCAGCACCTGCCCTATAAGATGACACCCGGCATATAAGACCACCCACGACTTTTGGGAAGGTTTTCCTGGGTTAAAAAGTAGTCTTATACGCCAGAAAATATAGTACTCCATACATAATCACAATTGTTTTCAGTGCAACTTATTTCCAGTTAGGTATATGTAAGCCTGCAACCTAAATAATGGAAATTTATCTCTATAGTTACTTTGAGGGTTGAGGTAGCTTCTACAGGAACTGAAATGGACCTGAGGGATGGACAACATATGCAGAAAAGTGCCCATGGCGGTTTGGGAGGTTACATTTTTAAAAAACGTTTTTTCGATGCTCTGTGCATAATATGGTTCAGGAGTAGAGCAATCTACAGTTGCTTTCCCATTATATCCCAGATAGTATATGAACTGATCACATAAGTTCTACTGGCAATAACACAAGATTTAAGAAATGGCAATCTCTGTCATCAAGCCTGTTATGTTCTCTTTGCAGATGACTAATATAATGATTAACACAAATATTTGCAGACATTTCGATTACCTTTGAATTGCTTCATGATGCCATCCAGTAAGGAGTTAATATCAGTCAAGTCCCAGATTTTAAACCTCAGCTGTGAAGGGAAAGCTCCTGGGTCCTCAAAAGTCTCCTTCGCTTTGCTTTGGTGAAGAAAAACAAAGTTAGCCCATCAGTTGTCCAGTCAAGTCCAGAATTTCCAAATAGAACAAAGTAAAGGGAGAGGACAACCTGAAGGCAGAAGGAGTTGCTCTAAAGGAGATTTTTTCCTTTCTATTGTTTAATTTCTATCCCCCCTTTCTCCCATAAGTGAGATTCAAGCCTTCTTACAGCTGCTAATAACCAAGAAGTAACTGGAAAGCCAAAACAAGAAGCCCACAGCTTTATCAGTCAGTCTCACCGGTTATGGCCCATTCGATGTAGACAAATGCCTTGTCTGCCCTCTGTCTCTTGATAACAGATTCTTTGACTGCAATGGATCACTCTAGTCATAGATGTTACCAAAGACGTGTGGGGAAAAGGAGGAGGATTGCTGTTGGCAAAACTAGAACATTCCTCCTAGCACTTAACAATAGCACTTTACATTTCTATACCGCTTCATAGTGAACTAAGCATTCTCTAAGCAGTTTATAATGCATTAACCAATTGCCCTCAACAAGCTTAGTACAGTATTTATTAGGATGGAAGGCTGAGCCAATCTGGGGTCATCTGGGATCCAACACACAACATTGTGGCTGCAGGACCGGCATTTAAGCACTGCGCCACCAGGGCTCCTCTACTTTCCTAATATTTCTTCTAAAAATTTCTTCTTGAAGAAGTCTGAAATAACCTATATCAGGAACATGGCACACCAGCAACTCCTGCTCCCTCATGAGTATCCAAAGTGTGTCCCAACGGATGGCATGCAGTTGGCCAGCATAGATGACAACCAAGGTACAGGTTGCACTAAATGCAGTTACTGGCTTTTCTATAACTTTTGCTTGGTCTTAGTTCAAATCATTCGAATTTCCCAAACTAAGAACATTTGTTGTCTGCTGAGGTTTATGCTAAAAGAGATCTGATCTTATTTTCCACATACCCAATTGAGGTGACTTACTGGGTCTCTTCTTTTTTCTCAGAGATTTAATGGATATACATTAAAGCAGAACATAGGATGGATGGGTTTTCACAATATAACGCAATACTACATTTTTACTGAAAACGGGCTCTATCTTTTGAGATGTGATTGTTGTTTGTTAAAATATTATCAGAACTGCAAATATAATTTTTGTATAGCATAGATAGAATATGCTAATATTCAAAATAATGAATAGCACGAGTGACTAGATTTTAATTTGATTTCAGATGAATTCATTTGTATTGTAGTTTTCTGAGAAATGGACAGAAAACAAGTCAGCTATTAAAGGTATTCAGAATTTAACTGATAGTCTTATTCTGTTTTAAATGTTAGCATGGAATGTAACATTTGAAGCACTTACATTCACCTACCAGAATCTCTACTGGAACATGGCCATCTTTTCTCTGTGCTACAGCAAATTGTTAATATTTTTGTTACACTGTTGTATTAACTGTACTACAAAGCACCTGAAGATTTTATTTTATGAGATGTTTAATAATATTTACAAGTAACTTTGTAACATACACTTTTGTTGTTTTATAATAAATACAGAGTAAAGAATTACATCCGAGAAAGGACAGATAAAAACTTTCACTCTCGTGTGATGGAGAAAAGATGGCCATGTTCCAGCAGAGATTCTGGTAGGTGAATGTAAGTGCTTCAAATGTTACAGCATGGATTTAATCTTATCTGTGGAATGCTTGCAGACCTATATTCTCTTCTCAGGAGAGAATCCTGTTCTCATCCCATGCCATATACAGGCCCTTTCCACACCTTTATGGAGGTTCAGTGGGTCTACTTACGTATTCAAAATTATGCTCACATCCTAAAGAAACAAAGAGAAGAAAAAGAGAGTTCTGTCACACACATCACTTTATGGAGTTCAGTTGGTGGCACTTCTGCAGAACTAGACAAGCCCTCTCAAGGATTGGGAATAAATAGAGCATCCAGCAGGGAAAATTAAGGAAACCTCTGCTTGTATCCAATGGCATCACTAGGGGTGTGTGCCAGTGTGGACAGCCCAAGCTACAAGCAGTAGCATCCCTGCACCAGGTGACACCCCAGAAGAGTAGAGACACCCGGACGGGTCCTTCCCCCTATGCACCATCCCATGTGCTCCCTCGAATGCCCTCCCCATATGCTCCCTGTCCCTGCACACCATCCCCACACACTCACGGTCACCACACCATCAACGCCCCCCCCCTTGCACATTGCTGTCCCATCCTTTTCTTCATCAGAAAAAGGCAAGGGGTGGCATGGGAGGAAGTAGCATGTGCCAACCTGGAAGCCCCACTCCCAAAAGCCCCATCTCTCCCTCCACCTGCTTGTAGCTTGGGCTCTCGCAAGAGAATGAAGCCAAGGGGCATGCTGATGGAGTGGGATTCCTGGAGCTAGGCAGTACTACTGTGGTGGAGACCTCTTTGGAACATCTACCTAGCAATCTACAACCAACCTTGACGTGAGTGATTGGCAGTTGGGGTGGAGTAACCATGGTTGTATGTGGGATGAGACCCGCACCAAGAGACACCTCAGAAGAAAGGTGACACCCGGTTGGGCCCTCCTCCTGCTGCGGAGTGAGAAGAGCCGATCTGACCCCCTCTTGACTTTGCTGCAGTGTGCAAGTCTCCTCATGAGGATGCAGACTGTACCGCAGTAAAGGAGAGTGCCAAGCGTGGCCTTTTGGCAATCCCCCAGCAGCCCCCTCATTCCCCACATTATACCAGGAGTTGGAACACCACTGGGCAGATGTAACTTTCAACCTATCCCAGTGGAAGTGTATGGAAGGGGCAAGAGCTCTGTGAGAAAAAACACAACAATAACAAGAGTGAGTTCAGAAAAGAGGGAGAGTCAGCGGAGAACCCTCTTAGAGAGAAGCTGAATTGAGGTCCAAACCAGTAACTTAAGAAGGAAGGGTCTGGGGTTCTGTGTGATGTGATAAGAGATTCTAAGTAGTATCTGAGGGACAACTATTTCTTATATAATTGGTTTGTAAGGTGACACTTGGTATAATTAAAAGGTTATTGAGTTGGAAATAAATGAAGAAATCTTATACTTGTTACATCAATAACAGGTATAATTTGTTTTCATATAAGCACTAAGCCGGTCTGTGTAGTATATAAGTCAGAAGCACAAGACCAGCTACACCAACCTCTTTGGACCCTGGTGTAAGCTCTGAGGTTCCTAGACCTCTGCCACAGAAGGGGGTGTCTGATGAGGTGAACTAAGAGAAAGTGCTAAGGAAAGGAAAAGAGCTAGACCTTTATTCAAAGTGAGAATGAGAGCCCATCTAAGAAGGAAAAGGGATCTGTCCCTGCCTGTCACAACTAGTGATCCCTGTGTCTACATTAACCTGGTTTTATGCACATTAGCCTGAAAAATCTCCAGGAAAGCGCATATTTGCTTAAAAGGGGAAGGGATCATATGGCCCCTCCAGTTGTTGTGGAATACAACTGCCAGTTTGCTTCACAATCACCTGTGAAGGCTAGGGCTGCTGGCCTTACAGTGGCCTTTTGGCAATCCTCCAGCTGCCTGCTCACTTCCTGGATTATGCCAGGGTTGGGCAGATGTAACTTCCAACTCATCACAGTGGAAGTATATGGAAGTGGCAAGAACTCTGAGAGAAAAAACACAACAACAAGAGTGAGTTAAGAAAAGAGGGAGAGTTAGCAGAGAGTCTTGACAGAGAGAAGCTGAATTGAGGTCCAAGCCAGCAACTTAAGAAGGAAAGGTCTGGGGTTCTGTGTGGTGATGTGATAAGAGACTCTAGTATCTGCTGGCCTTACAGTTCAACAATACCTAGAAGGCCCTATGATTTCCATCCCTGCTATGAAATAAGAGCTATGCTGTTAGTGACATCCAATCCTGAAGAGGTACAAGAGAGAAACCATGCTTGATTAGATTACAAATTCATCATGTATAACTGCGGTTCCCAAAAATGGCCATCTATATGCTCCAAAAAAACTTTTTAAAACGTTAATACTATAATAATAATAATAATAATAATAATAATTATTATTATTATTATTATTATTATTATTATTATTATTTTTGCTTCTTATCCACTTCACCCCAAAAGGAGGGTACTGCTACACAGAGTAGAACACATACAGTTATTTACACACTGTAAAAACACCATTAAAACCCATAAAGATAGGATACATTAAAATCATCCAACATAAAATATCCTAATTTAAAATTCATAGTTTGAAATCCATTTGGTAGGCCTGCCAAAAGAAATACCTTTTAATATCTTTTACTTTTTACATTTGTTACACTTTCTTATTATTTATTTGTTTTTGTTTTTATTTTAGGAAAACCTTATTCATCTGTACGACATATTCTTCTGATCCCAACATGTGTTTCTTTGTTATTTACCTGTTTTACAATTTTTTGCTTTTGTGTTCTTTATTGCTGATTCTATTTTGTACTTTTTCCTGTCTAGTATGTTTATAATTGCAGCAACAACAATTTTTAAAAATGCGAAGGGCTTTCCATCAACAATACTTACAGTTTGTATTTACATTACGTAAATGAATGCACCTGTTCATTTATTGATTGATTTGAATTATATCCTGCTCAGCTGCATGTAACAGAACTAATATTTAATACATCAGACTGGAACCCCGTTACTCCTTTCATAGCTGAATAAAACGTTTTATAGCTGAGGTTTTGTCTCGGAGGGTTGCCAGGTGGGTTTCTGCTCATCTTACCTGCAGGAGTTCACTTGGGGGCTGCTGATACTTCTCTTCCATCTCCTTAATGAGACTTTCAAGACAGGAGAGATCCCTGGACAGTTTGGCCAGGTACCCTTCCCTTTTCCTTGCAATCTCCTCCTCCACCTCCTTGATCTGAGCCAGAAGGTGATATTCCTGGTCTTCCAGAAACTGGTGAAATTGTCTGAATTGGGTTACTGTCATTTCCTTCCCTGCTCTTGTTTGTTTCTGCAATGAGTGGACAAAATGAGAAGGAGGCTAATGGTTTTTTTTGAAAAACATTTGTAAATCTTCACAGCTATAAAACCAAAATTCAGACCTACAAGGCTTCTCACCTGTTATTAACACTTTTAAAAGATAGATCATGCTCTTTCAATTCACATAGGCCTCTTTGCCTCAGGAATGTATTGAGGGTCTTGAGTCTTCTGGATTTTGTATTACATTTGATACATGTTTGTTGAATAATTGTTCTTTCCCTTGGGCAAGTCACACTATCTCAATCTTGGGGGAAGGAAATGGTAAACCTCCTCTGAACAAATCGTGCCAAGAATACTCACATAATAGGTTTGCCTTTGGGTTGGTGTAAGTTGAAAATGACTTGAAAGCACACAACAACAACAATAATAATATTTACACTTACAAGTAAATCTTGGCTCTCTCTTTCTGTTGCTTCTTTATTTGCCCAAATGTCATTTATCTCCTTCTTCAGATCCTCCAAGTGAATACAAAGCAAATCCTAAAGAGAGAAAGAAAGTTCAGGTTTGGTTTATTATTATTATGGTCTGCCAAACAGTCTGAACCTGAGCCACATGACGCTTAATAGGTCATGACCAGCACTTTGAATTGTGCCAAGAAACAAATTGGCAGCCAGTAGAGCGGTTTCAACAGGGGCATTGTGTGATCTCTATAACCTGCCCTCTGTTAACAGCCTGGCTGCCACTCTTTAGACCAGCTGAAGTTTCCGAACACTGTTCAATGGCAGCCCCAAGTAGAATGTGTTGCAGTAATTCAAAGGGGATGTACCACCATGGCCAGGTCCAGCGTTTCAAGGAATGGGAGCAGTTGGCACAAAGATTTTAGATATGCAAATACACTCCGGGTCACTGCAAAGACCTGAGCCTCCAGGTTCAGAGCTAATTCTAGGGGTATTCTCAAACTGCGAACCTGGGTCTTCAGGGGGAGTATAACCCAATCTAACACAGGCTGGATCCCTATTCCCTGATCTGCCTTCCAACTGACCAGGAGGACCTCTGTCTTGTCTGGACTAAGGGCTAATACAGGCCAGCACTTTATGCTGGCCTGTACACAGACTAGGGCTAGATAAGGGCTGAGCATTTACATGCTCAGAAACCCTAGTCCACCACTCGTGTGCCATCTTGGGACGCACCCATTCAGATGGCGCACACCATGATGACGTCTGTCATGTGCAGCATCCAAATGGTACTGCGCAAAAGGGGTGTCCTAAGGCCGCACTTAGGGCGCAAATAGGAGCTGTGTTTCGCGGCTTCACTTTGGACTGGGTTGCGTGTGTGGTGTGCGGCTGCTGCATCTCCAACCCAGCGCTTCCAGGCAGAGCACACAGCTGCCCTGAATGGGCTGTTTGTACAGCCCCTAAGTTTCAACATGTTTGCCCGCATCCAGTCCATTACTGATAACAGATCCTGGTTTAGGATGAGGACAAGTTTAGAAAAGGAATGCTGAAGGTGAGCAATATCCTTGTTCCCTGCTCAGCAGGGCCATTCTGGTTCTTACACTGGTTTAAAATTAAAATTAAAATGTTACAGTTGCTTGCTGTATGACTTTTTAATATGCATTGGGATTGGATAGCAGGGGTTCCACACCATTGCTTATCAGATTCAACTGATTTCATAAAATTCTTTCACGTTGGAGGAGACAAAACATTTTTCCAGACATGGTATTGAAGGTCTTCATTTGAGCTAAAAGAATGTGGGAACTTGTTGCCACCATGGTTTCCAGAGAATCTGCTCTTTGTATTTTAAGAAAAGGTCCAAGTGTGAGGGTGAACTTTCCTCCCCATCCCCACCTCACCTCTATTTCAGAAGGCTCTTCAGGCTTCCCACTGTTTCTATTTACATAACAAAAAATACCAGTTAAACTTGAGTCCAGTTTCCTTCTAATAATTTCTTATCAACTTTCTACAATTTTTTTTTGAAGAATATGAAGGTGCTCCCTTGGCCTATTAAGATTCAAAATTATTTCTTACCATGTACTTTTGGTAAGCTTCCTCCTGAGGAATCACTTCATGATCTCGGTGCTCCTTGGATCTGTCACACACCACACAGATAGGGATTTCATCATCCTCACAAAACATTTTCAGGGGCTCCTGGTGTTTCTCACAGACTTTCCTCTTTCTTTCTTCCTCTTTTGGCCCTGGAAGACTAAATCTCTTGATTATTTCTACAAAGCTAGCCAGCTTGCGATTTGGCCTCATTTTTGTTTCCTGGATCTTTTCTCTGCACTGAGGGCAAGAGGCGTCTTGGTCTGACTTCTCCCACCATGGGGCCAGGCAGGATTTACAGAAATTGTGCCCACATTCTGTCATCACTGGATCCCTGAAATATCCCAGGCAGATGGGACAAAGAGCTTCCTCGCAGAGAGCCTGGATGGGAGTCCGAGCGTCAGCCCCATCTGTCTCGCCAGGAAGAGAGAGTTTTGCTCTTTTGTGCTCCATTGACTTGTCAGTTTCTTCTGGGGAAAAACAAACATGTGGGAAAATAGGATGAGCTGATGGAAGAGTCTCTAGATAAAGAATAAAGTGGACCCACCATATCCATATGGGCTTCGTATCCATAGATTTAGCCAACCACACATTCAAAATAAAGCTTAGAAAAAATACAGGGACATGGTGAATGGCAGTGGCGCTCCCACTCGATTGTTCACAAATGAATGTGCAAGAGTGCCAGCGTTGCCAATCACCATGTGTTTAGTTTGAATCTGCGATTAGCTAAATCAATGGATCTGGAGATGCCAACCACCATCGTCCAAAACACATTGCATAAATAATCCAGTTTGAGACCTCTTTAACTGCCCTGGCTCAGTGCTAGGGAATCCTGTGAATTATAGTTTGTGACACCAGAGCTGTCTGACAATGCTAAATGTCTCACAAAGTTAGCGTTCCCAGGATTCCCTAGCATTGAGCCAGGGCAATTAAAGCAGTCTCAAACTGGATTATTTATGCAGTGTGTTTTGGACCCATGTCCTTGCAGACGTTACTCAAAGGTGGAACTGGGTGACTAGCGGGCTCCTTGGAAACCCAAAAAGTGCATTGCCTCCACTGTTGCCCTCCATTAAATAGAGATTTGAGCATTTGGGGTTTTTGGTATCTGCTGGGGGTCCTAGAACCAATCCCCTTCAGATAACAAGAGACTGCTGTATTTTTAAAATATGTTTTAGCTATTTAGAGCATCTGTTCTATTGAAGTATGCTTTCATCAACACCTTTCCAGGATCGTTTCAAGTCAAATGAAAGATTCAAAACATCTGGTTCAAAGGAAGTCCCTCGTATCCAAGCACCTCATATGCCAAATTTCAGGCCTCCAGTCAAAAACAGCACAAGGTGCTAAACATTTACACCCTCATAATTATTAATAAAAATTACGCAAAAGGAAGACATTTATGTAAGGTTAGGTGTAGTAGTATGCATATACTCAACTATAAATCAACCTCATGTATAAGTCGAGGGCAGGTTGGGGGGCCAAAATTATGGATTTTGACATGACCCATGGATAAGTCAAGGGTAAAACTTAGGGGAATGTAACAAAGGATCTAAAGCAGTGGTTCTCAACCTTCCTAATGCCACGACCCTTTAATACAGTTCCTCATGTTGTGGTGACCCCCAACCATAAAACTAGTGCCTCAGTTCCTAAGACCATTGGAAATATGTGTTTTCTGATGGTCTTAGGCGACCCCTGTGAAAGGGTCGTTTGACCCCCAAAGGGGTCATGACTCACAGGTTGAAAACTGCTGATCTAAAGGATGAAGCAAAGGGAAACAATGCCAAAGTGCTTGCAAAATTCCAGCAGGCATAACTGTTTGTTCTCATACTAAAGGATGGATGGATGAGAGACTAGATGGGGGTCAGTGCTTCCATGACAGATTACACTCTTGTCTTTCACCAAGGAATGGTTCCTTTTTAAAATATGAGTTAAACTACAGTAAAGCCAACCCTCCATATCCATGGATTTTTTAACCACAGTTTGAAAATATTTTATAAATATACAAATTCCCATAGATAAACTTTCATTTTGCCCTTTTATATAAATGACACCATTTTACTGTGCCATTATATTTAATGGGACTTGAGCACCCATGGATTTTGGTATCCACGGGAGATCCTGGAACCAAACCCCAGGAGATACCAAGGGCCCACTGTTATTAGACTGGACTGTAGAGAAGTCGACCAAGGTTTTTGGGGTCAACTTTTAATCTAACATTTCTAGAATTATACATGAGTATATACAGTGTGTGTGCATGTGTGTGTGTGTATGTATGTGTGTATATACATACATATATATATATATACACACACACGCACACACTGTATATACAGAGTCCACCCTCCTCATTCTCTGGTGTTAGAGGCACAGGACCCTTGTGAATGTGGGAAAACTACAAATAACAAAAACGCTATACACTCATCCCTCCATATTTGTGGCTTTGATATTTGCAGATTTTATTATTCACTGATTTGATTAATATGTTCTCTCTAGGAATATCTAAGTCCTCCAGTGCAACTCTTATGGTCAAATTTAACTAAAAGATGCACTGAAAGACCTAGAGATTCCTAGAGAATATTATACTAGGCCTTTGTAGCTCCTCCAGCGCAGTTCTATGGTCAGTGTCTGTCGGACGTTGAACACAGAGTTGCACCGGAGGACCTAGAGATTCCTAAAGAGGTGTCCTCTCGGGCGATTTTGCTATTTGTTCCATATTCATGGAGGTCTTGTGCCCCTAACCCTAGTGAACATGGAGGGACAAGTGCATTTTTACCTGAGGGAACACCTCTCTAGGAATCCCTAGGTCCTCCAGTGCAACTCTGTGGCCATCATCTGCCAGACACTGACCATAGAAAGTTGAAGGCTTTCATGGGTGGCATCCATAGTTTTTCGGGGTATGTGGCCATGTTCTAGAAGAGTTTATTCCTGACGTTTCACCAGCAGCTGTGGCTGGCATCTTCTTCTCTGACATAGCCACACAGCCCAAAAACCCCATAAAAAACCATTGACCACAGAGTTGTGCCGGAGGAGCTACAAATGCCTAGCGGAGCGCTCTCTCTAGGAATCTCCAGGTCTTTTGGTGCGACTTTTGGTTAAAGTCAACCATAGAGTTGCGCTGGAGGACCTGGATATTCCTAGAGAGAACATATCCATAAAATCCGTGAATAACCAAAGCCGCAGAAGTCAAAAGCCGCAAACGTGGAGGGAGGAGTGTACAGTGGTTTGAGCGTTGGACCTTGACTCTGGAGGCCAGGGTCTGAATCCACTGGGTGACCTTGGGCAAGAGGTCACACTCTCTCAGCCTCAGAGGAGAACTCTGGTCCTTCCTTACCTTGATGTGACAGCAAAGAGGGAGAGGGAGAGAGAGTGAAACCTAGCAACGAACCCACTGGATTCCTAACAGAACAGTGAACCACTTTGAATCTTGATTGATGAGCCAAGCTCTCTGTTTCCAGCACGCGGTGGTTCTTTGGTGGTTGCTGCTGTTGCTGCTGCTTCCCATTGGCTCCTTTCCCCCTCCTGCCTGCCTCCCATTGGCTGTTCAGTCCACGCTTCCGATTGGCTTGTCCTTCCCCTGCGTTCCACCGGCTTTTGGATCCTCCGCTTCTCATTGGTTATTATTGACTGGGGAGAGTCACAGCTGCTGAGCCTCGTGGTTGTTGTTGTTGTTGTTATTATTATGTGCCTTCAATGCATTTCTGACTTATGAGGGCGGCCCTGAAATGAACCTATCAAGGGCAGGATTTGACCACCAGAGGGGGTTTCCCATAGCCTTCCCCTGAGGCTGAGAGAGTGTGACTTCTTGCCCAAGGTCACCCAGTGGGTTTCCATGGCTGAGCCAGGATTTGAACCCTGGTCTCCAGAGTCACAGTCTAACACTCTTAAGTCTATACCATGCTCTCTCTCTCTCTCTCTCTCTCTCTCTGTCTATATATATATATGTGTGTGTGTGTGTGTGTGTATCTATCTATATAGTATATATGTGTGTGTGTATATATATATATATATATAGATAGAGAGAGGTGTGTGTATGTTTATATATATACTATATATATATATATATATAGTATACGTATATATAGAGAAGTGTGTGTGTATATATCTATATATATATATATACACACACACACACACTGTATATGTGTGTGTGTGTGTGTGTTTGTTTGTTTGTTTGTTGTCGCTGTGTGTCCTCAAGTCGCTTCCCACTTAAAGTGACCCTAACATGGGGTTTTCTTGGCAGGATTTGTTCTAAAGAGGTTTCCCATAGCCTTCCCCTGAGGCTGAGAGAGTGTGACTTCTTGCCCACAGTCACCCAGTGGGTTTCCACATCTGAGCTCAGAATTGAACCCTGGTCTCCAGAGTCACAGTTCAACACTCTTTAAGTCTATACCATGCTCTCTGTCTGTATATATGTGTGTGTGTATATGTATATATAGTATGCATGTGTGTGTGTGTGTGTGTGTATACACCTATATCTACTATATTTGTTGTTGCTGTGTTCCTTCAAGTCGTTTCCCACTTAGGGCAACTCTATCATGGGGTTTTCTTGGAAAGATTTACTCAGAGATTTGCCATTGCCTTCCCCTGAGGCTGAGAGAGCGTGACTTCTTGCCCACGGTCACCCAATGGGTTTCCACATCTGAGCTCAGAATCAAACCCTGGTCTCCAATGCTCAATCCACTACGCAATGCTGGTAAGCACTTACAAAGCCCTGTTTAGCTCATAGCCTATCTAGGAGCAATCCCATGTCTAGAGATCTTCCAAGGAAGCCCTTCGTCCTGCCCAGGGTGATCAGCCATCCTCCTTTTCCAGGGCATGCCCTACATTTCAAGCTTCTGTCCAGGAGGAATTTCAAAATGCCCTCCATTTGGAGCATGACTAAGAAGCATGAATTTACACTTTTAGTATTTTTAGCTCAAGGTGGCCAGAGGGCCTCCTTTTCCAGGGCCTGTCCCCCTTTCAGCCTTCTGTCCAGGAGGAATTCCAAAATCTCCTTCATTTTGAACACAGCTAAAAAGCATGCATTTATATTTATATTAATAGAAGGTGACCAGAGGTCCTCCTTTTCCATGACATGCCCTACATTTCAGTCATCTGTCCAAGAGGAATTCCTAAATGTCTTCCATTTTCAGCATGGCTAAGAAGCATAGATTAACAACAACAACAACAATAATAATTTATTTATAGCCCGCCTAATCACAAGGAATCCCGGCAGGTTACAACAATAAAAATATAGAGAATACAATAAAATAAAATACAAAAAATAAATACAATACAATACAATAAAAGAGAGCAACGTGAGTTACAGAAAATCACAGTTAGGCCTGATGGAATTGGGCCTGTCTTTTTTCACTCCCTCCCAGGTCTGATGATAACAGTTGGGACGGAGGGAGGGCTCTTCTTCTTGAGGCAAGAATATAATTTTTATTAATTTTAATTTAATGCTTCTAATTAATTTAAGAGAAGAATTGGTGGACAGAGTGACATAAGTCACAGTCAACAGGGAGAGGAACTAGGTAGGGAAGGCCTTCCGGAAGAGATCCGTCTTAAGAGCCTTCTTAACGGCTGTAAGAGTAGAAATGTTGTGGATCTCCTTCCGCAGGTCATTCCATAGCTTCAGAGCTGCGATGGAAAAGGCACTCTGGGTAAATGAGGTTAGCCTAGATTTTATTGGCTGAAGTAGATTCTTCCCTGAGGACCTGAGAGTGCGGGACAGACAATATGGAAGAAGGCTTTTCCTTAAGTATTCTGGACCCAAGCCATGTAGGGCTTTAAAGATAATCACCAACATCTTGTACTTTGCTCGGAAACTAATTGGCAGCCAGTGAAGGGATTTCAAAACCGGTGTTATGTGATCATTATGACAAGAACCTGTAATTAACCTGGCTGCCATATTTTGTACAAGTTGAAGTTTCTGAACTTGGCACAAGGGTAGCCCCATGTAGAGCGCATTACAGAAGAGCAACTGTCTCCCAGAGCCACCATCTGGAATCTGCCTGAGGGGTAGGACTGGAACCACTGTAGAACAGTGCCTCCGATACCTAACTCTCTCAGGCGTTCCAGAAGGATACTATAGTCTATGGTAATGAAGGCCACTGAGAGGTCCAAGAGCACCAGCAGGGTCAAACTTCCCTTGTCGATGCCCAGACGGAGATCATCAACTAAGGCGACCATGGCCGTCTCAACTCCGTATCCCACCCTGAATCCAGTTTGAAATGGGTCCAGATAATCGGCTTCATCCAAGACTGCCTTTAGTTGATTGGTGACCGCCCGCTCGATCACCTTGATCAAGAATGGCAGCAACGAGACTGGCCTATAGTTATTTCTATCCAGGGGATCCAAGGAGGGCTTTTTAAAGAGTGGTCTGACCACTGCCTCCTTAAGATAAGAAGGCAGGGTACCCTCCTGAAGGATGCATTGATTATATTTTTCAGCATCAGCTTGACTGTATCACTCCCCTGGACAGCCAGCCAGGATGGGCAAGGGTCAAGAGGGCAAGTCGTTCCCCCCCCCAGACTACTAAGGAGCTTGTCCACGTCCTCAGTACTTACCAACTCAAATTGATCCAGTCTAACAGTAATGGCGGAGATGATGGATGCCTCTCTCATTGCTTCTGATTTAAAGTTGGCATCCAAATCAGGTCTTATCCGAGACATTTATCTGTGAAATAATCATTAAAAGTGTCACAGCAAGCTATGGCTGAATCTAATAGAGGGTTCTGGGTGGCAGACAGTTGTGTTAAACTCCTTACCATCCTGAATAGCTCAGCTGGACGAGATTTCAGATGTAACAGATGCAGAGTAGAAAGATTTCTTGGCTGCATCTATCGCCACTTGATAGGACCTAAGAAAAGTCCAATGAAGTGTCTTATCAGATATGAGATTTCATCCAACACTTCTCTAGTCATTGTCCAACTCCTTCATTTAAGATCTTCAGTGTACCAAGGGTTACAGTTTTTAGCGGGTTGGAAAGGACGCTTGGGAGCGATCATGTCTATAGCTCTGGTGATGTTGTTATTCCACAAATTAACTAGAACTTCAACAGAGTTGCCAGCACTGCCAACCATAGAACCCCCTAGGGCTTCTTGGAACCATTCAAGGACGGACCATTCCAATTGGTACTCCACCCCCAGAGGGAGGAATAGTAGCTTTCAGTCCAACCTTAACCAGGAAATGATCCATCCATGATAATGCGGAGATACTGGTTATTTCTGTCCACGGATATGCCTGTTCTGTGCAGAAGACCACATCAAGAGTATGACCTGAGCAATGCATGGGCTCAGAGACTATCTGGGAGAGGCCCATGTTTGTCATGAAACGCATGAACTCCCAAGCCGCACCAGTAAGATTAGTCGAATCAGCCTTGAGGGGGATGTTGAGCTTGCCCAGGACTAACAGCCTAGGCGATTCCAACACCAGCTCTGAGACTAGTTGTGTCAGCTCGGCTAGGAAGTCTGTTAAGCTACGGGGTGGACAGTAGACCAACAGAATCCCCAAACTCTCCCTAGTCTTTAAGCTAAGGTAAATGCACTTGATGTGGTTCAATGCACGGATAGGTATCCTGGTTAAAGTGAGATTGTTTTTATGGATTATGGCTACACCTCCCCGCTGCCCGCTACCCCTTATCTGCTCATTCCGGAGTACCCAACCGGAAGGGCCTGAGCCCAGGTTACAGAGCTATCTGCTTCTAACTAGGTCAGATACATGCCAGGTCAGTGTTGTGATCTATCAGTAAGTCATAGATCAGGGGTCGGCAACCCCTGGCCCGCAGGCCGGATGTGGCCCGCGGAGGCGGCAGGACCGGCCCCAGCCCGGTCCTGCCACCACCGCCTTCTCCTCCTCCTCCTCCTCTTCCTCCACCTGGGCCGCGGAACCGTGCTGCCCTCCTCCTCCTCCACCGCTCGGAGGAGGAAGAGGAGGGCCGCGCGGCCTGGGGCAGAGGAGGCAAAGGGGGAAGCCCCGTGCCACCCTTCTCACCTCCCTGCGCGGGCCCGCACTGCCCTCCCTGCCTCCCCGCGTGGGCCCGCACCACCCTCCCTGCCTCCCAGTGCTGCCCACCTCCTTCTCCTCTGCCTCCTCCGCCCCGCCCCCAGGCTGCACAGTGCATGGAGGAGGGGGGAGGAGGAAGAGGAGGAGGGGGAGGAGGAGAAGAAAGAAGAGGAGGAAGAGGAGGGGGAGCAGAAAGAGGAGGAGGAAGAGGAGGAGGGGGGAGCAGAAGGAAGAGGAGGAGGAGGGGGAGCAGAAGGAGGAGGAGGAAGAGGGGGAAGGAAGAGGTGGTGAGTGGCCAGAGGCCTCAAAGTTTTTTAAATTTTTATTTTGGGTGCTTTTAATGCTAACAAGTCTCCCTTGTTTTGACAGTGATAGTGTGATGATGATGAAGATGATGATGATGATGATGATATGAGTCAGCTTGAGAGGCATGCAGGCACTGTTTCTTAAGCCGAGAGAGTGTCACCTTCCAAAGTGTGTTTTGGGTGCTTTTAATGCTAACAAGTCTCCCTTATTTTGACGGTGATAGTGTGATGATGATGATGATGATATGAGTCAGCTTGAGAGGCATGCACGCACTGTTTCTGAAGCCAAGAGAGTGTGACTTTCCAAAGTGCTTTTTCTGTGTGTTTTTGGTTCTTTAATGGTGATATTGATATCAGAAAGCCTCTGAGACAAGGCCAATGTAAATTGCTGTGATTTTTACAAACTCATGCGCAGTAAAGAAAAACCACAGTCCCTTGACCAAGTACACACTTCTGAGAAGTACACTTGGTGCAAGAACTGTGAAACCACCTTGACATGTTCAATATGCATAGCCATGTGAACCCATGTTCAGTGTGAAACCCAAAGAGTTTGGTTATGCAATAAGCCTCTGAAATATGCAAGAGGCCATCTTAAGTAAAGCCATGTTCAATGCCCAAATGTGCTGTTTGGAATGGGGGGAGGGGGGGGGGTTGGCCAGAAAGGGAAGTCCATTTCTGCCATCTGTCTAGGAATAATGCCCAAATGTCCTCCATTTTGATCACGCCTAAGAAACATGCATTTATATTAACATTTTTTAAAAATCATCATTTTTTTCCGCATGTCCTCCATTTTTAAAAAATGTGAACTACATTTGAAAATGTTGTCCTATATTATTCAATTATTTAATTATTTATTTTTTGCCCCCCCCCCCCCCCCGGTTGTCTGGGGGACACCAACCCGGCACCCGGCTCAAAAAGGTTGCCTACCCCTGTCATAGATGATACGGGACTTATTCTTCACTGACCTGGCATTACATAAGAGCAGAGAAAGGTTTGGCAGATGGTTAGGTATGCTCTTCAGATCTTTTGGGGTAGCAGGGCGAATGGAAGGGAGAAAAGATATCAGACATCTATCACATCTTCTTCTGTAACGACCTTTTGCCCTGCTAACGCCATATCTTCCATTGCCCCGCACAACTTGAATTGCTGCTCCGTTGAAGACATCTAACCCCACCCCTGAAATGTAAATTGATGGATATATGTCTTGGTTGACCTTAAGACCCTCCATCTAACCAACGTCTTGTAGTCCCCTAAGTAGACTAGAGTTGATCTATCGTGACTCCTTAGCTGCTTTTTTTTGTGGGGGGGGGAGAGGGCAATGTCTTCCATTTTTGTTGAATGGCCTACATTTTGTTGTGCCTTCTCCTCCTTTGCAATTGGGGCATCTGGTCACCCTGTACATAGCTGCGTGTGGAATCGAATCCTGGCCTCCAGAGTCACCATCCAGCACTCAGATCACTAGGCCACATTCCCTTTCTTAGCCTTTTTATCCTGGAAGTAAAATTCAAAGGCATAGTAGCCCTGTTATTTGGTAAAATGCAGACTATGAAAAGAGATCATGCAACACCTTTGAGAATAGCTGAGAGAAAGAAGCTGGGAGCATGAACTTTTCTGGACTGGGGTCTTTTATCATTAAAAACCGAACTCTTCACCTCATCTGCACATGCACAAACATTTTTATTCCTATGAACATTCTCACAAGCAGACTGCTATATACAGGCTGATCAGATGTAATAACCACAAAGCAGGACAAAGCACCACAAAATGTAGGGCATTAAAGAAAAATGTAGGCCATAGTTTGTGGGTTTTTATTGGAGCTACTCTAGAAGAGTTTATTCCTGACATTTGGTCAGCATTTGTGGCTGGCATCTTCATGCTGGCAAAACGTCAGGAATAAACTCTTCTAGAACATGGCTACATAGCCTGAAAAACCCTAAAAAAAAAACTATGGATGCTGGCCATGAAAGCCTGTGGCCTCATAATATGTAGGCCATTACAAAGCTTCTTCTCTCCTCAGAAAGGAGTCTAAGAGTCTTAGTGGACCACAAGCTGAACACAATTCGACAGTGAGATGTGGCAGCTGAAAAGGCAAATACAATTCTAGGTTGCATTAATAGAAGTATAGTGTCTAGATGAAAGGAAGTAATAGTGCCACTCTATTCTGCTTTGGTCAGGCCTCATTTGGAATAATCCTGTGCCCAGTTCTGGGCACTACAGTTCAAAACGGATGAAGCTGGAGCATGTCCAGAGGAGGGACACCAAAATGGTTAAGTATCTGGAAACCATGCCTTATGCGGAGAGACATAGGGAGCTGGGTATGCTTAGCCTAGAGATGAGATGGTTAAGAGGTGATATGATAGCCCTGTTTAAGTATTTGAGAGGGTGTCACATTGAGGATGGAGCAAGCTTGTTTTCTGCTGCTCCAGAGAATAGGACCCGGAGCAATGGATGCAAGTTACAGGAAAAGAAATTCCACCTTAACATTAGGAGGAACTTCCTGACAGTAAGAGCTGTTTGACAGTGGAACATACTTCCTTGGAGAGTGGTGTAGTCTCTTCCTTTCGAGGTCTTTAAGCAGAGGCTGGATAGCCATCTGTCAGGGATTCTTTGATTGTGAATTCCTGCAAGGCAGAATGGGGTTTGACTGGATGACCCTTGGGATCTCTTCTAACTCTATGATTCCATGAAATAAAAGCTAAAAACAGTTCTATAAGGACAAATTGCCCTGTGGATACTTGGAGATCTCAGGATGGGCATACCTGTAATGGTATTTCTTCCAGTGGTCATCTGCGAATTCACACAAATGGGTTATTCTGTGCCTGCGCAGTAGGCTTCGGAACCTTCTTGGAGATACTAGAGGCATTTTGTCGGTAGCCCCGGCCACTCTCCAACTGTCTTATTGGCCGGTTTCCCGCCTAAACCCTCAGTTTCATGGACGCCAATGCAGCAGCCCAGGACTGAAGGAGAGGCAGGATATTATGACATCAGCCGGCCTGGAAAGATGGGACAGGTATGCCCATCCCGAGATCTCCAAGTATCTACAGGGGTGGACAGATCGTTAAATGAAGGCTCAAAACGGAGGGATGGCCCGAGGGCATTCCTGCCCAGAGCAGAAAATGGAAAGGAATTGAAGCAGTTGTTTGCAACCTGTTCCAGGGAAGAAAGTGGCATCAACAGGGGCCCTTTGAAAGGGCCATGTGGGAAACAGACATGCATTGTCCACCATATATAGTGGTCCTTGGTAAAAAGGCACCAACTGCCTTAACTGACACTCATACCAGGAAGTGGCAAAACCTTTTTCCTGGAAATGATGGTCCCTGAGCGATGGTACCAAAGTTCACCATGGGGGCAACAAGACGATCACAATCACGCTTGTACCGAGTGAATAATGACAATTTAAACTGTCAAGGGTATCTGTACATCATATTATGCAGCCTGAGAGGAGAGATGTCCTCATAAAATTGTAACATGTGAATGGTGACATCTTCCTCCAATATGGAGGGAGCACCATGTCTCCCGAATCAGCTATATAGGGATAGCAGTGATGTCGGGTCTCGGTATAGAAGGAATATGAACACCATATGGCTGTCCAATGACAATGGCATCCCTCGATACTGAGAGAGTAACCTGAAATACACCTCAGTTTCGAATGAAAAGAGAGGTGGTCAAGAAGCGCACAAAAGTAGTCTTTGGCATAGAGATAATAACCATAGCCTCAAATCAGAGTGAGCGTATTACAAAGTGATCATGTCTCGGAAGCAAACAAGTAATCACTGGTAATGGATTTAGAGGGACAAGTATGGCCCCTGATTAGGCAGAGTGCTCGCAGGTAGTGGCCCTCGGTACCGAGAAAACACTATGTTCCTGAATCAGGGAGGCATGAGCCAGTGGTGCACTCCAATAGCTAATGGGGAAAATCATGGCTCCAAACCAACAGAGCGCACGCTGGTAGCTGACTTTGGTACAGAGAGAGCAACTATGGCCTCGAACCTGAACCAGCATCAGCCACATTGGCTCTTAAGAACAATTAGTCATGGCCATGAAATCAACCAGGTGGTGTCGAGGAATGTGTGGTGGTACCAATAACGGCCCTCAGAAACCAAAAGGCCAGCTGCATTCGAATCCTATTGCGCAGCTTAAAACGGTGCCGATGCTGGGCCCATAATATTTGTTCTCACAAAGGAGTGTCAAGACGGAATGCAGCCATACCATGATGGCAACTTTGCTACCACCCGATACTTGGGGAAGGTGCCATGTAGGACTGCCTATGGGCCAATCTGGAACACCCCAGGGAGTCAGAGGCCGACAAACATCGAAGCAGGGATGTAAAGCAATAGGTTTGACCCCAGAGAGTCAGGGAATGACAAGAGCAGAGGTAAGCTGTGAGCCACTTGGTTCAACCCTTGAACATCAAGGAGGATCAAAGTGTGGCTGTGAGCCAATCGGTGTGACCCCGAAGAGTAACGTCGGACGGCACTGACGAGGATTGAAGTCAGGCCAGAAGCCAATTGGTATGACTCCGGAGAGTCAGGAACCAACGGGGATCGATGTCAGGCTGTCATCCAATTGGTATGATTCTGGAGAGTCAGGGACCGATGAGAATCGACGAAGGGCTGCAAGACAATTGGTCTGACCCCAGGGAGTCAAGGACTAACAAAGGTCAAAGTCGGGCTGCGTGCCAATTGGTATGACTCTGGAATGTCAAGGACCAATAAAGTTGAGCAGCCATCCAGTCAGTATGACTCCGGAGAGTCAGGGACCATTGAGGATCGACATTGGGCTGCCAACCAATCGGTCTGACCTCAGAGAGCCTGAGACCGATGAAGATCGAAGTCAGGCAGCCATCAAATCGGTATGACCCCAGAGAGTCAGTGACCAACAAGGATTGAAGTTGGGCTGCCATCCAATCGGTATGACACCGGAGAGTCAGGGAATGATGAGGGTCGAGTCAGGTTGCAAGCGGTCAGAGACCGCTGAAGATTGAAGTCAGGCTGTCATCCAATCGGTTTGACCCTGGAGAGTCAGTGACTGACAAGGATCGAAGTTGGGCTGACATCCAATAGGCAACCGTACCTGGAGCCTGAAGATAGAAGTCGGGCAGCCATCGAATGAGTTTGACCCCGGAGAGTCAGGAACCACTGAAGATTGAAGTCGGGCAGCCATCCAAATGGTTTGACCCCAGAGAGTCAGGGACAGAGATGGATCAGAGTCAGGCTGTCATCCAATTGGTTTGACACCTGAGAGTCAGTGACCAATGAGGATCAAAGTTGGACTGACATCTAATCGGTATGTATTCTGAGAGTCAGGGACCGATGATGATCAAAGTCAGGTCGCCAGCCAAACGGTTCGATTCTGGAGGGTCAGGGACTGATGACAAGTGAAGCTCGGCTGCCAACCAATCCATTTGATCCCAGAGAGTCAGGGACCGGTGAGGATTGGAGCAGTCCATCATAACTTCAGAAAAGTACATTTATTCTTAGCCAGGCACGAAAGTAAGGCAAGCGGCCATAAAACAGGTTTTGCTCAGCAAAAAGAGCAGCTCTAGCCAAGTGAGGAAGGAAGACTAGTGGCCATTTTAAACCTTCTCTCAAAGAGGCAAGCACCATTTTAAAAGCTTCTCCTCAGGAGTACAAAGGGAGTTTACCAAACGTGCCAGAGAGGCATTTTAATACGAACAATGATGTTTAAAAATTTCTACCAAAACGCAGATTGGTCCTGTCAAAAAGAATTTTAAATTCTGACAGGAAAATGAATCTCTGAAGAGTTGCTAGATGCTGCTGCGGCGGATAAAAGGAACTGAGGGTTTAGGTGGGAAACCAGCCAATAAAGCAGTTGGAGAGTGGACAGGGCTACCGCCAAAATGCCTCTAGTCGCTCTAAGGTTCTGAAGCTTACTGCACAGAATAACCCGTTTGTGAGATTCGCAGAGACCACAAAGAAGATATAATATATATATTGAGCTAGTGTGGTGTTGTGGTTTGAGCATTGGGCTATGATTCTGGGTGTGAGCCTCCTGCCCAACCATGGAAACCCATGGGGTGGCATTGGGAAAGTGACACTCTCCCAGCCCCACAGGAACGCTATGCAAACCCCCTCTGAACAAATCTTGCCAAGCAAACCCTGTGATAGGTTCACCTTGGAGTCACCATAAGTAGGAAACTCCCTGAAGGCACACAACGCCATCAAAAGGGTAGTAGATCCAATCAGGCAAATGTGACCTGGATGTCCAGATGATCTCCTTTTCTAGGACATGTCCTCAATTTCAACATAAATTTAAACATATCTATTTTGAGCATGACCAAGGAGCATGAATGTACATTTATATTAGTGTTTTACCTTTTCTTGAGTAATACCTTCAATTTTTCTTGTGTCTCCTACATTTCACAGGGCCTTGACCTCCTTTGCCGCTGAGATCTGATCACCCTGAATGTGACCAACCTCCATCTCCTAAGGACATCTAAAGCAAGATGAATGGTATACAAAGGCCCCATACAGACAGCCCAAAATAAAGTTGTTTTGGGTCACTTTGGAAGTATGCTGTTTAAGTTATGCATGCGTCTTAAGAGTCTGGAAGCTGAGCCAAACCCACGGTCTGGACTGGAGCGTGTCTTTGATATGGCTTACAGACTCTTAAACAGGATGCCTCCAAAGTGACCCAAAGCAGCTTTATTTTGGGCTGTCTGTGTGGGGCCATAGACACCTTGAAAAGGAACAACTACAGTATTTTCAAAGCCACACAGCCCAACTCTCCTCTCAGCAAATATTGTCAAGAAAATCCTGTGATAGGTGTTAAACAAAATTGAACTGGTGTTCTTTTATGATTTTGTTTTATCTTAGATGTTAATGATATTAATATTTTGTTAACTTTCTTCTACTTTTTTGACTGTATGCCATAGGCATGCTTTTATCTGTATTTTAGCTACTAATATTGTACAGCGCCGTACAAATATATGGCACTCTATACATAAAATGTAATAAAAAAATAAAGCTCAGGTGTAAATAGGATGATCCAGGTGCAGCTCACTTTAGCTGTGTCTCCTAAAAATAGTGTTCTTTCAGATATAATCTGTTTTTGTCCAATAAAGGATTTGTAGCTTCATTTTAATGCAGTACAATGAGATATATCAAGTTTGTAACTGAAAACTACCCAACTGAATAATTTCCAGCAGAGAATAAAAAGAATATAACATCTGTTTTAATAATATTACAGATATTTCAACAAAAGAATTTCCTCATAAAGCTTTGAATGTGTTTGAATGTAACATTTTATCGATATTAAAAAGCGAGGGAAACATTTCCAGAACATTTTCTCGTTCGAACCTCTCCAGAAAATTGACTTCACTGATTGAACCTGTGACTTTTTGGAGAATATACTTGGCACATTTGTGAAATCAACGATAGTTAGGATTTCAAACTATAACGAAACAACAAAACATTTCTGGCTTCCTCCATGAAATTCTATTCCTTACTAAACATAAAGCCTGTACGTAACTTTATAATCTCGCAGACTTCTTGGCACACTGCCTGTTTAATCCTCTAAGAACAAACTTCCCGAGAGAAATCTTGAGAAGAGGGGGAGAAAATCAGAACTTATCCTCTGAATGGGTGGAGGAGAATTTTAGGGAGTGGAACCAAAACACTTTCTGGTAGAAGTTGGAAAAGGGCTCTTGACCAACAGATCATTGATTCAGTCACCCTGATCTGGGGAGGAAAGCCTTTGAGGGTCAGCTGGCTGAGCAGCCCTAAGGAGAAACTCAGATATAGCCTTGGCCATACACTTGAAAGAAGGGCAAGAGAGTGTCTCCTGAGAATGAGGCTCCAGAGAATGTGTAAAGATGGTCTCCTGTACTGGCATCAAAAAAGGCCACTCGCCCACCAGCACAGTTCAGAGAAACTCGAATCTTCTCGAGCTTCCCATTTGGAGACACAGGCAAGTAATGAGGATGGTTGACCGCCCTGTACTGACCTTTCCATTTCCCTACAGCCCAGATCCCTTCCTCAGTCCCATAGATAATGTCACCATTTCTCTTCACAGACTTCCTGGCGACCCCAACGATCCACTGGTCTTCGTTTCCCACACGGACTTCCCAGAAATGTCTCCCAGTGGTGAACTGTTCCTTTCCCAGCACAAAAGGATTTGTGTTGAATCTCTTCGTTTTGGCAGGGACTCCTTGACCTTTCTCACTCCATGTTACACTTTTATGATGCTCAGACAGTCTGAGTTTGGGATGAGCTGTGTCTGGATCCAGAGTTACCATTACTGTTGGGGTGAAGGGAAAAGGTAAGGAGCTGCATTATTCGCCTGGCTGAATAATTACTGTGCTAAATCTAAGCACACCACAGGAATCCCCCGCCCAGATCAATGGACATGCACGCACTATGGTTCCCCGCGACATCTCTTTCGCCGACAATTTTTTTTTTTTTTTTGCAATCTTAGAAGGCTGGAAAGAATGTGCTTCATGCTGGAATGTTTATTTTAGAAAAATCCAAAATGGGAAGTAACTTTTAAAATTACATTTATAATAAATCTATATTCACGTAAGGCCTGAAGATTATGTAAAATAAGCAAAACATGTAGAGGAAGCAATTAACTCTAAGAAGGTATATAGGTACAGTCGCCCCTCTATATCCATGGATTCTTTATCCACGAATTCAAGCATCCATGGCTTGAAAATATTGTTAATATATATATAAATTCCAAAAACAAACCTTGATTTTGCTATTATTTATAAGGGACAGCATTTTATTACCTCACTACATCTAATGAGACTCGAGCATCTATGGATTTTCCTATCCATGGGTAGTCCTGGAACCAAATCCCAGCAGATACCAAGGGCCCACTGTAGTAGACATTCAGAAATACATTTGAGAGATGCTTTAAGGATTGGAAAGCATCTGATACTGAGGGATAGGAGGTTACTTGGTTTTATTTTTATTTGTTTTCATTTTTCTTTTTTTACTCTTTCCTTTTCTCAAAAAAAGTTAGAAAGTACAGTCGGCCCTTCTTATACACGGATTTGCCATCCGTGGATTTGAGCATCTGCGGATGGCAAATCAGGAAATTGTCCCCAATGGCGGTGGGCGTGCACGCACACCGCCATTGGGGACAACTTCCTTCTCCCTCCCCTCCCTCGCTTGCCTCCTCCCTTCCCTCCCCGCCTCCCTCCCTTTTCTTCCCCTTACTTACCTTTAAAGTCTCGGCGTGCCTGCTTGGCCTCTGCCGCCGCCGGGCAAGCCGGGGTGGCAGCAGCGGCGGCGGAGGCCAAGTCTTGGCTTCCTCGCTGCTGCAGTGAAAAGGCACGATGGGGGTGCTGGAGGCCTCTTGGCCCCCAACAGCACCGCCACCGGGCCTTTAACGCGGTGGCGGTGAGGAGGCAGAGCCACCGCGCCGGAGGCTTTCAAGGCCTCTAGTGCCGGCATCCGGCCTCCTCCATGCCTCTGCCGCCGCGGAAGGGCCAGATACCAGTGCTGGAGGCCAAGAGGGCCCCAGCACCGACACCCGCCCCTTCCACGGCGGCAGCGGCGGCGAGGAGGCCGGGTGCCAGTGCCGGAGGCCTTGAAGGCCTCTGGCGCTGCTGCCCTCCGCGCCTCCTCTTCGCCGCCTCCGTGCCTTTTTTTTTAAGAGGAGGCGTGCCGCCATTGGGACAAATGGGATTTGAGCATACACGGATTTTGGTATACGTGGGGGGGGGTGTCCAGAACGGATCCCCCACGTATACCAAGGGCCCACTGTATGTTTTATAAATGGAAAATGGTTCTTCATTCATGTAATAATAAAGTATTTTACCAAACATGCCTTATTGAATTGCAAATTATATTGTCTAATATAGAAATATTTGGTGTATATTGTTGGCCAAACCACACTGCAGTAATAATCCAGTTTGAGACCACTTTAACTGCCCTGGGTCAATGTGTTACCAAGTTTGGTTTTATATAAAATTTTGGCTCCATGCGGTCTGTGCTATGACCCCTGACTTACCCCATGGAGGATCTGCCATTAATCTAAAAGCGGAGAGACCACGTAGGCAGCTCACCTGACCCAGGCAGAGCCCTAGAGAGAGATGGAATTCAAATCTTCCACAGGAAGTTTGGGAGTCGCCAAACCAGATTCGCCTCTGCTTGCCCAAGAAAGACAATAGACCTGGCTTCTCGCTTAATGAGCCAGTGGTCAGCTTAACAACTCAGCTTAACGAATTGTGTTTGGACCTAATGTATTGTGCAACACATTGCTTGCTCTCGGCTTAACAAAGCCCAGGCAAGCAACGCCTTTATCTAGCAAGCCTCATAGCCTCGGGATACATTTCCTCCTATATTAATCCTGGGTTTTCAGACCCTCTCTGAGCTTTCGGAGTAGAGCTTTGAGCTGTGCTAAACTTTAAGCTAAAGGTGAGATCACACTGTCACCAGGCTGCAAATTGGTCTATACCAGTTGTAACCTTGCTCCAAGCTCCCGCGGCCCTCTTCCCTTCGCTTCCGCGGCCGTGAATCACTGTCCATCTAAGCTGCATCGGACTTCCTGGAGAAGACGTCTAAGTTAGTATTCCCTAGCGGTGCCTCTCTTTCTCAAACCTATCTCCCTGAACTCACCCCTCCCCTGCTATAGCATTGGATGTGTGTGTGTGTGTGTGTGTGTTCCCCTTTTGCTGTGTGGTTTTCCTTGTGCTGTAATAAATGTTACTAGTTTAATTGTACCTAATTGGTATCAGAGTCTCTTTTTTTTGGGGTGTACTGACGACCTCTGGTATACACTTTGGAACACGATGCCGGCACGTGGTATTGTTAGGGCCACCTCTCGGCTAAATTTGAGCTAATTAAAAATTGCCCTAATTCGATCCTTCCTAACAAATGCTAGGGAGGTCTGGGAACTGTAGTTTTGTGAGACATTTAGCCTTCTCTGACAGAGAGCTCTGGTGCCACAATTTAAACTACAGTTCCCAGGATTCCCTAGCACTGAGCCAGGGCAGTTAAAGCAGTCTCAAACTGAATTATTTCTGCAGTATGTATTGGCCCTGTGTTTATATGCTGGATTTTTGGGATGAAGATCAATTTTGGTGGAGACCCAATGACTTTCTTTGTGTATTTTTCAAAATTGTTAGTTTCTATTTTTTTTTAAATGGTTTGCAATCTTTTTATTCAAAATATTGACATCAAGTTGACAACGTTCATCACTGGGGATAGAATTGGATTGGGGAGGGTAAAAAAATGGAATCAGCTTCCCTCTGACTCCAAAATGCTGAGGAGAAGCAACTGTGGAGGACCTGTGCCTTCAGGCCCTGTTTGTGGACTTCCCAAAAGCCTCTGTTGGGCTGTCAGGCCTCATTTCAGTGAACATTTAAAACCTGGCAGTTCACATGTGTTTTGTGCCCAGTGATCATAGCTTGGTTCTGGTCTCTTAATTTGTAGACTCCCCCCCCCCCCATTTTTTTTTTTTTTTTTTGGCTTTACTTTGTTTACATTGAATTCTTAAAATTGTTTTTAAAATTGATTTCATTCTGCCAACCTCTAGATATAAGGTTGGATGCAAATATTTGAATAAATAAATGTTATTGGAAATAGTATGATAGACTGAAATCCAGGTGACATCCTCCTCCAATATGAAGTGGATCTCCACTTGTATGGATCCCTTGGTATGCATAGTCACATTTACATTCCTAATCAAAAGTTACAGGTATATGACATTCGAATGTGTGAGCTCACTGCGACTCCTCATTTATGTGTGCTCATTGCATGTAGGAAAATCCCATGCACTGGTGTAGTTTTATTGCCTTTCCACTACTAATAATTTAAACTACCACTGTTTCCAAAGTCTACAGATCTAAGGAAGTGTAACTAGCCCGACTGGTAAGCTGTCTCTGCCCTTGCTATGAATTTGATCCTCTACCAAGAAATTTACCTTTGTGCATCTGAAATCCATACAGCAATGCATCTGGATAAAAAAAGGAGACAGAGAAAAACTCAGGACCACATGGCCAAATGTACAGTTCTGATTAACAAAACATCCATTCATACCATTCCAACTATTGTTTCCTTATTTCAAGAAAAGGACTAAATATAAATTGAAGGAGATCTGGCAGCAAGGAAATACCTCTTGCAACTGTAAGCTGTTTGTAAATAGCAACACTTTTCCATGCATATTTACTCCATACATAATCACAAATGTTTTGAGTGCAACTTATTTCCAGTTAGGAAAATGTAATCCTGCAACCTAGATAATGGAAATTTATCTCTATAGTTACTTTGAGGGTTGAGGTAGCTTATTGTTTAGGATGGCTACAGGAACTCAAATGGACCTGAGCCATGGACAACATATGGAGAAAAGTGCCCATGTTGGTTTGGGAGGTTACATTTTTAAAAAACGTTTTTTCGATGCTCTGTGCATAATATGGTTCAGGAGTAGAGCAATCTACAGTTGCTTTCCCATTATATCCCAGATAGTATATGAACTGATCACATAAGTTCTACTGGCAATAACACAAGATTTAAGAAATGGCAATCTCTGTCATCAAGCCTGTTATGTTCTCTTTGCAGATGACTAATATAATGATTAACACAAATATGTGCAGACATTTCGATTACCTTTGAATTGTTTCATGATGCCATCCAGTAAGGGGTTAATATCAGTCAAGTCCCAAATCTTAAACCTCAGCTCTGGAGGGAAAGGTCCTGGATCCTCAAAAGTCTCCTTTGCTTTGCTTTGGTGAAGAAAAACAAAGCCCATCAGCTGTCCAGTCAAGTCCAGAATTTCCAAATACAACAAAGTAAAGGGAGAGGACAACCTGAAGGCAGAAGGAGTTGCTCTAAAGGAGGAGATTTTTTTCCTTTCTATTGTTTAATTTCTATCCCCCCTTTCTCCCATAAATGAAATTCAAGCCTTCTTATAGCTGCTAATAACCAAGAAGTAACTGGAAAGCCAAAACAAGAAGCCCACAGCTTTATCAGTCAGTCTCACCGGTTATGGCCCATTCAATGCAGACAAATGCCTTGTCTGCCCTTTGTCTCTTGATCACAAATTCTTTGACTGCAATGGCATCACTCTAATCACAGATGTTACCAAAGACGTGTGGGGAAAAAGAAGAGGATTGGAACATTCCTCCTAGCACACGCTTCATAGTGAACTAAGCATTCTCTAAGCAGTTTACAATGCAATAGCCAATTGCCCTCAACAAGCTGAGTACTTATTAGGATGGAAGGCTGAGCCAACCTAGAGCCGTCTGGGATCGAACACACAACATTGTGGCTACAGGACCGGCATTTAAGCACTGCGCCACCAGGGCTCCTCTACTTTCCTAATATTTCTTCTAAAAATTTCTTCCTGAAGAAGTCTGAAATAACCTATATCAGGAACATGGCACACCAGCAACTCCTGCTCCCTCATGAGTATCCAAAGTGTGTCCCAACGGATGGCATGGAGTTGGCCAGCATAGATGACAACAAAGGTACAGGTTGCACTAAATGCAGTTACTGGCTTTTCTATAACTTTTGCTTGGTCTTAGTTCAAATCACTCGAATTTCCCAAGCTAAGCTTGTTGTCTGCTGAGATTTATGCTAAAAAAGATCTGTTCTTATTTTCCACATTCCCAGCTGAGGTGACTTACTGAGTCTCTTTTTCTTTCTCAGAGATTTAATGGGTATACATTAAAGCAGAACATAGGATGGATGTGTTTTCACAACACAAAAGGCAACACAATGCAATACTGCATTTCTACCGAAAATGGGCTCTATCCTTTGAGATGTGATTGTTTTTTATTAAAATATTATCTGAATTGCAAATATAATTAATTGCAAATATAATAGAATATGCTATTATTAAAAATAACAAATAGCACGAGTGACAGGATTTTACATTATTTCAGATGAGTTCATGTGTGTTGTAGTTTTCTGAGAAATGGACAGAAAAGAAAGCAGCTATTAACAAGTCAGCTATTAAAGATATTCAGAATTTAACTGATGGCCTTATTAGCATGGAATGTTGTACTGTGCTACAGCTAATTTTTTTTTAATTGTTGTATTAAGTATACTACAGAGCACCGGAAGATTTTCTTTTTTGAGACCTCCACAGCATTATGGAGGTTCAGTGGGTCTACTTACGTGTCCAAAATTATGCTCAGATCCTAGAAGAAAGAAAGACAAGAAAAAGAGTTCTGTCACACACATCACTTTATGGGATTCACCTGGTGGCACTTCTGCAGAACTACACAAGCCCACTAAAGGACTGAGAATAGATGGAGCATCCTGCAGAGAGAATTAAGCAAACCTCTGCTTGTATCCAGTGGCATCACTAGGAGTGTATGCCAGTGTGGCCCACACTGTGGGATATCCCAGAAGAGGGGAAACATCCAATTGGGCCCTTCCCTCTATGCGCCATCATCGTGTGCTCCCCATCCTGGCACAAAGTTGTCATGTGCTCCTTTGCATGCCATCCCCATGTACTCCCTGTCCCTGTGCACCGTCACCACACAATCAACGCCCCTGCACATTGTTCCCGTGCGCTTTCCCCTGCATGCTGTCTCAACCTTTTCTTCATCAGGAATAGGAAAGGGGTGGCATGGGGGGATGGAGCATGTGCCAATCTGGAAGCCACACCTCTAAAGCCCAATCCTCCCCTGCACTGGGTGACACCAGGTGCAGGAAAGCCACTGCTTGAAGCTTGGGCTCTTGCAAGAGAATGAAGCCAAGGGGCATGTTGATAGAGCGGTATTCTTGGAGCTAGGCAGAACTACTGTGGTGACACCCGGTTGGGCCCTCCTCCTGCTGCAGGGTAAGAAGAGCCGATCTGACCCCTCCTGACTTTGCTGCAGTGGTGCCGGTCTCCTCATGAAGATGCAGACTGCACCGCAGTAAAGGAGAGGGCCAAACGTGGTCTTTTGGCAATCCCCCAGCAGCCTCCTCACTTCCTGAATTATACCAGGGGTGGGCAGATGTAACTTCCAACCTATCACAGTGGAAGTATATGGGAGTGGCAAGAACTCTGAGAGAAAAAACACAAAAAGAGTGAGTTAAGAAAAGAGGGAGATTTAGCAGAGAGTCTTGAGAGAGAAGCTGGAAGTCCAAGCCAACACCTTAAGAAGGAAGGGTCTGGGGTTCTGTGTGGTGATGTGATAAGAGACTCTAGTATCTGCTGACTTAACAGTTCAACAATACCTAGAAGGCCCTATGATTTCCATCCCTAGCTTGAAATAGATATGCTGTTAGTGACATCCAGTCCTGAAAAGGTCCATGAGAGAAACCATGCTTCATGAGATTGTAAATTAATCATGTACAACTGCTGTTCCCAAAACATCTTTAAAAATGTTAATGTTGTTGTTGTTTCTTATCCACTTCTCCCCAAAGCGGGGTACAACACAGAGTAGAACACATACAGTTATTTATCCATTAAGAAGCCAAGCCCTCCCTCCAGCCCATCTCCCTTGGTCCAGGCCTCGAAGGTAGAGAAGAACTGCTGGACCTGATCCCCTTCCCCACCAACACTCCCTTCTCCTTTTGTGTCGTGTCCTTTTAGATTGTAAGCCTGAGGGCAGGGAACTGTCTAATTACAAAGATTGTATGTACAATGCTGTGTAAATTTACAACACTTTATAAATAAAGGTTAATAATAATAATAATAATAATAATAATGATAATAATAATAATAATAATAATAATATTTACACACTGCAAGAATACAATTAAAACACATAAAGATAGGATACATTAAAATCATACAGCATAAAATATCCTAATTTAAAATTAATAGTTTGAAATCCATTTGGTAGACCAGACAAAATACTTGTTAATATTTTTTACCTTCTACATTCATTACACTTTCTTATTATTTATTTGTTTTTGTTTTTATTTTAGGAAAACCTTATTCATCTGTATGACATATTCTTCTGTTTCCAACATGTGTTTCTTTGTTATTTACCTGTTTTACAATTTTGGCTTTTGTGTTCTTTATTGCTGATTCTATTTTGTGCTTTTTCCTGTTTAGTATGTTAAAATTACAGTAACAATTATTTTTGAAAATAGGAAGGGCTTTCCATCAACAATACTTAGCAGTTTGTATCTACACAAGGAAAACTGAATGCACCTGTTAATTTATTGATTGATTTGAGTTATATCCTGATCAGCTGCATGCAGAGACGGTTTTTAATACATCAGACTGGAACCCCGTTACTCCTTTCATAGCTGAATAAAACGTTTTATAGTTGAGGTTTTGTCTCGGAGGGTTGCCAGGTGGGTTTCTGCTCAGCTTACCTGCAGGAGTTCACTTGGGGGCTGCTGATACTTCTCTTCCATCTCCTTAATGAGACTTTCAAGACAGGAGAGATCCCTGGACAGTTTGGCCAGGTACCCTTCCCTTTTCCTTGCAATCTCCTCCTCCACCTCCTTGATCTGAGCCAGAAGGTGATATTCCTGGTCTTCCAGAAACTGGTGAAATTGTCTGAATTGGGCTACTGTCATTTCCTTCCCTGCTCTTGTTTGTTTCTGCAATGAGTGGACAAAATGAGAAGGAGGCTAATGGTTTTTTTTTTGGGGGGGGAAATTGTAAATCTTCACAGCTATAAAACCAAAATTCAGACCTACAAGGCTTCTCACCTGTTATTAACACTTTTAAAAGATAGATCATGCTCTTTCAATTCACATAGGCCTCTTTGCCTCAGGAATGTATTAAGGGTCTTGAGTCTTCTGGATTTTGTATTACATTTGATACATGTTTGTTGAATAATTGTTCTTTCCCTTGGGCAAGTCACACTATCTCTGGAGTATATCACACGGAGATTTTTGGGGGGGTTTTGCGGCTCAGATCCGACATGAGTGCGAGACCACAATACAAATTCACGTCGTATCATGACTGTTATCAGACGCGATTCCTATCTATGGGTGCTCCTTCCGTGGTGCTTCCGCAGTGATTCCAAAGTGACCCTTCATTTTGGTGAAACCAGAAAAAAAGGGAATTCACAGAATTCGTATTCAAGCTCGCTTCAATTTCACTCCAATTTGATCTGGTGTGGAATGCAACTTTGCTTCCGTCCCGGTACACCCCTCCAAACCTCCAAGGTCCCACACTTCGCATGATGCCATGCTGCAATTTTGCCCCATTTACTTCTGGTACTTCCCCCCCCCCCCAGCTTCCCTTGCTGCCGAGGGGAAATGCAGTGTCCCCAGTGGAAATGCTGGGGAAAGGGCAGAAATCTACTGAGGAATGAATATATTCACGTTTTAATGTAAACAGGAGATATGCTGGCGAGGAGGGGGAAAGCGGCTGTTTCTGATGCCCTGGGGAAGGCTGCTTGTGTGACTGGAAAAAATGGACCACATATCCCAGAGAAAGAGGGCTAGTTTGGTTGAGACAGGGGACCCTATCTATCTCCCATAGAAAGGCTCCTTGTGTGACTGGAAAAAATGGACTACATATCCCAGAGAAAGAGCTCTAGTTTGGGTGCCACAAGGGACCCTATCTATCTCCCATACAAAGGATCCTTGTGTGACTGGAAAAAAATGGAGCACGTATCCCAGAGAAAGAGTTCTAGTTTGGGTGCCAAGACGGGCTCTAAAGCCCATAGAACATGAAGCAATCTTTCACGTGAGGCTAGCATTCAGATCCAAAGGATTTACTTCCAAGTAAACCTGCAGCTTCTACACTGATTATTTTGCAGTTAATAATAATAATAATAATAACAAAAATTCCTTAATAATAATAATAATAATAATAAATGGATGGGGGCTCTGACACGGCAGATAGATGTGGATGTGGCAAAAATAGATGAGGAGAATGACAGGAGAATAGATGTAGATGTGGATGAAATGGATGGGGGCTCTGACACGGAGGACCCCTTTGAATTTGGCTGCCAGGGATGGGAAAATAGAAGGGAGTAATTCACGTGAGGCTGTCATTCACATGAAAGTGGAACCAGGCTCCCTTCTTCACCCCGGAAGTGCAAAAGTCCAGGATGCCTTCAGAGCCCCACTGAGCATGTGCAAGGGTCCCAATTTGAATCAAGATGAATCCGCATGGTATGCACTGGTGTGGTAATACAATGTGCACTCACTCCACTTTGCATCACGTGACTTGCCTTGGATTCGATTCCCCCTCGATTTGGAAGGACAACGGAAGGGCAACCAGGTGTGATAAAACATTCACGTTACGATGTGAATTCGCATAGCTGAACCAGGAGTCACCCTGGATCTGAGCTGCATAAATCTCAGTGTGATAAACTCCTCAGTCTTAGGGGAAGGAAATGGTAAACCTCCTCTGAACAAATCTTGCCAAGAATAGTCACATAATAGGTTTCCTTTAGGGTTGGTTTACTTTGAAAATGACTTGAAAGCACAGAACAACAACAACAACAACTGTGAAGACACACCCAACTAAAGGTGGTGGCAGGTTTGGGTGTGCAACGCCGGTACCCTGGTGAGATCAAACTCTTCTACCCAAAAAAGGCTCTGAAGCTGAATGTAAAGTTCAAAAGGGGGGAAATTTAATTTAAAAGACAAAATAAAGAGTTTTCTCCTCCCCAGCTCTAAACAAAAGGTACTTTACAGTTTCAGCAATCTTCCGGATGTCATCTTTCTGGGTCTGATGTTAGTTTGCTCTCCTCACTCAATGGAGCTGGTGCAGGGTCTTTCAGCTCTTGAATTCTTTATTCACTTGTAACTAAAATGGCTAACTTGGTAACTAAAATGGCTAACTTGTAAGAAATGCCCTTTCCGGCTGTCTGGGCCTGTTTGCCACCAAAAAGACCAGCTCTCTGCCTGCTCACAGCAAAGACTGTTCCCAAACTAAAAGCTTCCAGCTACAACTGAGCATGCTGGGAAAGGGCAAACCAAACCTGGAAATAATGCAGGGGAATCCTACAGCTCCTCCTACAACTAATACAAAGAACTTTTCTACACTAAACATACTATGGCCTGAACCAATGTGAAAGAAAATGCAGGGGGAAATTCAATCAGTCTTGGCAGGACATCACAGCAACAACAACAATATTTACACTTACAAGTAGGTTTTGGCCTTCTCTTTCTGTTGCTGCTTTATTTGCCAAAATGCCATCTCTCTCCTTCTTCAGATCCTCCAAACGAATACAGAGCAAATCCTAAAGAGAGAAAGAAAGTTAAGGTTTATTATTATTATTATTATTATTATTATTATTATCCTGCTTTTCCTTCAATATTGGGGCTCAAAGCAGCTTACAAGTTTAAAAGCACCGTACAATAAAATACATACAAAAGTGGCTGTTTTGTCCCAAGAGCGATGCTATGGACTTTGGGTGTAGTAAGGCCTCTGGCTCCCGGGATCACAGCCAGAACAAAAGACTTGTCCACAAATTTCTAAAGTTTCAAAAGCTTTACTGGTTATAAACACAAATAACATGAAACTGATTTCTTCTTTCTCAATAGTCCTTCCTAAATACCTTGCTCTCTTCTTGGTGGATTCTATCTTTCTTCTTCTGAGGACTATCTTTCTTCTTTTGTGGACTTATCTTTTTGTCAGAGGAAAATACTCTCTCCAGGTCTGACTTGGCTGAAAACTTACTACACACAGAGACTAGCTAGAGGGAGACAGTATAAGACCCTGGGATTTCCCACAATCCTTGTCTTTCTTAAAGCTGTAGATCTCTCTTTTCCCTTCTAAACTAATACATAGAAAAGCTAATATAATCTCAACTAAATATATGTCTCAAGAGCATCAAAGATGCTCTGGAGGCATGACAGTGGCCATTAAAATATAATTAAACAATTACAGTATTAAAACTAATATTGTCAAAAAATAGAATATGTTTAAAAAGATAAAAACACTTACAAACCATGCACTTTAAAGTTCTTTAAAAGTTTTCTGTATCAAAAGCCTGTCTGAATAAAAAAAGTCCTAGCCTGCCAATGGAAGGACAACAAGAAGGGGGCCATTCTGGTCTGTCCCCCTGCGAAGGCAGCCATGGAAAAGATCCTCCCTCTCTCATGCCCCCACCAACTGTGCTTGTGATGGTGGTGGAATGGAGAGAAGGGCCTCCCCTGAGGATCTCAGAGCCCGGACCGGCTCATATAGGAAAATACAGTTTGCCAAATAGCTTGAACCTGTGCCATATACGGTTTTATAGGTCATGACCAGCACTTTGAATTAGGCCAAGAAACAAATTAGCAGCCAGTGGAGCTGTTTCAACATCTATAACCTGCCCCCATTAACAGCCTGGCTGCCGCTCTTTGGACCAGCTGAAGTTTCTGAACACTCTTCAAAGGCAGCCCCAAGTGGAATGTGCTAAAGTAGTCCAAACAGGATGTAACCAAGGCATGTAAAAGGTCATCAAGACGGATCTCTTCTGACAGGCTTTCCCTGATTGACTGTCCCAGTCCCACTGATATGGATTGCCCAATGCCTGCCTTAAGATTTCTCCCTCTAGTTTTGTTTATTTTTAAGTGATTTTTCTGTCTTTTATATGATGTTGTTCTATATCTATGCAGTTTAGTTTTAAGATTGGGGATAAGGGAATTATGTATTATTATGTATTTTTGTATTTTTATTTATGTATCATTGTTGTTACCTGCCTCGATCCGAAGGGAGAGGTGGGAGAAAAATATATTATTATTATTATTATTATTATTATTAATTATTATTATTTACCACCATGGCCAGATCCAGCATTTCAAAGAAGGGGAGTGGTTGCTGCACAAGTTTTAGAATGTGCAAATGCACTCCTGGTCACTGCAAAGACCTGAGCCTCCAGGTTCAGAGCTGATTCCAGAGGTATTTCCAAACTGTGAACCTGTGTCTTCAGGGGGAGTGTAACCCAGTCTAACACAGGCTGGATCCCTGTTCCCTGATCTGCCTACCATCTGACCAGGAGCACCTCTATCTTGTCTGGACTAAGTTTCAATTTGTTTGTCCGCATCCAGTCCACCACTCTCCGAGGAAGTGTGTTCCACTGTTGAACAGCCCTTACTATCAGGAAGTTCCTCCTAATGTTAAGCTGGAATATCTTTTCCTGTATCTTGCATCCATTGCTCTGGATCCTAGTCTCTGGAGCAGCAGAAAACAAGCTTGCTCCGTCCTCAACATGACATCCTTTTAAATATTTAAACAGAGCTATCATTTCACCTCTTAACCTTCCCTTCTCCAGGCTAAACAACCCCAGCTCCCTAAGTTGTTCCTCATAGGTTTCCAGACTCTTCACCATTTTGGTCACCCTCCTTTGGACATATGGCTCCAGTTTCTCAATGTCCTTTTGGACACAATATTCCAGGTGAGGTCTGACCAAAGCAGAATAGACGGGCACTATTACTTTCTTTGATCCAGACGCCATACATCTATTGATGCAGCCTAAAATCGCATTGGCCTTTTTAGCTGCCACATCACACTGTTGACTCATGTTCAACTTGTGGTCTACTTGGACTCCTGGATTCCTTTCACATATAGTTTCAGATCCTATATCTGTGCATTTCATTTTTCTGTTCTAACTGCAGTACCTTACATTTTTCCGTGTTGAATTTTATTTTGTGAGTTTTGGCCCAGCTTTCTAGTCTATTCAGGTTATTTTGAATTTTGATCCTGTCCTCTGGGGTATTAGCTGCTACTCCTAATTTGGTGTCATCTGCAAATTTGATAAGTATGCCCCCAATTCTGTCATCCAAATCATAGATGAAGATGTTGAATAGCACTGGGCCCAAGATAGACCACTGTGGGACCCCAGTGGTCACTTCTCCAGGATGAAGAGGAGCCATTGTTGAGCACCCTTTGGCTTTGGTTGGTCAATCCTATTGCAGAGGCTCTTCAGGCTTCCTATTGTTTCTACTGACATGATAAAAATACCAGTTAAACATGAGTCCAGTTTCCTTCTAATAATTTCTTCTCAATATTCTACCAAAAAAAAAAAAAAAAGATTTTTTCAAAATGTGAAGGCTTATCAAATGTCAAACTTAATTCTTACCAGTTCTGGGAAAATAGAGGGATAGAAACAGATATAATAATAAAAAATAACCTTGTATTTTTGGTAAGCTTCCTCCTGAGGAATAACTTCATGATTTCGGTGCTCCTTGGATCTGTCACACACCGCACAGATAGGGATTTCATCATCCTCACAAAACATTTTCAGGGGCTCCTGGTGTTTCTCACAGACTTTCCCCTTTCTTTCATCCTCTTTTGGCTCTGGAAGACTAAATCTCTTGATTATTTCTACAAAGCTAGCCAGCTTGCGATTTGGCCTCATTTTTGTTTCCTGGATCTTTTCTCTGCACTGAGGGCAAGAGGCGTCTTGGTCTGACTTCTCCCACCATGGGGCCAGGCAGGATTTACAGAAATTGTGCCCACATTCTGTCATCACTGGATCCCTGAAATATCCCAGGCAAATGGGACAAAGAGCTTCCTCGCAGAGAGCCTGGATGGGAATCCCAGCAGCAGCTCCATCTGTCTCACCAGGAAGAGAGAGTTTTGCTCTTTTTGGCCCCATTGACTGGTCAGTTCCTTCTGGAAAAGGAAAAAAAAAACATGTGGGGAAACAGGATGAGTGGATGAAACAGTCTCCAGACAGCAAATACAATGGACCCACCATATCCACACAGACTTCGTATCTGTAGCTTTAGCCAACATGCACCAAACCTGAAGCTGCCAGTCAAAAACAGCACAAAGTGCTCACACATTTACCCCTCCAAAAAAAATTATTACTAAAAACTATGCAAAAGGAAGACTTTTATGTAAGATTAGGTATAGTATATACAGTTGTCCCTCCACATTTGCAGGTGTTAGGAGTGAAGGACTCCTGTGAATGTGGAAAAACTGCAAATAACAAAAGCACTATGTTTTTACCCAAGGGAATGCCTCTCTAGGTCCACCAGTGCAACTCTGTGGTCAACATCTGCCAGACAATGACCATAGAGTAGCGCTGGAGGAGCTACAAATGCCTAGCAGAATGTTATCTCTAGGAAGCTCTAGGTCCTTCAGTGTGATATTTCGTTAAAGTTGACCATAGAGTTGCGATGGAGGAGCTAGATATTCCTACAGAGAAAATATTAATGAAATCAGTGAATAATCAAATCTGCAAAAGTGAAAGTCACAAAGGTTGAGGGCTGGACTAGGACTATGGGGACCAGGGACCAAATCCCAGCTCAGCCATGGAAACGCACTGGGTGACCTTGGGCAAGTCACACTCTCTCTGCCTCACAGGATGGCAAGGGCAAACTCCCTCTGATCAAATCTTGCCAAGGAAAACCTGTAATAAGTTCACCTTGGGTCTGCCGTAAGTGGGAAATGACTTGAAGAAACACAACCACAACAACAAATATTGTCCAAATCGGTGTATTATACAAAGAGAGAGAGAAAGAGAGAGCCAGTGCATGGATCTGAGTGTTGGGCTATGACTCTGGAGACCAGGGTTTGAATCCTGGCTCAGCCATGGGAACCCACTGGGTAAACATGGGCAAGTCACATTCTCTCAGCCTGTGTGGATGGCGAAGGCAAACCCCCTCTGAAGAAGCTTGACAAGAAATACCTGCAATAAGTTCACCTTGGGGTTGCCATAAGTAGGAAATGACTTGAAGAAACACAACCACTACAATAACCATAAAATATGCAGGGATAGCTGTGTTGGCCATTTACAATGTGCTGGTTTGTTTACAAAAATAAACACAATAACCACAGTTTTCCTTCCACTCCCACCAACTTCAGTTCTTTCTCTGTGTGTGCGTGTGTGTGTGCGCACACACACACACACATATATACATGCACACACTTGCCCCTCCATATTTGCTGGGGTTAGAGGCACAAGACCCCCGTGAATATGGAAAAACCGAAAATAACAAAAACACCATGTTTTTACCTGTGAGTGAAGGGGGAGGGTAGCAAGCCCTCCCAACCTATGCCGGAAGGGTCCTTGGAGCACCCAGCAACAAAGAAAGTCCAGAGTCCAACTGTAGCTCAAAATAAGCACACCTTTATTCTCCATACGGGGTGACAGCTGCCTAAATGGCAATTCCAAGACTGTCACCCCCATTGTCTTTCTTCAAACCTTTTATACATTTTAAAATGCAAGCATAGCTTAACCAGCATCTTCTTTTGGGTTAACTTTCAACATCTCCCAAAACCAGTTTATTGACTCATTCCTGTCTTCCTGCCTTCCTGGCAAGTTTCCACAGTTCTGGTTAATCCTTCACAATCCCATTGTTCCTCTTTATCCCTAGTTTGCTTTAGCCATGTTGTGCTATAATCATTAAACTGTCCAACTGTCTTTTAGACTTTAGGTGTTTGTTCCTCTCATGAGGACACTTCTGTCTAGGTCCTCCAGGGAAACTCTATAGTCAACATCTGACAGACACTGAATATAGAATTGCACTGGAGGAGCTACAAATGTCTAGTGGAGTGTTCTCTCTAGGTCTTTCAGGGCAACTTTTAGTTAAAGTTGACCACAGAGTTGCACTGGAGGACCTAGATATTCCTAGATATAACATATTAATCAAATCTGTGAATAATCAAATCCGCGAATAATCAAATCCGCAAATATCAAAACCGCAAATATGGAGGGATGAGTGTATATATGTATATGTATATGTTGGTTGCTTACCAGTAACTTCTGAATGCTTCCATTTAGAAGTATTTCTGGAGTTGTCACTCTGTTCCTTTTCAGACCAGGGAGCCTTGGCATCCTTCAAGGATTTATCCTTAGATTCCCCCCCCCCCCCCCCATTTAGAGGTAGAAGGATGAGCCACCAAAGAGCCCTCAAGGGCAAGGACAGAAGCTGGTCTCAAGGCCTGCTTCCAAAGAGCAAACTTAATTTTTAAAGTATTTTGTGTATTTGGAGGGTGATATGGCTATTCTAGCAGAGTTTATTCCTGAACTTTCGCCAGCAGCTGTGGCTGGCATCTTATGCTTCAGATCCCTATTTTTCAGGGTTTGGGTGGCCAAGGACTTGCAGAGAGGGCAGGTCTTAGCATTATGGGGCTCTCCTAAACACAAGATACACAAGCCATGGCAGTCCAAAGTAGTGGGGATTTTACCACCGCACTTGCCACATCTCTTGAAGGAGGCCATTTCAATCAGAGTTGAGGTATCCAAGTTGGAAAACAGAGACAATGGTGAAACAGTCCTGTGATCGGTCGATCAGTCAACAGTGTCCAAGCAAATTTCCAAGAGAATGGTCAAAGACAAGCCGTTTAGTTCAAAATCAAAAGTAGAAGCAATTCACTAGTAAAGTTCCTTCGAGCTGTTAGTGCAGTGGACAAAAGGAGCTGGGCAAAGAGTGGGAAGGGATTGGGAACACTAGGGGCTTTATATAGAATGAGAGGAACTACCGCCAAAAAGTTTTGCCTAGTGATTCCAGAAGTTTTCAAACTTTACTGTGCAGGCACAGATCTAACCCATTGTGTGTATTCACAGATGACTACTCAATATATGTGTGTGTGTGTACACACACACATTATTATTATTATTATTATTATTATTATTATTATTATTATTTATATCCCACCTCTCCCTGTGGATCAAGGCAGGTTAGTTTGTTGTTGTGTTCCTTCAAGTCGTTTCCCACTAAGGTCGATTCCATCATGGAGTTTTCTTGGCAAGATTTGTTCAGAGGAGGCTTGCCATAGCTTTCCCTTGAGGCTGAGAGTGTGTGACTTCTTGCCCACAGCCATGGTCACCCAATGGGTTTCTATGGCTGAGCGGGGATTTGAACCCTGGTCTCCTGAGTCATAGTCCAACACTCTTAAGTCTATAACATAAGCGCTCTCTCTCTCTCTCTCTCTATATATATATATATATATAGTGCTGTGTGTATGTGTATACACACACACACACATATATAGAGAGAAGTCATATATATACACACACACTATACACACACCCAGTGGGTTTCTATGGCTGAGTGGGGATTCGAACCCTGGTCTCCAGAGTCATAGTCTAACACTCTTAAGTCTATAACATAAGCTCTCTGAGGACACTTCTCTAGGAATCTCTAGGTCCTCCGGTGTAACTGTGTGTTCAATGTCTGACAGACACTGACCATAGAACTGCACTGGGGAAGCTATAAAGGCCTAGTGGAGCGTTCTCTCTAGGAAGCTCTAGGTCCTTCAGTGAGACTGTTGGTTAAAATTGACCACAGTTGAACTGGAGGACCTAGATATTCCCAGAGAGAACATATATTAATCAAATCTGTTAATAATCAAATCTGCAAATATGGAGGGATGAGTGTACTTTTATTAGTGCCGGGTGACCAGAGAGGCCTTCCTTCTCCACGGCACGTTCTACATTTCAGTCTTCTGTCCATTTTTAGCATGGCTAAGAAGCATAGATTTACGTTTCCGTGAGTGGACTAGGCCGCAGCCACAGTGGTAGTAGTTATGTGTGGAGAGTGTTGAACCACTCATTGTGGGCACTGACCATAAAAAGCAACAGAGTGGTGGCAGACTCTGATAGGTGGACTGGAGTGTGTTGTCAACTGCTGATTGGACAGGAAGGAACTGTCTTGAAGCCAAATTGTATACGCTTGTCCCGCCACGTAGGGTTCCCATATCCCGCCTGGGGGCGGGACTTTCCCGATTTGGGGCGGGTCCGCACGGTCCCGCCCCGGTTTGGCCCCGCCCCCGGGACTCCCCCCCCCAGCGAGTCCTGCAGGCTTGGCTGGGGCTTGGAGGACAGCTGTCTTCCAAGCCCCAGCCATGCCCAGGGGGGTCCTCCGCGATCGCGGAGTCCTCCAGGCTTGGCTGGGGATTGGAGGACGGCTGAAGCCAAGCCCTAGCCATGCCCTGGGGGCTCCTCTGCGATCGCGGAGTCCTCCAGGCTTGGCTGGGGCTTGGAGGACGGCTGAAGCCAAGCCCCAAACCTCTGCCTGGCTGCCTCCGTCTCTGGGGGGGGGGGGGAAATCCCGGGGGTGGGGGCAAAACGGTGACGGAGGCAGCCAGGCAGGGGTTTGGGGCTTGGCTTCAGCGAGGCCCCATTCCCTTGCCTGGCTTCCTCTGTTGGTGACGGAGGCAGTCAGGCAGAGGAAAGAGCCTTTCCTCTTTCTCCTCCTCCTCTTCTTCTGCCTCCTTTTCTTCCTCCCCTTCTTCTTCATCTTTTTACTCCTCTTCGTCTTCCTCCTCTCCTCCTCCTCCTCTTCTTCCTCCCCTTCTTCCTCTTCCTTCTTTCCTCCTCTTCATCTTCTTTCTCCTCCTCTTCTTCTCCATCTCTTCTTCTCCTCCTCCTCTTCCTCCCCTTCTTCCTCCTCCTCTTCTTCTTCTCCTCTTCCTCCTCCTCTGCCTTTTCCACTCTTCCTCCTCTTCAATGCCCAAATATGCTGTTTGGAATGGGGGGGGGGGGGGAGGTTAGCCAGAAAGGGAAGTACATTTCTGCCATCTGTCTAGGAACAATGCCAAAATGTCCTCCATTTTGATCATGCCTAAGAAACATGCATTTATATTAACATTTTTAAAAAAAGCATCAGTTTTTTTTGTGTGTCCTCCATTTTTTTAAAAATGTGTCCTCCATTTGAAAATTTTGTCCTACTTTTGTCCTACATTTGTCCCAGTTTGGAGGTCCAGAATTATGGCAACCCTACTTCCAGGGGTAGGGATGGCCAGCCTGCTGCTCCTCCTCAGCCTCAGAGGTCTCTGTCTCTCTTTCCCTCTCAAAGGCAGCCTGGCAAATGGAGCCCTGACTGAGGAGGAGGAGGAGGAGGACCAAGAGAGACAGGGGCCCTAGTGCTGCTTCCAGGCCTGGAAGCGCTCCCCATCCAGAGCCATCCCGCCTTAAGGGCGCTTCGTCTGAAAGGAGGCAGGAAGCGGGCATACGCAGCTCCAGCAGGCCTCCTTAATAATAATAATAATAATAAGCACATTGTGTGTCACAGGAGAGAGAAGGAAGGGGATTATAAAACACTTCACACACACACAAAAGACGGGAGCGTTACACAAGAGAGGGAGCCGCCATTTTATTGCACATTGTTATGATGATGATGATGATTTGGTTGGAAAAGAAAGTCACGTGATGCGCCCCTTCCCTCCCTCCCTCACGCGCCGCAGTAACAGCGTCGTCGTTATTCGCCGTTCGCGTTATGTGATCATCGTCACTCTTCTCTCTATTAATGCCTAATCGTCCATTTTGTTTTGTCTCCCTTCCATAGGGAGAAGTGAGCAAGAGATGATGATGATGATGATGATATGACGATAGTATTTTACACACACACACACACACAGATATACGCACACATATACAGATACACAGCTATATATACACATACACATATATACACACACACATGCTAATCTCTATATCCAAACACATATGTATGTGTATATATATATGTGTGTGTATAGGCTGTGTGCGTGTGTATATATATATATATATACACACACACACACAAATACACAAAAATATATAGACAGCCTATATATATATACACACACACATATATATATACATATACATAAATATATAGACACACACATGTAGGTTGATTAATAAAGAATGGTGCAAAAGTATTTTTTATTTACTATTATCTATTATATTATCCTCTCTGTTGTAAGCCGCCCGGATTCCCAGTGACTGGGCAGCATATAAATAAATCCTATTATTATTATTATTATTATTATTATTATTAAAGCTGTTCTTATTAGACTTTGCACCATTCTTTGTTAACCTCCCTCTGTGTGTGTGTGTGTGTGTGTGTGTGTGTGTGTGTGTAGAGAGACATATATTAATCGGATTGTTGTGTGGAAAGGCAAACAGAAGCACCAATTCGGAGCAAACATAGGCCAGGGTTAACAATTGCTGGGGGAATATATTTTTAATGCATTTTTACTGTTGTAACCCACCCGGATTCCTAGTGATAAATCATTTATTATTATTATTATTATTATTATTATTATTATTATTATTATTCCCTGATAAATGTCTCCTGTAGACGGAATAGTTGCAACAGGGGCGCTGCCTTGTATCTCCTTCTCCTCCCTCCCCGCCTCCCTTTTCATAATGCAAACAATGCATCCACACTGCAGAAACAACCCAGTTTGAGACCGCTTTAACTGCCCCCCCCCCCGGCTCAGTGCTAGGAGAATCCTGGGAACTGTAGTTCTGTGAGCCCTCTATGTCAGAAAAACAGCTCTGGGGCCACAAGAAACTACAATTCCCAGATTTTCTATTATATTTTACTGTTGCATTTTTAGCACTGTATTTTTGTATTTATTGGTAAAGTTCTAAGTGTTTTATTCTGTCGTAAAGCACCATGGGCATTGATGGCACTAAATAATAATAATAATAATAATAGTAATAATAAGTTATTGTATATAATAATAATAATAATAAGTTATTAGTGTTTCTTACCACAGTCACCATGCAACATTGCACCATGTACATCAATGGCACTAAATAATAATAATAATAATAATTGTAAATAATAATAATAATAGCTATTGTAAATAATAATAGTAGCTGTTATTGTTTCTTACCACAGTTACCATGTAACACTGCACCATGTACATCAATGGCACTATATAGTAATAATAATAATAATAATAATAATAATAATAATAATTAGTTGTTATGGTATATAATAATAGTAATAATTGTTATGGAATTGCTGTTGTTATTGTTTCTTACCACAGTTACCATAACAATAACTTCTTCCCACAAACCACAATTAACAGACACACATCAGTTTTTTTAAAAGGGGAAGGTATACACATATTAAAGCTAAATCACAATCCAAAAAATCGTCTGGATAAGCCTAGTGGAAGAGACTGGTCTTTAATGATGTTCTTTAAAATTGTAATTCCATCGCGTGGAGCTATGGTAGTTAAAGTGGTGTCAAACTGGATTATTTCTGCAGTGCAGAGGCAGCCCGGGTGTCTCGATTCCCCCTTTGGCCTAGGAAGGAGCTCCCACAAAGAAACCGCCACCCCTTCACCTTCTAAATAAATACATCTTAAGGCGTACTTGGGGAAGGAGGGGAATCTAGATCTCCCACTCTGCTGCTGCCTACATTTTTCTTTAATGTCCTCCGTTTTGCGGTGCTTTGCTTATCCTTCGTGGTTAGGAGTATCTCTAGTCATCCTAGATTGAGGCTGCAACCGCCCTGCAAAAATAATCCGGTTTGATACCACTTTGACAGCGGTGGCGCCATGCTGTAGAATTCTGGGATTTGTAGTTTGTTGGGCCGCTCAGGGTGAACAGGTGTCATAAATGCAAAGGCGAACAAGGCACTGCAAAGTGTAGGGCACTCAAGAAAAATGTAAGACATAACAAAGTAAAAGCTAAAAACATGCAAATATAAATTTCTGCTTCTTAGTGATGCTCAAAATGGAGGACGTTTTGAAATTCCTCCTGGACAGAAGGCTGAAATGTAGGACATGTCCTGGAAAAGGAGGATGTCTGGTCACCCTGGTTGTGTAGCAGTTTGACCATGGAGACCAAGGTTCGAATCTAGGGTTCAAATACAATACAGGGTTTGACAGTTACACCTTTGCTTTCTGATGGTTCAATGCACACAAACCTTTTTTTCATGCTTGTTCTTGATGCGTGTTGTTGTGTGCGTTCAAGTTGTTTCCAACTTATGGCAACCCTAAAACAACCCTAAAGCAACCCTACCATGGGGTTTTCCTGGCAAGATATGTTCAGAAGAGATTTGTCATTGCCTTCCCCTGAGGCTGAGAGAGTGTGACTTCTTGCCCAAGATCACGCAGTAGGTTTCATGGTCAAACTGGGAATTAAACCCTGGTTTCCAGAGTTGTAGTCCAGCATTCAAACCACTAGACTGTGCTCTCTCTCTCTCTCTCTCTCATTGGTGCAGCTTCTGCCTCTTAAGATGCGTGTTTCATTTAAACAGCTTACCTCCAAAGTGACCCAAAGCAGCTTTATTTTGGCCTGTCTGTTCCGGCCCACAGTTACCAAAGAGAACCTGGGTTTAATTTTGGGCGTATAAAATTCTTGTAGACTGACAGCTGTACTTAAACTGAAATGCAACTGAGAAGACAGTTTGGGTAGTCACATCCAGGACAGTGGGCAAGTGGTGCATCTGTACTGTAGAAATAATACGCTCGTCCCTCCACTTTCGCTGGGTTTAGGGGCACAGGACCCCGATGAATGTGGGAAAAACCACAAATAACAAAAACACTATGTTTTTACCTGAGAGGACACCTCTCTAGGAATCTCTAGGTCCTCCAGACATTGACCATAGAATTGTGCCGGAGGAGCTACAAAGGCCTAGTGGAGTGTTCTGTCTAAGAATCTCTAGGTCTTTCAGTGTGACTTTAGGTTAACATTGACCTTAGAGTTGCGCTGGAAAACCTAGATATTCCTAGAGATAACATATTAATAAAATCCATGAATAATCAAATCTGCAAAATCCAAAGCAGCAAATGTGGAGGGACAAGTGTACGCCGCTTTAAGTGCTGTAGCTCTATCCTATGGAATCTTAGGACTTGTAGTTTTACAAGACCTTTAGCCTCCTCTGCCAAAGAGTACTGGTGCCTCACAAAAATAAAAGTCCCAGGATTCTGTAGGATGGAGCCATGGCAGTTAAAGCGGTGTCAAACAGCATGATTTCTATGGTGTAATATCCCTCCTAGTTTAGGATGATCATAGCACAGGCCTGAAGAAGAGAGTGTCAGGTGGTCATTTTCCATCATGTAAAGGCAGGGGAAGATGATGGCCACTGAGAACACTCAGATCCTCATGATCTCCCTCTGAGCCAAAGGAGTGTCAGCAAGGGAGTCTGAGGCATGGCACCCTCCAGTCCACTTCCCTCTTTCCCAGATCCCTTCCTTTGGGCCTAAGGGGAACCTGCCTTTTCAACTTTCGTGCCACCCCCCATGGACCATTCTCTCACGCCTTTTGCAAAGACCTCCCAGAAATATCTGTTGTGAATCCCTCACATCCCTACATGCAAGGCCATGGGTCAAATCTTTCAGGATGGCTGAGCAAGACAGGGCAAGCTGGGGATGAGCTGTGTTTGAGTCACATTGGCTGCTGTGGGGAGAGGAAAGAGGATAAACAGAATTAGAGGGGACTGCCTCTTCTGGCCCCAAAATGTAGCATTTGCATCAGGCAAAAATGTTCAAAATCATATAGCAGAAAGAAAAATAATATGACCACAGGCCTATATTTTATCAAGTTGTTGCAATTGTCAGTTAAAATAGTATTCTATTCTCAAGTAAAGCCAATTGTGTGATACACAGAGATCACAAAGAAGCAGTAGTATATAATAAAATTTTGTTCGCTTGCATGCTTTTAAGCATGTTAAACACGTTGTGTTGTATTGTGGGTTACCATGTATATGGTATAAATTATAATAAAGATACTTTGTTTAATAAGTGAAAAGGGGATCAAAGTGCTATAACTGTTCAGTGAGGATATACTCATTAAGGTTGCTAGGAGCAGGGCTTCCATCCATTTAATGGCTGTGTAAAAAGGAATTTCAGCAGCTGTTGGTTATTGCCTGGTTGTGCATTTTATTTCACCTGGCAACCCTTACACTCATAGAAATCACATCCAGGTGTTGCTGTTTTGGCCATGTAGCAAAGCATAATAACACCCCAAAGCCACGAATCAGTGATACCTTTATTGGACCAACCAAAATGTACATTATATAAGGGTCTTTAAAAACCTTACGGGGGAAGGGTGACAATGTTAGTCACAGGCTGACATTTTGTCTAGAGTTGTGTTGTTGTCAGTTCAGAAGGTATTCTGTTAGCAACACAAAAAAGTATATCAAAAATATATATTTTTGTGTTACTAATGGAATGGTGCTTCCTTGCCTTCCCTTCCCGCATGGAGTGGATAAATGGTTTTTACCTACACATCAAGTTTGCCACTCAGTTTAGTAATTGAAAAATTCCATTTTTGGGTATCATGGTTTGTTAATGGTCAACATTTGTAGATCAGAACTTATCACAAGCTCACAGACAAGCTCAAGATTATTGGATACCAAACTAACTAAAAGGGGATATCCCAGACAAATGATCACACAGTCTTTTAGTTTTCATAGAGCCCTTTTAAGATCCAGGAGTGGTTTATTCATTCCATTTAACAACAATAATAAGGAAATAATAATTTGGCGCCTTATACAATACATTGAATTAGGAAGATTATTTTGAAATACTGGCATATTTTGAGTGGGATACCAGGATGTTTGCAACTTCTGGTTACAGCTCAGCATAGGACCTCTAGCTTAAAAGAACTTTTGTTGTTATGTGCCGTCAAGTCTTTTCTGACTTATGGCGACCCTATCCTGGGGTTGAGAAAGTGTGACTTGCCCATGGTCACCCAGTGGGTTTACATGTCCAAAGTGGGATTTGGCCCCTGGTCTCCAGAGTCTTAGTCCAGCACTCAAACTGCTATGCCATATTGGCTCCTGAAAGATCTTTTAGTACACAGCAATTTCAACATATTACAAAATTGGTTCCTACTCTTAGTGGCCACTTCTGCTATGGCAGGTATAAATGTTGTGCTCAGTCACTTACAATAAAGACATTTCAACATTCAACTTTGAATAAGTCTATTAAACTAAGAAATTACTCAAGCTGTCAGATGGCCAATGTGATTTATGTAACTATATGCCCTTGTCATCTACTGTATGTGGGCCAAAATTGGAGAGAGGTATCGGTAAGAACTAGTGAACACAAGAGTAGAATCCGAAATAAAACTTTGAATTCAACTTTAGGGGAACATTGCATCACCTTGGGTACTATCAGATTATCTTTGTGTGTGTGTGCGTGCGCATGTGTGTCAGACGTAGTGCCACAACACACACAGAGATAATCATTTATGCCTGCTTCATCATGAGGCCTTTTGGATCTGTTTTAAAAAACAACTATGGTTTGAATACAAATGTCCAGTATCAGCATTTCCTATAGAAAAGTCAGTGAGGGGAGTCATTTCACTTTAAGGAGGACTAGCTTTAAAATCTGAAGTATGATTGCCTACATGTGCCTAGAGCCTGAACCCTGATTAGCAATTAGGACAGGAATATAAAACCTTCCTAGTTTTTGTAATGTTACCTGAACTATCTGCAAGTGTTCTACAAGGGAGAAAAACATCAGAGCAATAGCACCTTATTGGTAAGCAAATGGAATTACAGATGTTGATTTGGTCATAGGTATTAGCATGATTTCTTATGATTGTGTGGTGTTATTGTTTAAACAGAATGTTGAATGCTTTTGCCATGAGCTGCGGAAGTCATCCATGAGAATGAAACAGTTCAATAACTACCTTGGGAAGAACTACTTCACCAATGATTTACTACTGTACTCCATTAAGAGAACCAGCATAGCATAGTGGTTTAAGTGTTGGACTGTGACTCTGGAGACCAGGATTCGATTTCTTGCTCAGCCACGAAACAACAACCACAAACATCTACTTGACTAACTGCAATGTTCCACTAGCAAGCTGCTCACCTTGCTGCTTTTGGATGCTTCAGCGTACTGTTTTGGTTTATGTGCTACTTGAAAGACTTTTACAATAGGAGGATTTATTGATTTCCGCTTGATCCATTGTACCACTCCTTGAGTCATTTACCTCTGTGGATGCTTTAACCAATGATTATTGGTTAAAAGACTGTTTACAAGACTTCCACAAACATAGTCACTGATGGAAGGATGGTGCTATAGTTATATACAGACATTGGCACAAGCATTATAGATATAAAAGACATTATGGTTGTCATTCAGTTATAAGGTTGGTTTTTTTTTTGTTTTTTTTTTGCTGTAGTGATAATGTTACACTTATAATGTTAAAAATGTTAGTTGTATTTATATTGTTAAAATGTTATTGTGGGTCATAGGCACACACACATAATAATTGGTCACAAAAATATTTAATGTTCCAATGTAATATTATTTGATTGCTATTCCTGTTACTGAGATTTGCAGTCCCAACAACTTTGCTCATTCCTGGCTTAGAACAGCAGATAACAGTTCTAAGGCTATGAATGGGCCACTGTCTGTTGAGGAATACTGCCTGGTAAAAGCAGGTTCCTTCACTTCGGAGGTAAGAATGAGGCGCCCAGTAATGGTGACATGCTGGGTCCTTCATTCTGTCCTCACAATGAGCAACCAGCAGATATGTTGGGTGGCCTGGTAGGACATACATGCACAAAGCCATCATGGCATGGGAACAGCAGAAAATCAGTTGTAAACTTGCTTTATTCTAGTTCTGGTGCAGCATAGGCCATATGCTATATAGGCAGCTTGCACCAGAATCAAGGGTTTTGGACATGCATCATCCAAACAGGTTGATGCCAGAACTAGTGGAGGGGATGGGTCTTTTGGCCTGTGCAAAGCCCTAGTGAAGGCTAGAGAGGATATATAAAAAAACAGGATTGGGTAGAAATGTTATTTGTTATAGGAATTGAGCTACCCTCTGAAATGGGAGAAAGGACAACAGGCATGCTTTCTGCTTTACAAGGCCTGCTCTTTTTGCACTTGGCCAAATTATCCATTCAATGTTTTATTTAGTATTTGGGGTTAAGAAAAGAGTAGGCAGAACAGTACGTTCTACCCCACTTCGCTACATCCCAGATCCCTGCCTCAGGAGTACATTTATTGGCATCATTGGCACCCTTTCTCCTTACTGACTGCCTGGCTAGCCCCACAGACCAGTCTCCTTCACCTCCCACATGCACATCCCAAATGCGTGACGGTTGTAAATCGCTCACGTCCTAACACATATGGCAATGTGTCAAATCTGTCAGGGTGATTAGGCAGATCTTGAATGTCCTCTCCGGCATAGGCACCCTTAAGGTCATCGGACAGGACAAGGTGGGGATTCGCAGTGTTCGGATCCAGAGTTAATAATAATAATAAATAAAATTTTTATTTATATACCGCCCTTCCAACAGATCAGGGCGGTTTACAGCAGGTTAAAAACAGTACAATAATCAATAAACAATAAAACCATACAGCAATTCCATAAAAAAACAAAGACAAAAAGCCCCGGGTTAGCCGATCCCGTTGCCAGTGCAGAGGAAGGAGGCCTAAAGGACTTTAGTCAGGGAATGCAATCCCAAACAGGAAGGTCTTTAGATCCCGTCTAAATTGGGCCAGGGAGGTAGCTGAGCGGAGCTCTATGGGCAGCGTGTTCCAAAGGGCCGGAGCGGCGATGGAAAATGTCCTCCTAGTAGTGGAGACAAACCTCGCCCCGGGAACCCTAAGTAATTGCTGCCCAGATGTTCTGAGGGTGCGGGGCGGAATGTATGGGGAGAGGCGGTCCTTCAGGTATCCTGGGCCCAAGCCAGAGTTATGTTGGCTGTATTAGTATTTGGGCTTGGTGCTGCCACCAAGCCCTACTTTGGATATTTAATGCTCCTCGGGTTTCGGAGGGTGTCAGACCTCAACATCCTCCCCCTCTCTCTCATGTCTATTGGGAATACAGTACAAACATTTGTTGGGTTCCTGGTAGTCCTGGCCATAGAGGCATGTGACCAGAGCTTCCCTTTCACTCTCCCTTAAGAAATCAATCAGGCAATTAAGAAAAGTGAATGCTTTAATAAATAAATAAATAGGGAAATTACATGGTAAAAAACTGTAATATATAACAAGTCCAATAGTTTAAAAAACAGATTTTTCAATTATCCCCCTCCCCCGGTTGCTAAAAAGGTAAATAAGTAAATAAATAACCACAGGTAAAGCGTTTCTATATATATTTTAAAAATGTCCAACTCCTCCTGTTGCCAACAGTGTCGTCCATTCCCTTTTCCAAAGACTTAGGAACCTAACCCATTAACCTACCTGTCTTCCTATTATCCTTCTCAGGACTTTTCCCTTGCTCAGTCCTAAGCAATTAGTACCTGCTTACACTACAGGTCTTTCTCTCCTAACCCCCACAGAAGCTTCTCTTGGCTCACAGAACCAAATGGGAGTTTCGTCTTTCCATTTCCATACCTCCCACTGGCCAGCATGAACCATCTTCCCTGTGTTAACTCTTCCTAGAACCTAGACTGAGAGCCCTTGCAGGGTCATTACAGGGGTGCTCCCCTTTACAGGGTACCCCAAAACTTGTAGCCAAGCCATAATGATCAAATCTGGCCTCCATTAAATTAATGGAAGGGCAATTGCAGGGGGCATGCCAGGGCATGTGGCAAACCTACACGTGACAGCCTTAAGGACAGACTGCCACGTGGGCTTTTTCTGCCAATGAAAAGTAAGGGAGAAGGGTGTCCTCAGAGAATGGGACTGCTGAATATGCACAGAGGAGGGTTCCTGTGTCAGCATCATGGAAAGTTAGCTGCTCCCCAGTGCAGTTCAGGCACACCCGGATCCTCTTCAGCACTGCACCCCGAGGCAGAGGGTTAAGAAAAGAGTAGGCAGAACAGTACGTTCTACCCCACTTCCCTACATCCCAGATTCCTGCCTCAGGAGTGCATCCATTGGCATCATTGGCACCCTTTCGCCTTACTGATTGCCTGGCTAGCCCCACAGACCAGTCTCCTTCACCTCCCACATGCACATCCCAGAAATGCCTGCCGGTTGTAAATCTCTCACGTCCTAACACATATGGCAATATGTCAAATCTGTCAGGGTGATTAGGCAGATCTTGAATGGCCTCTCCGGCATAGGCACCCTTAAGGTCTTCGGACAGGACGAGCTGGGGATTTGCAGTGTTCGGATCCAGAGTGATGGTGGCTGTTGAGTCAAGAAAGGGAAAAAAAGAAGAATCAGGTGGGGCATTCAGTTTCTCATGTTCACCTTTCTCCAGACCTAAATGCAGCAGAAGATTCATATTCCTTCTAAAACCAGCAGATCTCTCATGGACTCCTTTGGTGATTAGAGGACTACTTGCTAGTTTTCTGATTTTACTACACATTCTTCAACAAAAATAACATTAGAAGCCCCATCCTGAGCTTGTAAAACATTAGGGGGAAAGATGTTGAGGACCTTTAATAGTCACACCAAGTCATTGTACCATTTTGAGCAGAAGTCAAGACAAGATTATATTTTGAAGACAATAATGGAATATATCTCTCTCTCATTGTGTACTATGTTTATTTTTATTTAGTTACTTCGTTAATTGTACTTATATTCTACCTTTCTCTCAAAATGGGATACTTATTTTACAATTAATACCTAAATATTAAATTTTCCTTTTCTCATGATTACTACTTTTTTCAAATTTCTGTATATTTGAAATAGATTGTATAATTCATGCTTTATAAATCTAAATTGATTAAGGAGTAGAGTGTTATGATAGATGGGATGGGGACTAATTTATTTTTGAAAGTTTCATAAAATGTTGCTGGGGGGGGGGGAGCAGAGACTTTTCATAAAAATACCATGCTTTTATTTATTATAAAATGTACATTCTACATTTCAAAGAGCATTAGACGATGCAAAGCCAAAAAGATACCAATAAATCAGTCATTAGGCTGTGTTACATGAGAAAGTAAGGAGGGAAGAAGCTGAGAGGTGATTTTTAAATTGTGAAATCAGATGATTAATTTTAATTGTGGACTGTTTAAAATATGTATGCCTTATTTGCCCTTTTAAACTGTTGCATGTTTTAATTTGTTTTAATTTATGTTCATTGTTGATTTGTTGTTATCTGCCTCAACCGATGGGGAGAGGTGGGTAAGAATTATTTTTAGTATTATTATTATTAAAAGTATTGTTAAAAAACTCATTGTTAAAACAGTTAAATAAAACCCATGGTTAAAACAGTTGAATAAAGTGTTTAAAACATAATTAGTAACAAAAGATAAGAAATACAGCACAGCAAACCATTTCATACACAACTGCTACACAACCGGAATGACAACCTTATTTAACAAGGTAACAAGGAGAAACTTATTCAAAATGGTAAAAAAGTTGATTGAAACAGTGAAGTTTTCTCCATACCTTGGATCAGCCATTGATCAAAACAGGGATTGCAGTCAAGAAATCAGAAGAAGACTAGGAATGGGAAGTGCAGCGATGAAAGAACTGTGACAAGCGCAATGATATTAAACTGAATACCAAAGTGAGAATCACCCAAGCCATGATATTTTCCACCAGCGTGTATGGATATGACAAAGGTACCATGAAGAAAGCAGATAGAAAGAAAATTACACTCTTCCCTCCACATTTGCAGCTTTGATTATTCATGGATTTTATTAATATCTTCTCTCTAGGAATACATTGGTCAATTTACCCAAAAATCACACTGAAGCACCTAGAGATTCCTAGAGATAACACTTCTCTAGACATTTGTAGCTCCTCCAGCACAATTCTATGGTGAATGTCTGGCAGATGTTGACCGCAGAGTTGCACTGGAGGACCTAGAGATTCCCATAAAAACAGTGTTTTTGTTATTTGCAGTTTTTCCACATTCATGGTATCCCTTCACCCCTAACCCCAGCGAATGTGGAAGGATGTGTGTAATTAACTTGAAATATGGTGCTGGAGAAGAGTGCTAAAGATACCATGGATGACCAAAAAGATAGACAAATAGTTCCTAGAGTATATCAAGCTTGAAACCTCCTTGGAAGCCAAGCTGACTAAATTGAGGCCGTCATATTTTGGCCACATCATGAAAAAAGATGACTCATGAGAAAAGACAAGCATGCTAGGAAAGGTGGAGGGCAGTAGAAAGAGAAGGACCGCATACCAGAAGGATAAACTCAGTCAAGGAGGCCACAGGATCTGAGCAGAGCGGTGGAGGATAGCAGGGTTGACATGAGTTGAGGCAGACTCAAGGGCAAGTTAAGAACAAGAAGAAATGTACAGGTGGAGAAAGACAGACATGCTATTTTATACATACAGAGTTTATACACAGATACACATATCTTGTACTCACATTTAAACAAAATACTTCTATTTTATACACACACATAGACATTTTTATATATATAAATATAAATATAAAAGTCATCTTGTAAGCCAAAAATATGGTATTTTATATATTTATCTTTATATTATATATAAATATCTATATCTATATAAAACATATTTTTATAAGTATACTTAGCACTCTGAGGTCATGAGGGAAGAAAGTAGACAAATACTTGATCCAACATTTGACTTCCAAAAATATGTATGTGTTAAGTAAGCTGTCAAATCTACCCCTGAATACCAGTTGCTAGGGAATTTGAATGGGCAGATGTTAGTGGCCACATGTCCTGCTTGTAGATTTCAACTGGTTGGCCAATATGGAAACATAATGTTGGACTACTGGAGACTTTGGTCCAATGCACCAAAGTCTCTTGTTGTGTTCTCAGATGGATTACATCACACATGCCTGTTTTGATTACTATGAAGAATTATACATCTGTCTTCATCCCAAAATGTTCAGCTTAGGCTTACATGTCTAGAGGAGGAAAGGCAGCAGGCAAGATGTAGTTCCCCTCCCAAACTCCCACCATCAGAAGCATTTTCTGCTACTAGGGATCCTGTTGTTACATACCAGGCTTGCAGTGAAGTCAGCAATCACAGGGATGAAGGACTGGGACTGTAGGATTAGCCAAAACGATCAGATAAATCGCTTTCCTTCCCACTCAAACTCCCCTGTTCCCTCTGAGCTTACCTGCAATTCTGGAAGGGAAAAGGATTTTCCCAGCCACATACTATGATGTGTGTGTGTCTGTGTGTATACATGTATATAGATGTGGATCGACACAACTACTTGCATTTTTGTCTCTCCTTGGAGTGAGGGCTTGCACATCAAAATGTTGCCACTGCACTACAGGTGCATGATCATACTATGTTATATGCATAAGCCATAGCAAACTTTGGAGTCACACTTATCCTGCAAAAAACAAACATGTCATTTTCTGACCAAATCTCCCCCCCCCCATCCTACTCCCACCCTTCCTTCAAATTTGGTCTTTTTCATGAGATCCTGCATTTTACCTTTCTTCAGATGGAGTCCAGATATTAGAGTGTCTGAGGAAGAGAAGGGAAAACAGGTAAGAATGTGCCAACATAACAAGTCCTGTTATGAAACAAAGCAATACATCAATGGAAGAGAAGGGGATAATCTTACTGGGTTCATAATGGAACCAGGAAAATGACAGAAAGTGACGATTTATGCTTATTAACTGCCTTCCAATGCCCACATATAGAAAAAACAAATGGAATTTGCAGCTATTTCTCATTACCTTTGAATTTAGTTGTGACGTTTTCCAGAAAGGGAACGAAATCAAATAAGTCCCAGTTCCTCCACTTCAGCTCCACAGGAAAAGTCAAGGGATCTGTAGCAACCTCAGTGTTTTCACACCTGATGGAGAGAAACCAATGTTAATCCTTCAACAATTTTGGGGGAAATCCTCTTCTTCTCCATAGTATATTAAATCAAATAGACACATCTTTTTTAAACATGGTAGGTGCGCTCCAGTTGATTGCTAGTAAATGAATGCTATAGCCTTTGCAGAGAGAAATATTTGGGATGCTATTATTATTATTATTATTATTATTATTATTCACATTTATTTATAGAGTGCTGTAAAGTTTGCACAGCGCTTTACACACTAAGGGTCAAATCAGGGCCAAGCAGCATACAATCTAAGACAACATTACATGATTAAAAGTAATTAAAATGATAGCCATTAGGGCTGAAGGGCGGGATATAAATACCTAAATAAATAAATAAATAAATAAAAATATCTAGATTATATTATTATTATTATTATATCTAAAATAATATTAACTAGTATACAATAAAGACAAAGTAAGCAGCAGATTAGATGGTAGACTCATAACAAGTGAGAATAGTATAAAATAAGGATGGTAAGAATAAGGGATTTTGAAAATAAATGACACAAGAGATGACATTTTGGGGTTGAATCTAATGTCAGGCCTATCTAAAGTAGATCTATTGAAATTATTGGGACATGTTAGTCACAGAGCCAACTTAAATCCCTTTGAGTTCAGTAGTTTCACTCTATTAAGGACTAACATTGGATTCACTTCTTTATTTTTTCAGATTATTCTATTGGGAATGAGAAAATAATTGGTGAAATTAGTTGCGAAAAAAATGTAATGATTACCAATAATTAATTCCATGTATTTCAAGGACTAAAGAACAATGACATTACTTTACAACTGCATCTTAATGGCAGATAATGTCACTGCTTTTGTGGTACAGTTGTAATGTTTAAGTTAATTTTATAGTGATGGAGATGGGGCCACACTAAATGGTGGAGGAAGGATATTACTGTATATAGTTAAAGTGCTAGCTTGTGCTATTTTGTGAGTGTAGATACAAAAATGGGCTAGACAGAAGAATGCCTTTTGCACTATTGGCTAGTATATTCAAATGTCTAGATTAGTTACTTTTATAAAACAAGAAATAAAAGAGTTTCTGTTTTAAAGTTTTAACTATAATTTGGGCCTGTAAACTGCAACCAGCTTTTAAAAAGTAACTTTCTGAGAAGAAAATTCAAGTACATAGTGGGACAAATCCCAATTAGAGATTCGATTGGCACCATTGTTGGTTTCATGAAGGCACCAAGCAAATACTGTACACAGCTATTTATTAAAGCCTTTGCTGTCCATAGGGTTTTAAAACTTGTTTTAATATCTTTCAACTCATTAATATGTTTTTAGTCTACTTAAATTATTTTTATTGTTTAAAATTGTTTTCACCTGTTGGTATTGGTTCAATTTCTATGCCACCCTAAGATCTTTTGATAGAGGGCAAGCTATAAATATTGTAATAAAATTTAAATAATAATATATTTGAGAGCCAGCATGGTGTGCTGATTTGAGTGTTGGACTATGACTGGAGACCAGGGTTCAATTCCCAGCTTGGCCATCAAACCCACCTTGGGCAAGTCACATGCTCTCAGCCTCAAGGAAGGCAATGGCAAATCTCCTCTGAACAAATCTTGCCACAAAAAAACATGATAAGTTTGCCTTAGGGTTGTCGTAAATTGGAGACAACTTGAAGGCACACAACAACAAGAACAAATAATAAATAAGTATCCAAATATTTAGCAGTGAATGATGGGACTCCAGCATAACAGACACTTCCAGACTTTCTCTAAGCATCGTAAAGGAAAAAGTAACCAGGATCCACTTACCTCTGTAAAAGAGTTCCAACATCCTAGGGAGAGGGACAAGAGAGAGGAAAGGAAATTGAGTGCTTGCTACAGTGATCAGAAAATCTTTTTGATGCAATGACAATAGTATGCCAGTTGAGCCACTTTAATGCAACAAAGGACTGAGCAACATCCTTGTGTGCATACCTGACTTCAGAGTCAATGAACCAAAGAACAGAGATTGGAAACATTACACTTTTGGGCAACACCTCCCATAATGCTCTGGCCAGCATGATGAGTGCATGTGGGATTCTCATCCAAAGAAGGAGAGTTTGCAACCACTGCAAAGTAACTCAAAATATTTATTGGGGGGGGGTTTGGTGAGGGGGGTTCCAGCTGAATCAACAGCTGAGGAATCAAATCGCTTTTGCCAGGGAAGGCTGGGGACAGAGTTTGGGAAGCACCCTACAGAGCAAAGGGTCCCCAGTCCATGGCATCGAGTTCTCCAGGTAACCCATAAAATTAATCCCATAGTTCTACAGATATAATGTATTGGAAGAAGTGATTAGTCCGAGGGTAGGGTAAATCTATAGTATTGGGGGAAAGCTAAATTCATCTTATGGGGAAACAAGGGAAGGGGCTGGGAGCATCTTCTGTAAGAATATATATATTCTATATATATGAGAAGCTAATAGAAATATAATTAAGTGTTTCACCTTTAGAAGGACCTCTAATTTAAAAAGACAGAAGTGGTTTTTAAAATACACACCACACATGCACACATCCTGTAAAATACGTTTTTGGACCTCAGGGCTCAGAGCCCCACTGGAAAAGAGGATGAATAGTTAATGAGACTTTGGGATGAAATCACAGTTCACGCTTTGGTTAGTTGCATAGATTTCACTTTTGCTAAAAATCAAGCCAAAGGCATATCCTAAGAAGAGATCTGTAAATATGGTGAGGGGATTTGGAATTTGAGTAGGTGGGAGGTGTAAACGGGGGTGGAGATAATTTATTCATTTTAGGCATTCATAATCTGTTGTATATTTTGATGACTTCAGCCAATAAAGTCACAGGGGTGGAAAAATGCCAACAGAAGTTTGGGTGTGCCTACTTGCCTAGCACACACTTTCTTGTAAGACTGTAATTAAAAAATTGGATGTTGTTGCTTCACTTGTTTTGTCCTGATTAAATTTGATTTGGTACTTTGGTACTTAAGAAACTATATCTCACATTATTCAGCTGTTGAATCTCTTCTGGCAGATCATTCCACAGGCTATGGACTGGAGTAAATGTCTGCCGGGGACTTGAACATACATGGCGGATTCCATGGGTGGTGATCCTGTAGGTAACCTGGACCCAAACCATGATGTAGGGCTTTGGGATAATTGTCCTCCAGAGGACCCGAGCGTCCAGGAAGATTATATTGGAGGAGGCAATCCTACAGGTATGATGTAGTGAGAAGAATCAAGCCTTGATACCCTGGCTTCCACCACAAGCTGAGACCTTTCCCTTTGCTTACATACACAAAAAGTTACATCCAACCTTGGCCCAGAGAGGAGACTGGGCTGCTTTTGCCACACTCTTACTTGCACAAGTTTGCTCTCTGTTTGTTGACTCTTCTTTGCCAGTTCTGAGATGGTGCTGTTGAGAGAGGCACGTTCCTCAGAGAGTTTGCCCAGTTTCGCATCCCTTCTGGTTACAATCTCTTTCTCCACTTCTGCCGCCTGGTCTTGTAGCTGTCTCTCAAGTTTTCGTAGAAAATGGCGTAGATTCTTTAACTGGTCTGCTGTCCTTTGCTTTGCCGTTTTTGTTTGCTGCTACAGTAAGGGAATAGAAAGAGGATTACATCGATCCATGGATTAGATTACCTAGGTTTTTGGGGTCAGGTTTTTTACTAAACTTTCTGCACTTATACATGAATATATACAGTATTCTTCAAACTGGCCTTTGCACCAGAGCATTAGAATATAACAGATATAACCCAGGGTTTTTCAAATTTGATCTGTAACAAGGAAATTTGCAGGCTTTAGCTTGTTCCATGTGCAAAACTAGCATGGTGTAGTGCTCTGGGTATTGGATTAGGATTGTACAGACCAGGGTTTGAATCTTCAACTTGGGCACGTTTCACTCTCTCAGCCTCTGAGGAACCCTGTCTGAACAAATACTGCCAATGCCAGATAGTGTCACCTTAGGGGCAGCCAAAATTTGTAACATAGGGTTGACAATCAGTAAGTGTGACAACCACTATGTTTGTATTTACCAAAATAAACATATTGATTTCAGTTAATTTAGCCAGGTATTCTGTAAAATTAATATATACACTCGTCCCTCCACATTTGCGGCTTTGGCTTTTGCAGATTTGATTAGTCATGATTTTATTCATATGTTCTTTTTACAAATATCTAGATCCTCCAGCACAACTCTATGGTCAACCTTAACCAAAGGTCGCACTGAAGGACCTAGAGATTCCTAGAGGGAACACTCCACTAGGTATTTTTGTAGCTCCTCCAGCGCAATTCTATGGTCAAGTGTTGACCACAGAGTTGCACTGGAGGACCTAGAGATTCCTAGACAGGTGTTCTCTCAGGTAAAAACACAGTGTTTTTGTTATTTGTGCTTTTCCCACATTCATTGGGGTCCTGTGCCCCTAACCCCAGGGAATATGGAGGGAGAGGTGTATTCACAAATTACCAGGATACCCATATTTTTGTTTTTATGGAGGGCTGATATCCAAAATTCAACCTATATGAAAGGAAAAGCTCTCCATCCTTTAGATAGGAGACATGCCTTACACTGAAGGACACCTGTCAGGCCTGTAAGGGACAAGTTTTCTGACTTTAAAATAAAGAACATCCCTTATAATAAGGGGCATCTGGCAATACTACCATTATCACACATGGATTCCACTTTAAGTGCAATGACTGGCTGGATCCTATGAAACCCCATGCTTTGTAGTTTGGAGAGATGCTAGAGACTAAAAAAAATCTAAATGCCCATCCCTAAACTGCAAATCTCAGGATTCCACAGGTTATTGTCATAGCAATTAAAGTGGAATCATAGGATCATAGATTCCGAGAGTTGGAAGGAAGCATAATGACCATTTAATCCAACCCCTTGCCATATAGGAAGACATACAACTAAAGTACATCCAACTTCAATTTAAAGTCCTCCCAAGAAAGAAAATCCACTACCTTTTGAAGCTGTCTGTTCCACAATTAAATAGCAATTGCAGTCAAACAAAACAAAACAGCTCATGATTCAGTGGACCCTCTTTTCCTGTAATTTGAATCCACTGGATCGGGTTCTCTTCTCTGAAGCAGCGAAAAATAAATTTCTCCATCTTCTATATGACATTCCTTCCAAAATTTAAAGGTAACGGCCTATCTTTGAACACTATACTATTTTACCTACCCCTGTTCTATGACTGTACTGCAAATGTGCCACTTCCAAGGGTGACCAGATGCCCTCATTCCCCAGGACATGTCCTACATTTCAACCTTCTATCTAAGAGGAATTCCAAAATCTCTTCCATTTTGAACATGATTAAGAAGCATGAATTTTTATTAATGTTTTTATCTTTTGTTTTGTCCTACATTTTTCTTTAATATCTTATATTTTACAGTTAGGATATCTAGTCACCTTGCATTTCCACCCACCTATATTTATTTTTATACCTCCTGTAATTGAGCACTATTAATTAGCTTATTTAATGTGCTCCCCCCAAAAAACAACTGACAATAAACAGCAAGCTTGTCAAAATATGTGTTCATGTTCTGGAAAAGTAGCACTTACAAGCAACTGTTCGCTCTCATTTAGTGTGCATATTTCAAGTGTCGAGATTTTCTCCCTCTTCTTCATAAGCTCCTCCATGCAGCAAAAGATCTTCTCCTGTAGAAAACACAGAAGTTCACTTGGTGGCACTTTGGGAAGTTTAATGAATATTAGATTAGAATCACTAAGAGGGCAACATGCAGACCATTTGAACAGTACAAATAGTGGAAATTGTAGAACTTTTGGGAGAACAGGAGTGAGTGGGAAGCGAGACAGACCTTTCATTTTGGAGTGTGATAGTCACACACTCTCAGCCTCAGGTGAAGGCAATGGGAAACCCCCTCTGAATAAATTCTGCCAAAGAAACCCTGTGATAGGTTGGTCATAGGGTTGCCATAAATCTGGTACAGTTTGAAGGCACACAACACCATACAAGCAGACTAAACAGATTATTAAATTCTCCTGTACTTGTTATGTTGTGCCAAGGGTTGTTTTTTTTTTTTTTGGGGGGGGGGTTGAAGTATTTGCCCTACTAAGAATCTTGTCTCCCCATTAAATTTCTAGACACTGGCCTGTTATAGACTGCCAAAATAAAGCTACTTCAGGTCTCTTTGGAGGTATGCTGTTTAAATGATGCATGCATCCTAAGAATCCAGAAGCTGCACCAAAGCCGCACTCCAGTGCTTAGGAATCGAGTGTGGCTTTGGCGCGACCTCCGGACTCTTAGGACCCATGCATTATTTAAATAGCATACCTCCAAAGAGACCCGAAGCAGCTTTATTTTGGCAGTCTGTAACAGGCCACTGAAAATAATTCACACCCACAACTTTTTTATTGTGTTTGCATTCCCTTGATAACTTTGCCTGCCCTTTTTCTTCAGATGCCTAAACTATTTCTAGATTTAAATTACTGCAATCCTAGAAATTTGGGGAATGAAGGAAAATTTTAACTGGGGGATGGCGGGTTGCCATAATTGTCCACTAAAACCTGGGACAAAATGTAGGACAAAATCTAGACCAAACTGTAGGACAACTGCAGGACAAATTCAGCCCAAAATGTAGGACATTTAAGAAAATCTTAAACGTCCTACATTTTGGGCTGAGTTTTGTCCTGCAATTGTCCTACAGTTTGGTCTAGATTTTGTCCTACATTTTGTCCCGGGTTTTAGTTGACAATTAAGGCAACCCTTGTCAATTTGCACCTTCCCTTTGAATGGCTCTCTCCCTATTCCATCCGTGTCCTAACAATAATTAAACCTCAGGGCTTCTAGAGAAGGATCAGCCATAAGAAGAGGCCTATGGAAAACTGCCCTATCTTCAGTGCCTAAAGTATTTTAACCTAAAACTACATTATGACCATGGTGTAGTGGTTTGAGCTTTGGACTACTGACTCTGAAGACCAGGATTCGAATTCTGATTTGGTCATGGAAACCCACTGGGTGACCCTGGGAAGTCACACTCTCTCAGCCTCAGAGGATGGCAATGGCAAACACCCTTTTAAGAAACATGCCAAGAAAACCCAGTGATGTTGGTCATGGTAAGTTGAAAAAGACTTGAAGGCACACAACAACAAAACTACATTAAAGAGGCAGCATGGCATAGTGGTTTGAGTGTTGGATTACTCTGGAGACTAGGGTTCGATTCCTTGCTCAGCCATGAAACCCACTGGGTGACCTTGGACAAATCAGCCCCAGAAAAACCCCATGTTAGGTTTGCCTTAGGTTTACCATAAGTTAAGACTTATGACCTGAAGGCACACAACCAGAAAACTACATTTGGTCAACAAGAATTGATACTGCAGGTATACTGGATAACAGCATTTGACTGTATTTCTGCTAAATTAGGGATTTGCACAATTGTGGAAGGCCAGTGGATGACACTGGAAGATCGCACACCCCTATCTCCTCTCTCAAAAATAACAATTTCACATCTCTTTAACTGCTATGGCTCCTTTCTCCAGAACTGTGCATTTTGTAGCTTACCATCCCTCTAGGGCTGAGAAGGCAAGGGGCCTTGTAAAACTACAAATCCCACAGTTCATAAAATGGAAATGCAGCACTTAAAGTAGTGCCAAATTGCCTTATTAATAATGCAGTTTGATGCCACTTTGACTGCCACGGCTCCATCCTATAGAATCTTAGGATTTGTAGCTTTGTGAGGCACCAGCATTCCTTGACAGAGAAGGCTAACATTGTAAAAGTACAAATCCCAGGAGTCATAGGATGGAGCTGCAGCACTTAAAAGAGGTGCCATACTGCCTTACTTATTCCTGTAGATGGCAGAATAATAACACAGTTTGATGCCACTTTAATTAACATGGATCTTGTCCTGGGGTGCATAGCTTTGTGAGACACCAACCCACTTGGGCAGATAAGGCTAAGGGCCTTGTAAAAACTACAGATCCCAGGGTTTCATAGGATGGAGCTACAGCACTTAAGGCCAAGCTGCCTTATTCCTACAGTGTAGATGAACAATAATGCACTTTCACACCACTATCAGCCATGGCTCCATCCTACACAATCCTGGATCTGCAGCTTTGTGGAGGAACAGCAGTTAAAGCAGTGTTAAACTGCCTTATTCCTACAATGTAGATGCATAATATAATAATTATTATTTATTATTTCTTACATGCCTCTCCCCATAGACCCAGATGGGGAACAAAAACAATTATAAAGACATCAGGTAAAACACACATGAATTTAAAAGGACAAAAGATATACACAACCATATTTAAAATTCACAATTTAAGAATCATGTGGACAAGCCTGCTGGAAGAGACTGGCCTTTAATGCTCTTTAAGTTCAGACTGTGTATTCTGCTGTTGAATCTCTTCTGGAAGGTCATTCTACAGTTTAGGGGTGGCTAAAGAAAAAGTCCTCTGGTTAACAGTTCCCAACTTAGTCTTGGCTGACTGGAGAAAATGCCCGCAAGAGGACCTGAATGTATGGGGCAGATTACATGGGAGGAGGAGATCCTATATGTAACCTGGACTCAAACCATGTAGGGCTTTAAAAGTAATAACCAACAATTTGCACCTTACCCAGAAATGCAGTTTGCAATTAGACACCACTTTCACCCCAGGCGTATGAAACACACTGCAGAAATAATCCAGTTTGTGGGCTGCTTAAGTTACCCTAACTCAGTGCTAGGGAATCCTGGGAATTGTAGTTCTGACAGAGGGCTAAATGTCTCCCAAAACTACAATTGCCAAAATTCCCTAGCATTGAGCCAGGGCAGTTAAAGCAGTGTCAAACTGGATTATTTCTGCAGTGTGTTTGGGACCCTTGTGCCCATCCTCCAGAATCCTGGGATGTGTAACTTTGTGGGGCACCAGCACTCCTTGGCAGAGATGGCTAAGGAGCCTCACCTTGGCTTCCTGGGCAGCCTCCTGGAGGGGGATGATCTCATGGCCCCGATGGGCCCTGAGGCAGGCCAGGCAGAGTGGGACTTGGTCCTCTTGGCAGAAGATCTCGAGCAGGGGTTCCCCAGGGTGACTTTGGCACATGGCAGCACTTTCTTCTCCTCCACGCTTCTCCACTGTGGAAGCCTCTTTGGCCAGCCCGGCCAAGTTGCCCAGTTGCCAGTTGGGCTTCTGGTGCCTTCGCCAGACCGTCTGGCGGCACTGTGGGCAGGTGGTGGGTTTCTCTGTGGTGCCAGGGACCCCCCAACACTGTTCCAGGCAGCCCTGGCAGAGGTTGTGCCCACAGTCCAGGGTGACTGGGGCGGTGAAATAGTCCAGGCAGACCGAGCAAGTGGTCTCCCCTTTCAGCTTCTTCTGGGACAACAGGACGAAAGCCATGGGGGACACCTCAAAGCCAAAGGGCAGGAAAAGGTAATAAGAATTAAAAAGAGAGAGAAAGAAGGAAGCAAGAAAGGGGTCAATATTCTCTGGCTCTTTCCCTTTAGCTTTCAGGGAAAGGATTGGCCTCTCAAGAGTATTATGAAGGCCCAAAAAGGACAAGAAGGAAAGGCCCACTGTCTTCTCTAGAGAGAGAGAGAGAAAAAAATAAGTCTGCAAAAGTCTTCAAAAGCTGAGAAATGTCTTGCTCCTCAGATAGGCTCCAAAAGGCTACAGAACTCCTTTATATAGTCTTTATTCCCCTCCTCCCCAAAAATGTATCTAATGGGAGCAATGATAAAGGCCATTGTTAGGCTTAAAAGGTGTAGCAAGATGGGAGTATGATTTATCTTGATCCATAAAAAGGAGAAGTATCCCTTTTTAGACTATGGGGTTCTCTTCCTCTGGGCCTGCATGGTCAATTGGGATGAAGGGATTATCTTCTAGGTTGCTCTAGGCTCCTGTGTCTTCCTCTGAATTGGATTTCAATCCCGACAATAGGAAAAGAGGAAATGTCTTTTCCCCTCTGGAATCACAATAGATATTATTGTGCAAAGGAATATTGTAGCAGCTTTGAGACTAACTGGGGGAAAGAAATGTTTTGCAGAGTTGGTCTGCTTCCTCAGATGCATCTAAGGAAATATTTTAGGAAGTTTCTTGCATCTGAGGAAATATTTATTTATTCTTTATTTATTATATTAATTTGTATCCCACTGTTCTCCCAGAATTGGGACCCAAAGCTGCTTACAGTCTAAAAACAGAGTACAATTAAAAACTGAACAAAAGTGACAATTCAAATGGAATTAAACTATTGCAATATTAAAATTGATAATCTGTTTAAAATAGAATACAATTTAAAAAGATACAAGCATTTAAAAGCATACATATTTAAACCACCCCAGGACGTTCTTTTAAAACTTTCTGTTTTAAACGCCTGTCTAAACAAAAAGACCAAGTATTGGAAAGCGTATGCTACAATTTATTTCTCACAGTCTCAAAGCTGCTGCAATATCTTTTTGCACAACAATATATATTATTATTATTGAGGGAGAAAAGACATTTCCCTTCTTGGCAAGATTTGTTGAGAGGGGTTTTTGCCATTTGCCATCCTCTTGAGGCTGAGAGAGTGTGACTTCCCCAAGATCACCCAGTGGGTTTCCTAGATGAGATTTGAACCCTGGTCTCCAGAGTCATAGTCCAGCACTCAAACCACTATCCCACACTAGCTCACAACATCATACTTCTAGCAGGATATAGACTTGGAAGAAATATTTAAGAAATTCAAGGAAAAGTGCAAGGGCAGGTTTATAGCTGAGTGCTAAGAAAACAAAAGTAATTACCATAGTTGGAAGATTTACATAACTTTAAAGTAGACAATGAAGACATTGAAATAATTAAAGATTTTCCATACTTTGACTAGTTATTAATGAAAATGGGACTTCAGTGAAGAAATCAGAAGAATAGGATGGGGAACTATGAAGGAATTAGACAAGATCCTGAAATGTAAAGCTATATAATTGAATACAGTTAGATCTCCACATTTGTGGTTTTGACTTTTGCAGATTTGATTATTTATGAGTTTGATCAATATATTCTTTCTATGAATCTCTAGGTCCTCCAGCAAAACTCTGCCAGACGTTAACCATAGAGTTGTACCGGAGAACCTAGAAGTGCCTAGAGAAAACACTTGCCCAGGCATTTGTAGGCCCTCCAGCATGATTCTATGATCAATGTCTGGCAGATGTTGACCATAGAATTGCACTGGAGAACCTCAAGATTCCTAGAGAAGGGTTCTCTCAGGCAAAAAGAATAGTGTTTATTTTAATGTGCGCTTTTTCCACACGCACGGGAGTCCTTTGCGTCTAAGACTAGCAAATGTGGAGGGACTACTGTATTAAAGTTTGGATTGTCCGTGCCATCATATTTTTTGGATTGTCCATGCCATCATAAAGCTGGACAATTAATAAAGCTGATGGGAAGAAAAACAATTCATTTAAAATGTGTTGCTGGACAAGAGTACTAAGGATACCATGGACTGCTAAAAAGGCCAATAAATGGTTGCTAGAGCAAAATCAAGCCTGATCCCTCCTTAGAAGCCAAGATGAGACTGTCATATTTAGGCCATATCATTAGAATGCATGATTCACTATAAAAGACAACAATGCTTGGTAAGGTAGAAGGCAGTAGGAAAAGAGGAAGACTATATTGCAGATTGATAGATTCAATCAAGGAAGCCAGGGCCCTGAATCTGCAACACCTCAGCAGAGTTATTGATAACCCTGAGTGACTTGGAAGTGTTGCAATAAGTGAAAGTTGTTTTAACAGTAGATAACAAAACTCAAGGCCCTCAGTACATAGGTTTTGAGTAGGCATTTTTGTTTCCAGAAAGGAATTTTTACATTCTATCACATAACACTGCCTAAGTTTATTTCATGTATATCCTTGATTTACTATTTATTTTAATTTATGCTGTGATCTGAAATCTCCAAGTGGACCATCAGGACAGCTGTCTTCAGAGAAAATAACTTATCCCATTCATTGTCTGTCAGTCAGTCAGTCAGCCAGCCTTGACTATGAACACTCCTAATATGCACAAAGTACCTTCCATATGGTTAGTGTTCCTTACTCCCAAGTAAGTGTGCACAGGATAGATTGCATGCAGCCTTAGCAATCTACAATCATAGAATCATAGAGTTGGAAGAGACCGCAAGGGCCATCCAGTCCAACCCCCTGCCATGCAGGAACCTTCCATCAAAACATACCAACAGATGGCCAACCAGCCTCTGTTTAAAAGATGTCCAAAAAAGGAGACTCCACCACACTCCGAGGAATTGTGTTCTACTGTCGAACAGCCCTTACTGTCAGGAAGTTTCTCCTAATGTTGAGGTGGAATCTCTTGGTCTGTAGCTTCCATCCATTGCTCTGTGTCCTGTTCTCCGGAGCAGCAGAAAACAAGTTTGCTCCCTCCTCAATATGACATCCCTTCAAATATTTAAGGGTTATCATATCACCTCTTAACCTTCTTTTCTCCAGGCTAAACATCCCCAGCTCCCTAAGTCGTTCCTCATAGGGCATGGTTTCCAGACCCTTCGCCATTTTAGTCGCCCTCCTTTGGACATGTTCCAGTTTCACAATGTCTTTTTTGAATTGTGGTGCCCAGAACTGGACACAATATTCTAGGTGGGGGCTTACCAAAGCAGAACAGAGTGGTACTATCACTTCCCTTGATCTAGAGCTTTCTTACTGTAGACTACAGCACTATGTTTTTATTTATCTGCTATGATTCCATCCTAGGAAATAGTAGGATTTAGAGAGGGATACCTAGAATTCTCAAACAGTGAATTCTAATTCTTCCCCAAACTACAAATCCTAGGATTCCATAGTATGCAGCCACAGCAGTTAAAATGGAACCATAGTGCGGTAACTGTGTGGTGTGAATTGCCCCTCCTTGGAGGCTTCAATATGTTGATGTTGTTTTGTGCCCTCAAGTAGGAGACCCTATCAAGGGGTTTTCTTGGCAAGATTTCTTCAGAGGAGGTTTGCCATTTATTTCCCCTGAGGCTGAGAACATGTGATTTGCCCAGGGATTTCATGAACAAGCTTTTGTTGCTAACAACCTGTATGGCTGCATCTGCACTACATAATGCTTTATCAGTCATTTATTTATTTATTTATTTATTTCAAACCCAAGGCTGTTCTCAGATAAAAACATTTTAAAATCTTTCCTAGCTCCATCCTATGGAATACTTTGAATTCTGTTGTAGCACCAGAGCTCTCTGACAGAGAAGGTTAAATAATATAATATATATTTTTTACTCGCTTGTCCCCAAAGTTTGAGGCATGGTATAGCACAGATTAAAAGGCCAAAGACCATATAAATACATCTAGTTAAAACACATAAACATAGGGCACTTTAAAATAAGCCAACATAACATTTAAAATATTCCAGTTTAAAATTCATAGTTTAAAACTGGCAGGGTAAGCTCGCTAGAAGAGATAGGACTTTAATACTGCTTTAAATTCAGACAGTATATTTAGCTGTACAAGCAGCAGGTTGTTCCACAGTCTGGGGGCGGCCGACAAAAATGTCCTCTGGTGACTGTTGCCATTCTAGTCTTGGTTGGCTGAAGTAAATCAGTGGGCCCCAAACTTTGGTCCTCCACATATTCTCAAACTATGGGGGAGATTAACTTCAGTAGTTTCCAAGGTTTGGTCCTCCTGATGTTTTGGATTTCAGATCCCAGAATTCCAGACTGTTCATCAAGCTGGCTGGGGCTTTTGGGAGCTGAACGTCCAAAACATCTGGAGGACCAAACCTTGGAAACTACTGAAGTTAATGTCCCCCAGAGAACCTGAGTGTACACTGTGGATTATATGGGAGGAGGTGATCCTGTAGGTAACCTGGACACAAACTAAGTAGGGTTTTAAAGGTAATAACCAACACTTTGCATTTTGCCCAGAAACTAACTGGCAGCCATTTGTGTGATTTTAATATTGGTGTGATACATGCATGCCTAGATGTACCAGCAATCAACCTGGCTGCCATATTTTAAACTATCTCACAAATTACAACCCCCAGAATTTCATAGCCTTGAGTCACAACAGTTAAAGTGGTGTACAAAAAACAAAACAAAACAAAACTGCAATAATTCTGCAATGCAGTTGCAGCCTATATGGAGTTTATCTCTTCTTTGCTGTTGTTGTATGACTTTTGTGGGGGTTTTGGGCTATGTGGCCATGTTCTGGAAGAGTTTATTCCTGACGTTTCTTCCAGAACATGGCCACATAGCCCCAAAATCCCACAAAAAAAAACAACTATGGAGTGCAGCCGTTAAAGCCTTCAACTTCACATTGCCTTCAGGTCATGACCCTATGTTGAGCCTATCATGGGGTTTTCTTGGCAACTTTCTTCAGAAGGGGTTTACCATTGCTGTCCTCTGAGGATGAGAGAGTATGACTTAACCATGGTCACCCAGTGGGCTTAGAAGGCTGAGCTGGTATTTGAACCCTGGTCTCCAGAGTCCTAGTTCACTGCTCAAACCACTACACCATGCTGGCTCCCTTATCTCTCCTAATGCTTAAGAAATATATGCATGATTTGTATTGGCCCTGTTCTCTGGACTACAGAGAACATACCATTCACATATGCAAAAGGTTATTTACAGTGGCCCCTCCACTGGGATTAGGCTTGAAGGACCCCTGTGAATGTGGAAAAACTACAAATGAAAAAGCGCTATTCTGTTTACCTGAGAGAAAACCACTCTAGGAATTTCTAGGTTCTAAAGTGCAACTCTATAGTCATCATCTGCCAGAAACTGACCATAGGATCATGTTGGAGGACCTGCAAATGCCTAGAGAAGTGTTTTATCTAGAAACCTCTAGGTTCTCCAGCACAAATGGTCAACTTCCAGCAGAGTTGCACTAGAGGATTTAGAGATTCCTAGAGTAAACATATTAAGCAAAACCACAAATAATCAAATATGCTAAAATCAAAGCAGCAAATGTGGAGGGACAACTGTATTTTCCCTTAAGGAACATGGAAGCACACAAGAAGTCAAAAAGAAAGAACCTTGTGGCACTCTAAGGGAAAACAGGAACATCTGAGCTTTAGCAGTCAAGGTCCACAGCCCCACATCATTTGAACTGATTTGCAGCCTACACTTTTTGGGCGTAGCTGTTAATCCCATCTGGAGCAGGCCAGCTGAATTAATAAGATTTACATATGTGGAGAGATCTTATAGCACCTTTGAGACTCATTGAAAGAAAGAAGTTGGCAGCATGAGCTTTCATAGACTATAGTCTACTTCCTCACATGCATTTAGATTTACATATGTTTGATTTACAATTTAACAGGTCTATTCTTCTTTTACTAACACCTGGATTTAGATAGCATAAAGGAATCATGAATGCAGTTGTTGTTGTTGTTGTTGTTAACTGCCCTCCAGACATCACTGACCCATGGCAACCCTATGAATAAGACATCTCCAGGACTCCCTGTCCTCTAATGCCTTTTGTTGTTGTCCAAGTGATTTCCAATTTATGACAATCCTAAGGCTTGCCATAAGCCTTCATGGTATTGCCATGAGCAATCATGGAATCTCCTCCTGGACAGAAGGTTGAAATGGAGGATAGGTCCTGGAAAAGGTTCAACCTGTTCTCTTCGCCTTCCCCTGAGGCTGAGAGAGTGTGATTTGCCCAGTGGGATTCCCAAGTTAGGGCAACCCTAAGGTATCATGGGGTTTTCTTGGGCCAGATTTCTTCAGAGAGGGGTTTGCCATTGCCATCCTCTGAGGCTGAAAGAGTGTGACTTGCCCAAGGTCACCCAGTGGATTTCCATGGCTGAGTTGGGATTTGAACCCTGGTCTCCAGGGTCATAGTCCAACACTCAAACCACTACATCATGCTGGCTCTCTCACACTATCACACTACTAAATCCTTGCATTTTCATAAAGGAATAATGGGAGAAGCCACTGTCAGGACAGATCCAGTGGGTTTCCATGGTTGAGCTGGGATTCGAACCCTGGTCTCCAGGGTCATAGTCCAAGGCTCAAACCACTGGCTGCAAATGCCTATATTCACACAAATAAGACTGACTCAACTTTTCAAATTAATTCATTCATTCATCTTTCAATTGAAAATAGGTACAAGGACAAGGGTGTCCTTTTCCTATATTGCTTTTTGCCATTTAATTAGAGCCTCTCCAGAGACAATAGGTAGGTCAAGGGAACATATTCAATACATTACTACTAATCATACAGACATTGTAATCCATTTATACAGTGGGCTCTTGGTATCTGCTGGGGTTTGGTTCCAGGACCATCCCTGGTTACCATAATCCATGGATGCTCAAGTCCTGTTACATACAATGGTAGAGTAAAATGGTGTCCCTTATATAAAATGGAAAACAAGGTTTGCTATTTGAAATTGATGTATTTTTGAAATATTTTCAAGTCGTGGATAGTTGAATCCGCGGATAAAGAATCTGTGGAGGTGGAGGGCCAACTGTATGCACTTGATACACTTTTGGGCCTGAATAGACAGGCCAAAATAAAGCTGCTTTGGGTCACTTAGGCGGGTTACAAACCGCCATTAGGGACGTCCTGAGGATGTCCCAGTTTGAAAAAGGGGCGTCTCTTCTAGATGCCCCTTACCCTATCATGGACTCAGTCCATACAAAATGGCAGCACCCTGTTCATATGGGCGCCGCCATTTTGACGTAGCGGACACTCTGCATCCGCACATGGCGCACTGGAAGTGATGCCGCGAGTGCGCCCTTTGGCACTCGCGGCGCCTCTTCCCGGGCCTGAGAAGGAGCGCGATTTCCGCGCTCCTTCTCTGCAGCATCTGGGAGCCACGCCGTTTAAAGGCTGTGGTTCCCGGACGCTGCAAGCGGAGGCAGAGCCAGACCGCTGCTTCTCAGCGGTCTGTAACGCGCCCTTGAAGGTATGCTGTTTTAATGACACACACATCTTAAGACCACAGAAGCTGTGCCAAAGCTGCGCTCCAGTCCTTAGGACTGGACTGTGGCTTTGGCACGGCTTTCAGCCTCTTTGGACACATGCGGCATTTAAACAGCACACTTCCAAAGTGGCCCAAAGCAGCTTTATTTTGGCCTGTCTCTTCGGGCCCTTTTATTTCTTAAGAACCCTTTTGAAACTTACATGTGTGTTACGTCCCTTCAAGCTGCCTGCTAACTTGTGGTAAACCCACAAATTTCATAGGGTTTTCTTAGGCAAGGAATACCCAAGAGGTGGTTCTGAAACTTACCAATTCTTAAATCAGTTTTTGAACAACATGGCAATTATTCCAGCATAAAAATGTTTTGTCAAGAATCTTTCATTTGAACACCCCTCTTAGAACAGAATTCAAAATCAAGGATATAATTTTGATATCCCCTCACTGGTTTTAAGTATTGAAAAAGATCTTGGCCAAATCTTGCGAACAACACTCCATGATAAGGTTGCCTTTGGGTTACCATAAATTGGAAACAATTTGAAGGCACACAGCAACAACAAAAACAAAGGCAATTTTATTTTCTTGCTCCAGAATGGCAAGGCTGACTTCTAATATAGGTGTTAGGTGGGGATAAAAAGCCTTTTCTTAATATGTGGAGGGGGGATTAGCAGAGGGCCCCTAAGCATGTACAGAATGCCTCCCATAGAATCATATTCCCCATTAACACTCTTTTTAAAACTTGCAACAAATGACAAGGATTTTGCTCTTCTTAAAACAAACAAACCTTTTAACACTGTAGCTAGTTTCCCAAAAACTCATTGCCCCCAATAGTTTTGTTTTAAATTGTAATCTCAATACAAAGCTTTTAAACAATACTCAAGTTTGCTGGGGATGGTAAATGTGAGGCCCTCTAGATGTTGTTGCATTGCACCTCCCAGCAGCCTTTGCTATTATAGCCAGGGCTAAGGGATGCTGGGAGCTGCAGTTCATCCACATCTGGTGGGCCTCACAGTCCCCACTCATGCTGCAGATTGAATGTGTTGGCCCTGCTTTCTGGACCATTGGAAACACTACCCCACACAGATATAAGATGTTCATTTGGTGAATGATGGGTGAGTGTAGGAAAGAGCCCTATGATGGCAATCTGTTGTTGATGTATGCCTTCAAGTCATTTCCAATTTATGGCAATCCTAACAAAACTTTTCTTGTTGTGTGCCTTCAAGTCATTTCCAACTGTTTCCAGCTTCCAACTATGGCAACCCAAAGGCAACCTATCATGGGGTTTTCTTGGCAAGTCTTTTCAGAGGGGGGGGGGGTGCCACTTCCATCCTCTGAGGCTGAGAGAGTGTGACATGCTCAAGGTTGCCCAGTGGGTTTCCACGGCCGAGACAGTATTTGAATTCTAGTCTCCAGAGTCACAGTCCAATGCTCAAACCACTACACCATGCTGGCTGCAAACCTATTATGAGGTTTTCTTGGCAAGTTTTTTCAAACAGGGTTTGCCATTGCCATCCTCTGAGACTGAGAGGTTGTGACTTGCCCAAGGTCATCCGGTGGGTTTATGTGGATGTATTTCAGAGGAAGGAACTGGCAAAACCACTTTGGGCAAGTCACACTCTCTCAGCTTCAGAGGGTGGCACTGGCAAATCCCCTCTGGAGAAACATAATAGGTTCACCTTAGGGTCACCATAAGTCAAAAATGACTTGGAGGCACACAAAAAACCAGACAGGGTGGTTGAGAACATAGGGTTGCCATATGTGGCAGGTAATAACAAATCCCTATTTTCATGTATGAAATGCTGGAAGGCATGAAGCTGTGTTGATATTGACAAACCAGTTCTGGAAACCAGTTCTAGCAGTTTTCTCTTCCACCAAGAACATGTTTTTCAAATAATGCTAATGGATCCTAACTGACCATTTAAGAACAAGCCTCCTCTAAACACTCTGCATTACAGGCATGTCTCATTTTAAAAAAGCTTCTGAGGAGCCTTTTTACAAGGTCTTCTTAAGCCCAACCAGCCCTCTTTTTTCCTCCTCAGTCTCTGGCGGGGTACAAACCGCCGCTTTGCGGCGGTCTCCCGCCGCCGCCGGTAGGTCCATTGGGGAGCCGGAGCCTTCAGACGGCGCAGCTCCCGCGCAGACCAAAAAAGAAGCTCCAAAATGGAGCTTCTTTTTTCAGTCGCGTTTGTCACGTAGCGAGGCGCCAGGGGCGCACTCACTACGTCATAAAGGCTGAGACACGTCCGGACGCTCAGCGTCCGATACGTAAAGATGGCGGCGCCCATGTGGAAGGGGCACCGCCATCTTGTACGTATAGGATACGTACTAGGGTTAGGGGGGTGCGGAAGCACCGCCCCTTCCTAACCCTAGTACGTATCCTATACGTACTATATGGCGGTTTATATCCCGCCTCTGTCTAGCTGGATGTTTTATTTTCACAGCCTCACCCTTAGAAAGAGGGCAACACAGATTTTTACTGTCAGGTTATAGCAGTCTTAGAGGTGTGTCTATACTGTAGAAATAATACAGTTTGATATCACTTGCCATTGCTCTATCCCACACTGTCACTACTTTAAATGCTGTAGTTCTATCCTATTGATTCCAGAGATTTGTAGTTTTGTGGGGCACCAGCATCCTTTGGTAGAGAAGGCTAAAGACCTTCCAAAACTACAAATACCAAGATTTCATGGGATGAAGCTACAGCACTTAAAATGATGTCAAAGTGCATTATTTCTACAGTGTAGATGCACCCTGAGAACTCTAAATGCCCACCATCACCGCCAAATACAAACCCTAGGATTCCGTAGGATGGAGCTACAGCGCTTAAAGTGGTGCCAAACTGCATTATTTCTACAGTGCAGATGCACCCTCAGGAAAGGTCCACATGCTCTACCTTGGACATTTTTTAGGGGACTTCCATGTCTCTGACAGAAAGCAGTGTCAACCCCCCTCCCCATATTCCTTTTGCTAAAAGGGAAGAAGAGCATCCTGGTTGCAAGGGAGAGCAAGAGCAGGAAAAGTTAGAAGAGGAAAACAAACCCAAGGAACATATTTGCACCAGTCCCCACCTTAGAGCCATGTCAGCCAAGAGAGAAACCAACAAAGCTCTCTGACAGAGAAGGCAAATGCAAACCCAAATTAGGAAGAGAAGCTAATACCCCAGAGGACAGGATCAGAATTCAAAATGAATAGACTAGAAAGCTGAATAGACTAGAAAGCTGGGCCAAAGCTAACAAAATGAAATTCAACAAGGAGAAATGTAAGGTACTGCACTTAGGACAGAAAAATGAAATGCATAGATACAGGATGGAGGATACCTGGCTGAATGAGACTACATGTGAAAGGGATCTGGGAGTTCAAGTAGACCACAAGATGAACATGAGTCAACAATGTAATGCGGCAGCTAAAAAGGCCAATGCAATTTTAGGCTGCATCAATAGAACTATAATGTCTAGATCAAGGGAAGCAATAGTGCTTTGGTCAGGCCTCACCTGGAATACTGTGTCCAGTTCTGGGCACCACAATTCAAAAAGGATATTGAGAAACTGGAGTGTGTCCAAAGAAGGGCAGCTAAAATGGTGAAAGGTCTGGAAACCATGCCCTATGAGGAACGACTTAGGGAGCTGGGGATGTTTAGCCTGGAGAAGAGAAGGTTAAGAGGTGATATGATAGCCCTGTTTAAATATTTGAAGGGATGTCATATTGAGGAGGGAGAAAGCTTGGTTTCTGCTGCTCCAGGGAACAGGGCCCGGAGCAATGGATGCAAGCTCCAGGAAAAGAGATTCCACCTCAACATTAGGAAGAACTTCCTGACAGTGAGGGCTGTTCAACAGTGTAACACGCTCCCTTAGAGGGTAGTGGAGTCTCCCTCCTTGGAGGTCTTTTAAACAGAGGTTGGATGACCATCTGTTGGGTATGCTTTGGTTGAGAGTTCCTGCATGGCAGGGGTTGGACTGGATGGCCCTTGGGGTCTCTTCCAACTCTATGATTCTATGAACACCCCTCTGAACAAATATTGCCAAGAAACCCCCATGATAGGCTCACTATAGATCAAAAACGATTTGAAGGCATACCAGAAGAAGAGCTGGGCAGTGGCAGCACTCTCACTGCAGAATTAATGCCATTTGTCATTGCTTTAACTGCCATGCATCCCAATGCTATGGAATTCTGGGGTTTGTAGTTTTGTGAGATAGCCTTCTGTGTCAGAGAGCTCTGGTACCACAACAAACTACAGATCCCAGGAGACTTGAAGTGATATCAAACTATTTAATTCTGAAGTGTGGCAGCAGCCATTGTAACATCAAAAACAAAACAAAGCAGGAAACCAACCCAACAACAACAGAAACATTATGTTTCAACACATTTTTTAAAATTAAAAACTCACTATGAGCACATGTGAAGTGAAATACGCAGCCAGGTGTGCCTTGTATAAGAAAGCAACATTTTGAACCTTCTAGAAGCATAAAAACATCTACCAAAATGTGTTCAAGCATGATTTCGCCCCCACCAGCCAGGGTGACCAGATGTCCTAACCGTGAAGGTGGACAAGGCACCACAAAATGTAGGATGTTCAAGAAAAGGGTAGGACCTTACAAAATAATAGCTAAAAACACTAATATAAATATAAATTACTTTTGTTATTCTGCACTGAGCTGTATTTTTCTGATGAACTTAAAAGGCCTTCTTGGCTTGCAATATATTTACAGAACTCTGAGCAAGACAAAGGCTTAATATTGTAGTTAACCAGCAGCAAACTCTTGAATGAATCAACAGTTAAGTTACTCCTTTGATTTGTCCATTCGTATTGATTTCAATGTCATATTATATTATAATCATCTCTCGTTTGCAGAATAGTTTTCACTTAAATTAATAATTACCAACTCCTTGACTTTCACTGGCTGTCTGTTGGTTGCAGATATTGAACTCTGTGATTGTACTGCAAGGTTTGCATTCTGTGATGCTAAAGTCTGTTACTTAATTGTTTTATTAAAGTTGATTTGTTGCTATAAATTAAGCGGAGCCAGTTTTCAAATAACATAAGAAAGCCTAAATATTTATTCTTTGTTATAATGTGTGTGAACAAACTTTTGGAAAAAGAAGGGCATTAGTGCTGAGATACATTCTTATATTAATGTTTTCAAGCCAAATACACTGGTTGCATTGATTTTTAAAAAATTATCCCTACTCTCTCTCAAATCCCTGCTCTGCCTACTGGGTGACCTTGGGTAAGTCACACTCTCTTAGCTTCAGAGGAAGGCAATGGCAAACCTTTTCTGCATATATCTTGGCAAGAAACCCCCATGAAAGGTTGATTTGTAGGGTCACCATATGTCAGAAACAACGGAAGGCACACAACAACAAGAAGAGATTATACAATCAGCCTGATATAATCCATTCTGCATAGGTACTAGACTGATAGATGGATTTTATTGTCTGTTGTGATCTATCCAGTCTCAGCCTCTTTTGCTCCAGAGACTGATTAATATCAAATCTGCAAATTCCATCTCAATAGCTTCGCAGGACATTTTTACCTCTGCAAAGAAACAAGTGTTGTGGCATCTTAAAGACTATCTGATCTTATTTAGCATAAGCTTATTTATTTGGTGTAATACAGTGAGTGAACTGGCAGATTATTTCAGTAGGTACAAGCTGGAGGAAGGAGTGTAATGAATAGGTGTGTTTCCCTGGCCAGTGGGGATTCGGAGTCATAGGCGCAGTACAAAACATCAAAAAATGGTGGCCTTCCAGTGCCTGTTTTTCCTCCAAAGGAAAGCCGCAGCTGCCAAATTGCACGACTTCCCTCTGGCGGAAAAAGAACCCGCAAAAAGCGGGTTCATTTAAAGCTGCAGGGGCAGCATAACAAGTGCGCCACTGGCAAACTCATTATGTAAGTGTTGTGCGGATGGTGTGCAGCACTTATGTAACAATGCCTGTGCCCATGTATACAGGGCACCACCATTGTTACGCCGCCATTAATGTTCTAGGGTTAGGGACTGTGCGGTTGCCCCGCAGACCCTAACCTTAGAATCGGCCCTGGAATGCCACTTATTGGCAGTATGTACCGAGCCACAGTCTCCAGAGTCATAGTCCAACACTCAAACCTCTACATCACACTGACTCATCTCCTCTTGACCAAATCTTTTTTATATAGTAATATGATATCAGTGAGAAGAACTAATTATTTAATGTCAATTAAGTGTTGAAACTTGTTCTAAATTTGTCAAGAGGACAACTTAATTACATTTTTAAAAACTATTTAAATTGAAACATGAAGACACACAACACACATTACTGAAACTAGACATTTCTTTGTTTTTATACAATCAGGCAGACCTCTGAAAGTTGTAGAAATACTTGAAAATTCCATGTGAGGGGGAAAAACCAAAAGGAAAATAAAATGTAAAAGAAAGATGTTAAGAATATAATTTCAGAAAAGTTTCTCCTCTGCTTTAGAAAACACCATTTCAAACACACTTCCATTCAAACATCCTAGCCAGAATTGCATCATAAGAAGCAAATAGAATAGAGACTCTATTGAATCAGTGAGAGTTGCCTATGGGTAAACACACCATTTAACAGTTTATTTAGTGTGTCTATTCAAATTGAAATTAACTAATAGGGGAAGCATCTGGAAGGCCATGAGTTTCCTTTCCTAGCCCTGAGTAGGAAGTACTAATCATTCAAGTATAAGAGCCTTCTGCTGTTGTAGCACTTTCTGCTTTGTAAACTATAAACTGTTGGAAGAGTATGGGAGACCCAGTTTAGATCTGTGCCTACTTTGTTGCTAACTGCTGTCAAGTTGATTTCCACTTATAGTGATCCTACAAATGAGAGACCTCTTCCAGGTCACTTTGTGCCCAAACAGACAGGCCAAAATAAAGCTGCTTCGGGCCCAAAGTGTGCTGTTTAAATTTGGAAGTGTTCTGTTTAAATGATGCATGCGTCTTAAGAGGCCCAAAGCTGCGCCAAAGCCACACTCCAGTCCTAAGGACTGGAGCATGGCATTGACAAGCTTCTGGCCTCTTAAGATGTGTGTGTCATTTAAACAGCATATCTTCAAAGTGACCCAAAGCAGCTTTGTTTTGGCCTATGTGTTCGGGCCCTGAGTTATTAACAGGATCCAGCCCTTGCAAACTCAGGGCTGTGGCTTCCTTGACTGAGTCTATTAATCTGGAATGTGGTCTTCCTCTTTTCCTACTGCCTTATGCATTCTTGTTGTTGTGTGCCTTCAAGCCCTTCTCGATTTATGGAGATCCTATCATGGGGTTTTCTTGGCAAGATTTGTTCTGGGGAGGTTTGGCATTGCCTTCACCTGAGTCTGAGTGAGTGTGACTTCCCAAGGTCACACAATAGGTTTCATGGCTGAGTGGGGATTCGAACCCTGGTCTCCAGAGTTGTAGTCCAACACTCAGACCACTATACCACACTGCCTCTTGCCTTATACTTTTACCAAGCATTATGATCTTTTCTAGTGAGTCATGTTTTTCATTATATGACCAAAGGAATGCTGTGGATATAGTATATCTTGATTTCAGTAAGGCCTTTGACAAAGTTCCCCATGATATTCTTGCAAACAAGCTTGTAAAATGTGGGCTAGACAAGGCAACTGTTACATGGATTTGTAATTGGTTGACTGGCCGAACCCAAAGGGTGCTCAACAACGGCTCCTTTTCACCCTGGAGAGAAGTGACCAGTGGGGTCCCACAGGGCTCTGTCCTGGGCCCAGTACTATTCAATATATTTATCAATGACTTGGAAGACAAAATTGGGGGCATACTTATCAAATTTGCAGATGACACCAAATTAGGGGGAGTAGCTAATACCCCAGAGGACAGGATCAAGATTCAAAATGACCTGAACAGACTAGAAAACTGGGCCATAGCTAACAAAATGAAATTCAACACGGAGAAATGTAAACGAAAAGCACAGATATAGGATGGAGGACACCTGGCTGAATGAAACTACGTGTGAAAGGGATCTAGGAGTCCAAGTAGACCATAAGTTGAACATGAGTCAACAATGTGATGCGGCAGCTAACAAGGCCAATGAGATTTTAGGCTGCATCAATAGAAGTATAGTGTCTAGATCAAGGGAAGCAATAGTGCCACTATATTATGCTCTGGTCAGGCCCCACCTGGAATATTGTGTCCAGTTCTGGGCACCACAATTCAAAAAGGACATTGAGAAACTGGAGCGTGTCCAAAGGAGGACGACTAAAATGGAGCTGGGGATGTTTAGCCTGGAGAAGAGAAGATTAAGAGGTGATATGATAGCCCTGTTTAAATATTTGAAGGGATGTCATATTGAGGAGGGAGAAAGCTTGTTTTCTGCTGCTCCAGAGACTAGGACCCGAAGCAATGGATGCAAACTGCAGGAAAAGAGATTCCACCTCAACATTAGGAGGAACTTCCTGACAGTCAGTAAGGGCTGTTCGACAGTGGAACAAACTCCCCCGGAGTGTAGTGGAGTCTCCTTCCTTGGAGGTCTTCAAGCAGAGGCTGGATGGCCATCTGTCGGGGATGCTTTGATTGTGATTTCCTGCATGGCAGAATGGGGTTGGACTGGATGGCCCTTGCGGTCTCTTCCAACTCTATGATTCTATGATTCTATGATCCTCTTGGCTTACAGGGAGAGTTCAAGTTTGATCTGTTCTCTTAACAGCATGGAAGGGTGACCATATCTGGTAGTCCTCATAAGGAATCTATACTCAGGACAAGGGGCAACTGTTAGAACAGAACATGGAAAAACAGGATGGTTTCCAGTTGCCATAAGTTGCAAAGTCTACTTTGCCCAGTGATTCCAGAAGTATCCGAGCAGCACTGCGCAGGCGCAGAAAACCCATTTGTATGATTCGCAGAGACCACGAAGAAGAAAGAAGAAGAACCAGAGTGTCATAGTGGTTTGAGTATTGGACTATGATTCTGGAGACCAGGGTTCAATTCCCAGCTCAGCCATGAAAACCATGGGGTGATCTTGAGCAAGTCACACTCTCTCAGCCTCAGGGGAAGACAATGGCACGGCAAACCTTCTCTGAACAAATCTTGCCAAGAATTTGTCATCGTTCTACCGACTTTATGTGTTTTATTGTAAAAACTCAATAAAAAACAAATTAGAAAAAAAATCATGCCAAGAAAACCCTGTGATAGGGCCACCATAAGTCAGAAATTGAAGGCACAGAAGTAGAGAGGGTGAGAATTGAGCTGGGAAAGATGCACAAGACGGAAACTATTTGTAAGCCACTCTGGCAGAAGAGCAGGGTATAAAAACTCTGAATAAATGAATAAATCACAAGCAACTAGATGAATTTGCTTAGGGGAAAAAGCTGACATGATCAAGGTGAATAAAAAATTCTGTCTGGGCCATATCAAATAGATATGGAAAAGCTTTTCTTCATCACTCACATAATACTAAAACCAGAGTCACCCATTGGATGGTGGACAGTCAGGAGAGAGAAAAGGAATTAAAATTGACCCTCCACATTTGCAGCTTTGACTTTTACAGATTTGTTTATTTGCAGATTTTATTAATATGTTCTCTCTATGAATTTCTATGTCCTCCAGTATGGCTCTGTGACCATGTTTTCCCAGAAGTTGAGCTGGAAGACCTAAAAATTCCTAGAGAGAACCTTTCTCTAGGTATTTATTGGTCCTCTAGCACAATTCAATGATTATGGCAGATGTTGACCATAGAGTTGTGCTGGAGGACATAGAAAATTCCTAGATAGGTGTCCTCTCAGGTTAAAAGATCACGTTTTCTTAATTTGCGCTTTTTCCACTTTCACGGTGGGTCCTGCATCCCTAACCCCAATGAATGTGGAGGGCCCACTTGCATATCACCCTGCTGTGGAATTCAAATGGATAGTTATGGATATCAGGATGGTTTTTTGGAAACCGGAGTTTGAATTCTTGCTGAAACTTTGAAATTCCCAGGTGGCCTTGGCCAAGTCACACTCTCTCAGCCTCAGAGGAAAGCTATGGCAAACCTCTTCTGAACAAATCTTGCTAAGAAAACCCCGTAAATAGGATTGCTTTCAGACTGACATATTGGGAATGTTTCCCTAACACCATAAATTGGAAATGATTTGACGGCATGCAACAACAACAATAGACAAATTGCTGGAGGTTAAGGCTATCAGTGGCTACCAAAAATAGATACTACTAGTCATGATGGATGGCTGTATATTACCTTCAGCAATCAGAGGCAACATGTTTGGGAATGCAAGTCCAAGTCTGTGCTGTTTCTGTTGCATTTGTGTCCTGCTTGTGGTTTTTTCAGAGGCTTCTGACTGGCTCCTGTGGGAAACAAGATGAAGGGTTATATAGTCCTTTCTGCTGATTTGTCTGACTTTGGGTTAGGTTCAGTGAAGCAACTCCCAGAAACACATCTGTTCAGGAAACCTAAGGCAAATAAACATTGTGAAGCCTTTAAGATGTTGCAAGGATTCTTTGTCTTGTCAGTTGCTGACTAAAGTGGCTCCCATCCCCAATCAAGAAATATATTTTATTATTCATTATATTATTTATCAGGGTTGGAAATTTGTATAAAAATCCAAAGGCCAGGGATTTGGGGTGTGTGTGTGTGTTAAACTGTTTTGCTTGTTTGCTTTTAACTAGTTTTTTGCATTAATGTGTAGTAGGGCTATACGAATCTAGGACTAAATCAGAAAATTAAACAGTAAAATGCAGTTCAGATGTTATGGCCAGCAGCTTAAACAATAACTGTTCTTTAAAAAGTACTTTTTAAAAACAAGTTGTTTTGGTTAAGCGTGAATTGGAGGATCTGTTTCTGAATGGCATTTCTTGCACTGTAAAATAGTGACTGAAAACAAGCAACTGACATGGATACTGGTCTAACAACTAACAATAAACTGTTAATGTTAATTTTTTAGAATTCAGCCATTGTTGTCGGAAAATAGTAACAATAGTCATATTATTTATATTTATATATAATCAATTTAGAAAACCAAGAATGTTTTTTAAGCCATTTGGTTTAAACTAGACAAACCTGTTATTTATTAATAAATTATTAATGTAGTGCTAATTGCTATATTGAGCCAGCATGGTGTAATGGTTTGGACATTGGACTATGACTCTGGAGATTAGGGTTCAAGTCAAGCACAAAAACCCACTGGGTGTCCTTGGGCAAGTCACACTCTCTCAGCCTCAGAGAATGGCAATGACAAACCTCCTCTGAAGAATCTTGCCAAGAAACCCCTATGATAGATTTGCATAGGGTCACCATAGGGCAAACATGACTTGGAGGCACAGAACAACAATGGCTTTATTTGGTTTATTTACTTACTTATTGTAATTGCTTCATTGATTTACTATTGTTTTGTTTATTTATTGCATTTACATTGCATATTTCTTTCAGTGACGTCAATACAGCATACAATTCCCTCCTCCACCCCCATTTTATTCTTACAACAATCCTGTATGTATTAATATGTATTTTGTTAATTTATTTTAGTAGAATGTATGCCTTAGGCAGGTTTATTTTATTTTATGTTTAACTGATTGTAAGTGTAGTGCTGACTAAATTTACAGTGCTTTATAAATAATGCTTAATAATAAACCTGTAACGTACATTAAACTCAGCAAAGTCAACCAGTGAGTTAAATTATGATTGCTATTATTGCATTAATTTATATCCCTTCTTTCCCCGTCTGGGTTCAAGGCAGCTTTTGTTGTTGCTGTGTGCTTTCCAACCATTTCTGATTTATGGGGACCCTAAGACAGGTGTTCTGGGGCTGAGAATGTGTGAAAAAGCTAACATCCTACCCAAGTACTATAAAATTAAAGTCAGAATAGAATTTAAAAGAGTTAAAAACATGACAAAAAGAAAACAATAAGCTGTAGAGCACATTCTGCAGGCACATTTATCCTGAGAAATCACCCCTCAGAGGCTGACAACATGAACAAAGTCCCCATTTGCAAATGAAAGGCTAGCCTAACCTCTCTAAAGGAAGGGATTTGCAAATCCTGAGGGCAGCCACCAAGAAGGCCTTCTCCAGTGTTCTCCCTCATGCAAAATAAAAGCTAAAAACACCCTATAAAATGTAAATGTATGCTTCTTAATCATGCTCAAGATGGAGGACTTTTTGAAATTCCTCCAGGACAGAAATGTAGGCTATGTCCTGGGAAAGGAGGACCTCTAGGCCCCTTGGATGTTGAAAGGGCAACCTTGGAAGATCTCAAGATCTTCTCTAAATAGGACCAGAACAAAACAGAACTTTGTAGCCAGCCCTTTGAATTCGGTCTATGAAGATGCTTGCAGCCAGGAGAACTGTTGCAACCAGACCCAGTTAATAAGACTTGATTGCAGCTGCTTGGACCAGTTTCATTTATTATTATTATTATTATTATTATTATTATTATTTATAAAGCACTACATGTAAATTACACGGTATAGCAAATAGCAAGATACAAATAAAAGCCTGCCTAGGGTGCACAATCTAAGAACAAGAGGAAAAATTTAAGACTGGCAACATATCATTAAAATATCAGTAAAACAATGAAAGAATCATACATATAGCCAGCAATGAAAGATCCGAGTATGTTTAACTGCCAGGACTTTATCCTATGGTATTGTGGGAATTTGTAGTTTGGTTTAGTGGTTTGAGCGTTGGAGACCAGGTTTCGAATCCTGGCTCAGCCATGGAAACAAACTGGGTGACCTTGCGGAAAGTCACACTCTCTCAGCCTCCAAGGATGACAATGGCAAACCCTCTGAAGAAACGTGCCGAGAAAACCTCACTATATGGTTGCCTTAGGGTCGCCATAAATTGGAAATGACTTGAAGGCACACAACAACAACAACAACAACAACAACAGGGCATGGCACCCTTTGGTGGAGAAGGTTAAGGACTTTGTACAACTACAACTCCCAGGATTCCATAGTTTGGGGAAGCACCACAGCTCTCTGATAAAGCAAGCTGAATATCTCACGAAACTACAAATCCCAGGCTCCAGTGGGATAGAGTCATGGCAATTAAAGTGGTGTCAAATTGCTTTAATTCTGCAGTGCGGAAAGACCCCTAACATGAATTTTGCTGGCTTAAATGTTACACCAGTATTTGGGTTTTATTTTGTAGTGTGTGCTTTAATTTTTAAAAAATAACTTTATGTTGTTTTTCAACATTTCTATACTGATTATAAACTACATTTTTACCGTGCGTAAATTTCAGTGTTAGATTCTTTTAGAGGCTTCTTTTTGTGAGCCAACTTGGGGAGGAGAGAGGCAGCATATAAATGAAACGAACTCTCAAAACTGAATTTTGAGTCACAGTTTTTTAAAAAAGGAACTTGCCCAAGCCTTTGGGAATTGCAGCAAAAAGTGCTGCAAGGAGGAGACATGCTTTGTGTTGCACCACTAAACCAGTTAATGACCAAATTGGGTGCATCTGCACTGCAGAAATAATGCAGTTTGACACTCCTACTATGGCTCCATCCTACATAATCCTGGGATTTTTAGTTTGTGAGGCACCAGGATTCTTTGACAGAGAAGGCAGAATACCTCGCCAAACTACTAATCTTAGGATTCTGTAGGATAGAGTAATGGTAGTTAATGTGGTGTCAAACCACTTTAACTCTGCTGTGTGGATACAACCCCTAAGCATGGGTTTCGCTCTGGGTGACCAGATGTCATAACCTCAAAAGGAGGACAAGGGACTGTGAAATGTAGGATATTCAAGAAACATGTAGGGCATTCCCAAACAAAGGCTAAAAACACTCACATAAATGTAAATTCACACTTCTTGGTCATGCTCAAAATGGAGGACATTGTGGAATTCCTCCTGGACAAAAGGAACTTAAAATGTAGGGCATGTCCTGGAAAAGGAGGACATGTAGCCACCCTGGTTTTGCTCTGGCTTGAGTGTTACACCGGCGCTTGGGTTCTGTGTGCTTTAATTTTCAAAACCTTTGTATGTATACTGCAATGCCGGACTCCCTCAGACATTTTAGTTTTGGGAGAGGCCAGTATGGCAGATAGTCAGTTGGTCGTTAAATTAATGGCTTAAAATCAAATGTCTCATGGCAAAAGGGTGAGGCCTCAGGCAGCCATATTTTCTGTGGAGTCAGTCCCTTGTAACTCAAAGGGATTTTATTTCTGTTTAGGATCTTACCGAAACCTTAAAGGGACCCAGTGTGGTGTTGTGGTCTGACAGAGTTCGAATTCCTGCTCAGCCATGGAAACCCGCTGGGTGGCCTTGAGCAAGAAGTCACACTCTCTCAGCCTCAGAGGATGGCAACGGCAAACCTCTTCTGAAGAAATCTGGCTCAAGAAAACCCCATGATGCCTTAGGGCTTCCCTAAATTGGGAAACCCACTAGGCAGGTCACACTCTCTCAGCCTCAGGGGAAGGCTGAGGGAACAGCTCGAACCAGGGTGACCAGAGGTCCTCCTTTTGCAGGACCCATCCTCCATTTCAACCTTCTGCCCAGGAGGAGATTCCCAAATATCCTCCTTTTGCAGCATAACTAAGACCACACACACACACACACACACACACACACACTATTAGTTATGCTGCAAAAGGAGGATATTTGGGAATATACATATACATATACATATATATATATATATATATATATATATCCCCTGCCTTTCTGCCAGGGCTGGGACTCAGAGTGGCTTACAACACATTAAAAAAATACATGCTAAGAAGCATAATTTGACATTGATATGAGTGGGTTTTTTTTCTTTTCATAATCTCCTCCATTTTCCATTGCATTAGCCTCCTTTAGGGTTAGGGCATCTGGTCAACCCTGAGTATGACGCCACTTCAATCACCACAGCACCATGCTATGGAATTCTGGGAATTGTCGTGGGTAGCAAATCTGGCCCAGAAAACCCCATTGATCATAAATTGGGAAACCACGTTGGGCAAGTCACAGTTTCTCAGCCTCCAAACCCAACTCAAGCCATGCCTGTGGTGGAAAGCAGGGCACATTACTACTTTTCCTTTGCCAATATTGAAAGAGGGCATCCTCCTGGATGCAAGGGAGGAGTTTTAGGAGAGGAAAAAGGAACCCCAAGGAAGGTGTTTGCACCCTCTTTCCTTCTCCTTGGTGCAGTTTTAAAGGAGTTTATCACACAAAGAAGATTGGGAGTTTATCCCGTGAATATCCTGGAAAAGGCACATAGGCCTGTTACAGACTGCCAAAATAAAGCTGCTTCGGGTCTTTTTGGAGGTATGCTATTTAAATAATGCATGGGTCCTAAGAGTCCAGAGGTCGCGCCAAAGCCACACTCCATTCCTAAGCACTGGAGTGCAGCTTTGGTGCAGCCTCTGGATTCTTAGGACGCATGCATCATTTAAACAGCATACCTCCAAAGAGACCAGAAGCAGCTTTATTTTTGGCAGTCTGTAACAGGCCATAATTACGTGAAACGATTTCACACAACGTCACACAAACCCCACCATTAAAATGGTCACAAAGAAGCATTAACACGCATCTTTTTATACTTCCGGGATTTCAGTGACATTGCATAACTTTATTTGAGCAATTGCATGTGGTAATCATTCACGTAATTACTCACCATTTTTGCTTTATTATTTTAAGCCATGTTTTATGTTGTAAATTGTTTAATTGTATTTTATGGGGGATTCGTGGGTTATGGATTGTTTTAATGTTGTAAGCCACCCCGGTTGCATTGTGCAGGAGGGTGGAATAAAAATAAATTTTATTATTATTATTTGCAGGATCCTTTAAATGCACTTTAATCTCTCTTTAATGCTAAAATTAGCCACAGTGTGATAAACTCCTTAGACTAGAGCCATGGCGGCACAGAGCCCCAGGAAGAGGCTCCAGGAGGAAGCCGCCTGCTCCATCTACAATTACTTTTTCTGGTAACCATCAGTGTCCCTGGGCTTTGGGCATAACTTCTTCCAAGGATGCCTGGAGGGGGGTAACCTAGCTGCCCCAGAGGCCACCTCCTGCCCACAGCGTCGCTAGAAGGTGCCCCGGAAGAGCCTGGAGGCCAACTGCCAACTGTTCAACATGGAGCCCAGCATCGCCCATGAGCTTTGCACCCAGGTAGACAGGCTAGAGGGAGGTTGGAGAGTCTGCCATGAGCACCAGGAGCCCCTCAAGCTCTTCTGTCACCCTTTGCATGGCCTGCAACCGGGCCAAGGAACGCTGGCGCCACCAGGTGGTTCTCCAGGAGGAAGCAACCCAGGAGTGCCAGTTATGCTTGGGCTGATGATGATGATCATTATTTTATTCATTGAAACAGTTGTGCACAAAAAAAGTAAAACTTTCTATTCTAATTATTTTTAGCTCAACAGCTCATCCTGTAGAAGTCGAAGTAAAAGAGGGAGAAAAAAGTCAAGGTCTTCTGTATTTTTGGAGCTATTTTGAACCATTTTTAAACTGAGCTTTGTTCTCTTTTTCAATCATTCCGCTTTTTTTTTCATCCCACAAAACTAACAAGTAATATAATTAGTGCTGTTCCCCCATACAAAGGATATATAGCAACACCCTGCAATGGTAACGAACCACCCTTTAAAAATAAAACATGCAGGGCTGAGCTGTGTTGGCCACTTAACAAAGGCAAACAAAAAATCTACCAGTGATACTTTTATTGGCCAACCGAAATGCACAATATAATTGTTGCAAGCTTTCGAAGCGCCATGGGCTTCTTCATCAGGCGATGTTAGTCAGATGCCTGCATGTTGTTTCATTCCTTAGTAAAGATCCTATGCTGGGGAGGATATATTTTGTACAGGCAGGTCCTCCTCCTGGGCAGTGGACCTCACTGGAATGGAGGCATACTGGATTGCAAAAGAGGGGTCCCTGTTGAGATGCAAATGCACTTTACATTTCCTGGACTTTGAAAATCTCCCTATTGCCCCATGACCAACCTGCGCTGATGTTTTCCGCACTTTTTTGATAAATCAATTCTGTGCAAGTGTGAACCAGATGGGGATCGGAATCGTTTTAAGTCTGCCCTTTGGCCGGCTGAAGTGGGTCCATTTTGAATCGATTCATGCATGAACGTGAACCACAAGTGGATTATTTTACAGGGAAAAATGCAATAGGAGCAAATGTAGTGGGAACCACGCTTTGCTGTGGAATCGATCCATTGATTCGGATTGCACACCGATTTATCTATAAGTGGGAATGAGGCCCCTGGGGAGTCTAGGGTTCAATGCCCACTCGCCCACAGAAACACACTGATTGGCCTTGGTTAACTCACACTCTCTCAAAGGAAGGCAAAGGCAAACCCCCTGTGAACAAACCTCGCTAAGAAAACCCTGTGGTAGGTTTCAGCTTAGGGTCGCCATGAGTTGGAATCCTAAGGCACACAGGACACATTCCAGAAACTAGACATTTGTTTGTATTTGTACAATCCGGTTGACTGTCTCTGACAGAGAAGGCTCAGTGTCTCACCAAACTACAGTTCCCAGGATTCCCTAGCATTGAGCTGGGGCAGTTAAAGCGGTCTCAAAGTGGATTGTTTCTGCAGTTTGGGACCACCTATAAGGGCTGTAACCCCTATCCTACACAATCCTGGGACCTATAGTTTCACAAGGTCCTTAGCCTTCTTGGCCAAAGTGGCCTCACCAAACTACAGAACCCAGGATAATGCAGGATGGGGACCACCATGACAATTATAATTGCCTTAAGCAATGGCTAATCATAACTAACCAAATTAATGTAAATAACTAAACTATTAACTAAACAACTAACCTTAACTAAATAACTAACTATAACTAAATCCCAAGATAATGCAGGATGGGGACCATGACAATTAAAAATTGCCTTGGAAATGATGCAATAACCAGTAATAACTAACAAAACTAGTGTAAATAACTAAACTATTAACTAAATAACTAACTACTGTATAACTAACTAACTAACTAACTAACCCTAACTAAATAAAAACAACTCAAATAATGCAATCCAGTTTGCAATAACTCTTTAATTAAAAAAACTTCCAAGACTTCTTCTCGCCTGAATGGAAAGCTAAGGGAAAGGAGGGGAGGAGGGGGAGCTCTCTCCCTCTCTCTCACCGATGGAACGTTCGGGCAGCTGCTGCTGATTGGCTGCGGCGCAAAGCTCCAGCTGTTGGTCTTGCAGCTGGAGACATAGGCGCTGCTTGGGAAATCGCCTCTAAGTGGCCCAAGCAAGGCTCTGAGTCGCTTTTGCAGCAGGAGGCTAACACCAGAAGGGCCACCCTTGTTTGGATCCCCCCCCCCCCCAATTTGGATTGGGATCCCTCTTGAAGCAGCTGCCTCAGCCGGGTTTGGAAGGTAAAAGTTTGGGACATGGAAACCCACTTGGCTGGATCACACTCTCAATTTCAGAGGGAGGCCTTGAAAACCCACAGGGTTTGCATCTGCACTGAAGAAATAATCTACTTTCGTACCTCTTTAACTGCCACGTGTCAGTACTGTGCACTTCTGGGAATTGTAGTTTGCAGTACCAGAAGACTCAATGTCTCACATTACTGCAATTCCCAGAATACCATACCATTGAGCTGTGGCAGATAGAGTGGTGTGAAACTGGATTTTTTCTGCAGTGCAAAATAAAGTGACTTTATTTTTTTTTAAAAAACACCTTTATTTTTCTTCAAACATATGCATATATTTCCAATAATGTACATTAGAATTTACTTAATTAGTGACTTTAATCAAGTCACACTCTCTCAGCCTCAGAGGGAGGCAAAGGCAAACCCTCTCTGAACACATTTTGCCAAGAAAGGCCTGCAATAGGCTTACTTTGTTGTTGTTATGTGCCTCCAAGCCATTTTTGAATTATGGCGAACCTAAGACAAGGAACAAGAAGGCGAAGCTATCATGGGGTTTTCTTGGCAAGATTTGTTCAGAGGAGGCTTGCCATGGCCTTCCCTGGCTGAGGCTGAGAGAGCGTGACTTGCCCAAGGTGGGCTTCTAGCAGGAATGTTTTGTGTGTGTAAAATTTGTTCAGAAGGGTTTGCCATTGTCTGTCTCTGAGGCTGGCTATCTTGCCCCAGGCCGCCTCCTGGTTTAACAGGGCTGAGCAGGGATTTGAACCCTGGTCTCCCAAGGCTGAATCTGCAGCGCAGAAATAATGCAGTTTGACACCGCTTTCACTGTCATGGCTCCATCCATTTGGGATTTATAGTTTCTTATGGTACCAGGGCGCTCTATCAGAGAAGGCTAAATATTCCACAAAACTACAAATCCCAAAATTCCATAGCATTGAGCCGTGGCAGTTAAAGTGGTGTCAAACTGCATTAATTTTGCAGTGCAGACGCAGCCCTCAAATTAGGACGCCAGGCTGGCTCTTCTGTGGGATGGTTTGGGGATCCCCAAATGTGGTTGGCTTTGGAGGCTCATTTATTTTTACCCTTGTCTTCCCAAGACAGTGACCCTTCCTTGACATTTAAAGCAACAGAGCTTCTTTGTGTTGTTGTTTTTTTGGACTATAATCCCCAGCATGCCCCAGCCAGTATGGCAACCTGCGCTCAGAGCTCACCTGGATGGGTGTGTGTGTGTTTGCTGTGTGCACAGATTTAAAATGAATCTCCATCTCAAGTTTGGCTGCAGACTGACTCCTCTCCTTTTAAATTGACACACCACAATCCAATATCCTATATAGTGTGGGTTTGTGGGAGGATTTAGGAAGGTCTGCACCTCAGTTTTCCACCCCCAGGTCGCTGATGGTGCCTTAGTTTCCCGAATGTGAGTTTATTATTTCCTGTTGTTTACTATTAGACTATGTGCCGTAGGCAGGCTTTTATCTGTATTTTGTTTGTTTATTATGTATAGCGCCGTGTAAAATTATGGTGCTATACAAATAAGCTATAATAATAATAATAATAATAATAATAATAATAATAATAATAATAGTGATATCTTTTGCAGAATCCCACTTTTGGTGACCTGGACGTTTTGAACTTTCAACTCCCATTTTCCTGACGGTCAGCCATTCTGGCTGAAGCTTCTGGGTATGGAGGTCCAAAATTGCTCTGGATCTCAAACTCTGCTCTTCCGGGATTTTTTTAACTGCAACTCCTAGCAGTCCTAGTCAGCTTGGCCAGTGGCCAGGGATTCTGGGAGCTAAAGAACAAAACATCTGGAAGCTCAAAGACTCAGTACCTTTGGACTAAACTTTTGAGAGCCCCTGTTTTAGGTTTTCGTGGGGGAGATATTGGACTGGACTGTTTTCTTCCAAAATTATTGTTTCCAGAGCTTTCCATGAGTAGAAAGTGACTTCTTTCACCAGGTGGGGAGGGATGGTCTGAGAAGCCATGGTTACTTATCTTGCACTTTTATCTTGTACAATATCTTACCTCAGAGTCCTCCTGATGTTTTGTACTGCCTCTCCCATAATCCCTGACCAACATAGATAACAATCCCCCGGAGTCTTGTTCTGGGGATGCCAGGAGACTATGGTTGCCAGGTGTCCCATATTATTAGGGATGTCCCCTACTTGAGGGTTGGAAAGCTTCTCCTTTTAGATAGGTTGAACAAGATGCCAAAAATACCTATATTTTTGGATGTGGGTTCTTCATAGAAACAGAAACATGTGTCACTGATGAATGGGGAGAGTGATGTTAATTTTACAATGAAACACATGGCTAGGTTAACTGAAATCAATCCTTTCATTTAATGCAAAACTATTTAATTGTCCTGATTATCAGCTCTGCATGTCATGCATTTACTTTTATTGTTATTTTGAAGACCTGGCAACACTACAGGAGTTTAAGGTCCAAAACACACTGGAGAAATAATTCAGTTTGAGATCGCTTCAACTGCCCTCGTTCAGTGCTAGGGAATCCTGGGAATTATAGTTTATTGTGGCACCAGAAATCTCTGACAGAGAAGACTAAATGTCTCACCAAACTACAGTTCCCAGAATGACTTAGCATTGAGCCAGGGCAGTTAAGGCGGTCTCAGACTGGATTATTTCTGAAGTGTGTTTCAGACCCAAGTTGGGTCTGTCTGCCATTATGCTTGAAAAAGTAATTTTTGGGGAAGGATGGCTGTGGTAGTTGGGGGATTCTGGGTCTTGTCATCCAAAAATAATTTAACCCAAGCTATGCCTTTGCAATACCCCAATCTCCTTTTTTCACAAACACTGTTTCCTGAATGCAAAGCATGAACTGTGAGAGTGGGTCATACCCAGGGTAACCAGATGCCATAACATGCAAGGAGGGCAAAGCACTACAAAAGGTAGGACATTACAAAATGAAAAATTCCTTCAAGGTCTTTCTTCCAAAGAGGGCAAGGCCTCAGCCTAGACATCCTTGGCTGAAGCTGAGCTAGTCTCATCAAACTAATCTTAACCATTGTTCCTCCATTGCCTTTGTGAACCCTGGTTCTCAAGTTCAGTGGCTGAGGTTTAACTTATCTTTTCTTGGTGCTAATTCCCTTAGCCTCAGTTTAGCCTCTGAATGAGAGACCCAGGCCTTGCAAACTCAGGGCCACGGCTTCCTTGATTGAATCAACCCACTTGTAATGCAGTTTTTCCTCTTTTCCTACTGTTGCACTATATTGCCATTCCTCTTTCAGAGTGGTAAGTCTTCATTGCTACAAGTTAAATCACCTTAATATCACCTTCATTGCTATAACCAGTTGACAAGGTGATCAGTGATCGGGTGGAAGTTGGCATAGGTCTAGATTAGATCAGGTTCCATTCTGATTGATCACATAATCCACTGTAATCCACATTTTAGACAAGGTAAAACCCTGGAGGTTTAACTGGCAATCCTTCTTCTCCCCATTGGGATCACTAGCTTGTGTTTTTCCCTGGACTGACTACTAAGGGGAAAATAGGATTGGGCCATGGAACAAAGGGCACCCATGCCTGACATTCCTGCCAGTCTCAGGATAAACCTGGTCCCTCTCTGTCTCTCTATACCAATACTAGTTAAAGTGGCAGTCCCTTGGCCAAATCTGCTACTTCTGTTTAACTCCCATAAAACAATATAAACAATTGCTGTTTCCTCAGACCAGATAGCCTGGGAAACACTGTTCTATAACACATTAGTTATCATGGAGGTCCTTCAGGACTCCCTGAAACCCTCAGTCTTCTCCTTATTGAAATTCTTACAGGATGACATGGGCGGGGGGCCTTAGGCCACCACAGCCATAAACAGACTACACTTATAACCTCACTGTTGTGACACAGGCAAGGGGCCAGGATGGGATGGCATCCCAGCTCCATGGTCACTCCTCAGGTGACTTATTGCTTGCTTTGCCTACACAACACCATTTCTCTTCTGGGATTTATACATGGTCCTGAGGGTGCTGACTGTCTTAGTTCCTAAGTGAGATTTTCTCTAAACCATTTGCCTGGTTGGGGCCCCTCCTGATTTTGCCCTTTTGGCACATTGGGGCTCTGAGCCTGGGGTCACTAGCAGCTCATTGTGATTAGAACTGACTCCATGGCAATTCAGCCAGACCCAGACACCACCCTTAGGGTGAGCTCTAACCTCCTCAGAGGTCAGAATCAGATCCCCCAGCCTTCTCCTTCATTCTCCCAAACACTGGAAAGAATTTAAAACATACACCATGCTGGAGACCAAGTCACCCATAGAGGACAAACAGCTTTCGTTCCTCTGACACCCCTCTTTGTTTTCTTTTAGCCCTGTTCTATGGGCAAGAAGGCATCAGTCTCCATGCCTAGCAGGTGGGCCAGGCCCGGAGTTACTACCTGCCATAAATCCTTGAGAGGTTACCACCAGAAACCAAGTCACCCATGCCAGAGGCTACAGGTGCATGAGCACCTCTGGCCATCATAGGTCCTATAGCAAAGACCGTCAGGGGGACCACTTACAAGCCACCATACACACTTGTTAGGCATCACTAGCTTGACAGCTTAGCTCAGCTGACGCTGCTGTTGACAGCAGGGTCTTGCAGCAGGTGCTCAAACCTATGTCTCTGTAGGGCCAGCACTGCCCACCTTGTTTAGATTGGCTTTGGTGAATCCCAAACTACAGGATGTGGGGGTCTTATCTACTGGGAAAAGGGACATTACCTGTGATATGTCCATTTCCAGTAGATAAGAGCCCCACATCCTGGCCCACCCTCAGGGGTGGTGGCGTAGGGATGGTTCATATCCACATAGTCCTTCCCTATGGGGAGCAAGCTAGATTGCACACTGCCTGTCTCTGTTGCCGTCCAATTCTCTATAGTTTGATATGCAAATAAATTTTTTGTGTTTTTTCTGGAGCATTCGGCTGTTGTACGACTGGCCTTCTAGGGTTAGCTCCACCACGTGGGGTCACCAGAAGGTCTCTCTCTTTACTTCCTGCCTATTGGAGTGAGTGGGCAGAGCATAACCCAAACTACAGGATGTGGGGCTCTTATCTACTGGAAATGGACATATCACCAATGTCCCTTTTTCCTCTTTTCCTACTGTTGCACTATACGGCCAAGTTATGACAGTCTCAGTTTAGACCTCTTAACTTATAGGGAGAGTTAAGCTTGTTTTACTCCAAAATCCATTCATCTGCAGTGTTGGGGGACCAGGTTCTTTAAAGGTTTTTAAACAGAAACTGGATGGTCATCTCTTGGGAGTGTTTTGATCATGTCTTCCTGCATGGCACAATAGGTTTCTCTGAAGATGCCAGCCACAAATGCTGGTGAAACGCAAGGAATAAACTCTTCTAGAACATGACCACATAGCCCGAAAAACTATAGAATAGGGTAGAATTGGATGACCATTGGGGGCTTTTCCAATTCTAGGATTCTATGATTCTAAGTTAACCCATTTCAAACTAATCAATTCTCTCCCCATCAGCTTTCTTTACTGTCCAGCTTTTACAGCTGTACATAGAAATCTGAAATGCTGAGGCTTGGTTTTGACCATGTGACCCATTTGTGGCTTTGACTTTTGCAGATTTGATTATTTGCAGATTTTATCAATATGTTCTCTCTAGGAGTATCTAGGTCCTCCAGCGCAATTCTACGGTCAACTTTAACCAAAGGTCTCACTGAAGGACCTAGAGAGAACACTCCACTAGGTATTTGTAGCTCTTCCAGCGCAATTCTATGGTCAATATCTGGTAGATGTTGACCATAGAGTTGCATTGGAGGACCTAGAGATTGCTAGAGAGGTGTTCTCTCAGGTGAAAACATAGTGTTTTTGTTATTTGCGGTTTTCCCACATACACGAGGATCCTGTGCCCCTAACCCCAGCAAATGTGGAGGGACAAATGTATATTTTTGGTTAATATAGATAAAGACTCTATCTCGTCTTTTACTAGGCTAATAACACATGTGTGGAAAGGATTGGCTGGTTTCATGTGTCTCGTGCTTGGCTGTGTACGATCTGTTGGAATTTACCAATATCCGAACCTGTGGTTCTCAAACATTGATCCTCCAGGTGTTTTGGACTTCAGCTCCCAGAAGTCCTAGCCAGTTTGGCCAACAGTTAGGAATCCTGGGAGCTGAAGGCCAAAACGTCTGGAGGACCAAAGTTTGGAAATCACTGCTGTAATAGATTATGGGGCCCAGATGCAGAAAGCAGTTGAGAACAGTTCAATACTAGATTGTTCAGACTTTTGTTGTGTTGACACCACTTTAAGTGCTCTTGCTCCATCCTATGGAGTCTTTGGGTTTAAAATTTTACAAGGTGCCCATCTTTGTTACTAAGCCAAAGAGCCAGTTTTGTCCAAAGATGACTCCGATGGTCATGTGGCCAGCATGACTGCACCAAACGCTATTACCTTCCCACTGAAGTGGTACCTTGTTATCTACTTGCATTTGCATGCTTTCAAACTGCTAGCTTGGCAGAAGCTGGGACTAGTGACAGAAGCTGACGTCATCATGCAGTGCTCAGGCCTTGAACTTCCAACCTTCCGATCTTACGATAGTCAGAATTGGCGCCTTGAGCACTAAGGCACCGCACCCTTAGAAAGTTAGAAATATATAGTGGAATCCCCTTTCTGCATCTGGGTATGAGTTCAGCTCCCACAATCCCCAGCCAACAGGGCATGTTGGCTGAGGATGATGGAAATAATATTGTAAAACATCTGGAGGGCACTGTTGGTGGATGAAATTTTATGTGAATACCATATAGTGTGCCGTAGTGGTTTGAGTGCTGGAAGGCAATGGCAAACCTCCGCTGAACAGATCTTGCTAAGACAAGCCTTAGGGTAGCCATATGTCAGAAACAACTTGAAGACACACAAGATCAACACACCATACAATGTCATTGATTTTGTCAGTGGTTCTCCATGCATTTGTAACATTTATATCCTTCCTTTCTTCCACTAACTTGAAGATGATTTACACTGCATGGCTTGCCACTCGTCAGTGTAGCCATACACGCCACCAACAAGGCTGTAAGGTAGGCCAGGCTGAGAAAGGCCAACTGGCTCTTGCTCACCCCATGAATTTCATGGTTCAGTGGGGGCTTGAACTCCAGTTATTACACCATGCTGCCTCCCCATTACAAAATGACATTTATTTATTTATTTCATTTCATTTCATTTGTATGCTGTCTTTCTCCCAAAAGGGACCCAAGACGGTTTCATACCAAAACTGGATATAATATAACATGTTTATCTGTATGTTGGGACCATAGTTGGGAAGTCTTATTATCTTAAATTCCAACTCCCAGAATCCCCAGCCATCATGGCTTTCTGGGAGGAGGATTACAATAAAATAAAGCTCTTGTCACTAGGTACGCCTTTCAAAACGTGAACTACCATTCACTCCGATCTGAAATCCTGTTCTAGTTTCTCTGCAAGGTGGTGACTCCTCCTGAAGAAGGACATTTTCCTCTCCCTGAAGGAACAAAGCCAAAACCATGTCTGCAGAGAACTCCAGGAAGAGATTTCGCCAGGAAGCAACTTGCCCCATCTGCCTCGGTTACTTCAAGGGCCCTGTGATGCTCGAATGTGGGCACAACTTCTGTGAAATCTGCATCCGTCAATGCTGGCAGAAGCCTGATGCACCAACCCAGTGCCCACAGTGCCGTGAGCATGTGGAGAAACAATTCAAGCCCAACCAGTGCCTCATTAACCTGGTTGAAATTCTCAACAACTGGGATATGGAGAGTGAGGCATGCAGCCAGGCCTCCGAATGCCAGAAGCACCAGCAGCCCCTGTCGCTGTTCTGCAAAGAAGATCAAGCCCTGCTCTGTGGGGAGTGTGAGGGCTCCCAGGAGCACCTGGGTCACAACATGGCCCCCATGAAGGAAGCCGCCCAGGAGTACAAGGTGAAGGCTTTGCTACTGAGGCTTATGCCCCAAAATGTTGACTATTAAAAGTCCAAGCACCCCGCCCCCTGCCAATGCTCTGGCTCCATCCTATGGAATCCTGGTGTTTGTAGTTTTACAAGGCCCTTAGCCTTCTGCCAAAGAGTGCTAATGCCTCACAAAACGACAAGTCCCAGAATTGTGTAGGATAGAGCCATGGCAGCTAAAGTGGTGTCAAAATGCATTATTTTTACAGTATTGAGGCAGCGTTGGAAAGGTAGAAATATATATTGGAACCATCTTCCCTCATCCAGATACAATTTCAGCTCCTACAATCCCCAGCAAAGAGGACATGTTGGTTGTGGATGATTGAAATAATATTGCAGAACATCTGGTGGGATGAAATTTGGATAGATGAAATCCACACTCCTGACTTGCAAAAGCATTTTGTAGCACCTTTGAGACAAGCAGAAAGAAAGAAGCTGGTAGCATGATCCTTCGTAGACTTGAGCCTGCTTTCCTCAGATGCATGCATTGATACCTGCATCCACAATGTAGATATAGAAGGCCAACTGTAATCTGAAAATTTAGGGGGAATTCAAATTGGGAAAAGCCGCTAAACATGCAGAATCAATGGATCTCACACTTTGGTCCTCCAGATGTTTTGCATTTCAAGTCCCAGAGGCTCCAGCCAGAAGGGAAGGAATAATGAATTCTGGGAATTGAAGTATATAACATCTGGAAGGTCAAAGATTGAGAACCATTGCATTGCATCACATTGGCTCTGAACAGAAGTGTCAAGAAAGTATTCAGTCCTATTGTGCTGCTACATTTGAAGAGACAGTGTTGCATAGTGGTTTGAACATTGGACTATGACTCTGGAGACCAGGATTCATGTCCTGGCTTGGCCATGATAACCTACTGGGTAACCATGGGCAAGTCACAGTCTCTCAGCCTCAGAGGATGCCAATGGCAAATCCCCTCTGAACGAATCATGCCAAGAAAACCTCATGATAGGCCTTAGAGTCACCATACATCGGAAACCACTTAAAGGCTTACAGCAACAAAATGGAAATATTCCATAGTCCTAAATGAATAAATAATTCACAATTCAAAACACTTCTGGTCCCATAAGGTAGGCTCAACCTGTAATAAACCACTATGTTTAATATACTGTATGCCCTTGCTGTAACAAGGCCCTAAATAAAATTATTTTTATTTTTTATTTTCAGGATCAGATGAGTAACTATCTAGAGATTTTAAGGAAGGCAAAAGTAAGCACGCTGGATTATAGAGGTAGCATAGAAAGTGACGGAAAAGACTTAACTGTAAGTATCACAGGCCATGTACAGACTGGCCTGAAAGGCCGGCACGGGGACAGAGTCGGGGTATAGCGTCCTCACGATGCATGACCGACTCTGCGGCTTCATGGTGCACCTCGACCCATATGGATGCAATGCCAAAGAAGCACAATGTAGCCGTGCTGCGGCGGCTATGGTGCCTTTTCGAGTGTGCAAGAAGGACCTGCTTTTTGTGGCTCCTTTTTGCACCCTTGAAAGGCCGGATTGGGGCTGCGGCGTGAGATTGTCGCAGCCTCAATCCGGCTAGGAAAAGGGCAGCTGCAGGCCACCCCTTTGGGGCATTCTGTCGAGCCCTGCAGTTCAGTAGTATAGGTTCTGTGTCTATGCTTTGTAATACTGGATGATGGGATGTACAACACAACTAGTGAAAGATTGTTTAGTGTTCCTGGCTCCAGACAATGAACAGATGGAAGGGGAAGAATTGGGGACTTCCAGTTGCGAAGGTTGTTCCTATGGGAAGCTTAGTACAGAGGAAGAAGGGAGAGATGAGTCCTGGGGACGCAGAATGTTTTGATTTGCAAAAGAATGGGGTACAAACCCACAAAACCGTTTATATTCCTATGTGCTTTTAATGTGCTGTATAACTGAAAATGCTTCAGTCTTGACAACACTGTTATGCTATGATCAATTCAATTTTTCAAAGTAAAGCTTTCTATCTCAGATGAGGCTTGTACAGTATTTCTGAACTTCAATACATGACACAGGAGTCATTAGGATTTGCATAGTGAAATTAGGATTTGCAAGTGAAATCTGAAAGAAAAAAAATAAACCTGCAATGCAGAACAGTCGCAGGGGAGGGCGGGCAGGGTGGGTACAACCCCATTTTATGATGCTCTGAAGCCCTGGCAGCCAGATGCTATCACTTATGTGAAACGAAATCTTCCATTACAGTGACTTCTGCTTGCAGATTTGGTCCTTTGGGGGAGCAATTGTTATTGGAAAACTATCATTGCCTAGAGCAGTGCTTCTCAGACTGATATGGAGAAGCTATAATTATAATTTTTTGCAATGTGCCTGGGGACCGGCACCATATTTGTTGCTATTGGCTACAGTTGTTCCCTCCACCGCCACCCTTTCCTGGAAACTCACCAGTATCCACAGCTAGTGGCTCAGGGATCAACACTAGTTCATACAATCAGAGTTGGAAGAGACACTACAGCCATCCAGCTCAATCCCTCCTGCCATGCAGGAAGACACAATATAAGCATCCCCAAAAGATGGTCATCCAGCCTCTGTTTAAAGGCCTTCAAAGAAGGAGACCCCACCACTCTGAGGGAGTGTGTTTCACTGTCAGCTTTTACCATCAGGAAGTTCTTCCTAATGATGCCATGATTTGATCAAAGAAAGCCCAACTTCAAGCTCACTGTGGCCCAGCCAGTTGCTGTGGTTGATCTACCGGGCTGCCAAGTAAGGATCTGGCCCCCAACAAGAATGGACCAGCTGAAATTAGAAACACACAACACAAGTTTCCAAGTTTTTATTCAGAACTGTGCTTGTACTGAATATAAAATATATATTTTGTTAAGGATGGTATTAAAATCCAATTCTATTCTGTCTTTAATATGTAATTAGTAGTTCTTTGGTAAATTAGAGACTACATTGACTGATAATTGATAGGAATTATTATTATTATTATTATCATCATCATCATCTGATTTTACCATGGATATTTAAAATAATCAACAAATAATGATAGTACAGAGAAAGACAAAACATGGGCAACGTAGTCCCCCATGTCTCTTTCCAGACTGCTGGGCCTTTTTATTAAACTAAATTTTCAAGCCATGACATTTCAGGATGCCTGTTTCTTTGGAAAAAAATGATCCTCCTAAAGAAAATCCAGTCAAGGGCCCTCCACAGCGTGGATGCTGACTTTTCTTGCTGAATACTCTTTTCCTTGCTGAAAATGGGCATCCTTTCTGTGAAGTTTTAGATGTAGCCAGCATCTGGTCCTTTTTGAGGGCTGTGACTCCCAGAATCCATTACCAGCATGGCTATGTAGAGGATTGTGGGGGCTGCAGTCCCAAAAAAGGAATTCGGGTGTGTCTTTCCTGTCTCATTCTTGTATCTACCTTTTTTATATCGCAGAGGCAGTGACTGCATCTGTAACCTCAATGTGTTATTGGAATCTTTTCTTCTGCCTTTTGTTGCTCGGTGCAGGAAAGAACAAAAGTCCAGAGGCGAAAGGTTACTGCTCACTTCCGTCAACTGCGCCAGTATCTGGAAGATCAGGAGGAGCATCTGCTGGCCCAGATTGAAGAAGTGGAAACGGAGATTACTCGGATAATGGATGAGCATCTGGTCAGAATTTCCAACAAGCTCTTCTCTTTTGAAAGGCTCATCCAGGAGCTGGAGGAGAAGTACCGGCAGCCAGCAAGTTTGCTACTACGGGTGAGAATCCTGGGGGTTCTGGATGTTGCACCCCAAGGTAGAAACTTTCCAAGTTCTAAATTACAAACTAGAGGATACTTAGTAACTTACTGAAAGAAGTGGAGTTGTTCTTCATTTTATTTTCTAATAGCTTTTCTTCTAATGGCCTTTGATTTATTTTATTTATTAAAATATTTCTTCTTGTGTACTTTCAAGTACAGTAATAGTGACCCTAAGGCGAACGTATCACACAGTTTTCTTGGCAAGATTTGTTCAGAGAAGGTTTGCCATTGACTTCTCCTGAGGCTGAATGCATATGACTTGCCTAAGGTCACCAGTGGGTTCCCATGGCCAAGCAAGGATTCGAATCTTGATCTCCAGTCATGGTCCAACTTCAAATCACTATGCCACGCTAGATAGATTGGCGATGGGACCCAAGTCTAAACATGACATTCATTTATTTTTTTGCATATACCTTATAAACAGTCCCAAAAAACACAGTACAGTCGGCTCTCCATATTTTCAGCTTTGACTTTTGTGGCTGATTATTCACAGATGTGATCAATATATTCTTTCTAGTTTCTCCAATATGACTTTATGGTTAACATCAGCCAGAAGGCATGCTGGAGAATGTAGAGCAGTGGTCCCCAAACTATTTAAGAGATTTTTGGACTTCAGCTCCCAGGATCCCAGACTATTGGCCAACATGGCTAATGCTACTGGGAGCTGAAGTCCAAAATCTCTTAAAGGGCACAGTGTAGGAACCACTGACATAGAGGTTCGTAAAGAGAGCACTTCCCAAGGCATTTGTAAGCCCTCCAACTCAATTCTGTGGTCAACTTATAGCAGGTGTTGACCATAGAGTTGTTCTGGAGGACCTAGAGATTCCTAGAGAGGAGTTCCCTCAGGTAAAAACATAGTTTTTTTTGTTATTTGCTGTTTTCCTACTATCATGGGGGTCCTGTTCTCCTAACTCCAGCGAATGTGGAGTGCCCACTGAATTAGTATAGTAATATATGTTCATATTATAAGGGCTATAAACATAGCCACACTGGCTTTCTAAGATATCCTGAGGCTCATAGTTTGGGGAGGCATTAGATCTCTCTGGTTGAGAATTTTAAACACCCTTCCCCAAACTGCACATCCTAGGATTCCATGGGATGGAACTAGTGGGCTTGCAACACTGTCGTTACATAGGGGCCTGACAGACTGCCCTGAAGGGGCAGCGGGATGCCACCCCTTTCCTAGCTGGTTCGGGACCATGGCAACTTCATGCCGAGGCCCTGATCCGGCCTTTCGAGGGCACAAAAAGAAATTGTAAAAAGCAGCTCCTTTTTGCGCCCTCAAAAGGGCATCATAGCTGCAGCAGGTATATGGCACTCCGATGCTGCGTCATATGGAGCATCATGGAGCAGTGCATGGCATCATGGCGCCCTGGGGTGGGGTCAACATATGTGTCATCTGGACGCGACACCCCACCCTTGCCCCTAGGCCAGCCTTTCAGACTGGTCTGTACAGGGCCATAGTGTCAAAGGGGCCCCTGAACTTCTTCTGTGCTTATAGTCACTGTAATTGGTTCCTGCTAACTGGCTTGTGGGGTGAAGAAGGGAGGGAACCCCAATTATTTTCTAGTCCCTCCAAAGATCTACTGACATTGTCTGACCCACCAACTTGGTGGTGGGCATGTCATAACAAATTAAATCAGATCTGTTTTGGGAGTCTATGCTTTCTGAGACTTAACTTACTCCAGTTGACTACTTAAACAAAATCTTTCTGGGAGTCTTCATGGCATGATCAATGGCAAAGCGCTGAGTTCTCTCTTTTTTCCCCTCTCCCTTTTTCCTGTAGGATATTGAAAGTACCTTGGTAAAGTAAGTGGATCCCCATCATCTTCATGTTTCATGAGGTTGTGAATGATATTGTTAGCAACGAACCTGTGTGGCAATGCTGGTGTGGTAAATTCAAAGGCATGCTCGCTTTTAACCCAAGAAGAGAGAATTTAAACACACAAATCTTTCAAGTTCAACAATCTGTAAAAATAAAGCTAAATGTTACACAAATGGCTAGATGGGTTTATACCAAATTTAAAAGGTATGTCTGAGATGGCTCTACTTAAAATATAGGCTGTGCTGTATATGCAAAATCCACTTTTGGGGAGTCACTATTGGGGCGCATCCCACTGCTTTCTTTGGAAGTGTCTGGATGGATTGGGCCAAACTGGAAGGATATATTTGGAATGGTATGACTGAAATAAGAGCTAAACAGCATACATGAAATCCACTGCACAGGGTCCCTGGTAGGGTAACCCCAAAAATTAACCAAAGTCAAGTTGGGCAATGTTGCTAGTGTTTTAACAAAAATATGTTAATATATATGTTAGGTAGGAACCTGTTGTAAGCATTCTGCTCTGGGGATTGTGGGATGGACAAGTTAACTTTTCTTTCTTCTTCTCTCCTCCCCCCACTCAAGATATAAGGAGAGACTGAAGTTTGAGACTCCAGAGGTTTTTCCTCCCGAGCTGAAATTAAAGACCTGGGAATTTGTTGATCTCAACTGCTCTATTCAGGCAGTTATGAAGCTATTCATAGGTAATGAAGGATGGCTACATGACCTTTGTTTTGGTTATGTTACTTTGGGGACCCTTTTGCACTATAAGTTATAGTGGTAAGATTTCACTTGAAATGCCATGGCTTTATCCTATGGGATCTTGGGATTTGTAGTTTGGTGAAGCACTAAATCTCTTTGGCTGAAAATTCTAAATAACCCTCCTTTCCCTAAAATCCAGGGTTTCATAGGGTGGATTCATGGAATCATAGTGCTATAATTGTATAGTGTGAAATGGCCCCGGGTTCAGGTTTGGGACTAACCGAGCTCAGAACCTTTTGTAAATTCAAGCAAGGACAAGAAAATTGAGACCTTAACTGTAAATTGGGAAGGCAATGTTTAATTCCTCACAGATGATTGAAAGCTTTGCTCACCATCTCTATACTAGAATTACTTTGAAATAATTTATTTGCATTACCACTCACTTATTTCTACCTTTTGCTATTTCAAAGGCCATCCACAACTGATGAAATTTCCAAAGGGAGATGTGATGTGGGTGTGTATGAAGTAGAGAGAAATGGAGAGACATGACTGAACCTTGAATCCCTAGATGCTGTCAAAGCATCAACTACCAGTCCTTGGAAGCATGGCCAGTAGCTAGGAACTGAGAATCAAAGTTTAAGAACCATTGCTTTAAATCATGTATTCCCTCCAGATGAACTTCAAGTCCCTAGTCAGTACTTCCAGAGTTGAGAAAAACTGGGAGTTGGAGCTGAACAACAGCTCAGTATCTTTAAGAAACCCCCATCCATGAGCTCCCTTCTCTTCCTGACCATGCAGCCTCACCCTTTCTTTCCTTAATTTTACTGAAATTGTTCTTTCATAATATGTGTCCAAGAATCCAGTTATATCTCTCTTCTGCATAATAAGTCCCATATGATTCCACCTCCACCCCGGGTCTCTACTATTTCCATCATGCTGACCAATTCTTCCCTATTGCTTGAAATCAGGCCTAAAGCAGTTAAATCCCCTTATTGCTTATTCTGCCGTCTGAAAAATTAAGTTATCAAAATAAGGAATCTTTTGATAACTTAATATTTTACTTGAAAGTAGATGCAACAGTGACATCAAATTCTCAGTAGACTCTTTTATGAGCAAGCTCAGAGTGTGTTCAAGATGGCAAAAGTTACTAATGAGGAAGAACACACAAGCTAGGAGAGGCAGCAGAAGTTTGTTTTTGCCTGAGTTTCCTGGGAAGGATAAGATTCCCCTCTACTTTCCCCTGTTAAGTTAATTGAGTAGAAACTACTTTTGTACTTTGAATTCAGTTTTGCATCAGTTGATGTAAGCTGTAAGGGGGAAAGTGAAAGGAGGAGAGAGGAATTGTGCATTTTAATAGGAAGCTGAAAAAGTGGGGTGACGTTGTGTGCCTTCAAGTTGTTTCTGAAAAGTGAGCCTATCATGAGGTTTTCTTGGCAAGATTTGTTCAGAGGAGGTCTTCCCTTGAGGCTGAGAGCAGAGGGTTTTATGGTCAAGGTGGGAATCAAAACCTGGTCTCCAGATTCATAGTCCAACACTCAAACCACTACACCATGCTGGTTCTCAGGGTGACATAACTGACCATTAATTAGGACTAGCTGCCATATTGGGATGATTTGGGTGGTATATCAAATTAGTTAAAAACCTCATGGTGTGATGTTTAACCTCTGTTCCCTTTCCATCCTCAGATAATCTACAAGCTGGACTTCCTTTGCAGAAAGGTAAGCTGAAGGATCTGAGGGAGAACCAAATATATGGGAAGGGTTTTTTTTGGGGGGTGGGGGGTTGGCGGCAGGTTGGCTGTTTGTTTTTCATTGGAGAACTCCAGTCCTGCACTGCAGATTCTGTGACTCAGTGAGTTGACTTTGAGTTGGAGGAATGTTAATGAGGAACCAATTCTCTGCCAGTGTCCATACATTCTTTTCTTAGTCTTCCGTATAAGACTTGTGACATAAGAACTGTGCTGATGGATCAAATGAGGTCTAGTCCATTCTGTCTCCTGCTTTCTCTTCAGACCAGATGAGGTTACTTTAAAAAAAGTAATTAATTATAAGACATGACTTTTAACATCAATTCAACTTTCACCAGTCTGCTTTCTGCCAGTTGTTTGTTGACAAGATCTGGAGATTTCTAAAATAAAGTTGCATCTACTTGTGATGTTGAGTTGGCTTAATAAAGAGTTGTCCTAATATGGAGTTTCCAGAACTTGGACAGGTTAGCGTTTGGAGTGCAAGTCCCAAAACTTACAGGCCAGCATAACATTTGGGAGTGGTAGTGCAAAGCAGAGCACAGGTTTAGTATCCCTCATCTGGAATTCTCAGATACTCTAAAAGCCAAAATGGTCCACATGCTTGGCTTTCTGATGGTTCAATGTACACAAACTTTGTTTTATGCACAAAAATATTTAAAATAGCCTTCAGGCTATGATTATAGGTTTATATGAAAAAATAAATCCACTTCATGTTTAGACTTGGGTCCCATCTACAATATATCTCATGATGGACATGCACATTTTCCAAAATCCAAAAAATCCAAAATCCAGAGCACTTTTGGTCCAAGAATTTCAGATAAGGGAGACTCAACTTGTATATACACTCCGGGAGTTTTACTACAGCACTGTACAACCAACCAGAAAAAGTACTGAAGGCTCTTTGAAATAAACATCAGAGATAAAGAATATCTCTAGATGCATCCAAATTGACAAGTATATTTGCTGCTTTCACGTTTGTTTCCATCTAAAGCACACAAAAGTCATAATCTAGTGATTTTTGGCACAGATTTTTTCCCGTCTGGAGGCAGTAAAGGACTAATTCGCAAAATACTGACAGGTAAATTAAAAATTTGCTTTCCTAGCACTCTTTAGACTCCTTAAGAAGTAAAGCCAGAGATTGGAAGTAATGCTTATTTGTAAAGAATCGATTTGGTAACTAGTTGCCTTTTGCAGTAGAGAGCTGGAATAGTGTTATTTTTCTACTTTTAACGGTCAGGGCTATAATTCACTACTTTCCAGAGTAATGAAATTGGGTTCCTGTCTCTTATTAGTATGCAAAGGGATCTTGTAGCACCTTTGAGACTAATTGAAAGAAAGAACAAAGAGTTGGTAGCATGAGTTTCCATAGACGTGAGCCTTGACTTGAGGTCACAGGGAGAACAAGAAGGAATGGAGGAAAAGATATACTGAAAATCTGAATGATCTGCTGGAAATTTTTAACAATTTAGCTTGCCTTTTCTGCCTTCTACCATAAAAATTGACCGCTGCCCTGCTAGAAAGAGAGAATTGCTTGGAGTAAATGGGTGTGGGTAATAGGACTGCCTTGTCAAGCTGGTTGCTCCAAACAAAGGCACAGGATGCACACGGCCTGGCTGTGAAAAAGAAAGCAGAGGATTGTTAGCTGCATACCTGAGGTATGAGATTAGATCATGTTTTTCCAAGAAAAAGTAATGGAGAAAAGGATTGACTGAATAACAGTGCCTTTGACTTATCCAAAGCATCTCTGCATGCCATGTGGTCTGCTATGCTGCACCTGTGTGGATGAGTGGGGTATGGAATCTTCATAAGGTTGTCCACTCAGGATTAAGGTGATTTGGAGATGTAAAACTCTGATCTTAGATGTGTTCAAGTTTTAACAGACTGGGCAAGACTTTTTAACATACAGCTCCCAGAATCCAAAAATCAGCATGGCAACGGCTGGCTGCATTTTTGCAGTTGTAGTCCAAAAAAATTAAATTTGCCAAGCTCAGTTGTTTTTGCTTTTTAAACTAGGTTACAGTTATAGGATAATAGCCCCCACCCCCCTATTTTTGGTGTTAAGTTCAGATTCAGGGGGAAATCTTGAAGAAAGAGGGGAGTGTCCTAACCTTGAGTGCAGTATATAGACATAATCCAAGTTCTAACTAGAATCCGTTGGAGCTTTGGTTAAATTGACAATTCAGTAAATTCCACTGGTTGAAATGTTTTACTCTGGTTGGGATTAACAACTGGATTTAAAGCATAGAAATTCTGCTGGTTTCTGAGGAAATGGGATTGTTGAGAGGCTTTTTTTAAACTTCAGGATTGAAATAATTCTTCCAAACGATCCCCTCTGGTTTTCTCTTTCCTCTACAGTAAATCTAACTCTTGAGGTGAGTGCTGCCAATCCCATCCTTACTGTGTCTGAGGATCAGAAAAGCGTGAGACGAACAGAAACACTTCCAGACCTGCCCACCAACCAACAGAAATTCAATCCCAGTTCTATAGCGTTTGGATGCCCGGCACTAACAACAGGAAGACATTTTTGGGAAGTCATGTTGGAAAACGCAGAACATTGGGCTGTGGGGGTTGTCAAAGAATCTGCAATGGGAGACCTTTCAGAGTTTATTATGAGAAGAGGTTGTTTTAAAACTGATTATAAGAAAGGCATCTGGGCTCTGAAAAGCCCCACTAGGAGCTGCTTGTCTCGCCCAAGCAGTCGTCTTCTAAGTCTGCAGAATCTTAAGAGAGTCCGAGTGATTCTGAATTACACAGGGCAGCGAGTGTCCTTTTTTAATATTGACAATGGTCATACAATCCTCGCTTCCACAGATATTCCCTTGTCAGGTGAACCTATTATCCCCTTCTTTTGGCTGGAGGCAGGGGCCTGTCTGACTCTCTTGTAGTGCGGGAGCCTAGTAGTATATCTCCCTCTCTCTCACTCACTTCTGGCTACCAAAATATTGCACCAGGGCAAAGGTTTTTTGAATTACATGAGGCTGCAGAAACTGGAAAAAATAGATCTCTTGACTGCAGCTCCCAGAATCCCCTAGCAGCATGACAGGAGTTTTAGTTCTGAAAAAGTCATTTCAAAGCTCTGCCTTGGGTGGGGGTCATTCACATTACCTCTACAGACCAATGTTTGGTAAAGCACCACCACTCTTTGGCAGAGAAAGCTAAAGTCTGCAAAACGTGCCAACAAATGGCCCTGTGTGGATTGTACTGATTTGTTTAAGATTGTGTTCTGTAAATAATAAAAACATTAAGAGTTTCTGTATGATCATAATAACCGCCATCATCTGATCATGACTGTCTTCATCATCACTGTGCAGTCTTCATTGAATAAAGTACAAGAGGACAAACATCTGCCATAATTAAGAATTGCGCAGCCTTCCAGATATTGCTGAATTGCAACGCCTAGCTAGCATAGCTACTGGCGAGGAATGCTAGGAGTTGCAGTTCAATGATATCTTGGAATGCTACAGTTTCCACCGCTGCCACACAGACGGAATATCGTTTTGATGGACAAACTTTTTTTTCCCCTTCAGCTCTCCCCAAGTAAACCCCAATAAGAATTATTTGTGTATGGCTTTAGCATACAGGATTTTCTGTCCTTTGTATATGCCAGAAAATCCCTCCTATCTCAGAAGAAGCTTGAAATTTGATTTGGGATACCTTGAATTTAAAAGCACTCTGTCCTGGCCACTTTAAAACAAAGATGACAACATTACAGTTTCAGTTAGTCAGTCTACAAAATGATCTATTGGAATTAGCTAATTTTTAAAGAGTATCACTAATTTCCATTTAAGAATTTAGAATTTAGAATAAGTTTTGAATAATTTCATATGTGTACTTGTATTGAACTTCTTGTTTTGTATTCTGACTGATAAAGATGTGGATCTAATGTGTTTTTTATTTCTCTTGTTTCACTTTTTTTAAAAATAATGTCTTGGGGGGGGGGTCCCTCCCAAATATTTATTTTTAAAAAAATTATTTCAAAGACTAGTTGTACCCGGCCATGCATTGCTGTGGCTCAGCCTGGTTAAATGGAAAATAAAGGAAAAAAAGAAAAGAAACGTTTCTGAAATACTGAATTTCACAGTGCTTGTGGGTATACAGTATTTTTTGTTGTTCCATTGTCTGTGTAGATACAGAGATTGTCTGGTTTGCCAACTGTAGAACACGCAACATATAATTGTCCATGTGAGAAGCAATCCATGTCTAGATCAGCTCCTGCTGCTGGCTCCCATCCGCCAAGGTATTTAAAGACATGCGTGTATTCGAATGGAACGTTGTGTCAAAATTTCAAAGCAATTGGTGAAGAACTTTTGGAGATTTAAGATTTTGAACAAACGAACATTTACATTTTTATTTATAAATTTAGATCATGCCTTTCTGCCACAATAAGATTCAAATGGCATATACACTTGTCCCTCCATATTTGCTGGGGTTAGGGGCACAAGACCCCTGTAAATGTGGAAAAACCACAAATAACAAAAACACCCATGTTTTTATATTTATATAGCAATCTGTAAAATCAGTATGCAAAGAGATCTTTTAGCACCTTTAAGAGCCCGTACAGACAGGCCAAAATAAAGCTGTTTCGGGTCACTTTGGAGGTACGCTGTTTCAGTGATGCATGTGTCCTAAGAGGCCAGAAGCTGCGCCAAAGCTACACTCCAGTCCTAAGGACTGGACCACAGATTTGACACCTCTTTAGGAATATCTAGGTCCTCTGGTGCAACTCTGTGGTCAACATTTGACACACTGACCATAGAACTGCATTGGAGGAGCTACAAATACCTAGTAGAGTATTCTCTCTAGGAATCTTTAGGTCTTTCAGGGCAACTTTTAGGTAAAGTTGACCATAGAGTTGCACTGGAAGGCTTAGATATTCCTAGAGAGAACATATTAATCAAATTTGTGAATAATCAAATCCACAAATATGGAGAGATGAGTGTATATGTCTGTCTCTGGCTTTCCACTCTACCAAATGCAACTGAGGATCTTTAGTCTGAAAGATCATACTGCCAACATCTTTCAGTGAGTCTTAGGGCCCATACAGACAGGCCAAAATAAAGCAAGAGGCCAAAAGTTGTGCCAAACCTGTGGTCCAGTCTAGTTCTTCAAGATAGGATGCTGCGTAGAAAGTATGGAAACTACTTTTCATAAGTACATATGGATGAATGTTTGTTTATTTTGTTTGTATCAGTCTTTCGGGTTAAGAGACCACTGATACCTATTTGCTGCAGCAAATAAAACTAGAATCATAGAATTGAAGAGTTGGAAGAGACTGCAAGGGCCATCCAGTCCAACCCCCTGCCATGCAGGAAATCCAAATCAAAACACCCCCGACAGGTGGCAATCCAGCCTCTGCTTAAAGACCTCCAAGGAAGGAGACTCCACTACACTCCAAGGGAGTTTGTTCCACCGTCGAACAGCCCTTACTGTCAGGAAGTTCCTCCTAATGTTGAGGTGCAATCTCTTTTCCTGTAGTTTGCGTCCATTGTTCTGCATTCTAGTCTCTGGAGCAGCAGAAAACAAGCTTGCTCCCTCCTCAACATGACATCCCTTCAAATAAACAGGGCTATCATATCACCTCTTAACCTTCTCTTCTCCAGGCTAAACATCCCCAGTTCCCTAAGTCATTCCTCATACATAGGGCATGGTTTCCAGACCTTTTGCCATTTTAGTCGCTCCTTTGGACACGCTTCAGTTTCTCAACATCCTTTTTAAATTGTGGTGCCCAGAACTGGACACTATTCCAGGTGGGGCCTGACCAGAGCAGAATATAGTGGCACTATTACTTCTCTTGATCTAGGCACTATACTTTTATTGATGCAGCCTAAAATCGCATTGGCCTTGTTAGCTGCCACATTGCACTGTTGACTCATGTTCAACTTATGGTTTACTTGGACTCCCAGATCCCTTTCACACGTAGTTTCATTCAGCCAGGTGTCCCCCATCCTATATCTGTGCATTTCATTTTTCTGCCCTAAGTGCAGTACCTTACATTTTTCTGTGCTGAATTTCATTTTGTTAGCTTTGGCCCAGTTTTCTAGTCTGTCCAGGTCATTTTGAATCTTGATCCTGTCCTCTGGGGTATTAGCTACTCCTAATTTAGTGTCAACTACAAATTCTCCCCCCCCCCCCCGCCCCCGGTGTGGACATTGGCTTAATCACACTGGGGCAACGAACTCATATTTTTATGAATATCAGCAGTGTATAAAAATACATAAATAACTTGGGGTGCCACCACAGAAAAGACTGTCTCCCAGTCGGCCCTATAACAGACCTCTGTTCATACACAGGCATATATAGGGAGGGTGCTCCCTCAAGTATTGTGGGCCCAAGCTGTTTGGTATTTTAAATGTTATCAACAGCACCATGGATTCAGGCTGGAAAGGTTTTTGCTTTTTATGGGTTCTTCTGTGCTGGAGGTATATAAGTGAGGCAGTCATTTTGTAGAATCACAGAGTTGGAAGAGACCCCAAGAGCCATCCAGTGCCACCCACTTCTGCCATGCGTTTGTGTGAAAGCACTCTCAACAGATGGCCATCCGGCCTCTGTTTAAAGACCTCCAAAGAAAGAGACTTCACTATACAGCTCTTACTGTCAGGAAGTTCCTCCTAATGTTTAGTTAGAATTTCTTTTCCTGTAGTTTGCATCCATTGTTCTCTGGAGCAGCAGAAAACAATCTTGCTCCATCCTCAATGTGACATCCACTGCAATACCTAAATAGGGCTATCATGTCACCCCTTGACCAGGCTAAACATATCCACAGTCTGTCTTCATAAGGCATGGTTTCTAGACCCTTCACCATTTTGGTGGTCCTCTGGACACATTCCAGCTTCTCAACATCTGGGAAAGGCCTAGTGAAGCTCTTGAGCAAGCTAGGGCTGGCAAGGGGATGGTCAAATACCTTGACCCTAGCTTTAGTAAGGGGATGGTCAAAACCCTGACCCTACCCTTAGCAGTCCCACCTCAGCCATCTAAACCCACTGGGTGACCTTGGGTGAATCACACACTCAGCTTCAGAGAATGGCAATGGCAAACCCTCTCTGATCCAATCTTGCTAAGAAAACCCCATGATAGGTGCTCCTATGGGTCGCCATAAGTCAGAAACGATTTGAAGGCACACAACAACAAACCCATAGTAGATCTTGATCTACTTTCTGCTGCCTGCAAATGAGGATGGGATAAACCTTTGCATGGTGAAACACTAACACCTGGCAATTCCCAAAAGAAATGCATTTATCAGATGTAACTAAGCTTGAAATCCACTGGCCAGGATGGGCTGCATCCACATGGCTGAAACAATGCAGTCTGACACCGTTTCAACTGTCATGGTTCAATGCTATGAAATTCCTGGTAATTGTAGTTTTGTAAGAATATTTAGCTTTCTCTGTCAGAAAACTCTGGTGGCAGAACAAACTACAATTCCCAGAATTCCATTGCATTGAGCCATGGCAGCAGATCCAGATTTAAACCTCTATAGTGGGGAGCTCAGTAGTGGAAGCCGAAGAAGGGGTAGGAAAAGGCAAGGAAGCCCAAAGACCCACTGGCTCCTAAGACAGGGCTTTTGAGGGTCCAGAGATCTTGATGGCAAAATAATAAACATCTTTGAGCTGTAGATCCAATTACTTTTATGCAAGGGTTCCCTTGGACCACAATGGTATGTCAAGGCTCCCTCCAGGGTAAAAAGTACGCAAAGGGATCTTGTAGCACCTTTAAGACTGAGAGAAGTTGGAAGCATGAGCTTTTGTACAGTTGAGCCTCCTTCCTCAGATGCCTGTTTGGAATGTAAAGCCCAAGTACAGACCTATATAGCCAGGGTCATCAGATGCCCTCCTTTTCCATGGTGGCATGCCCTACATTTTAACCTTCTCTCCAGGAGGAATTCCAAAGTGTCCTCCATTTTGAGCATGACTAAGAGGCATGAATAAGAGCCCAGGTGGCGCAGTGGTTAAATGCCTGTACTGCAGCCACTCAGTTGCAAACTAGTTTGCGGGTTCAATACCAGCCAAGGGCTCAACCTCGACTCAGGCTTGCATCCTTCCATAGGTGGCTAAAATGAGTCCCAAGCTTGTTGGAGGCAATTAGCTTACACTTTGTAAACCACTTAGGGAGTGCTAAAGTGCACTGATAAGCAGTAAAGAAATGTACTTGCTATTGCTATGAATTTATATTTGTAGAACTATTTTTAGCTTTTATTTCAGAGAATCATAGAGTTGGAAGATATCCCAAGGGCCATGCAGTCCAACCCCCTGCCATGCAGGAACTCTCAATCAAAGCACCCCTGACAGATGGCAATCCAGCCTCTGCTTAAAGACCTCTAAGGAAAGAGACTCCACTACACTCCAAGAGAGTTTGTTCTACTGTCAAACAGCCCTTACTGTCAGGAAGTTCCTCCTAATGTTGAGGTGGAATCTCTTTTCCTATAGCTTGCATCCATTGTTCTGGGTCCTGTTCTCTGGAGCAGCAGAAAACAAGCTTGCTCCCTCCGCAATATATCATCCCTTCAAATATTTGAATTGTGGTGCCCAGAACTGGACACAGGTGAGGCCTAACCAAGGCAGAATACAGTGGCATTATTACTTCCCTTGATCTAGACACTATACTTCTATGGATGCAGCCTAAAATTGCATTGGCCTTTTTAACTGTCGCATCACACTGTTGACTCATGTTCAACTTGTGGTCTACTTGGACTCCCAGATCTCTTTCACGTGTAGTTTCGTTCAGCCAGGTGTCCCCATCCTATATCTATGCATTTCATTTTTCCGCCCTAAATTACATTTACATTTCTCCGTGTTGAATTTCATTTTGTTAGCTTTGGTCCAGCTTTCTAGCCTATTCAGGTATTTTGAATTTTGATCCTGTCCTCTGGGGTAAAGGTCAGGTATTAGTATCACAGAGCTAGAAGGTATCTCAAGAACCATCCAGTCCAACCTCCTGCCATGCATGAAGACACCATCAAAGCACGCCAGACAGATGGCCATCCAGCCTCTGTTTAAAAACCTCCAAAGGAGACTCCATCACATTCTGAGACACCGTATTATGGAAACTGTTGTTCAAAATATCAAAGCAACCAAAGGCTCCCTACCCCTATTCTGGTCAGGTTTGCATTCCAATGGTGCAATTACGGGTCATCAGGGAATGTCAGGACCCAAACTATGTATGACCTTGCCGGCATGCTTAGTCAGGTTGCTTTTATTCTGGAGAAGTTCCATCTGTGGGCTCCTGCACTAGAATCTGCGCTAGATTGGGGAGTTATAGAGACTTCCCAATTAACACTGGAGTACATCACACGGAGCTTTTGGGTGGTTTTGTAGCTCAGTTCCAGCTCACTTCTGAAGTGATTGCACCTCCAATGATGCGGTTTCACCTCATAAAGGGACTGTTTTATCAGACACCATTGATTTCTATTGGAGCCCCTTGAGAATTGCTTCAGCAGTGTTTCTGAAGTCACCTCTCATTTTGGTTAAAACGGAAAAAAAGTGGCTTCAGAGAATTCGCTTCCAGGCTTCCTTCGACTGCACTGCGATTTGGTCTGGTGTGGAAAAGCACTCCGATGCCACCCCCCTTTGACCCTGCATCCTGCTCCGTCATTCCCTTCCTCCTCCTTCATGCCATCTCCTCCTCTCTGCCAACCAGCTGATCCCATCATCCCCTGCATCCCCTGCGTCCTCCTAGACCCCAATCTGCTCCACTCCTTCAGCCTCCCACCAATCCCATCATCGCCTGCCTTCTCCTAGACCCCATCTGCTCCTCTCCTTCACCCTGACACCTAACCCATCATCCCCTGACTGCTCCTGCAACCCCATCTCATCCCCTCTGCCACCTAACCCATTATTCCTGCTGTTCCTGCATCCTGATCCTGGCCCCAGGGACCCCCAGCGACCTTTCCCATCATCCCTTGACTGCTCCTGCATCCTGATCCTGGCCCCAGCGACCCCCAGCCACCTATCCCATCATCCCCTGACTGCTCCTGCATCCTGATCCTGGCCTCAGCAACCCCCAGCCACATATCCCATCATCCCCTGACTGCTCCTGCATCCTGATCCTGGCCCCAGCAACCCCCAGCCACATATCCCATCATCCCCTGACTGCTCCTGCATCCTGATCCTGGCCCCAGCAACCCCCAGCCACCTATCCCATCATCCCCTGACTGCTCCTGCATCCTGATCCTGATCCCAGCGACCCCCAGCCACCTATTCCATCATCCCTGCTGCTCCTGCATCCTGATCCTGGCCCTAGGAACCCCAAGCGACATATCCCATCATCCCCTGACTGCTCCTGCATCCTGATCCTGGCCCCAAGGACCCCAAGCGACCTATCCCATCATCCCCTGACTGCTCCTGCATCCTGATCCCGGCCCCAGCAACCCCCAGCCACCTATCCCATCATCCCCTGACTGCTCCTGCATCCTGATCCTGGCCCCAGGGACCCCCAGCCACCTATCCCATCATCCCCTGACTGCTCCTGCATCCTGATCCTGGCCCCAGGGACCCCAAGCGACCTATCCCATCATCCCCTGACTGCTCCTGCATCCTGATCCTGGCCCCAGCAACCCCCAGCCACCTATCCCATCATCCCCTGACTGCTCCTGCATCCTGATCCTGGCCCCAGCGACCCCCAGTCACCTATCCCATCATCCCCTGACTGCTCCTGCATCCTGATCCTGGTCCCAGGGACCCCAAGCGACCTATCCCATCATTCCCTGACTGCTCCTCCATCCTGATCCTGGCCCCAGCAACCCCCAGCCACCTATCCCATCATCCCCTGACTGCTCCTGCATCCTGATCCTGGCCCCAGCGACCCTCAGCCACCTATCCCATCATCCCCTGACTGCTCCTGCATCCTGATCCTAGCCCCAGCAACCCCCAGTCACCTATCCCATCATCCCCTGACTGCGCTGGCATCCTGATTCTGGCCCCAGCGACCCCCAGCCACCTATCCCATCATCCCCTGAGTGCTCCTAGACCCCGATGAAGGATGACAGCTAAGGAGGGGGCAGGGAAGGAGGACAGTGTCCAGAGCCCCACTGAGCATGTGCAAGGGGGCCGATTTGAATCGTTGACCCCTCAAAGTATGCTCTGGTGTGGTAATACAATGTGCACTCACTCCCCTTTGCTTGAGTCCACATCACGTGACTTGCTTGGAATCGAACTGACTTCGCTTACCACTCACTTCGGAAGGACAACAGAAAGGCAACCAGGTGTGGAAAAACATGACGTTTTAACCTCAATCTGAATTGCTAGAGAGGAGTGACTCTGGATCTGGTGTGGAAAAACATCACACTTTGCATTGCTAAAACAGGAGTGACTGCGGATCTGAGCTGCAACCCCCTCCAAGTGTGATAAGGTCCACTGCCACCACTACTCTGGCTGCATTGTTTGTTATAAACATAATTTTTGAGGGTGGAGGGGGTAGACGTTTTAAGCAGAAATTTCAACATGGGTCAAAACTGCTTTCAGTACTAAAGGAGCAGCTGCCTTCAGCATGCTTATGAGTAATATCTAGTTCAGTTTCAAACCTTTTTTTGCCATATAAATATATATAAAATACTTATATCCCATAGTTTCTTGTGGGCTTTTCGGGCTATGTGGCCATGTTCTAGAAGTGTTTATTCTGATGTTTTGCCAGCATCTGTGGCTGGCATCTTCAGAGAATGCTTGCCTGGAAATAAGTTCGTAGTTGGAAATTATGTTTTCCAAGCCCTGCACTGAACAGAAAAAAGCCAAACTTTCCCCAACTCTCATTTTCTCAAACACAGCTTTTAGGAACACAAGGCTTTTATAACACAACCCACTACAAAAGCTTTGCTGAGGTACTTTAGCACCAAGTGGAAAGGGATTAATATAGTTCAATATGTGATTTTACAATATTGTGGGTGTCAAAATATAAAATAATAATAATAATAATAATAATAATAATAATAATAATAATAAATATAATAGGATTTATTTATATATTGCCCAATCATTGGGAATCCGAGCGGTTTACAACAGAGGGGATAATAGATGGTTCCCTGCCCTCAGGCTTACAATCTAAAAGACACGACACAAAAGGAGAAGGGAATGGTGAGGGAGGGAGGGGATCAGGTCCAGCAGTTCTTCTCTCCCTCTGAGGCCTGGACCAAGGCAGATGGACCGGAGGGAGGGCTTGTCTTCTTCCAGGCAGACAGTTGGAGCTAGCCTGCCTCTCTCTCCTTCAAGATGGAGGATGAAGGGAGGGCTTGTATTCTTCCAGGCAGATAGTTGGAGCTAGCCTGTCTCTCTCTCCCTCAAGATGGAGGATGAAGGGGGGGCTTGTCTTCTTCCAGGCAGACAGTTCGAGCTAGCTGCCTCTCTCTCCTTCAAGATGGAGGATGAAGGGAGGGCTTGTCTTCTTCCAGGCAGACAGTTGGAGCTAGCCTGCCTCTCTCTCCTTCAAGATGGAGGCTGAAGGGAGGGCTTGTCTTCTTCCAGGCAGACAGTTGGAGCTAGCCTGTCTCTCTCTCCCTCAAGATGGAGGATGAAGGGAGGGCTTGTCTTCTTCCAGGCAGACAGTTGGAGCTAGCCTGTCTCTCTCTCCCTCAAGATGGAGGCTGAAGGGAGGGCTTGTCTTCTTCCAGGCAGATAGTTGGAGCTAGCCTGTCTCTCTCTCCCTCAAGATGGAGGCTGAAGGGAGGGCTTGTCTTCTTCCAGGCAGATAGTTGGAGCTAGCCTGTCTCTCTCTCCCTCAAGATGGAGGATGAAGGGAGGGCTTGTCTTCTTCCAGGCAGATAGTTGGAGCTAGCCTGTCTCTCTCTCCCTCAAGATGGAGGATGAAGGGAGGGCTTGTCTTCTTCCAGGCAGACAGTTGGAGCTAGCCTGCCTCTCTCTCCCTTAAGATGGAGGATGAAGGGATGGCCAGTTAGTGGAGAAGAGTCTGTTGGTTCCAGAGTAAATATCTTGATGGTACACAAAGCAATGCCTTTCTTCCTGGGAGAGATGGATTGATAGGTGATAGAGAATTGGAGTAGCAAGTTTAAGGAACTCTTTGTTAAGATAGAAAGAGCTCAGATTGGGGGCTGGACAAGGGGGAGGCTTTGGAAGAGAATCTGGGCACAAACCAGATTTGATACTGACTTGTCTGCAAGCGAGCCTCTGCAATTCAAATAAACTGTCAGTCAATTTCACTGCGATGTTTTCCTGAGTTTTCAAATCTTGGTTCGTTGGCCCTGACAAAGTGTCAAATCTCCCACCAAAACCTTGTACGATGCAACCGCATTCGGCCTGAGGAAAAAAGGACCTGGAGGAGCCCTCCCAGGACAAGCAAAGTGGAGGCCAGGTGGCCACAGCCCAAGAAGGGCAGGAGAACTTTGGCCTGGGAGCTGAAGTGAGAACACACCAATGTGCCAAGGAAGACACAGGGTGCAGCGGGTAGTTTGAGGTGGAAGCCCCATTGGCAGCGCGGGGGCATGGAGCAGAATGGTTCACACACGATGAGCACTGGGAGGACTGGTCCATGGATTACAAAGGGGATGAAGAAATGTCAGAGGGGCTGGGGAAAGAAGCCCTGGAGAACCAGCTAAGCAGAGTGTAGGAGAACAGGTGGATCCAGATGCCAATGACCAGCACAAGGTGGGATCACCAGAGGGGAATCAAGTGCTGTGGCACACAGTGGCTGAAGAGGTGGCGACCTAGCTCGCCAGAACCATGGTGGGACCTTCGGCCCCAGGAGCAGAGCGAGCGCGAGGCGGACAGGAGGCCCTCAGAAGGAGCACTATAGCAGAAGCAGAAGAACGCTCAACACCAGCCCGACCCACACGACTGAAGAGTGGTCCTTGGTGGAGCGCAAGGAACGACTCCCTGGCTGTCGGCCACAGCCCTCGCCAATCACACCCAGAAGCTGGCCGCCAGACAACTGGGCGTGTGGTTCAACAGGAGGGTAAGTCAGCTGTCCTAGGAATAGGTGGCAGTGCACATGTGTGAGTGGAGTCCTCGATTCCCGAGCAAGGCTGCAAAAGTGAGGTCCCTGGTCTCCCACCTGGAAGATGAAGCAGCAGACTGGTTCATACAACTTTTTGATGTGGGAGCTGCAGAATTGGAGAGTTTTTCTGAATTCATGGTCACACTGCAGGCCCGGTTCGAGGACTGCTTCCGGGTGGGGAATACTCAAACCAAGTTAATGATGCTGATGCAGGGAGACTGCTCCATGACAGAATATGCAACTGAATTCTGGAGGTTGGCTGTGCAAGTCCCAGATTGGCCCGAGGCGACCAAAGTACAGCATTTAAAGGTGGGATTGTGCTCAGACCTGCTGAAGTGGGCTCAGAGGACAGACAACCCGCAGACCCGATCGGCAGGGGAAGCTGAAGTTGCAAAGGGGGAGATCCACTTAATGTTGCAATGGAAACCAGGAGGGGGCAAGGGAGCAAACTCAAACCCAAGCCACTCCCGGAGAAAGGAAAAGGGAACTAAGGTTCATGAAACAGAGTGTGAGAGGCGGAAAAGGCTTGGACTCTGCCTTGCCTGCAGGCAGAAGGGACACCTAATTGCTGAATGTTCTGGTTTGAAAGGATCATCCAAAGCACAGCTTGGCGAAGGGAGCACCAGGAAGGGAATAGGCGGCTGGGCCCTCAAGGTGGCAAACCAAAACAATGTGTAACCTGAGGTAATGCCAGACATGACTGAGTTGGAGGACAACACTGAGCCTGCGGAAAATTTCAACGGCAGGTCTCAGGCGGCGGTGGGAGGTCGGCCATAAATCCACAGTGCCATACTTCAAGGGTGAGTGGAGGGCTCCCCTTATACACCTTGGAGGTTAAGGTGGAAGACCAGAAAAGGGGACGGAGCATGAACCTGGTGGTGGCTATAGACTTGTGGTGCACTTGGTGCCTCATGAACGAAAAAATAGTGTGGGAGATGGGGCTGGACACCAAAAAGTTGGGCCATCCCATCACCTTTGAAAAGATGGATGGTTCTTCTATGGGGGAAAAACCACTAGTGAAAAAACAGAGACAGTTTGGCTTGGGGTGGCGGAGCACTGGGAGAAAATCAAGTTTGTCATTGGGTCCACTTCGCACTACCAGTTGATCCTGGGAATACACTGGTAACACTTTCACAATCCCAGGATCTGGTGGGGGTCAAAAGAACTTGGTTTTGATGACCCAGGATGTAGGACCCACACCAGAGACACTAATCTGAATATAGGCTTTGAGCCAATCCTTCACGCTGCAGGAGCGGATCAAGAGCGCCACCCCAGAGGATCAGCTGAGCTACCCCTCAGTATATCATGACTTGACAGAGGTTTTTGAGGAAAAGTAGTATGACCAATCTCCACCCTACCGGGAGACAGACTATGACATCAAACTGGTGCCCGGAGCGGAGCCCTACAAGTCCAAAATCTACTCTATGACCCTGCTAGAGACAAGGACTTTGAAGGATTCCATAGAAAAGAATTTAGCTAAAGGCTTCATCCGCCCCTCGATCTCTACCTTCAAGGCCCCAGTATTCTTCTGAGAGAAGAAGGAAGGGTCCCTACTGGTCACTGAATCAACTATATTGGGAAAGCAATGTGTCAGGTCTTGGTACGGAAGGAATAGGCACATTGTATACCCTACCAATGACAATGGCATTTCTCGAAACTGAGGGAGCAACTTGAAATGCATCTCGATTTAGAATGAAATGAGAGATGGTTATGAAACGCACAAAGGTAGACTTAGGCATAGAGACAAAAACCATATCCTCAAATAAGAGTGAGTGTATGCCAGGGTGATCATGTCTGGGAAGCAAACAAGTGATCACTGGTAGTGGTTTGAGGGATGAATTGTAGGAGCCGTAATAGGCCTCGAAAACGAGATTTGGCAAAGCGCTCGCAGGTAATGGCTATGGTCCCAAATCAGGGAGGCATGAACCAGTGGTTCACCTCGATATCTAGGCTCCAAAGTGACAGAGCGCCCACTGGTACAGAGGGAGCAACTGTGGCCTCGAACCTGAACCAGCATGAGCCACACTGGCTCTTGAAAACAGTCAGTTGAAGCCACGAAATCAACCAGGTGGCGGTGAAGAGCATGCAACAGCCATCAGAAACTGAAAGGCCAGCTGCATTAGAATCCTTTTGTGTAGCTAAAAATGATAGCGATATTGGGGTCTTAATATTTTTTCTCCCAAAGGAGTGTCAGGGTGGAATGCAGCAAGACTATGATGACAACTTGGCTACCACTTGATACTCGGGGAAGGTGCCATGTAGGACTGCCTGTAGGCCAATCAGGGAAAACCTAGAGAGACATGAGTCGACAAGCATCGAAGGAGGGATGAGAGGCTGCAAGCCAATCGGTATAACTATGGAACGTCATGGACGGATGAATATCTAAATCGAGCACCTATCCAATTGGTATGACCCAGGAGAGTCAGGGACCAATGTAGGGTCGAAGTCAGGCTGCCATCCAATAAGTATGAATCCAGAGACTGAGGGACCGATGAGGCTAAATGTCACGCTGCAAGCCAATCCGTATGACTTTGGAAAGTAAGGGACTAAGGAGGAACGACGTAGGGCTGCCAGCTAATCGGTTTGACTCCAGAGAGTCAGGGAACGATCGGGGTTGAAGTTGGGCTGCAAACCAATCGTTATGACTCTGGAATGTCATAGTCGAATTAATATCGAATTCAAGCAACAATTCACTTGGTATGACGCCAGAGAGTCAGGGACCGACGAGGGTCAAGGTCAGGATGTCATCCACTTGGTAAGACTCCAGAGAGTCAGGGACCGATGAGGCTGAATGTCAGGCGGCAAGCCAATCGTCATGACTCTGGAACATCACAAATATTGAAATCGGGCACCTATCCAATTGGTTTGACCCAGGACAGTCATGGAACGATGAGGTTCAAAGTCAGGGGGCCATGGAATCGGTAAGACTCCAGAGAGTCAAGGACGGATGAGGGTGAATGTCAGGCTGCTAGCCAAACGGTACGACTATGGAACGTCATGGACGGATGAATATCGAAATCTGGCACCTAACCAATTGGTATGACCCAGGAGAGTCATGGAACGACAAGGTTTGAAGTCAGGCTGCCATCCAGTCCGTAAGACTACACAGAGTCTGGGACGGATGAGTTTGAATGTCAGGCTGCAAGCCAGTCGGTACGACTATGGAACGTCTTGGAGATATGAAAATCGAAATCAGGCACCTATCCAATTGTTATGACCCAGGAGAGTCATGGAACGACGAGGTTTGAAGTCAGGCTGCCGTGCAATTGGTAAGACTCCAGAGAGTCAGGGACCGATGAGGGTGAATGTCAGGCTGCAAGCCAATCGGTACGACTCTGGAACGTAATGAACGGACGAATATCGAAATAGGGAACCTAACCAATTGGTATGACCCAGGAGAGTCATGGAACGACGAGGTTTGAAGTCAGGCTGCCATGTAATCCGTAAGACTTCACAGAGTCTGGGACGGATGAGGGTGAATGTCAGGCTCCAAGCCAATCGGTACGACTATGGAAAGTCATGGAGGTATGAAAATCGAAATCGGGCACCTATCCAATTGTTATGACCCAGGAGAGTCATGGAACGACAAGGTTCAAAGTCAGGCGGCCATGGAATCGGTAAGACTCCAGAGAGTCAGGGACCGATGAGGGTGAATGTCAGGCTGCAAGCCAATCGGTACGACTCCGGAACGAAATGAATGGACGAATATCGAAATCGGGCATCAATCCAATAGTTATGATGGAGGAGAGTCATGGAACGACGAGGTTTGAAGTCAGGCTGCCATCAAGTCCGTAAGAATACAGAGCTTCTGGGACGGATGAGGGTGAATGTCAGGCTGCAAGCCAATCGGTACGACGCTGGAACGTAATGAACGGACGAATATCGAAATCGGGTACCTAACCAATTGGTATGACCCAGGAGAGTCATGAAACGACGAGGTTCAAAGTCAGGCTGCCATGCGATCGGTAAGACTCCAGAGAGTCAACGACCGATGAGAGTAAATGTCGGGCTGCAAGCCAATCGGTACGACAATGAAACGTAATGAATGGACGAATATCGAAATCTGGCAACTAACCAATTGGTATGACCCAGGAGAGTCATGGAACGACGAGGTTTGAAGTCAGGCTGCCATCCAGTCCGTAAGACTACACAGAGTCTGGGACGGATGAGTTTGAATGTCAGGCTGCAAGCCAATCGGTACGACTATGGAACGTCTTGGAGATATGAAAATCGAAATCAGGCACCTATCCAATTGTTATGACGCAGGAGAGTCATGGAACGACGAGGTTCAAAGTCAGGCTGCCGTGCAATCGGTAAGACTCCAGAGAGTCAGGGACCGATGAGAGTAAATGTCGGGCTGCAAGCCAATCGGTAGGACTATGGAACGTCATGGATGGACGAATATCGAAATCGGGCACCTATCCAATTGGTATGACCCAGGAGAGTCATGGAACGAGGAGGTTCAAAGTCAGGCTGCCATGCAATCGGTAAGACTCCAGAGAGTCAGGGACCGATGAGAGTAAATGTCGGGCTGCAAGCCAATCGGTACGACAATGGAACGTAATGAACGGACGAATATCGAAATCTGGCACCTAACCAATTGGTATGACCCAGGAGAGTCATGGAACGACGAGGTTTGAAGTCAGGCTGCCATCCAGTCCGTAAGACTACACAGAGTCTGGGACGGATGAGTTTGAATGTCAGGCTGCAAGCCAATCGGTACGACTATGGAACGTCTTGGAGATATGAAAATTGAAATTAGGCACGTATCCAATTGTTATGACCCAGGAGAGTCATGGAACGACGAAGTTCAAAGTCAGGCCGCCATGGAATCGGTAAGACTCCAGAGAGTCAGGGACGCACGAGGGTGAATGTCGGGCTGCAAGCCAATCGGTACGACTCTGGAACGTAATGAACGGACGAATATCGAAATCGGGCACCTAACCAATTGGTATGACCCAGGAGAGTCATGGAATGACGAGGTTTGAAGTCAGGCTGCCATCCAATTCGTAAGACTACACAGAGTCTGGGACAGATGAGGGTGAATGTCAGGCTCCAAGCCAATCGGTACGACTATGGAACGTCATGGAGGTATGAAAATCGAAATCAGGCACCTATCCAATTATTATGACCCAGGAGAGTCATGGAACGACGAAGTTCAAAGTCAGGCCGCCATGGAATCGGTAAGACTCCAGAGAGTCAGGGACCGATGAGGGTGAATGTCAGGCTGCAAGCCAATCGGTACGACTCTGGAACATAATGAACGGACGAATATCGAAATAGGGAACCTAACCAATTGGTATGACCCAGGAGAGTCATGGAACGACGAGGTTTGAAGTCAGGCTGCCATGTAATCCGTAAGACTTCACAGAGTCTGGGACGGATGAGGGTGAATGTCAGGCTCCAAGCCAATCGGTACGACTATGGAAAGTCATGGAGGTATGAAAATCGAAATCAGGCACCTATCCAATTGTTATGACCCAGGAGAGTCATGGAACGACAAGGTTCAAAGTCAGGCGGCCATGGAATCGGTAAGACTCCAGAGAGTCAGGGACCGATGAGGGTGAATGTCAGGCTGCAAGCCAATCGGTACGACTCCGGAACGAAATGAATGGACGAATATCGAAATCGGGCATCAATCCAATAGTTATGATGGAGGAGAGTCATGGAACGACGAGGTTTGAAGTCAGGCTGCCATGAAGTCCGTAAGAATACAGAGCTTCTGGGACGGATGAGGGTGAATGTCAGGCTGTAAGCCAATCGGTACGACGCTGGAACGTAATGAACGGACGAATATCGAAATCGGGTACCTAACCAATTGGTATGACCCAGGAGAGTCATGAAACGACGAAGTTCAAAGTCAGGCTGCCATGCGATCGGTAAGACTCCAGAGAGTCAACGACCGATGAGAGTAAATGTCGGGCTGCAAGCCAATCGGTACGACAATGAAACGTAATGAATGGACGAATATCGAAATCTGGCAACTAACCAATTGGTATGACCCAGGAGAGTCATGGAACGACGAGGTTTGAAGTCAGGCTGCCATCCAGTCCGTAAGACTACACAGAGTCTGGGACGGATGAGTTTGAATGTTAGGCTGCAAACCAATCGGTACGACTATGGAACGTCTTAGAGATATGACAATGGAAATCAGGCACCTATCCAATTGTTATGACCCAGGAGAGTCATGGAACGACGAGGTTCAAAGTCAGGGGGCCATGGAATCGGGAAGACTCCAGAGAGTCAAGTACGGATGAGGGTGAATGTCAGGCTGCTAGCCAAACGGTACGACTATGGAACGTCATGGACGGATGAATATCGAAATCTGGCACCTAACCAATTGGTATGACCCAGGAGAGTCATGGAACGACAAGGTTTGAAGTCAGGCTGCCATCCAGTCCGTAAGACTACACAGAGTCTGGAACGGATGAGTTTGAATGTCAGGCTGCAAGCCAGTCGGTACGACTATGGAACGTCTTGGAGATATGAAAATCGAAATCAGGCACCTATCCAATTGTTATGACCCAGGAGAGTCATGGAACGACGAGGTTTGAAGTCAGGCTGCCGTGCAATTGGTAAGACTCCAGAGAGTCAGGGACTGATGAGAGTAAATGTCGGGCTGCAAGCCAATCGGTACGACTATGGAACGACATGGACGGACGAATATCGAAATTGGGCACCTATCCAATTGGTATGACCCAGGAGAGTCATGGAACAACGAAGTTCAAAGTCAGGCCGCCATGGAATCGGTAAGACTCCAGAGAGTCAGGAACCGATGAGGGTGAATGTCAGGCTGCAAGCCAATCGGTACGATTCTGGAACGTAATGAACGGACGAATATCGAAATAGGCCACCTAACCAATTGGTATGACCCAGGAGAGTCATGGAACGACGAGGTTTGAAGTCAGGCTGCCATCCAATCTGTAAGACTACACAGAGTTTGGGACGGATGAGTTTGAATGTCAGGCTGCAAGCCAATCGGTACGACTATGGAACGTCTTGGAGATATGAAAATCGAAATCAGGCACCTATCCAATTGTTATGACCCAGGAGAGTCATGGAACGACGAGGTTTGAAGTCAGGCTGCCGTGCAATTGGTAAGACTCCAGAGAGTCAGGGACCGACGAGGGTGAATGTCAGGCTGCAAGCCAATCGGTACGACTCTGGAACGTAATGAACGGACGAATATCGAAATCGGGCACCTAACCAATTGGTATGACCCAGGAGAGTCATGGAATGACGAGGTTTGAAGTCAGGCTGCCATCCAATTCGTAAGACTACACAGAGTCTGGGACAGATGAGGGTGAATGTCAGGCTCCAAGCCAATCGGTACGACTATGGAACGTCATGGAGGTATGAAAATCGAAATCAGGCACCTATCCAATTATTATGACCCAGGAGAGTCATGGAACGACGAAGTTCAAAGTCAGGCCGCCATGGAATCGGTAAGACTCCAGAGAGTCAGGGACCGATGAGGGTGAATGTCAGGCTGCAAGCCAATCGGTACGACTCTGGAACGTAATGAACGGACGAATATCGAAATACGGAACCTAACCAATTGGTATGACCCAGGAGAGTCATGGAACGACGAGGTTTGAAGTCAGGCTGCCATGTAATCCGTAAGACTTCACAGAGTCTGGGACGGATGAGGGTGAATGTCAGGCTCCAAGCCAATCGGTACGACTATGGAAAGTCATGGAGGTATGAAAATCGAAATCAGGCACCTATCCAATTGTTATGACCCAGGAGAGTCATGGAACGACGAAGTTCAAAGTCAGGCGGCCATGGAATCGGTAAGACTCCAGAGAGTCAGGGACCGATGAGGGTGAATGTCAGGCTGCAAGCCAATCGGTACGACTCCGGAACGAAATGAATGGACGAATATCGAAATCGGGCATCAATCCAATAGTTATGATGGAGGAGAGTCATGGAACAACGAGGTTTGAAGTCAGGCTGCCATCAAGTCCGTAAGAATACAGAGCTTCTGGGACGGATGAGGGTGAATGTCAGGCTGCAAGCCAATCGGTACGACGCTGGAACGTAATGAACGGACGAATATCGAAATCGGGTACCTAACCAATTGGTATGACCCAGGAGAGTCATGAAACGACGAAGTTCAAAGTCAGGCTGCCATGCGATCGGTAAGACTCCAGAGAGTCAACGACCGATGAGAGTAAATGTCGGGCTGCAAGCCAATCGGTACGACAATGAAACGTAATGAATGGACGAATATCGAAATCTGGCAACTAACCAATTGGTATGACCCAGGAGAGTCATGGAACGACGAGGTTTGAAGTCAGGCTGCCATCCAGTCTGTAAGACTACACAGAGTCTGGGACGGACGAGTTTGAATGTCAGGCTGCAAGCCAATCGGTACGACTATGGAACGTCTTGGAGATATGAAAATCGAAATCAGGCACCTATCCAATTGTTATGACGCAGGAGAGTCATGGAACGACGAGGTTCAAAGTCAGGCTGCCGTGCAATCGGTAAGACTCCAGAGAGTCAGGGACCGATGAGAGTAAATGTCGGGCTGCAAGCCAATCGGTAGGACTATGGAACGTCATGGATGGACGAATATCGAAATCGGGCACCTATCCAATTGGTATGACCCAGGAGAGTCATGGAACAACAAAGTTCAAAGTCAGGCCGCCATGGAATCGGTAAGACTCCAGAGAGTCAGGGACCGATGAGGGTGAATGTCAGGCTGCAAGCCAATCGGTACGACTCTGGAACGTAATGAACGGACGGATATCGAAATCGGGCACCTAACCAATTGGTATGACCCAGGAGAGTCATGGAACGATGAGGTTTGAAGTCAGGCTGCCATCCAATCTGTAAGACTACACAGAGTCTGGGACGGATCAGTTTGAATGTTAGGCTGCAAACCAATCGGTACGACTATGGAACGTCTTAGAGATATGACAATGGAAATCAGGCACCTATTCAATTGTTATGACCCAGGAGAGTCATGGAACGACGAGGTTCAAAGTCAGGGGGCCATGGAATCGGGAAGACTCCAGAGAGTCAAGTACGGATGAGGGTGAATGTCAGGCTGCTAGCCAAACGGTACGACTATGGAACGTCATGGACGGATGAATATCGAAATCTGGCACCTAACCAATTGGTATGACCCAGGAGAGTCATGGAACGACAAGGTTTGAAGTCAGGCTGCCATCCAGTCCGTAAGACTACACAGAGTCTGGAACGGATGAGTTTGAATGTCAGGCTGCAAGCCAGTCGGTACGACTATGGAACGTCTTGGAGATATGAAAATCGAAATCAGGCACCTATCCAATTGTTATGACCCAGGAGAGTCATGGAACGACGAGGTTTGAAGTCAGGCTGCCGTGCAATTGGTAAGACTCCAGAGAGTCAGGGACTGATGAGAGTAAATGTCGGGCTGCAAGCCAATCGGTACGACTATGGAACGACATGGACGGACGAATATCGAAATCGGGCACCTATCCAATTGGTATGACCCAGGAGAGTCATGGAACAACGAAGTTCAAAGTCAGGCCGCCATGGAATCGGTAAGACTCCAGAGAGTCAGGAACCGATGAGGGTGAATGTCAGGCTGCAAGCCAATCGGTACGATTCTGGAACGTAATGAACGGACGAATATCGAAATAGGCCACCTAACCAATTGGTATGACCCAGGAGAGTCATGGAACGACGAGGTTTGAAGTCAGCCTGCCATCCAATCTGTAAGACTACACAGAGTTTGGGACGGATGAGTTTGAATGTCAGGCTGCAAGCCAATCGGTACGACTATGGAACGTCTTGGAGATATGAAAATCGAAATCAGGCACCTATCCAATTGTTATGACCCAGGAGAGTCATGGAATGACGAGGTTTGAAGTCAGGCTGCCGTGCAATTGGTAAGACTCCAGAGAGTCAGGGACCGACGAGGGTGAATGTCAGGCTGCAAGCCAATCGGTACGACTCTGGAACGTAATGAACGGACAATTATCGAAATCGGGCACCTAACCAATTGGTATGACCCAGGAGAGTCATGGAATGACGAGGTTTGAAGTCAGGCTGCCATCCAATTCGTAAGACTACACAGAGTCTGGGATGGATGAGGGTGAATGTCACGCTCCAAGCCAATCGGTACGACTATGGAACGTCATGGAGGTATGAAAATCGAAATCAGGCACCTATCCAATTATTATGACCCAGGAGAGTCATGGAACAAGGAGGTTCAAAGTCAGGCTGCCATGGAATCGGTAAGACTCCAGAGAGTCAGGGACCGATGAGAGTAAATGTCGGGCTGCAAGCCAATCGGTACGACAATGGAACGTAATGAACGGACGAATATCGAAATCTGGCACCTAACCAATTGGTATGACCCAGGAGAGTCATGGAACGACGAGGTTTGAAGTCAGGCTGCCATCCAATTCGTAAGACTACACAGAGTCTGGGACGGATGAGTTTGAATGTCAGGCTGCAAGCCAATCGGTACGACTATGGAACGTCTTGGAGATATGAAAATTGAAATTAGGCACGTATCCAATTGTTATGACCCAGGAGAGTCATGGAACGACGAAGTTCAAAGTCAGGCCGCCATGGAATCGGTAAGACTCCAGAGAGTCAGGGACCGACGAGGGTGAATGTCAGGCTGCAAGCCAATCGGTACGACTCTGGAACGTAATGAACGGACGAATATCGAAATCGGGCACCTAACCAATTGGTATGACCCAGGAGAGTCATGGAATGACGAGGTTTGAAGTCAGGCTGCCATCCAATTCGTAAGACTACACAGAGTATGGGACAGATGAGGGTGAATGTCAGGCTCCAAGCCAATCGGTACGACTATGGAACGTCATGGAGGTATGAAAATCGAAATCAGGCACCTATCCAATTATTATGACCCAGGAGAGTCATGGAACGACGAAGTTCAAAGTCAGGCCGCCATGGAATCGGTAAGACTCCAGAGAGTCAGGGACCGATGAGGGTGAATGTCAGGCTGCAAGCCAATCGGTACGACTCTGGAACGTAATGAACGGACGAATATCGAAATAGGGCACCTAACCAATTGGTATGACCCAGGAGAGTCATGGAACGACGAGGTTTGAAGTCAGGCTGCCATCCAATCCGTAAGACTACACAGAGTCTGGGACGGATGAGGGTGAATGTCAGGCTCCAAGCTAATCGGTACGACTGTGGAACGTCATGGAGGTATGAAAATCGAAATCAGGCACCTATCCAATTATTATGACCCAGGAGAGTCATGGAACGACGAAGTTCAAAGTCAGGCCGCCATGGAATCGGTAAGACTCCAGAGAGTCAGGGACCGATGAGGGTGAATGTCAGGCTGCAAGCCAATCGGTACGACTCTGGAACGTAATGAACGGACGAATATCGAAATAGGGCACCTAACCAATTGGTATGACCCAGGAGAGTCATGGAACGACGAGGTTTGAAGTCAGGCTGCCATCCAATCCGTAAGACTACACAGAGTCTGGGACGGATGAGGGTGAATGTCACGCTCCAAGCTAATCGGTACGACTGTGGAACGTCATGGAGGTATGAAAATCGAAATCGGGCACCTAACCAATTGGTATGACCCAGGAGAGTCATGGAACGAGGAGGTTCAAAGTCAGGCCGCCATGGAATCGGTAAGACTCCAGAGAGTCAGGGACCGACGAGGGTGAATGTCAGGCTGCAAGCCAATCGGTACGACTCTGGAACGTAATGAACGGACGAATATCGAAATCGGGCACCTAACCAATTGGTATGACCCAGGAGAGTCATGGAATGACGAGGTTTGAAGTCAGGCTGCCATCCAATTCGAAAGACTACACAGAGTCTGGGACAGATGAGGGTGAATGTCAGGCTCCAAGCCAATCGGTACGACTATGGAACGTCATGGAGGTATGAAAATCGAAATCAGGCACCTATCCAATTATTATGACCCAGGAGAGTCATGGAACGACGAAGTTCAAAGTCAGGCCGCCATGGAATCGGTAAGACTCCAGAGAGTCAGGGACCGATGAGGTTGAATGTCAGGCTGCAAGCCAATCGGTACGACTCTGGAACGTAATGAACGGACGAATATCGAAATAGGGCACCTAACCAATTGGTATGACCCAGGAGAGTCATGGAACGACGAGGTTTGAAGTCAGGCTGCCATCCAATCCGTAAGACTACACAGAGTCTGGGACGGATGAGGGTGAATGTCAGGCTCCAAGCTAATCGGTACGACTGTGGAACGTCATGGAGGTATGAAAATCGAAATCAGGCACCTATCCAATTATTATGACCCAGGAGAGTCATGGAACGACGAAGTTCAAAGTCAGGCCGCCATGGAATCGGTAAGACTCCAGAGAGTCAGGGACCGATGAGGGTGAATGTCAGGCTGCAAGCCAATCGGTACGACTCTGGAACGTAATGAACGGACGAATATCGAAATAGGGCACCTAACCAATTGGTATGACCCAGGAGAGTCATGGAACGACGAGGTTTGAAGTCAGGCTGCCATCCAATCCGTAAGACTACACAGAGTCTGGGACGGATGAGGGTGAATGTCACGCTCCAAGCTAATCGGTACGACTGTGGAACGTCATGGAGGTATGAAAATCGAAATCGGGCACCTAACCAATTGGTATGACCCAGGAGAGTCATGGAACGAGGAGGTTCAAAGTCAGGCCGCCATGGAATCGGTAAGACTCCAGAGAGTCAGGGACCGACGAGGGTGAATGTCAGGCTGCAAGCCAATCGGTACGACTCTGGAACGTAATGAACGGACGAATATCGAAATCGGGCACCTAACCAATTGGTATGACCCAGGAGAGTCATGGAATGACGAGGTTTGAAGTCAGGCTGCCATGTAATCCGTAAGACTTCACAGAGTCTGGGACGGATGAGGGTGAATGTCAGGCTCCAAGCCAATCGGTACGACTATGGAAAGTCATGGAGGTATGAAAATCGAAATCAGGCACCTATCCAATTGTTATGACCCAGGAGAGTCATGGAACGACGAAGTTCAAAGTCAGGCGGCCATGGAATCGGTAAGACTCCAGAGAGTCAGGGACCGATGAGGGTGAATGTCAGGCTGCAAGCCAATCGGTACGACTCCGGAACGAAATGAATGGACGAATATCGAAATCGGGCATCAATCCAATAGTTATGATGGAGGAGAGTCATGGAACGACGAGGTTTGAAGTCAGGCTGCCATCAAGTCCGTAAGAATACAGAGCTTCTGGGACGGTTGAGGGTGAATGTCAGGCTGCAAGCCAATCGGTACGACGCTGGAACGTAATGAACAGACGAATATCGAAATCGGGTACCTAACCAATTGGTATGACCCAGGAGAGTCATGAAACGACGAAGTTCAAAGTCAGGCTGCCATGCGATCGGTAAGACTCCAGAGAGTCAACGACCGATGAGAGTAAATGTCGGGCTGCAAGCCAATCGGTACGACAATGAAACGTAATGAATGGACGAATATCGAAATCTGGCAACTAACCAATTGGTATGACCCAGGAGAGTCATGGAACGACGAGGTTTGAAGTCAGGCTGCCATCCAGTCTGTAAGACTACACAGAGTCTGGGACGGACGAGTTTGAATGTCAGGCTGCAAGCCAATCGGTACGACTATGGAACGTCTTGGAGATATGAAAATCGAAATCAGGCACCTATCCAATTGTTATGACGCAGGAGAGTCATGGAACGACGAGGTTCAAAGTCAGGCTGCCGTGCAATCGGTAAGACTCCAGAGAGTCAGGGACCGATGAGAGTAAATGTCGGGCTGCAAGCCAATCGGTAGGACTATGGAACGTCATGGATGGACGAATATCGAAATCGGGCACCTATCCAATTGGTATGACCCAGGAGAGTCATGGAACAACAAAGTTCAAAGTCAGGCCGCCATGGAATCGGTAAGACTCCAGAGAGTCAGGGACCGATGAGGGTGAATGTCAGGCTGCAAGCCAATCGGTACGACTCTGGAACGTAATGAACGGACGGATATCGAAATCGGGCACCTAACCAATTGGTATGACCCAGGAGAGTCATGGAACGATGAGGTTTGAAGTCAGGCTGCCATCCAATCTGTAAGACTACACAGAGTCTGGGACGGATCAGTTTGAATGTTAGGCTGCAAACCAATCGGTACGACTATGGAACGTCTTAGAGATATGACAATGGAAATCAGGCACCTATCCAATTGTTATGACCCAGGAGAGTCATGGAACGACGAGGTTCAAAGTCAGGGGGCCATGGAATCGGGAAGACTCCAGAGAGTCAAGTACGGATGAGGGTGAATGTCAGGCTGCTAGCCAAACGGTACGACTATGGAACGTCATGGACGGATGAATATCGAAATCTGGCACCTAACCAATTGGTATGACCCAGGAGAGTCATGGAACGACAAGGTTTGAAGTCAGGCTGCCATCCAGTCCGTAAGACTACACAGAGTCTGGAACGGATGAGTTTGAATGTCAGGCTGCAAGCCAGTCGGTACGACTATGGAACGTCTTGGAGATATGAAAATCGAAATCAGGCACCTATCCAATTGTTATGACCCAGGAGAGTCATGGAACGACGAGGTTTGAAGTCAGGCTGCCGTGCAATTGGTAAGACTCCAGAGAGTCAGGGACTGATGAGAGTAAATGTCGGGCTGCAAGCCAATCGGTACGACTATGGAACGACATGGACGGACGAATATCGAAATCGGGCACCTATCCAATTGGTATGACCCAGGAGAGTCATGGAACAACGAAGTTCAAAGTCAGGCCGCCATGGAATCGGTAAGACTCCAGAGAGTCAGGAACCGATGAGGGTGAATGTCAGGCTGCAAGCCAATCGGTACGATTCTGGAACGTAATGAACGGACGAATATCGAAATAGGCCACCTAACCAATTGGTATGACCCAGGAGAGTCATGGAACGACGAGGTTTGAAGTCAGCCTGCCATCCAATCTGTAAGACTACACAGAGTTTGGGACGGATGAGTTTGAATGTCAGGCTGCAAGCCAATCGGTACGACTATGGAACGTCTTGGAGATATGAAAATCGAAATCAGGCACCTATCCAATTGTTATGACCCAGGAGAGTCATGGAACGACGAGGTTTGAAGTCAGGCTGCCGTGCAATTGGTAAGACTCCAGAGAGTCAGGGACCGACAAGGGTGAATGTCAGGCTGCAAGCCAATCGGTACGACTCTGGAACGTAATGAACGGACGATTATCGAAATCGGGCACCTAACCAATTGGTATGACCCAGGAGAGTCATGGAATGACGAGGTTTGAAGTCAGGCTGCCATCCAATTCGTAAGACTACACAGAGTCTGGGATGGATGAGGGTGAATGTCACGCTCCAAGCCAATCGGTACGACTATGGAACGTCATGGAGGTATGAAAATCGAAATCAGGCACCTATCCAATTATTATGACCCAGGAGAGTCATGGAACAAGGAGGTTCAAAGTCAGGCTGCCATGGAATCGGTAAGACTCCAGAGAGTCAGGGACCGATGAGAGTAAATGTCGGGCTGCAAGCCAATCGGTACGACAATGGAACGTAATGAACGGACGAATATCGAAATCTGGCACCTAACCAATTGGTATGACCCAGGAGAGTCATGGAACGACGAGGTTTGAAGTCAGGCTGCCATCCAATTCGTAAGACTACACAGAGTCTGGGACGGATGAGTTTGAATGTCAGGCTGCAAGCCAATCGGTACGACTATGGAACGTCTTGGAGATATGAAAATTGAAATTAGGCACGTATCCAATTGTTATGACCCAGGAGAGTCATGGAACGACGAAGTTCAAAGTCAGGCCGCCATGGAATCGGTAAGACTCCAGAGAGTCAGGGACCGACGAGGGTGAATGTCAGGCTGCAAGCCAATCGGTACGACTCTGGAACGTAATGAACGGACGAATATCGAAATCGGGCACCTAACCAATTGGTATGACCCAGGAGAGTCATGGAACGACGAGGTTTGAAGTCAGGCTGCCATCCAATCCGTAAGACTACACAGAGTCTGGGACGGATGAGGGTGAATGTCAGGCTCCAAGCTAATCGGTACGACTGTGGAACGTCATGGAGGTATGAAAATCGAAATCAGGCACCTATCCAATTATTATGACCCAGGAGAGTCATGGAACGACGAAGTTCAAAGTCAGGCCGCCATGGAATCGGTAAGACTCCAGAGAGTCAGGGACCGATGAGGGTGAATGTCAGGCTGCAAGCCAATCGGTACGACTCTGGAACGTAATGAACGGACGAATATCGAAATAGGGCACCTAACCAATTGGTATGACCCAGGAGAGTCATGGAACGACGAGGTTTGAAGTCAGGCTGCCATCCAATCCGTAAGACTACACAGAGTCTGGGACGGATGAGGGTGAATGTCACGCTCCAAGCTAATCGGTACGACTGTGGAACGTCATGGAGGTATGAAAATCGAAATCGGGCACCTAACCAATTGGTATGACCCAGGAGAGTCATGGAACGAGGAGGTTCAAAGTCAGGCCGCCATGGAATCGGTAAGACTCCAGAGAGTCAGGGACCGACGAGGGTGAATGTCAGGCTGCAAGCCAATCGGTACGACTCTGGAACGTAATGAACGGACGAATATCGAAATCGGGCACCTAACCAATTGGTATGACCCAGGAGAGTCATGGAATGACGAGGTTTGAAGTCAGGCTGCCATCCAATTCGAAAGACTACACAGAGTCTGGGACAGATGAGGGTGAATGTCAGGCTCCAAGCCAATCGGTACGACTATGGAACGTCATGGAGGTATGAAAATCGAAATCAGGCACCTATCCAATTATTATGACCCAGGAGAGTCATGGAACGACGAAGTTCAAAGTCAGGCCGCCATGGAATCGGTAAGACTCCAGAGAGTCAGGGACCGATGAGGTTGAATGTCAGGCTGCAAGCCAATCGGTACGACTCTGGAACGTAATGAACGGACGAATATCGAAATAGGGCACCTAACCAATTGGTATGACCCAGGAGAGTCATGGAACGACGAGGTTTGAAGTCAGGCTGCCATCCAATCCGTAAGACTACACAGAGTCTGGGACGGATGAGGGTGAATGTCAGGCTCCAAGCTAATCGGTACGACTGTGGAACGTCATGGAGGTATGAAAATCGAAATCGGGCACCTATCCAATTGTTATGACCCAGGAGAGTCATGGAACGACGAGGTTTGAAGTCAGGCTGCCGTGCAATTGGTAAGACTCCAGAGAGTCAGGGACCGATGAGAGTAAATGTCGGGCTGCAAGCCAATCGGTACGACTATGGAACGTCATGGACGGACGAATATTGAAATCGGGCACCTATCCAATTGGTATGACCCAGGAGAGTCATGGAACAACGAAATTCAAAGTCAGGCCGCCATAGAATCGGTAAGACTCCAGAGAGTCAAGAACCGATGAGGGTGAATGTCAGGCTGCAAGCCAATCGGTACGATTCTGGAACGTAATGAACGGACGAATATCGAAATAGGCCACCTAACCAATTGGTATGACCCAGGAGAGTCATGGAACGACGAGGTTTGAAGTCAGGCTGGCATCCAGTCCGTAAGACTACACAGAGTCTGGGACGGATGAGTTTGAATGTCAGGCTGCAAGCCAATCGGTACGACTATGGAACGTCTTCGAGATATGAAAATTGAAATTAGGCACGTATCCAATTGTTATGACCCAGGAGAGTCATGGAACGACGAAGTTCAAAGTCAGGCCGCCATGGAGTCGGTAAGACTCCAGAGAGTCAGGGACCGACGAGGGTGAATGTCAGGCTGCAAGCCAATCGGTACGACTCTGGAACGTAATGAACGGACAAATATCGAAATCGGGCACCTAACCAATTGGTATGACCCAGGAGAGTCATGGAATGACGAGGTTTGAAGTCAGGCTGCCATCCAATTGGTAAGACTACACAGAGTCTGGGACAGATGAGGGTGAATGTCAGGCTCCAAGCCAATCGGTACGACTATGGAACGTCATGGAGGTATGAAAATCGAAATCAGGCACCTATCCAATTATTATGACCCAGGAGAGTCATGGAACGAGGAGGTTCAAAGTCAGGCTGCCATGCAATCGGTAAGACTCCAGAGAGTCAGGGACCGATGAGAGTAAATGTCGGGCTGCAAGCCAATCGGTACGACAATGGAACGTAATGAACGGACGAATATCGAAATCTGGCACCTAACCAATTGGTATGACCCAGGAGAGTCATGGAACGACGAGGTTTGAAGTCAGGCTGCCATCCAGTCCGTAAGACTAAACAGAGTCTGGGACGGATGAGTTTGAATGTCAGGCTGCAAGCCAATCGGTACGACTATGGAACGTCTTGGAGATATGAAAATTGAAATTAGGCACGTATCCAATTGTTATGACCCAGGAGAGTCATGGAACGACGAAGTTCAAAGTCAGGCCGCCATGGAATCGGTAAGACTCCAGAGAGTCAGGGACCCACGAGGGTGAATGTCGGGCTGCAAGCCAATCGGTACGACTCTGGAACGTAATGAACGGACGAATATCGAAATCGGGCACCTAACCAATTGGTATGACCCAGGAGAGTCATGGAATGACGAGGTTTGAAGTCAGGCTGCCATCCAATTCGTAAGACTACACAGAGTCTGGGACAGATGAGGGTGAATGTCAGGCTCCAAGCCAATCGGTACGACTATGAAACGTCATGGAGGTATGAAAATCGAAATCAGGCACCTATCCAATTATTATGACCCAGGAGAGTCATGGAACGACGAAGTTCAAAGTCAGGCCGCCATGGAATCGGTAAGACTCCAGAGAGTCAGGGACCGATGAGGGTGAATGTCAGGCTGCAAGCCAATCGGTACGACTCTGGAACGTAATGAACGGACGAATATCGAAATAGGGAACCTAACCAATTGGTATGACCCAGGAGAGTCATGGAACGACGAGGTTTGAAGTCAGGCTGCCATGTAATCCGTAAGACTTCACAGAGTCTGGGACGGATGAGGGTGAATGTCAGGCTCCAAGCCAATTGGTACGACTATGGAAAGTCATGGAGGTATGAAAATCGAAATCAGGCACCTATCCAATTGTTATGACCCAGGAGAGTCATGGAACGACAAGGTTCAAAGTCAGGCGGCCATGGAATCGGTAAGACTCCAGAGAGACAGGGACCGATGAGGGTGAATGTCAGGCTGCAAGCCAATCGGTACGACTCCGGAACGAAATGAATGGACGAATATCGAAATCGGGCATCAATCCAATAGTTATGATGGAGGAGAGTCATGGAACGACGAGGTTTGAAGTCAGGCTGCCATCAAGTCCGTAAGAATACAGAGCTTCTGGGACGGATGAGGGTGAATGTCAGGCTACAAGCCAATCGGTACGACGCTGGAACGTAATGAACGGACGAGTATCGAAATCGGGTACCTAACCAATTGGTATGACCCAGGAGAGTCATGAAACGACGAGGTTCAAAGTCAGGCTGCCATGCGATCGGTAAGACTCCAGAGAGTCAACGACCGATGAGAGTAAATGTCGGGCTGCAAGCCAATCGGTACGACAATGAAACGTAATGAATGGACGAATATCGAAATCTGGCAAGTAACCAATTGGTATGACCCAGGAGAGTCATGGAACGACGAGGTTTGAAGTCAGGCTGCCATCCAGTCCGTAAGACTACACAGAGTCTGGGACGGATGAGTTTGAATGTCAGGCTGCAAGCCAATCGGTACGACTATGGAACGTCTTGGAGATATGAAAATCGAAATCAGGCACCTATCCAATTGTTATGACGCAGGAGAGTCATGGAACCACGAGGTTCAAAGTCAGGCTGCCGTGCAATCGGTAAGACTCCAGAGAGTCAGGGACCGATGAGAGTAAATGTCGGGCTGCAAGCCAATCGGTAGGACTATGGAACGTCATGGATGGACGAATATCGAAATCGGGCACCTATCCAATTGGTATGACCCAGGAGAGTCATGGAACAACAAAGTTCAAAGTCAGGCCGCCATGGAATCGGTAAGACTCCAGAGAGTCAGGGACCGATGAGGGTGAATGTCAGGCTGCAAGCCAATCGGTACGACTCTGGAACGTAATGAACGGACGGATATCGAAATCGGGCACCTAACCAATTGGTATGACCCAGGAGAGTCATGGAACGATGAGGTTTGAAGTCAGGCTGCCATCCAATCTGTAAGACTACACAGAGTCTGGGACGGATCAGTTTGAATGTCAGGCTGCAAACCAATCGGTACGACTATGGAACGTCTTAGAGATATGACAATGGAAATCAGGCACCTATCCAATTGTTATGACCCAGGAGAGTCATGGAACGACGAGGTTCAAAGTCAGGGGGCCATGGAATCGGTAAGACTCCAGAGAGTCAAGTACGGATGAGGGTGAATGTCAGGATGCTAGCCAAACGGTACGACTATGGAACGTCATGGACGGACGAATATCGAAATCTGGCACCTAACCAATTGGTATGACCCAGGAGAGTCATGGAACGACAAGGTTTGAAGTCAGGCTGCCATCCAGTCCGTAAGACTACACAGAGTCTGGAACGGATGAGTTTGAATGTCAGGCTGCAAGCCAGTCGGTACGACTATGGAACGTCTTGGAGATATGAAAATCGAAATCAGGCACCTATCCAATTGTTATGACCCAGGAGAGTCATGGAACGACGAGGTTTGAAGTCAGGCTGCCGTGCAATTGGTAAGACTCCAGAGAGTCAGGGACTGATGAGAGTAAATGTCGGGCTGCAAGCCAATCGGTACGACTATGGAACGACATGGACGGACGAATATCGAAATCGGGCACCTATCCAATTGGTATGACCCAGGAGAGTCATGGAACAACGAAGTTCAAAGTCAGGCCGCCATGGAATCGGTAAGACTCCAGAGAGTCAGGGACCGACGAGGGTGAATGTCAGGCTGCAAGCCAATCGGTACGACTATGGAACGTCTTGGAGATATGAAAATTGAAATTAGGCACGTATGCAATTGTTATGACCCAGGAGAGTCATGGAACGACGAAGTTCAAAGTCAGGCCGCCATGGAATCGGTAAGACTCCAGAGAGTCAGGGACCGACGAGGGTGAATGTCAGGCTGCAAGCCAATCGGTACGACTCTGGAACGTAATGAACGGACAAATATCGAAATCGGGCACCTAACCAATTGGTATGACCCAGGAGAGTCATGGAATGACGAGGTTTGAAGTCAGGCTGCCATCCAATTGGTAAGACTACACAGAGTCTGGGACAGATGAGGGTGAATGTCAGGCTCCAAGCCAATCGGTACGACTATGGAACGTCATGGAGGTATGAAAATCGAAATCAGGCACCTATCCAATTATTATGACCCAGGAGAGTCATGGAACGAGGAGGTTCAAAGTCAGGCTGCCATGCAATCGGTAAGACTCCAGAGAGTCAGGGACCGATGAGAGTAAATGTCGGGCTGCAAGCCAATCGGTACGACAATGAAACGTAATGAATGGACGAATATCGAAATCTGGCAACTAACCAATTGGTATGACCCAGGAGAGTCATGGAACGACGAGGTTTGAAGTCAGGCTGCCATCCAGTCCGTAAGACTACACAGAGTCTGGGACGGATGAGTTTGAATGTTAGGCTGCAAACCAATCGGTACGACTATGGAACGTCTTAGAGATATGACAATGGAAATCAGGCACCTATCCAATTGTTATGACCCAGGAGAGTCATGGAACGACGAGGTTCAAAGTCAGGGGGCCATGGAATCGGGAAGACTCCAGAGAGTCAAGTACGGATGAGGGTGAATGTCAGGCTGCTAGCCAAACGGTACGACTATGGAACGTCATGGACGGATGAATATCGAAATCTGGCACCTAACCAATTGGTATGACCCAGGAGAGTCATGGAACGACAAGGTTTGAAGTCAGGCTGCCATCCAGTCCGTAAGACTACACAGAGTCTGGAACGGATGAGTTTGAATGTCAGGCTGCAAGCCAGTCGGTACGACTATGGAACGTCTTGGAGATATGAAAATCGAAATCAGGCACCTATCCAATTGTTATGACCCAGGAGAGTCATGGAACGACGAGGTTTGAAGTCAGGCTGCCGTGCAATTGGTAAGACTCCAGAGAGTCAGGGACTGATGAGAGTAAATGTCGGGCTGCAAGCCAATCGGTACGACTATGGAACGACATGGACGGACGAATATCGAAATTGGGCACCTATCCAATTGGTATGACCCAGGAGAGTCATGGAACAACGAAGTTCAAAGTCAGGCCGCCATGGAATCGGTAAGACTCCAGAGAGTCAGGAACCGATGAGGGTGAATGTCAGGCTGCAAGCCAATCGGTACGATTCTGGAACGTAATGAACGGACGAATATCGAAATAGGCCACCTAACCAATTGGTATGACCCAGGAGAGTCATGGAACGACGAGGTTTGAAGTCAGGCTGCCATCCAATCTGTAAGACTACACAGAGTTTGGGACGGATGAGTTTGAATGTCAGGCTGCAAGCCAATCGGTACGACTATGGAACGTCTTGGAGATATGAAAATCGAAATCAGGCACCTATCCAATTGTTATGACCCAGGAGAGTCATGGAACGACGAGGTTTGAAGTCAGGCTGCCGTGCAATTGGTAAGACTCCAGAGAGTCAGGGACCGACGAGGGTGAATGTCAGGCTGCAAGCCAATCGGTACGACTCTGGAACGTAATGAACGGACGAATATCGAAATCGGGCACCTAACCAATTGGTATGACCCAGGAGAGTCATGGAATGACGAGGTTTGAAGTCAGGCTGCCATCCAATTCGTAAGACTACACAGAGTCTGGGACAGATGAGGGTGAATGTCAGGCTCCAAGCCAATCGGTACGACTATGGAACGTCATGGAGGTATGAAAATCGAAATCAGGCACCTATCCAATTATTATGACCCAGGAGAGTCATGGAACGACGAAGTTCAAAGTCAGGCCGCCATGGAATCGGTAAGACTCCAGAGAGTCAGGGACCGATGAGGGTGAATGTCAGGCTGCAAGCCAATCGGTACGACTCTGGAACGTAATGAACGGACGAATATCGAAATACGGAACCTAACCAATTGGTATGACCCAGGAGAGTCATGGAACGACGAGGTTTGAAGTCAGGCTGCCATGTAATCCGTAAGACTTCACAGAGTCTGGGACGGATGAGGGTGAATGTCAGGCTCCAAGCCAATCGGTACGACTATGGAAAGTCATGGAGGTATGAAAATCGAAATGAGGCACCTATCCAATTGTTATGACCCAGGAGAGTCATGGAACGACGAAGTTCAAAGTCAGGCGGCCATGGAATCGGTAAGACTCCAGAGAGTCAGGGACCGATGAGGGTGAATGTCAGGCTGCAAGCCAATCGGTACGACTCCGGAACGAAATGAATGGACGAATATCGAAATCGGGCATCAATCCAATAGTTATGATGGAGGAGAGTCATGGAACGACGAGGTTTGAAGTCAGGCTGCCATCAAGTCCGTAAGAATACAGAGCTTCTGGGACGGATGAGGGTGAATGTCAGGCTGCAAGCCAATCGGTACGACGCTGGAACGTAATGAACGGACGAATATCGAAATCGGGTACCTAACCAATTGGTATGACCCAGGAGAGTCATGAAACGACGAAGTTCAAAGTCAGGCTGCCATGCGATCGGTAAGACTCCAGAGAGTCAACGACCGATGAGAGTAAATGTCGGGCTGCAAGCCAATCGGTACGACAATGAAACGTAATGAATGGACGAATATCGAAATCTGGCAACTAACCAATTGGTATGACCCAGGAGAGTCATGGAACGACGAGGTTTGAAGTCAGGCTGCCATCCAGTCTGTAAGACTACACAGAGTCTGGGACGGACGAGTTTGAATGTCAGGCTGCAAGCCAATCGGTACGACTATGGAACGTCTTGGAGATATGAAAATCGAAATCAGGCACCTATCCAATTGTTATGACGCAGGAGAGTCATGGAACGACGAGGTTCAAAGTCAGGCTGCCGTGCAATCGGTAAGACTCCAGAGAGTCAGGGACCGATGAGAGTAAATGTCGGGCTGCAAGCCAATCGGTAGGACTATGGAACGTCATGGATGGACGAATATCGAAATCGGGCACCTATCCAATTGGTATGACCCAGGAGAGTCATGGAACAACAAAGTTCAAAGTCAGGCCGCCATGGAATCGGTAAGACTCCAGAGAGTCAGGGACCGATGAGGGTGAATGTCAGGCTTCAAGCCAATCGGTACGACTCTGGAATGTAATGAACGGACGGATATCGAAATCGGGCACCTAACCAATTGGTATGACCCAGGAGAGTCATGGAACGATGAGGTTTGAAGTCAGGCTGCCATCCAATCTGTAAGACTACACAGAGTCTGGGACGGATCAGTTTGAATGTTAGGCTGCAAACCAATCGGTACGACTATGGAACGTCTTAGAGATATGACAATGGAAATCAGGCACCTATCCAATTGTTATGACCCAGGAGAGTCATGGAACGACGAGGTTCAAAGTCAGGGGGCCATGGAATCGGGAAGACTCCAGAGAGTCAAGTACGGATGAGGGTGAATGTCAGGCTGCTAGCCAAACGGTATGACTATGGAACGTCATGGACGGATGAATATCGAAATCTGGCACCTAACCAATTGGTATGACCCAGGAGAGTCATGGAACGACAAGGTTTGAAGTCAGGCTGCCATCCAGTCCGTAAGACTACACAGAGTCTGGAACGGATGAGTTTGAATGTCAGGCTGCAAGCCAGTCGGTACGACTATGGAACGTCTTGGAGATATGAAAATCGAAATCAGGCACCTATCCAATTGTTATGACCCAGGAGAGTCATGGAACGACGAGGTTTGAAGTCAGGCTGCCGTGCAATTGGTAAGACTCCAGAGAGTCAGGGACTGATGAGAGTAAATGTCGGGCTGCAAGCCAATCGGTACGACTATGGAACGACATGGACGGACGAATATCGAAATCGGGCACCTATCCAATTGGTATGACCCAGGAGAGTCATGGAACAACGAAGTTCAAAGTCAGGCCGCCATGGAATCGGTAAGACTCCAGAGAGTCAGGAACCGATGAGGGTGAATGTCAGGCTGCAAGCCAATCGGTACGATTCTGGAACGTAATGAACGGACGAATATCGAAATAGGCCACCTAACCAATTGGTATGACCCAGGAGAGTCATGGAACGACGAGGTTTGAAGTCAGCCTGCCATCCAATCTGTAAGACTACACAGAGTTTGGGACGGATGAGTTTGAATGTCAGGCTGCAAGCCAATCGGTACGACTATGGAACGTCTTGGAGATATGAAAATCGAAATCAGGCACCTATCCAATTGTTATGACCCAGGAGAGTCATGGAACGACGAGGTTTGAAGTCAGGCTGCCGTGCAATTGGTAAGACTCCAGAGAGTCAGGGACCGACGAGGGTGAATGTCAGGCTGCAAGCCAATCGGTACGACTCTGGAACGTAATGAACGGACGATTATCGAAATCGGGCACCTAACCAATTGGTATGACCCAGGAGAGTCATGGAATGACGAGGTTTGAAGTCAGGCTGCCATCCAATTCGTAAGACTACACAGAGTCTGGGATGGATGAGGGTGAATGTCACGCTCCAAGCCAATCGGTACGACTATGGAACGTCATGGAGGTATGAAAATCGAAATCAGGCACCTATCCAATTATTATGACCCAGGAGAGTCATGGAACAAGGAGGTTCAAAGTCAGGCTGCCATGGAATCGGTAAGACTCCAGAGAGTCAGGGACCGATGAGAGTAAATGTCGGGCTGCAAGCCAATCGGTACGACAATGGAACGTAATGAACGGACGAATATCGAAATCTGGCACCTAACCAATTGGTATGACCCAGGAGAGTCATGGAACGACGAGGTTTGAAGTCAGGCTGCCATCCAATTCGTAAGACTACACAGAGTCTGGGACGGATGAGTTTGAATGTCAGGCTGCAAGCCAATCGGTACGACTATGGAACGTCTTGGAGATATGAAAATTGAAATTAGGCACGTATCCAATTGTTATGACCCAGGAGAGTCATGGAACGACGAAGTTCAAAGTCAGGCCGCCATGGAATCGGTAAGACTCCAGAGAGTCAGGGACCGACGAGGGTGAATGTCAGGCTGCAAGCCAATCGGTACGACTCTGGAACGTAATGAACGGACGAATATCGAAATCGGGCACCTAACCAATTGGTATGACCCAGGAGAGTCATGGAATGACGAGGTTTGAAGTCAGGCTGCCATCCAATTCGTAAGACTACACAGAGTCTGGGACAGATGAGGGTGAATGTCAGGCTCCAAGCCAATCGGTACGACTATGGAACGTCATGGAGGTATGAAAATCGAAATCAGGCACCTATCCAATTATTATGACCCAGGAGAGTCATGGAACGACGAAGTTCAAAGTCAGGCCGCCATGGAATCGGTAAGACTCCAGAGAGTCAGGGACCGATGAGGGTGAATGTCAGGCTGCAAGCCAATCGGTACGACTCTGGAACGTAATGAACGGACGAATATCGAAATAGGGCACCTAACCAATTGGTATGACCCAGGAGAGTCATGGAACGACGAGGTTTGAAGTCAGGCTGCCATCCAATCCGTAAGACTACACAGAGTCTGGGACGGATGAGGGTGAATGTCAGGCTCCAAGCTAATCGGTACGACTGTGGAACGTCATGGAGGTATGAAAATCGAAATCGGGCACCTAACCAATTGGTATGACCCAGGAGAGTCATGGAACGAGGAGGTTCAAAGTCAGGCCGCCATGGAATCGGTAAGACTCCAGAGAGTCAGGGACCGACGAGGGTGAATGTCAGGCTGCAAGCCAATCGGTACGACTCTGGAACGTAATGAACGGACGAATATCGAAATCGGGCACCTAACCAATTGGTATGACCCAGGAGAGTCATGGAATGACGAGGTTTGAAGTCAGGCTGCCATCCAATTCGAAAGACTACACAGAGTCTGGGACAGATGAGGGTGAATGTCAGGCTCCAAGCCAATCGGTACGACTATGGAACGTCATGGAGGTATGAAAATCGAAATCAGGCACCTATCCAATTATTATGACCCAGGAGAGTCATGGAACGACGAAGTTCAAAGTCAGGCCGCCATGGAATCGGTAAGACTCCAGAGAGTCAGGGACCGATGAGGTTGAATGTCAGGCTGCAAGCCAATCGGTACGACTCTGGAACGTAATGAACGGACGAATATCGAAATAGGGCACCTAACCAATTGGTATGACCCAGGAGAGTCATGGAACGACGAGGTTTGAAGTCAGGCTGCCATCCAATCCGTAAGACTACACAGAGTCTGGGACGGATGAGGGTGAATGTCAGGCTCCAAGCTAATCGGTACGACTGTGGAACGTCATGGAGGTATGAAAATCGAAATCGGGCACCTATCCAATTGTTATGACCCAGGAGAGTCATGGAACGACGAGGTTTGAAGTCAGGCTGCCGTGCAATTGGTAAGACTCCAGAGAGTCAGGGACCGATGAGAGTAAATGTCGGGCTGCAAGCCAATCGGTACGACTATGGAACGTCATGGACGGACGAATATCGAAATCGGGCACCTATCCAATTGGTATGACCCAGGAGAGTCATGGAACAACGAAATTCAAAGTCAGGCCGCCATAGAATCGGTAAGACTCCAGAGAGTCAAGAACCGATGAGGGTGAATGTCAGGCTGCAAGCCAATCGGTACGATTCTGGAACGTAATGAACGGACGAATATCGAAATAGGCCACCTAACCAATTGGTATGACCCAGGAGAGTCATGGAACGACGAGGTTTGAAGTCAGGCTGCCATCCAATCTGTAAGACTACACAGAGTTTGGGATGGATGAGTTTGAATGTCAGGCTGCAAGCCAATCGGTACGACTATGGAACGTCTTGGAGATATGAAAATTGAAATTAGGCACGTATCCAATTGTTATGACCCAGGAGAGTCATGGAACGACGAAGTTCAAAGTCAGGCCGCCATGGAATCGGTAAGACTCCAGAGAGTCAGGGACCGACGAGGGTGAATGTCAGGCTGCAAGCCAATCGGTACGACTCTGGAACGTAATGAACGGACGAATATCGAAATCGGGCACCTAACCAATTGGTATGACCCAGGAGAGTCATGGAATGACGAGGTTTGAAGTCAGGCTGCCATCCAATTCGTAAGACTACACAGATTCTGGGACAGATGAGGGTCAATGTCAGGCTCCAAGCCAATCGGTACGACTATGGAACGTCATGGAGGTATGAAAATCGAAATCAGGCACCTATCCAATTATTATGACCCAGGAGAGTCATGGAACGACGAAGTTCAAAGTCAGGCCGCCATGGAATCGGTAAGACTCCAGAGAGTCAGGGACCGATGAGGGTGAATGTCAGGCTGCAAGCCAATCGGTACGACTCTGGAACGTAATGAACGGACGAATATCGAAATAGGGCACCTAACCAATTGGTATGACCCAGGAGAGTCATGGAACGACGAGGTTTGAAGTCAGGCTGCCATCCAATCCGTAAGACTACACAGAGTCTGGGACGGATGAGGGTGAATGTCAGGCTCCAAGCTAATCGGTACGACTGTGGAACGTCATGGAGGTATGAAAATCGAAATCGGGCACCTAACCAATTGGTATGACCCAGGAGAGTCATGGAACGAGGAGGTTCAAAGTCAGGCCGCCATGGAATCGGTAAGACTCCAGAGAGTCAGGGACCGACGAGGGTGAATGTCAGGCTGCAAGCCAATCGGTACGACTCTGGAACGTAATGAACGGACGAATATCGAAATCGGGCACCTAACCAATTGGTATGACCCAGGAGAGTCATGGAATGACGAGGTTTGAAGTCAGGCTGCCATCCAATTCGAAAGACTACACAGAGTCTGGGACAGATGAGGGTGAATGTCAGGCTCCAAGCCAATCGGTACGACTATGGAACGTCATGGAGGTATGAAAATCGAAATCAGGCACCTATCCAATTATTATGACCCAGGAGAGTCATGGAACGACGAAGTTCAAAGTCAGGCCGCCATGGAATCGGTAAGACTCCAGAGAGTCAGGGACCGATGAGGTTGAATGTCAGGCTGCAAGCCAATCGGTACGACTCTGGAACGTAATGAACGGACGAATATCGAAATAGGGCACCTAACCAATTGGTATGACCCAGGAGAGTCATGGAACGACGAGGTTTGAAGTCAGGCTGCCATCCAATCCGTAAGACTACACAGAGTCTGGGACGGATGAGGGTGAATGTCAGGCTCCAAGCTAATCGGTACGACTGTGGAACGTCATGGAGGTATGAAAATCGAAATCGGGCACCTATCCAATTGTTATGACCCAGGAGAGTCATGGAACGACGAGGTTTGAAGTCAGGCTGCCGTGCAATTGGTAAGACTCCAGAGAGTCAGGGACCGATGAGAGTAAATGTCGGGCTGCAAGCCAATCGGTACGACTATGGAACGTCATGGACGGACGAATATTGAAATCGGGCACCTATCCAATTGGTATGACCCAGGAGAGTCATGGAACAACGAAATTCAAAGTCAGGCCGCCATAGAATCGGTAAGACTCCAGAGAGTCAAGAACCGATGAGGGTGAATGTCAGGCTGCAAGCCAATCGGTACGATTCTGGAACGTAATGAACGGACGAATATCGAAATAGGCCACCTAACCAATTGGTATGACCCAGGAGAGTCATGGAACGACGAGGTTTGAAGTCAGGCTGGCATCCAGTCCGTAAGACTACACAGAGTCTGGGACGGATGAGTTTGAATGTCAGGCTGCAAGCCAATCGGTACGACTATGGAACGTCTTGGAGATATGAAAATTGAAATTAGGCACGTATCCAATTGTTATGACCCAGGAGAGTCATGGAACGACGAAGTTCAAAGTCAGGCCGCCATGGAGTCGGTAAGACTCCAGAGAGTCAGGGACCGACGAGGGTGAATGTCAGGCTGCAAGCCAATCGGTACGACTCTGGAACGTAATGAACGGACAAATATCGAAATCGGGCACCTAACCAATTGGTATGACCCAGGAGAGTCATGGAATGACGAGGTTTCAAGTCAGGCTGCCATCCAATTGGTAAGACTACACAGAGTCTGGGACAGATGAGGGTGAATGTCAGGCTCCAAGCCAATCGGTACGACTATGGAACGTCATGGAGGTATGAAAATCGAAATCAGGCACCTATCCAATTATTCTGACCCAGGAGAGTCATGGAACGAGGAGGTTCAAAGTCAGGCTGCCATGCAATCGGTAAGACTCCAGAGAGTCAGGGACCGATGAGAGTAAATGTCGGGCTGCAAGCCAATCGGTACGACAATGGAACGTAATGAACGGACGAATATCGAAATCTGGCACCTAACCAATTGGTATGACCCAGGAGAGTCATGGAACGACGAGGTTTGAAGTCAGGCTGCCATCCAGTCCGTAAGACTACACAGAGTCTGGGACGGATGAGTTTGAATGTCAGGCTGCAAGCCAATCGGTACGACTATGGAACGTCTTGGAGATATGAAAATTGAAATTAGGCACGTATCCAATTGTTATGACCCAGGAGAGTCATGGAACGACGAAGTTCAAAGTCAGGCCGCCATGGAATCGGTAAGACTCCAGAGAGTCAGGGACCCACGAGGGTGAATGTCGGGCTGCAAGCCAATCGGTACGACTCTGGAACGTAATGAACGGACGAATATCGAAATCGGGCACCTAACCAATTGGTATGACCCAGGAGAGTCATGGAATGACGAGGTTTGAAGTCAGGCTGCCATCCAATTCGTAAGACTACACAGAGTCTGGGACAGATGAGGGTGAATGTCAGGCTCCAAGCCAATCGGTACGACTATGAAACGTCATGGAGGTATGAAAATCGAAATCAGGCACCTATCCAATTATTATGACCCAGGAGAGTCATGGAACGACGAAGTTCAAAGTCAGGCCGCCATGGAATCGGTAAGACTCCAGAGAGTCAGGGACCGATGAGGGTGAATGTCAGGCTGCAAGCCAATCGGTACGACTCTGGAACGTAATGAACGGACGAATATCGAAATAGGGAACCTAACCAATTGGTATGACCCAGGAGAGTCATGGAACGACGAGGTTTGAAGTCAGGCTGCCATGTAATCCGTAAGACTTCACAGAGTCTGGGACGGATGAGGGTGAATGTCAGGCTCCAAGCCAATTGGTACGACTATGGAAAGTCATGGAGGTATGAAAATCGAAATCAGGCACCTATCCAATTGTTATGACCCAGGAGAGTCATGGAACGACAAGGTTCAAAGTCAGGCTGCCATGGAATCGGTAAGACTCCAGAGAGTCAGGGACCGATGAGGGTGAATGTCAGGCTGCAAGCCAATCGGTACGACTCCGGAACGAAATGAATGGACGAATATCGAAATCGGGCATCAATCCAATAGTTATGATGGAGGAGAGTCATGGAACGACGAGGTTTGAAGTCAGGCTGCCATCAAGTCCGTAAGAATACAGAGCTTCTGGGACGGATGAGGGTGAATGTCAGGCTACAAGCCAATCGGTACGACGCTGGAACGTAATGAACGGACGAGTATCGAAATCGGGTACCTAACCAATTGGTATGACCCAGGAGAGTCATGAAACGACGAGGTTCAAAGTCAGGCTGCCATGCGATCGGTAAGACTCCAGAGAGTCAACGACCGATGAGAGTAAATGTCGGGCTGCAAGCCAATCGGTACGACAATGAAACGTAATGAATGGACGAATATCGAAATCTGGCAAGTAACCAATTGGTATGACCCAGGAGAGTCATGGAACGACGAGGTTTGAAGTCAGGCTGCCATCCAGTCCGTAAGACTACACAGAGTCTGGGACGGATGAGTTTGAATGTCAGGCTGCAAGCCAATCGGTACGACTATGGAACGTCTTGGAGATATGAAAATCGAAATCAGGCACCTATCCAATTGTTATGACGCAGGAGAGTCATGGAACCACGAGGTTCAAAGTCAGGCTGCCGTGCAATCGGTAAGACTCCAGAGAGTCAGGGACCGATGAGAGTAAATGTCGGGCTGCAAGCCAATCGGTAGGACTATGGAACGTCATGGATGGACGAATATCGAAATCGGGCACCTATCCAATTGGTATGACCCAGGAGAGTCATGGAACAACAAAGTTCAAAGTCAGGCCGCCATGGAATCGGTAAGACTCCAGAGAGTCAGGGACCGATGAGGGTGAATGTCAGGCTGCAAGCCAATCGGTACGACTCTGGAACGTAATGAACGGACGGATATCGAAATCGGGCACCTAACCAATTGGTATGACCCAGGAGAGTCATGGAACGATGAGGTTTGAAGTCAGGCTGCCATCCAATCTGTAAGACTACACAGAGTCTGGGACGGATCAGTTTGAATGTCAGGCTGCAAACCAATCGGTACGACTATGGAACGTCTTAGAGATATGACAATGGAAATCAGGCACCTATCCAATTGTTATGACCCAGGAGAGTCATGGAACGACGAGGTTCAAAGTCAGGGGGCCATGGAATCGGTAAGACTCCAGAGAGTCAAGTACGGATGAGGGTGAATGTCAGGATGCTAGCCAAACGGTACGACTATGGAACGTCATGGACGGACGAATATCGAAATCTGGCACCTAACCAATTGGTATGACCCAGGAGAGTCATGGAACGACAAGGTTTGAAGTCAGGCTGCCATCCAGTCCGTAAGACTACACAGAGTCTGGAACGGATGAGTTTGAATGTCAGGCTGGAAGCCAGTCGGTACGACTATGGAACGTCTTGGAGATATGAAAATCGAAATCAGGCACCTATCCAATTGTTATGACCCAGGAGAGTCATGGAACGACGAGGTTTGAAGTCAGGCTGCCGTGCAATTGGTAAGACTCCAGAGAGTCAGGGACTGATGAGAGTAAATGTCGGGCTGCAAGCCAATCGGTACGACTATGGAACGACATGGACGGACGAATATCGAAATCGGGCACCTATCCAATTGGTATGACCCAGGAGAGTCATGGAACAACGAAGTTCAAAGTCAGGCCGCCATGGAATCGGTAAGACTCCAGAGAGTCAGGGACCGACGAGGGTGAATGTCAGGCTGCAAGCCAATCGGTACGACTATGGAACGTCTTGGAGATATGAAAATTGAAATTAGGCACGTATGCAATTGTTATGACCCAGGAGAGTCATGGAACGACGAAGTTCAAAGTCAGGCCGCCATGGAATCGGTAAGACTCCAGAGAGTCAGGGACCGACGAGGGTGAATGTCAGGCTGCAAGCCAATCGGTACGACTCTGGAACGTAATGAACGGACAAATATCGAAATCGGGCACCTAACCAATTGGTATGACCCAGGAGAGTCATGGAATGACGAGGTTTGAAGTCAGGCTGCCATCCAATTGGTAAGACTACACAGAGTCTGGGACAGATGAGGGTGAATGTCAGGCTCCAAGCCAATCGGTACGACTATGGAACGTCATAGAGGTATGAAAATCGAAATCAGGCACCTATCCAATTATTATGACCCAGGAGAGTCATGGAACGAGGAGGTTCAAAGTCAGGCTGCCATGCAATCGGTAAGACTCCAGAGAGTCAGGGACCGATGAGAGTAAATGTCGGGCTGCAAGCCAATCGGTACGACAATGGAACGTAATGAACGGACGAATATCGAAATCTGGCACCTAACCAATTGGTATGACCCAGGAGAGTCATGGAACGACGAGGTTTGAAGTCAGGCTGCCATCCAGTCCGTAAGACTACACAGAGTCTGGGACGGATGAGTTTGAATGTCAGGCTGCAAGCCAATCGGTACGACTATGGAACGTCTTGGAGATATGAAAATTGAAATTAGGCACGTATCCAATTATTATGACCCAGGAGAGTCATGGAACGACGAAGTTCAAAGTCAGGCCGCCATGGAATCGGTAAGACTCCAGAGAGTCAGGGACCGATGAGGGTGAATGTCGGGCTGCAAGCCAATCGGTACGACTCTGGAACGTAATGAACGGACGAATATCGAAATAGGGAACCTAACCAATTGGTATGACCCAGGAGAGTCATGGAACGACGAGGTTTGAAGTCAGGCTGCCATGTAATCCGTAAGACTTCACAGAGTCTGGGACGGATGAGGGTGAATGTCAGGCTCCAAGCCAATTGGTACGACTATGGAAAGTCATGGAGGTATGAAAATCGAAATCAGGCACCTATCCAATTGTTATGACCCAGGAGAGTCATGGAACGACAAGGTTCAAAGTCAGGCGGCCATGGAATCGGTAAGACTCCAGAGAGTCAGGGACCGATGAGGGTGAATGTCAGGCTGCAAGCCAATCGGTACGACTCCGGAACGAAATGAATGGACGAATATCGAAATCGGGCATCAATCCAATAGTTATGATGGAGGAGAGTCATGGAACGACGAGGTTTGAAGTCAGGCTGCCATCAAGTCCGTAAGAATACAGAGCTTCTGGGACGGATGAGGGTGAATGTCAGGCTACAAGCCAATCGGTACGACGCTGGAACGTAATGAACGGACGAGTATCGAAATCGGGTACCTAACCAATTGGTATGACCCAGGAGAGTCATGAAACGACGAGGTTCAAAGTCAGGCTGCCATGCGATCGGTAAGACTCCAGAGAGTCAACGACCGATGAGAGTAAATGTCGGGCTGCAAGCCAATCGGTACGACAATGAAACGTAATGAATGGACGAATATCGAAATCTGGCAAGTAACCAATTGGTATGACCCAGGAGAGTCATGGAACGACGAGGTTTGAAGTCAGGCTGCCATCCAGTCCGTAAGACTACACAGAGTCTGGGACGGATGAGTTTGAATGTCAGGCTGCAAGCCAATCGGTACGACTATGGAACGTCTTGGAGATATGAAAATCGAAATCAGGCACCTATCCAATTGTTATGACGCAGGAGAGTCATGGAACGACGAGGTTCAAAGTCAGGCTGCCGTGCAATCGGTAAGACTCCAGAGAGTCAGGGACCGATGAGAGTAAATGTCGGGCTGCAAGCCAATCGGTAGGACTATGGAACGTCATGGATGGACGAATATCGAAATCGGGCACCTATCCAATTGGTATGACCCAGGAGAGTCATGGAACAACAAAGTTCAAAGTCAGGCCGCCATGGAATCGGTAAGACTCCAGAGAGTCAGGGACCGATGAGGGTGAATGTCAGGCTGCAAGCCAATCGGTACGACTCTGGAACGTAATGAACGGACGGATATCGAAATCGGGCACCTAACCAATTGGTATGACCCAGGAGAGTCATGGAACGATGAGGTTTGAAGTCAGGCTGCCATCCAATCTGTAAGACTACACAGAGTCTGGGACGGATCAGTTTGAATGTCAGGCTGCAAACCAATCGGTACGACTATGGAACGTCTTAGAGATATGACAATGGAAATCAGGCACCTATCCAATTGTTATGACCCAGGAGAGTCATGGAACGACGAGGTTCAAAGTCAGGGGGCCATGGAATCGGTAAGACTCCAGAGAGTCAAGTACGGATGAGGGTGAATGTCAGGATGCTAGCCAAACGGTACGACTATGGAACGTCATGGACGGACGAATATCGAAATCTGGCACCTAACCAATTGGTATGACCCAGGAGAGTCATGGAACGACAAGGTTTGAAGTCAGGCTGCCATCCAGTCCGTAAGACTACACAGAGTCTGGAACGGATGAGTTTGAATGTCAGGCTGCAAGCCAGTCGGTACGACTATGGAACGTCTTGGAGATATGAAAATCGAAATCAGGCACCTATCCAATTGTTATGACCCAGGAGAGTCATGGAACGACGAGGTTTGAAGTCAGGCTGCCGTGCAATTGGTAAGACTCCAGAGAGTCAGGGACTGATGAGAGTAAATGTCGGGCTGCAAGCCAATCGGTACGACTATGGAACGACATGGACGGACGAATATCGAAATCGGGCACCTATCCAATTGGTATGACCCAGGAGAGTCATGGAACAACGAAGTTCAAAGTCAGGCCGCCATGGAATCGGTAAGACTCCAGAGAGTCAGGGACCGACGAGGGTGAATGTCAGGCTGCAAGCCAATCGGTACGACTCTGGAACGTAATGAACGGACGAATATCGAAATCGGGCACCTAACCAATTGGTATGACCCAGGAGAGTCATGGAATGACGAGGTTTGAAGTCAGGCTGCCATCCAATTCGTAAGACTACACAGAGTCTGGGACAGATGAGGGTGAATGTCAGGCTCCAAGCCAATCGGTACGACTATGGAACGTCATGGAGGTATGAAAATCGAAATCAGGCACCTATCCAATTATTATGACCCAGGAGAGTCATGGAACGACGAAGTTCAAAGTCAGGCCGCCATGGAATCGGTAAGACTCCAGAGAGTCAGGGACCGATGAGGGTGAATGTCAGGCTGCAAGCCAATCGGTACGACTCTGGAACGTAATGAACGGACGAATATCGAAATAGGGCACCTAACCAATTGGTATGACCCAGGAGAGTCATGGAACGACGAGGTTTGAAGTCAGGCTGCCATCCAATCCGTAAGACTACACAGAGTCTGGGACGGATGAGGGTGAATGTCAGGCTCCAAGCTAATCGGTACGACTGTGGAACGTCATGGAGGTATGAAAATCGAAATCGGGCACCTAACCAATTGGTATGACCCAGGAGAGTCATGGAACGAGGAGGTTCAAAGTCAGGCCGCCATGGAATCGGTAAGACTCCAGAGAGTCAGGGACCGACGAGGGTGAATGTCAGGCTGCAAGCCAATCGGTACGACTCTGGAACGTAATGAACGGACGAATATCGAAATCGGGCACCTAACCAATTGGTATGACCCAGGAGAGTCATGGAATGACGAGGTTTGAAGTCAGGCTGCCATCCAATTCGAAAGACTACACAGAGTCTGGGACAGATGAGGGTGAATGTCAGGCTCCAAGCCAATCGGTACGACTATGGAACGTCATGGAGGTATGAAAATCGAAATCAGGCACCTATCCAATTATTATGACCCAGGAGAGTCATGGAACGACGAAGTTCAAAGTCAGGCCGCCATGGAATCGGTAAGACTCCAGAGAGTCAGGGACCGATGAGGTTGAATGTCAGGCTGCAAGCCAATCGGTACGACTCTGGAACGTAATGAACGGACGAATATCGAAATAGGGCACCTAACCAATTGGTATGACCCAGGAGAGTCATGGAACGACGAGGTTTGAAGTCAGGCTGCCATCCAATCCGTAAGACTACACAGAGTCTGGGACGGATGAGTTTGAATGTCAGGCTGCAAGCCAATCGGTACGACTATGGAACGTCTTGGAGATATGAAAGTCGAAATCAGGCACCTATCCAATTGTTATGACCCAGGAGAGTCATGGAACGACGAGGTTTGAAGTCAGGCTGCCGTGCAATTGGTAAGACTCCAGAGAGTCAGGGACCGACGAGGGTGAATGTCAGGCTGCAAGCCAATCGGTACGACTCTGGAACGTAATGAACGGACGAATATCGAAATCGGGCACCTAACCAATTGGTATGACCCAGGAGAGTCATGGAACGACGAGCTTTGAAGTCAGGCTGCCATCCAATTCGTAAGACTACACAGAGTCTGGGACGGATGAGGGTGAATGTCAGGCTCCAAGCCAATCGGTACGACTATGGAACGTCATGGAGGTATGAAAATCGAAATTGGGCACCTAACCAATTGTTCTCACCTAGGAGAGTCATGGAACGAGGAGGTTCAAAGTCAGGCTGCCATGCAATCGGTAAGACTCCAGAGAGTCAGGGACCGATGAGAGTAAATGTCAGGCTGCAAGCCAATCGGTACGACTCTGGAACGTAATGAACGGACGAATATCGAAATCGGGCACCTAACCAATTGGTATGACCCAGGAGAGTCATGGAACGACGAGGTTTGAAGTCATGCTGCCATCCAATTCGTAAGACTACACAGAGTCTGGGACGGATGAGGGTGAATGTCAGGCTCCAAGCCAATCGGTACGACTATGGAACATCATGGAGGTATGAAAATCGAAATCAGGCACCTATCCAATTGTTATGACCCAGGAGAGTCATGGAACGACGAGGTTTGAAGTCAGGCCGCCATGGAATCGGTAAGACTCCAGAGAGTCAGGGACCGACGAGGGTGAATGTCAGGCTGCAAGCCAATCGGTACGACTCTGGAACGTAATGAACGGACGAATATCGAAATAGGGCACCTAACCAATTGGTATGACCCAGGAGAGTCATGGAACGACGAGGTTTGAAGTCAGGCTGCCATCCAATCCGTAAGACTACACAGAGTCTGGGATGGATGAGGGTGAATGGCAGGCTCCAAGCCAATCGGTACGACTCTGGAACGTAATGAACGGACGAATATCGAAATCGGGCACCTAACCAATTGGTATGACCCAGGGGAGTCATGGAACGAGGAGGTTCATAGTCAGGCTGCCGTGCAATCGGTAAGACTCCAGAGAGTCAGGGACCGATGAGAGTAAATGTCGGGCTGCAAGCCAATCGGTACGACAATGGAACGTAATGAAAGGACGAATATCGAAATCAGGCACCTATCCAATTGTTATGACCCAGGAGAGTCATGGAACGACGAGGTTTGAAGTCAGGCTGCCGTGCAATTGGTAAGACTCCAGAGAGTCAGGGACCGATGAGAGTAAATGTCGGGCTGCAAGCCAATCGGTACGACTATGGAACGTCATGGACGGACGAATATCGAAACCGGGCACCTATCCAATTGGTATGACCCAGGAGAGTCATGGAACAACGAAGATCAAAGTCAGGCCGCCATGGAATCGGTAAGACTCCAGAGAGTCAGGGACCGACGAGGGTGAATGTCAGGCTGCAAGCCAATCGGTACGACTCTGGAACGTAATGAACAGACGAATATCGAAATATGGCACCTAACCAATTGGTATGACCCAGGAGAGTCATGGAACGACGAGGTTTGAAGTCAGGCTGCCATCCAAGCCGTAAGACTACACAGAGTCTGGGACGGATGAGGGTGAATGGCACGCTCCAAGCCAATCGGTACGACTCTGGAACGTAATGAACGGACGAATATCGAAATCGGGCACCTAACCAATTGGTATGACCCAGGAGAGTCATGGAACGAGGAGGTTCAAAGTCAGGCTGCCATGCAATCGGTAAGACTCCAGAGAGTCAGGGACCGATGAGAGTAAATATCGGGCTGCAAGCCAATCGGTACGACAATGGAACTTAATGAACGGACGAATATCGAAATCTGGCACCTAACCAATTGGTATGACCCAGGAGAGTCATGGAACGACGAGGTTTGAAGTCAGGCTGCCATCCAGTCCGTAAGACTACACAGAGTCTGGGACGGATGAGTTTGAATGTCAGGCTGCAAGCCAATCGGTACGACTATGGAACGTCTTGGAGATATGAAAATCGAAATCAGGCACCTATCCAATTGTTATGACCCAGGAGAGTCATGGAACGACGAGGTTTGAAGTCAGGCTGCCGTGCAATTGGTAAGACTCCAGAGAGTCAGGGACCGACGAGGGTGAATGTCAGGCTGCAAGCCAATCGGTACGACTCTGGAACGTAATGAACGGACGAATATCGAAATCGGGCACCTAACCAATTGGTATGACCCAGGAGAGTCATGGAACGACGAGGTTTGAAGTCAGGCTGCCATCCAATTCGTAAGACTACACAGAGTCTGGGAGGGATGAGGGTGAATGTCAGGCTCCAAGCCACTCGGTACGACTATGGAACGTCATGGAGGTATGAAAATCGAAATCAGGCGCCTATCCAATTGTTATGACCCAGGAGAGTCATGGAACGACGAAGTTCAAAGTCAGGCCGCCATGGAATCGGTAAGACTCCAGAGAGTCAGGGACGGATGAGGGTGAATGTCAGGCTGCAAGCCAATCGGTACGACTCTGGAACGTAATGAACGGACGAATATCGAAATAGGGCACCTAACCAATTGGTATGACCCAGGAGAGTCATGGAACGACGAGGTTTGAAGTCAGGCTGCCATCCAATCCGTAAGACTACACAGAGTCTGGGACGGATGAGGGTGAATGTCAGGCTCCAAGCCAATCGGTACGACTATGGAACGTCAAGGAGGTATGAAAATCGAAATTGGGCACCTAACCAATTGTTCTGACCTAGGAGAGTCATGGAACGAGGAGGTTCAAAGTCAGGCTGCCATGCAATCGGTAAGACTCCAGAGAGTCAGGGACCGATGAGAGTAAATGTCAGGCTGCAAGCCAATCGGTACGACTCTGGAACGTAATGAACGGACGAATATCGAAATCGGGCACCTAACCAATTGGTATGACCCAGGAGAGTCATGGAACGACGAGGTTTGAAGTCATGCTGCCATCCAATTCGTAAGACTACACAGAGTCTGGGACGGATGAGGGTGAATGTCAGGCTCCAAGCCAATCGGTACGACTCTGGAACGTAATGAACGGACGAATATCGAAATAGGGCACCTAACCAATTGGTATGACCCAGGAGAGTCATGGAACGACGAGGTTTGAAGTCAGGCTGCCATCCAATCCGTAAGACTACACAGAGTCTGGGACGGATGAGGGTGAATGTCAGGCTCCAAGCCAATCGGTACGACTATGGAACGTCATGGAGGTGTGAAAATCGAAATCGGGCACCTAACCAATTGGTATGACCCAGGAGAGTCATGGAACGAGGAGGTTCAAAGTCAGGCTGCCATGCAATCGGTAAGACTCCAGAGAGTCAGGGACCGATGAGAGTAAATGTCGGGCTGCAAGCCAATCGGTACGACAATGGAACTTAATGAACGGACGAATATCGAAATCTGGCACCTAACCAATTGGTATGACCCAGGAGAGTCATGGAACGACGAGGTTTGAAGTCAGGCTGCCATCCAGTACGTAAGACTACACAGAGTCTGGGACGGATGAGTTTGCATGTCAGGCTGCAAGCCAATCGGTACGACTATGGAACGTCTTGGAGATATGAAAATCGAAATCAGGCACCTATCCAATTGTTATGACCCAGGAGAGTCATGGAACGACGAGGTTTGAAGTCAGGCTGCCGTGCAATTGATAAGACTCCAGAGAGTCAGGGACCGACGAGGGTGAATGTCAGGCTGCAAGCCAATCGGTACGACTCTGGAACGTAATGAACGGACGAATATCGAAATCGGGCACCTAACCAATTGGTATGACCCAGGAGAGTCATGGAACGATGAGGTTTGAAGTCAGGCTGCCATCCAATTCGTAAGACTACACAGAGTCTGGGACGGATGAGGGTGAATGTCAGGCTCCAAGCCAATTGGTACGACTATGGAACGTCATGGAGGTATGAAAATCGAAATCAGGCACCTATCCAATTGTTATGACCCAGGAGAGTCATGGAACGACGAAGTTCAAAGTCAGGCCGCCATGGAATCGGTAAGACTCCAGAGAGTCAGGGACCGATGAGGGTGAATGTCAGGCTGCAAGCCAATCGGTACGACTCTGGAACGTAATGGACGGACGAATATCGAAATAGGGCACCTAACCAATTGGTATGACCCAGGAGAGTCATGGAACGACGAGGTTTGAAGTCAGGCTGCCATCCAATCCGTAAGACTACACAGAGTCTGGGACGGATGAGGGTGAATGGCAGGCTCGAAGCCAATCGGTACGACTCTGGAACGTAATGAACGGACGAATATCGAAATCGGGCACCTAACCAATTGGTATGACCCAGGAGAGTCATGGAACGAGGAGGTTCAAAGTCAGGCTGCCATGCAATCGGTAAGACTCCAGAGAGTCAGGGACCGATGAGAGTAAATATCGGGCTACAATCCAATCGGTACGACAATGGAACTTAATGAACGGACGAATATCGAAATCTGGCACCTAACCAATTGGTATGACCCAGGAGAGTCATGGAACAACGAGGTTTGAACTCAGGCTGCCATCCAGTCCGTAAGACTACACAGAGTCTGGGACGGATGAGTTTGAATGTCAGGCTGCAAGCCAATCGGTACGACTATGGAACGTCTTGGAGATATGAAAATCGAAATCAGGCACCTATCCAATTGTTATGACCCAGGAGAGTCATGGAACGACGAGGTTTGAAGTCAGGCTGCCGTGCAATTGGTAAGACTCCAGAGAGTCAGGGACCGACGAGGGTGAATGTCAGGCTGCAAGCCAATCGGTACGACTCTGGAACGTAATGAACGGACGAATATCGAAATCGGGCACCTAACCAATTGGTATGACCCAGGAGAGTCATGGAACGACGAGGTTTGAAGTCAGGCTGCCATCCAATTCGTAAGACTACACAGAGTCTGGGACGGATGAGGGTGAATGTCAGGCTCCAAGCCACTCGGTACGACTATGGAACGTCATGGAGGTATGAAAATCGAAATCAGGCGCCTATCCAATTGTTATGACCCAGGAGAGTCATGGAACGACGAAGTTCAAAGTCAGGCCGCCATGGAATCGGTAAGACTCCAGAGAGTCAGGGACCGATGAGGGTGAATGTCAGGCAGCAAGCCAATCGGTACGACTCTGGAACGTAATGAATGGACGAATATCGAAATAGGGCACCTAACCAATTGGTATGACCCAGGAGAGTCATGGAACGACGAGGTTTGAAGTCAGGCTGCCATCCAATCCGTAAGACTACACAGAGTCTGGGACGGATGAGGGTGAATGTCAGGCTCCAAGCCAATCGGTACGACTATGGAACGTCATGGAGGTATGAAAATCGAAATTGGGCACCTAACCAATTGTTCTCACCTAGGAGAGTCATGGAACGAGGAGGTTCAAAGTCAGGCTGCCATGCAATCGGTAAAACTCCAGAGAGTCAGGGACCGATGAGAGTAAATGTCAGGCTGCAAGCCAATCGGTACGACTCTGGAACGTAATGAACGGACGAATATCGAAATCGGGCACCTAACCAATTGGTATGACCCAGGAGAGTCATGGAACGACGAGGTTTGAAGTCAGGCTGCCATCCAATTCGTAAGACTACACAGAGTCTGGGACGGATGAGGGTGAATGTCAGGCTCCAAGCCACTCGGTACGACTATGGAACGTCATGGAGGTATGAAAATCGAAATCAGGCACCTATCCAATTGTTATGACCCAGGAGAGTCATGGAACGACGAAGTTCAAAGTCAGGCCGCCATGGAATCGGTAAGACTCCAGAGAGTCAGGGACCGATGAGGGTGAATGTCAGGCTGCAAGCCAATCGGTACGACTCTGGAACGTAATGAACGGACGAATATCGAAATAGGGCACCTAACCAATTGGTATGACCCAGGAGAGTCATGGAATGACGAGGTTTCAAGTCAGGCTGCCATCCAATCCGTAAGACTACACAGAGTCTGGGACGGATGAGGGTGAATGTCAGGCTCCAAGCCAATCGGTATGACTATGGAACGTCATGGAGGTATGAAAATCGAAATTGGGCACCTAACCAATTGTTCTCACCTAGGAGAGTCATGGAACGAGGAGGTTCAAAGTCAGGCTGCCATGCAATCGGTAAGACTCCAGAGAGTCAGGGACCGATGAGAGTATATGTCAGGCTGCAAGCCAATCGGTACGACTCTGGAACGTAATGAACGGACGAATATCGAAATCGGGCACCTAACCAATTGGTATGACCCAGGAGAGTCATGGAACGACGAGGTTTGAAGTCATGCTGCCATCCAATTCGTAAGACTACACAGAGTCTGGGACGGATGAGGGTGAATGTCAGGCTCCAAGCCAATCGGTACGACTATGGAACATCATGGAGGTATGAAAATCGAAATCAGGCACCTATCCAATTGTTATGACCCAGGAGAGTCATGGAACGACGAGGTTTGAAGTCAGGCCGCCATGGAATCGGTAAGACTCCAGAGAGTCAGGGACCGACGAGGGTGAATGTCAGGCTGCAAGCCAATCGGTACGACTCTGGAACGTAATGAACGGACGAATATCGAAATAGGGAACCTAACCAATTGGTATGACCCAGGAGAGTCATGGAACGACGAGGTTTGAAGTCAGGCTGCCATCCAATCCGTAAGACTACACAGAGTCTGGGACGGATGAGGGTGAATGGCAGGCTCCAAGCCAATCGGTACGACTCTGGAACGTAATGAACGGACGAATATCGAAATCAGGCACCTAACCAATTGGTATGACCCAGGGGAGTCATGGAACGAGGAGGTTCATAGTCAGGCTGCCGTGCAATCGGTAAGACTCCAGAGAGTCAGGGACCGATGAGAGTAAATGTCGGGCTGCAAGCCAATCGGTACGACAATGGAACGTAATGAAAGGACGAATATCGAAATCAGGCACCTATCCAATTGTTATGACCCAGGAGAGTCATGGAACGACGAGGTTTGAAGTCAGGCTGCCGTGCAATTGGTAAGACTCCAGAGAGTCAGGGACCGATGAGAGTAAATGTCGGGCTGCAAGCCAATCGGTACGACTATGCAACGTCATGGACGGACGAATATCGAAACCGGGCACCTATCCAATTGGTATGACCCAGGAGAGTCATGGAACAACGAAGATCAAAGTCAGGCCGCCATGGAATCGGTAAGACTCCAGAGAGTCTGGGACCGATGAGGGTGAATGTCAGGCTGCAAGCCAATCGGTACGACTCTGGAACGTAATGAACGGACGAATATCGAAATAGGGCACCTAACCAATTGGTATGACCCAGGAGAGTCATGGAACGACGAGGTTTGAAGTCAGGCTGCCATCCAATCCGTAAGACTACACAGAGTCTGGAACGGATGAGGGTGAATGTCAGGCTCCAAGCCAATCGGTACGACTATGGAACATCATGTAGGTATGAAAATCGAAATCGGGCACCTAACCAATTGGTATGCCCCAGGAGAGTCATGGAACGAGGAGGTTCAAAGTCAGGCTGCCATGCAATCGGTAAGACTCCAGAGAGTCAGGGACCGACGAGAGTAAATGTCGGGCTGCAAGCCAATCGGTACGACAATGGAACGTAATGAACGGACGAATATCGAAATCTGGCACCTAACCAATTGGTATCACCCAGGAGAGTCATGGAACGACGAGGTTTGAAGTCAGGCTGCCATCCAATCCGTAAGACTACACAGAGTCTGGGACGGATGAGGGTGAATGGCAGGCTCCAAGCCAATCGGTACGACTCTGGAACGTAATGAACGGACGAATATCGAAATCGGGCACCTAACCAATTGGTATGACCCAGGGGAGTCATGGAACGAGGAGATTCATAGTCAGGCTGCCGTGCAATCGGTAAGACTCCAGAGAGTCAGGGACCGATGAGAGTAAATGTCGGGCTGCAAGCCAATCGGTACGACAATGGAACGTAATGAAAGGACGAATATCGAAATCAGGCACCTATCCAATTGTTATGACCCAGGAGAGTCATGGAACGACGAGGTTTGAAGTCAGGCTGCCGTGCAATTGGTAAGACTCCAGAGAGTCAGGGACCGATGAGAGTAAATGTCGGGCTCCAAGCCAATCGGTACGACTATGGAACGTCATGGACGGACGAATATCGAAACCGGGCACCTATCCAATTGGTATGACCCAGGAGAGTCATGGAACAACGAAGATCAAAGTCAGGCCGCCATGGAATCGGTAAGACTCCAGAGAGTCTGGGACCGATGAGGGTGAATGTCAGGCTGCAAGCCAATCGGTACGACTCTGGAACGTAATGAACGGACGAATATCGAAATCTGGCACCTAACCAATTGGTATGACCCAGGAGAGTCATGGAACGACGAGGTTTGAAGTCAGGCTGCCATCCAATCCGTAAGACTACACAGAGTCTGGGACGGATGAGGGTGAATGTCAGGCTCCAAGCCAATCGGTACGACTATGGAACATCATGGAGGTATGAAAATCGAAATCGGGCACCTAACCAATTGGTATGCCCCAGGAGAGTCATGGAACGAGGAGGTTCAAAGTCAGGCTGCCATGCAATCGGTAAGACTCCAGAGAGTCAGGGACCGACGAGAGTAAATGTCGGGCTGCAAGCCAATCGGTACGACAATGGAACGTAATGAACGGACGAATATCGAAATCTGGCACCTAATCAATTGGTATCACCCAGGAGAGTCATGGAACGACGAGGTTTGAAGTCAGGCTGCCATCCAATCCGTAAGACTACACAGAGTCTGGGACGGATGAGGGTGAATGTCAGGCTCCAAGCCAATCGGTACGACTATGGAACATCATGGAGGTATGAAAATCGAAATCGGGCACCTAACCAATTGGTATGACCAGGGAGAGTCATGGAACGAGGAGGTTCAAAGTCAGGCTGCCATGCAATCGGTAAGACTCCAGAGAGTCAGGGACCGATGAGAGTAAATGTCGGGCTGCAAGCCAATCGGTACGACAATGGAACTTAATGAACGGACGAATATCGAAATCTGGCACCTAACCAATTGGTATGACCCAGGAGAGTCATGGAACGACGAGGTTTGAAGTCAGGCTGCCATCCAGTCCGTAAGACTACACAGAGTCTGGGACGGATGAGTTTGCATGTCAGGCTGCAAGCCAATTGGTACGACTATGGAACGTCTTGGAGATATGAAAATCGAAATCAGGCACCTATCCAATTGTTATGACCCAGGAGAGTCATGGAACGACGAGGTTTGAAGTCAGGCTGCCGTACAATTGGTAAGACTCCAGAGAGTCAGGGACCGACGAGGGTGAATGTCAGGCTGCAAGCCAATCGGTACGACTATGGAACGTCTTGGAGATATGAAAATCGAAATCAGGCACCTATCCAATTGTTATGACCCAGGAGAGTCATGGAACGACGAGGTTTGAAGTAAGGCTGCCGTGCAATTGGTAAGACTCCAGAGAGTCAGGGACCGACGAGGGTGAATGTCAGGCTGCAAGCCAATCGGTACGACTCTGGAACGTAATGAACGGACGGATATCGAAATCGGGCACCTATCCAATTGTTATGACCCAGGAGAGTCATGGAACGACGAGGTTTGAAGTCAGGCTGCCATCCAATTCATAAGACTACACAGAGTCTGGGACGGATGAGGGTGAATGTCAGGCTCCAAGCCAATCGGTACGACTATGGAACGTCATGGAGGTATGAAAATCGAAATCAGGCACCTATCCAATTGTTATGACCCAGGAGAGTCATGGAACGACGAAGTTCAAAGTCAGGCCGCCATGGAATCGGTAAGACTCCAGAGAGTCAGGGACGGATGAGGGTGAATGTCAGGCTGCAAGCCAATCGGTACGACTCTGGAACGTAATGAACGGACGAATATCGAAATAGGGCACCTAACCAATTGGTATGACCCAGGAGAGTCATGGAACGACGAGGTTTGAAGTCAGGCTGCCATCCAATCCGTAAGACTACACAGAGTCTGGGACGGATGAGGGTGAATGGCACGCTCCAAGCCAATCGGTACGACTCTGGAACGTAATGAACGGACGAATATCGAAATCGGGCACCTAACCAATTGGTATGACCCAGGAGAGTCATGGAACGAGGAGGTTCAAAGTCAGGCTGCCATGCAATCGGTAAGACTCCAGAGAGTCAGGGACCGATGAGAGTAAATATCGGGCTGCAAGCCAATCGGTACGACAATGGAACTTAATGAACGGACGAATATCGAAATCTGGCACCTAACCAATTGGTATGACCCAGGAGAGTCATGGAACGACGAGGTTTGAAGTCAGGCTGCCATCCAGTCCGTAAGACTACACAGAGTCTGGGACGGATGAGTTTGAATGTCAGGCTGCAAGCCAATCGGTACGACTATGGAACGTCTTGGAGATATGAAAATCGAAATCAGGCACCTATCCAATTGTTATGACCCAGGAGAGTCATGGAACGACGAGGTTTGAAGTCAGGCTGCCGTGCAATTGGTAAGACTCCAGAGAGTCAGGGACCGACGAGGGTGAATGTCAGGCTGCAAGCCAATCGGTACGACTCTGGAACGTAATGAACGGACGAATATCGAAATAGGGCACCTAACCAATTGGTATGACCCAGGAGAGTCATGGAATGACGAGGTTTCAAGTCAGGCTGCCATCCAATCCGTAAGACTACACAGAGTCTGGGACGGATGAGGGTGAATGTCAGGCTCCAAGCCAATCGGTATGACTATGGAACGTCATGGAGGTATGAAAATCGAAATTGGGCACCTAACCAATTGTTCTCACCTAGGAGAGTCATGGAACGAGGAGGTTCAAAGTCAGGCTGCCATGCAATCGGTAAGACTCCAGAGAGTCAGGGACCGATGAGAGTATATGTCAGGCTGCAAGCCAATCGGTACGACTCTGGAACGTAATGAACGGACGAATATCGAAATCGGGCACCTAACCAATTGGTATGACCCAGGAGAGTCATGGAACGACGAGGTTTGAAGTCATGCTGCCATCCAATTCGTAAGACTACACAGAGTCTGGGACGGATGAGGGTGAATGTCAGGCTCCAAGCCAATCGGTACGACTATGGAACATCATGGAGGTATGAAAATCGAAATCAGGCACCTATCCAATTGTTATGACCCAGGAGAGTCATGGAACGACGAGGTTTGAAGTCAGGCCGCCATGGAATCGGTAAGACTCCAGAGAGTCAGGGACCGACGAGGGTGAATGTCAGGCTGCAAGCCAATCGGTACGACTCTGGAACGTAATGAACGGACGAATATCGAAATAGGGAACCTAACCAATTGGTATGACCCAGGAGAGTCATGGAACGACGAGGTTTGAAGTCAGGCTGCCATCCAATCCGTAAGACTACACAGAGTCTGGGACGGATGAGGGTGAATGGCAGGCTCCAAGCCAATCGGTACGACTCTGGAACGTAATGAACGGACGAATATCGAAATCGGGCACCTAACCAATTGGTATGACCCAGGGGAGTCATGGAACGAGGAGGTTCATAGTCAGGCTGCCGTGCAATCGGTAAGACTCCAGAGAGTCAGGGACCGATGAGAGTAAATGTCGGGCTGCAAGCCAATCGGTACGACAATGGAACGTAATGAAAGGACGAATATCGAAATCAGGCACCTATCCAATTGTTATGACCCAGGAGAGTCATGGAACGACGAGGTTTGAAGTCAGGCTGCCGTGCAATTGGTAAGACTCCAGAGAGTCAGGGACCGATGAGAGTAAATGTCGGGCTGCAAGCCAATCGGTACGACTATGCAACGTCATGGACGGACGAATATCGAAACCGGGCACCTATCCAATTGGTATGACCCAGGAGAGTCATGGAACAACGAAGATCAAAGTCAGGCCGCCATGGAATCGGTAAGACTCCAGAGAGTCTGGGACCGATGAGGGTGAATGTCAGGCTGCAAGCCAATCGGTACGACTCTGGAACGTAATGAACGGACGAATATCGAAATAGGGCACCTAACCAATTGGTATGACCCAGGAGAGTCATGGAACGACGAGGTTTGAAGTCAGGCTGCCATCCAATCCGTAAGACTACACAGAGTCTGGAACGGATGAGGGTGAATGTCAGGCTCCAAGCCAATCGGTACGACTATGGAACATCATGTAGGTATGAAAATCGAAATCGGGCACCTAACCAATTGGTATGCCCCAGGAGAGTCATGGAACGAGGAGGTTCAAAGTCAGGCTGCCATGCAATCGGTAAGACTCCAGAGAGTCAGGGACCGACGAGAGTAAATGTCGGGCTGCAAGCCAATCGGTACGACAATGGAACGTAATGAACGGACGAATATCGAAATCTGGCACCTAACCAATTGGTATCACCCAGGAGAGTCATGGAACGACGAGGTTTGAAGTCAGGCTGCCATCCAATCCGTAAGACTACACAGAGTCTGGGACGGATGAGGGTGAATGGCAGGCTCCAAGCCAATCGGTACGACTCTGGAACGTAATGAACGGACGAATATCGAAATCGGGCACCTAACCAATTGGTATGACCCAGGGGAGTCATGGAACGAGGAGATTCATAGTCAGGCTGCCGTGCAATCGGTAAGACTCCAGAGAGTCAGGGACCGATGAGAGTAAATGTCGGGCTGCAAGCCAATCGGTACGACAATGGAACGTAATGAAAGGACGAATATCGAAATCAGGCACCTATCCAATTGTTATGACCCAGGAGAGTCATGGAACGACGAGGTTTGAAGTCAGGCTGCCGTGCAATTGGTAAGACTCCAGAGAGTCAGGGACCGATGAGAGTAAATGTCGGGCTCCAAGCCAATCGGTACGACTATGGAACGTCATGGACGGACGAATATCGAAACCGGGCACCTATCCAATTGGTATGACCCAGGAGAGTCATGGAACAACGAAGATCAAAGTCAGGCCGCCATGGAATCGGTAAGACTCCAGAGAGTCTGGGACCGATGAGGGTGAATGTCAGGCTGCAAGCCAATCGGTACGACTCTGGAACGTAATGAACGGACGAATATCGAAATCTGGCACCTAACCAATTGGTATGACCCAGGAGAGTCATGGAACGACGAGGTTTGAAGTCAGGCTGCCATCCAATCCGTAAGACTACACAGAGTCTGGGACGGATGAGGGTGAATGTCAGGCTCCAAGCCAATCGGTACGACTATGGAACATCATGGAGGTATGAAAATCGAAATCGGGCACCTAACCAATTGGTATGCCCCAGGAGAGTCATGGAACGAGGAGGTTCAAAGTCAGGCTGCCATGCAATCGGTAAGACTCCAGAGAGTCAGGGACCGACGAGAGTAAATGTCGGGCTGCAAGCCAATCGGTACGACAATGGAACGTAATGAACGGACGAATATCGAAATCTGGCACCTAACCAATTGGTATCACCCAGGAGAGTCATGGAACGACGAGGTTTGAAGTCAGGCTGCCATCCAATCCGTAAGACTACACAGAGTCTGGGACGGATGAGGGTGAATGTCAGGCTCCAAGCCAATCGGTACGACTATGGAACATCATGGAGGTATGAAAATCGAAATCGGGCACCTAACCAATTGGTATGACCAGGGAGAGTCATGGAACGAGGAGGTTCAAAGTCAGGCTGCCATGCAATCGGTAAGACTCCAGAGAGTCAGGGACCGATGAGAGTAAATGTCGGGCTGCAAGCCAATCGGTACGACAATGGAACTTAATGAACGGACGAATATCGAAATCTGGCACCTAACCAATTGGTATGACCCAGGAGAGTCATGGAACGACGAGGTTTGAAGTCAGGCTGCCATCCAGTCCGTAAGAGTACACAGAGTCTGGGACGGATGAGTTTGCATGTCAGGCTGCAAGCCAATTGGTACGACTATGGAACGTCTTGGAGATATGAAAATCGAAATCAGGCACCTATCCAATTGTTATGACCCAGGAGAGTCATGGAACGACGAGGTTTGAAGTCAGGCTGCCGTACAATTGGTAAGACTCCAGAGAGTCAGGGACCGACGAGGGTGAATGTCAGGCTGCAAGCCAATCGGTACGACTATGGAACGTCTTGGAGATATGAAAATCGAAATCAGGCACCTATCCAATTGTTATGACCCAGGAGAGTCATGGAACGACGAGGTTTGAAGTAAGGCTGCCGTGCAATTGGTAAGACTCCAGAGAGTCAGGGACCGACGAGGGTGAATGTCAGGCTGCAAGCCAATCGGTACGACTCTGGAACGTAATGAACGGACGGATATCGAAATCGGGCACCTATCCAATTGTTATGACCCAGGAGAGTCATGGAACGACGAGGTTTGAAGTCAGGCTGCCATCCAATTCATAAGACTACACAGAGTCTGGGACGGATGAGGGTGAATGTCAGGCTCCAAGCCAATCGGTACGACTATGGAACGTCATGGAGGTATGAAAATCGAAATCAGGCACCTATCCAATTGTTATGACCCAGGAGAGTCATGGAACGACGAAGTTCAAAGTCAGGCCGCCATGGAATCGGTAAGACTCCAGAGAGTCAGGGACGGATGAGGGTGAATGTCAGGCTGCAAGCCAATCGGTACGACTCTGGAACGTAATGAACGGACGAATATCGAAATAGGGCACCTAACCAATTGGTATGACCCAGGAGAGTCATGGAACGACGAGGTTTGAAGTCAGGCTGCCATCCAATCCGTAAGACTACACAGAGTCTGGGACGGATGAGGGTGAATGGCACGCTCCAAGCCAATCGGTACGACTCTGGAACGTAATGAACGGACGAATATCGAAATCGGGCACCTAACCAATTGGTATGACCCAGGAGAGTCATGGAACGAGGAGGTTCAAAGTCAGGCTGCCATGCAATCGGTAAGACTCCAGAGAGTCAGGGACCGATGAGAGTAAATATCGGGCTGCAAGCCAATCGGTACGACAATGGAACTTAATGAACGGACGAATATCGAAATCTGGCACCTAACCAATTGGTATGACCCAGGAGAGTCATGGAACGACGAGGTTTGAAGTCAGGCTGCCATCCAGTCCGTAAGACTACACAGAGTCTGGGACGGATGAGTTTGAATGTCAGGCTGCAAGCCAATCGGTACGACTATGGAACGTCTTGGAGATATGAAAATCGAAATCAGGCACCTATCCAATTGTTATGACCCAGGAGAGTCATGGAACGACGAGGTTTGAAGTCAGGCTGCCGTGCAATTGGTAAGACTCCAGAGAGTCAGGGACCGACGAGGGTGAATGTCAGGCTGCAAGCCAATCGGTACGACTCTGGAACGTAATGAACGGACGAATATCGAAATCGGGCACCTAACCAATTGGTATGACCCAGGAGAGTCATGGAACGACGAGGTTTGAAGTCAGGCTGCCATCCAATTCGTAAGACTACACAGAGTCTGGGACGGATGAGGGTGAATTTCAGGCTCCAAGCCACTCGGTACGACTATGGAACGTCATGGAGGTATGAAAATCGAAATCAGGCGCCTATCCAATTGTTATGACCCAGGAGAGTCATGGAACGACGAAGTTCAAAGTCAGGCCGCCATGGAATCGGTAAGACTCCAGAGAGTCAGGGACCGATGAGGGTGAATGTCAGGCTGCAAGCCAATCGGTACGACTCTGGAACGTAATGAACGGACGAATATCGAAATAGGGCACCTAACCAATTGGTATGACCCAGGAGAGTCATGGAACGACGAGGTTTGAAGTCAGGCTGCCATCCAATCCGTAAGACTACACAGAGTCTGGGACGGATGAGGGTGAATGTCAGGCTCCAAGCCAATCGGTACGACTATGGAACGTCATGGAGGTATGAAAATCGAAATTGGGCACCTAACCAATTGTTCTCACCTAGGAGAGTCATGGAACGAGGAGGTTCAAAGTCAGGCTGCCATGCAATCGGTAAGACTCCAGAGAGTCAGGGACCGATGAGAGTAAATGTCAGGCTGCAAGCCAATCGGTACGACTCTGGAACGTAATGAACGGACGAATATCGAAATAGGGCACCTAACCAATTGGTATGACCCAGGAGAGTCATGGAACGACGAGGTTTGAAGTCAGGCTGCCATCCAATCCGTAAGACTACACAGAGTCTGGGACGGATGAGGGTGAATGGCAGGCTCCAAGCCAATCGGTACGACTCTGGAACGTAATGAACGGACGAATATCGAAATCGGGCACCTAACCAATTGGTATGACCCAGGGGAGTCATGGAACGAGGAGATTCATAGTCAGGCTGCCGTGCAATCGGTAAGACTCCAGAGAGTCAGGGACCGATGAGAGTAAATGTCGGGCTGCAAGCCAATCGGTACGACAATGGAACGTAATGAAAGGACGAATATCGAAATCAGGCACCTATCCAATTGTTATGACCCAGGAGAGTCATGGAACGACGAGGTTTGAAGTCAGGCTGCCGTGCAATTGGTAAGACTCCAGAGAGTCAGGGACCGATGAGAGTAAATGTCGGGCTCCAAGCCAATCGGTACGACTATGGAACGTCATGGACGGACGAATATCGAAACCGGGCACCTATCCAATTGGTATGACCCAGGAGAGTCATGGAACAACGAAGATCAAAGTCAGGCCGCCATGGAATCGGTAAGACTCCAGAGAGTCTGGGACCGATGAGGGTGAATGTCAGGCTGCAAGCCAATCGGTACGACTCTGGAACGTAATGAACGGACGAATATCGAAATAGGGCACCTAACCAATTGGTATGACCCAGGAGAGTCATGGAACGACGAGGTTTGAAGTCAGGCTGCCATCCAATCCGTAAGACTACACAGAGTCTGGGACGGATGAGGGTGAATGTCAGGCTCCAAGCCAATCGGTACGACTATGGAACATCATGGAGGTATGAAAATCGAAATCGGGCACCTAACCAATTGGTATGCCCCAGGAGAGTCATGGAACGAGGAGGTTCAAAGTCAGGCTGCCATGCAATCGGTAAGACTCCAGAGAGTCAGGGACCGACGAGAGTAAATGTCGGGCTGCAAGCCAATCGGTACGACAATGGAACGTAATGAACGGACGAATATCGAAATCTGGCACCTAACCAATTGGTATCACCCAGGAGAGTCATGGAACGACGAGGTTTGAAGTCAGGCTGCCATCCAATCCGTAAGACTACACAGAGTCTGGGACGGATGAGGGTGAATGTCAGGCTCCAAGCCAATCGGTACGACTATGGAACATCATGGAGGTATGAAAATCGAAATCGGGCACCTAACCAATTGGTATGACCAGGGAGAGTCATGGAACGAGGAGGTTCAAAGTCAGGCTGCCATGCAATCGGTAAGACTCCAGAGAGTCAGGGACCGATGAGAGTAAATGTCGGGCTGCAAGCCAATCGGTACGACAATGGAACTTAATGAACGGACGAATATCGAAATCTGGCACCTAACCAATTGGTATGACCCAGGAGAGTCATGGAACGACGAGGTTTGAAGTCAGGCTGCCATCCAGTCCGTAAGACTACACAGAGTCTGGGACGGATGAGTTTGCATGTCAGGCTGCAAGCCAATTGGTACGACTATGGAACGTCTTGGAGATATGAAAATCGAAATCAGGCACCTATCCAATTGTTATGACCCAGGAGAGTCATGGAACGACGAGGTTTGAAGTCAGGCTGCCGTACAATTGGTAAGACTCCAGAGAGTCAGGGACCGACGAGGGTGAATGTCAGGCTGCAAGCCAATCGGTACGACTATGGAACGTCTTGGAGATATGAAAATCGAAATCAGGCACCTATCCAATTGTTATGACCCAGGAGAGTCATGGAACGACGAGGTTTGAAGTCAGGCTGCCGTGCAATTGGTAAGACTCCAGAGAGTCAGGGACCGACGAGGGTGAATGTCAGGCTGCAAGCCAATCGGTACGACTCTGGAACGTAATGAACGGACGGATATCGAAATCGGGCACCTATCCAATTGTTATGACCCAGGAGAGTCATGGAACGACGAGGTTTGAAGTCAGGCTGCCATCCAATTCGTAAGACTACACAGAGTCTGGGACGGATGAGGGTGAATGTCAGGCTCCAAGCCAATCGGTACGACTATGGAACGTCATGGAGGTATGAAAATCGAAATCAGGCACCTATCCAATTGTTATGACCCAGGAGAGTCATGGAACGACGAAGTTCAAAGTCAGGCCGCCATGGAATCGGTAAGACTCCAGAGAGTCAGGGACGGATGAGGGTGAATGTCAGGCTGCAAGCCAATCGGTACGACTCTGGAACGTAATGAACGGACGAATATCGAAATAGGGCACCTAACCAATTGGTATGACCCAGGAGAGTCATGGAACGACGAGGTTTGAAGTCAGGCTGCCATCCAATCCGTAAGACTACACAGAGTCTGGGACGGATGAGGGTGAATGTCAGGCTCCAAGCCAATCGGTACGACTATGGAACGTCATGGAGGTATGAAAATCGAAATTCGGCACCTAACCAATTGTTCTGACCTAGGAGAGTCATGGAACGAGGAGGTTCAAAGTCAGGCTGCCATGCAATCGGTAAGACTCCAGAGAGTCAGGGACCGATGAGAGTAAATGTCAGGCTGCAAGCCAATCGGTACGACTCTGGAACGTAATGAACGGACGAATATCGAAATCGGGCACCTAACCAATTGGTATGACCCAGGAGAGTCATGGAACGACGAGGTTTGAAGTCATGCTGCCATCCAATTCGTAAGACTACACAGAGTCTGGGACGGATGAGGGTGAATGTCAGGCTCAAAGCCAATCGGTACGACTCTGGAACGTAATGAACGGACGAATATCGAAATAGGGCACCTAACCAATTGGTATGACCCAGGAGAGTCATGGAACGACGAGGTTTGAAGTCAGGCTGCCATCCAATCCGTAAGACTACACAGAGTCTGGGACGGATGAGGGTGAATGTCAGGCTCCAAGCCAATCGGTACGACTATGGAACGTCATGGAGGTGTGAAAATCAAAATCGGGCACCTAACCAATTGGTATGACCCAGGAGAGTCATGGAATGAGGAGGTTCAAAGTCAGGCTGCCATGCAATCGGTAAGACTCCAGAGAGTCAGGGACCGATGAGAGTAAATGTCGGGCTGCAAGCCAATCGGTACGACAATGGAACTTAATGAACGGACGAATATCGAAATCTGGCACCTAACCAATTGGTATGACCCAGGAGAGTCATGGAACGACGAGGTTTGAAGTCAGGCTGCCATCCAGTACGTGAGACTACACAGAGTCTGGGACGGATTAGTTTGCATGTCAGGCTGCCAGCCAATCGGTACGACTATGGAACGTCTTGGAGATATGAAAATCGAAATCAGGCACCTATCCAATTGTTATGACCCAGGAGAGTCATGGAACGACGAGGTTTGAAGTCAGGCTGCCGTGCAATTGATAAGACTCCAGAGAGTCAGGGACCGACGAGGGTGAATGTCAGGCTGCAAGCCAATCGGTACGACTCTGGAACGTAATGAACGGACGAATATCGAAATCGGGCACCTAACCAATTGGTATGATCCAGGAGAGTCATGGAACGATGAGGTTTGAAGTCAGGCTGCCATCCAATTCGTAAGACTACACAGAGTCTGGGACGGATGAGGGTGAATGTCAGGCTCCAAGCCAATCGGTACGACTATGGAACGTCATGGAGGTATGAAAATCGAAATCAGGCACCTATCCAATTGTTATGACCCAGGAGAGTCATGGAACGACGAAGTTCAAAGTCAGGCCGCCATGGAATCGGTAAGACTCCAGAGAGTCAGGGACCGATGAGGGTGAATGTCAGGCTGCAAGCCCATCGGTACGACTCTGGAACGTAATGAACGGACGAATATCGAAATAGGGCACCTAACCAATTGGTATGACCCAGGAGAGTCATGGAACGACGAGGTTTGAAGTCAGGCTGCCATCCAATCCGTAAGACTACACAGAGTCTGGGACGGATGAGGGTGAATGGCAGGCTCCAAGCCAATCGGTACGACTCTGGAACGTAATGAACGGACGAATATCGAAATCGGGCACCTAACCAATTGGTATGACCCAGGAGAGTCATGGAACGAGGAGGTTCAAAGTCAGGCTGCCATGCAATCGGTAAGACTCCAGAGAGTCAGGGACCGATGAGAGTAAATATCGGGCTACAATCCAATCGGTACGACAATGGAACTTAATGAACGGACGAATATTGAAATCTGGCACCTAACCAATTGGTATGACCCAGGAGAGTCATGGAACGACGCGGTTTGAAGTCAGGCTGCCATCCAGTCCGTAAGACTACACAGAGTCTGGGACGGATGAGTTTGAATGTCAGGCTGCAAGCCAATCGGTACGACTATGGAACGTCTTGGAGATATGAAAATCGAAATCAGGCACCTATCCAATTGTTATGACCCAGGAGAGTCATGGAACGACGAGGTTTGAAGGTAGGCTGCCGTGCAATTGGTAAGACTCCAGAGAGTCAGGGACCGACGAGGGTGAATGTCAGGCTGCAAGCCAATCGGTACGACTCTGGAACGTAATGAACGGACGAATATCGAAATCGGGCACCTAACCAATTGGTATGACCCAGGAGAGACATGGAACGACGAGGTTTGAAGTCAGGCTGCCATCCAATTCGTAAGACTACACAGAGTCTGGGACGGATGAGGGTGAATGTCAGGCTCCAAGCCACTCGGTACGACTATGAAACGTCATGGAGGTATGAAAATCAAAATCAGGCGCCTATCCAATTGTTATGACCCAGGAGAGTCATGGAACGACGAAGTTCAAAGTCAGGCCGCCATGGAATCTGTAAGACTCCAGAGAGTCAGGGACCGATGAGGGTGAATGTCAGGCAGCAAGCCAATCGGTACGACTCTGGAACGTAATGAACGGACGAATATCGAAATAGGGCACCTAACCAATTGGTATGACCCAGGAGAGTCATGGAACGACGAGGTTTGAAGTCAGGCTGCCATCCAATCCGTAAGACTACACAGAGTCTGGGACGGATGAGGGTGAATGTCAGGCTCCAAGCCAATCGGTACGACTATGGAACGTCATGGAGGTATGAAAATCGAAATTGGGCACCTAACCAATTGTTCTCACCTAGGAGAGTCATGGAACGAGGAGGTTCAAAGTCAGGCTGCCATGCAATCGGTAAGACTCCAGAGAGTCAGGGACCGATGAGAGTAAATGTCAGGCTGCAAGCCAATCGGTACGACTCTGGAACGTAATGAACGGACGAATATCGAAATCGGGCACCTAACCAATTGGTATGACCCAGGAGAGTCATGGAACGACGAGGTTTGAAGTCAGGCTGCCATCCAATTCGTAAGACTACACAGAGTCTGGGACGGATGAGGGTGAATGTCAGGCTCCAAGCCACTCGGTACGACTATGGAACGTCATGGAGGTATGAAAATCGAAATCAGGCACCTATCCAATTGTTATGACCCAGGAGAGTCATGGAACGACGAAGTTCAAAGTCAGGCCGCCATGGAATCGGTAAGACTCCAGAGAGTCAGGGACCGATGAGGGTGAATGTCAGGCTGCAAGCCAATCGGTACGACTCTGGAACGTAATGAACGGACGAATATCGAAATAGGGCACCTAACCAATTGGTATGACCCAGGAGAGTCATGGAACGACGAGGTTTGAAGTCAGGCTGCCATCCAATCCGTAAGACTACACAGAGTCTGGGACGGATGAGGGTGAATGTCAGGCTCCAAGCCAATCGGTACGACTATGGAACGTCATGGAGGTATGAAAATCGAAATTGGGCACCTAACCAATTGTTCTCACCTAGGAGAGTCATGGAACGAGGAGGTTCAAAGTCAGGCTGCCATGCAATCGGTAAGACTCCAGAGAGTCAGGGACCGATGAGAGTAAATGTCAGGCTGCAAGCCAATCGGTACGACTCTGGAACGTAATGAACGGACGAATATCGAAATCGGGCACCTAACCAATTGGTATGACCCAGGAGAGTCATGGAACGACGAGGTTTGAAGTCATGCTGCCATCCAATTCGTAAGACTACACAGAGTCTGGGACGGATGAGGGTGAATGTCAGGCTCCAAGCCATTCGGTACGACTATGGAACATCATGGAGGTATGAAAATCGAAATCAGGCACCTATCCAATTGTTATGACCCAGGAGAGTCATGGAACGAGGAGGTTCATAGTCAGGCTGCCGTGCAATCGGTAAGACTCCAGAGAGTCAGGGACCGATGATTGTAAATGTCGGGCTGCAAGCCAATCGGTACGACAATGGAACGTAATGAAAGGACGAATATCGAAATCAGGCACCTATCCAAATGTTATGACCCAGGAGAGTCATGGAACGACGAGGTTTGAAGTCAGGCTGCCGTGCAATTGGTAAGACTCCAGAGAGTCAGGGACCGATGAGAGTAAATGTCGGGCTGCAAGCCAATCGGTACGACTATGGAACGTCATGGACGGACGAATATCGAAACCGGGCACCTATCCAATTGGTATGACCCAGGAGAGTCATGGAACAACGAAGATCAAAGTCAGGCCGCCATGGAATCGGTAAGACTCCAGAGAGTCTGGGACCGATGAGGGTGAATGTCAGGCTGCAAGCCAATCGGTACGACTCTGGAACGTAATGAACGGACGAATATCGAAATCTGGCACCTAACCAATTGGTATGACCCAGGAGAGTCATGGAACGACGAGGTTTGAAGTCAGGCTGCCATCCAATCCGTAAGACTACACAGAGTCTGGGACGGATGAGGGTGAATGTCAGGCTCCAAGCCAATCGGTACGACTATGGAACATCATGTAGGTATGAAAATCGAAATCGGGCACCTAACCAATTGGTATGCCCCAGGAGAGTCATGGAACGAGGAGGTTCAAAGTCAGGCTGCCATGCAATCGGTAAGACTCCAGAGAGTCAGGGACCGACGAGAGTAAATGTCGGGCTGCAAGCCAATCGGTACGACAATGGAACGTAATGAACGGACGAATATCGAAATCTGGCACCTAACCAATTGGTATCACCCAGGACAGTCATGGAACGACGAGGTTTGAAGTCAGGCTGCCATCCAATCCGTAAGACTACACAGAGTCTGGGACGGATGAGGGTGAATGTCAGGCTCCAAGCCAATCGGTACGACTATGGAACATCATGGAGGTATGAAAATCGAAATCGGGCACCTAACCAATTGGTATGACCCAGGAGAGTCATGGAACGAGGAGGTTCAAAGTCAGGCTGCCATGCAATCGGTAAGACTCCAGAGAGTCAGGGACCGATGAGAGTAAATGTCGGGCTGCAAGCCATTCGGTACGACAATGGAACTTAATGAACGGACGAATATCGAAATCTGGCACCTAACCAATTGGTATGACCCAGGAGAGTCATGGAACGACGAGGTTTGAAGTCAGGCTGCCATCCAGTCCGTAAGACTACACAGAGTCTGGGACGGATGAGTTTGCATGTCAGGCTGCAAGCCAATTGGTACGACTATGGAACGTCTTGGAGATATGAAAATCGAAATCAGGCACCTATCCAATTGTTATGACCCAGGAGAGTCATGGAACGACGAGGTTTGAAGTCAGGCTGCCGTGCAATTGGTAAGACTCCAGAGAGTCAGGGACCGACGAGGGTGAATGTCAGGCTGCAAGCCAATCGGTACGACTATGGAACGTCTTGGAGATATGAAAATCGAAATCAGGCACCTATCCAATTGTTATGACCCAGGAGAGTCATGGAACGACGAGGTTTGAAGTCAGGCTGCCGTGCAATTGGTAAGACTCCAGAGAGTCAGGGACCGACGAGGGTGAATGTCAGGCTGCAAGCCAATCGGTACGACTCTGGAACGTAATGAACGGACGAATATCGAAATCGGGCACCTATCCAATTGTTATGACCCACGAGAGTCATGGAACGACGAGGTTTGAAGTCAGGCTGCCATCCAATTCGTAAGACTACACAGAGTCTGGGACGGATGAGGGTGAATGTCAGGCTCCAAGCCAATCGGTACGACTATGGAACGTCATGCAGGTATGAAAATCGAAATCAGGCACCTATCCAATTGTTATGACCCAGGAGAGTCATGGAACGACGAAGTTCAAAGTCAGGCCGCCATGGAATCGGTAAGACTCCAGAGAGTCAGGGACGGATGAGGGTGAATGTCAGGCTGCAAGCCAATCGGTACGACTCTGGAACGTAATGAACGGACGAATATCGAAATCGGGCACCTAACCAATTGGTATGACCCAGGAGAGTCATGGAACGACGAGGTTTGAAGTCAGGCTGCCATCCAATCCGTAAGACTACACAGAGTCTGGGACGGATGAGGGTGAATGTCAGGCTCCAAGCCAATCGGTACGACTATGGAACGTCATGGAGGTATGAAAATCGAAATTGGGCGCCTAACCAATTGTTCTCACCTAGGAGAGTCATGGAACGAGGAGGTTCAAAGTCAGGCTGCCATGCAATCGGTAAGACTCCAGAGAGTCAGGGACCGATGAGAGTAAATGTCAGGCTGCAAGCCAATCGGTACGACTCTGGAACGTAATGAACGGACGAATATCGAAATCGGGCACCTAACCAATTGGTATGACCCAGGAGAGTCATGGAACGACGAGGTTTGAAGTCATGGTGCCATCCAATTCATAAGACTACACAGAGTCTGGGACGGATGAGGGTGAATGTCAGGCTCCAAGCCAATCGGTACGACTATGGAACATCATGGAGGTATGAAAATCGAAATCAGGCACCTATCCAATTGTTATGACCCAGGAGAGTCATGGAACGACGAGGTTTGAAGTCAGGCTGCCGTGCAATAGGTAAGACTCCAGAGAGTCAGGGACCGATGAGAGTAAATGTCGGGCTGCAAGCCAAACGGTACGACTATGGAACGTCATGGACGGACGAATATCGAAACCGGGCACCTATCCAATTGGTATGACCCAGGAGAGTCATGGAACAACGAAGATCAAAGTCAGGCCGCCATGGAATCGGTAAGACTCCAGAGAGTCTGGGACCGATGAGGGTGAATGTCAGGCTGCAAGCCAATCGGTACGACTCTGGAACGTAATGAACGGACGAATATCGAAATAGGGCACCTAACCAATTGGTATGACCCAGGAGAGTCATGGAACGACGAGGTTTGAAGTCAGGTTGCCATCCAATCCGTAAGACTACACAGAGTCTGGGACGGATGAGGGTGAATGTCAGGCTCCAAGCCAATCGGTACGACTATGGAACATCATGGAGGTATGAAAATCGAAATCGGGCACCTAACCAATTGGTATGCCCCAGGAGAGACATGGAACGAGGAGGTTCAAAGTCAGGATGCCATGCAATCGGTAAGACTCCAGAGAGTCAGGGACCGACGAGAGTAAATGTCGGGCTGCAAGCCAATCGGTACGACAATGGAACGTAATGAACGGACGAATATCGAAATCTGGCACCTAACCAATTGGTATGACCCAGGAGAGTCATGGAACGACGAGGTTTGAAGTCAGGCTGCCATCCAATCCGTAAGACTACACAGAGTCTGGGACGGATGAGGGTGAATGTCAGGCTCCAAGCCAATCGGTACGACTATGGAACATCATGGAGGTATGAAAATCGAAATCGGGCACCTAACCAATTGGTATGACCCAGGAGAGTCATGGAACGAGGAGGTTCAAAGTCAGGCTGCCATGCAATCGGTAAGACTCCAGAGAGTCAGGGACCGATGAGAGTAAATGTCGGGCTGCAAGCCATTCGGTACGACAATGGAACTTAATGAACGGACGAATATCGAAATCTGGCACCTAACCAATTGGTATGACCCAGGAGAGTCATGGAACGACGAGGTTTGAAGTCAGGCTGCCATCCAGTCCGTAAGACTACACAGAGTCTGGGACGGATGAGTTTGCATGTCAGGCTGCAAGCCAATTGGTACGACTATGGAACGTCTTGGAGATATGAAAATCGAAATCAGGCACCTATCCAATTGTTATGACCCAGGAGAGTCATGGAACGACGAGGTTTGAAGTCAGGCTGCCGTGCAATTGGTAAGACTCCAGAGAGTCAGGGACCGACGAGGGTGAATGTCAGGCTGCAAGCCAATCGGTACGACTATGGAACGTCTTGGAGATATGAAAATCGAAATCAGGCACCTATCCAATTGTTATGACCCAGGAGAGTCATGGAACGACGAGGTTTGAAGTCAGGCTGCCGTGCAATTGGTAAGACTCCAGAGAGTCAGGGACCGACGAGGGTGAATGTCAGGCTGCAAGCCAATCGGTACGACTCTGGAACGTAATGAACGGACGAATATCGAAATCGGGCACCTATCCAATTGTTATGACCCACGAGAGTCATGGAACGACGAGGTTTGAAGTCAGGCTGCCATCCAATTCGTAAGACTACACAGAGTCTGGGACGGATGAGGGTGAATGTCAGGCTCCAAGCCAATCGGTACGACTATGGAACGTCATGCAGGTATGAAAATCGAAATCAGGCACCTATCCAATTGTTATGACCCAGGAGAGTCATGGAACGACGAAGTTCAAAGTCAGGCCGCCATGGAATCGGTAAGACTCCAGAGAGTCAGGGACGGATGAGGGTGAATGTCAGGCTGCAAGCCAATCGGTACGACTCTGGAACGTAATGAACGGACGAATATCGAAATCGGGCACCTAACCAATTGGTATGACCCAGGAGAGTCATGGAACGACGAGGTTTGAAGTCAGGCTGCCATCCAATCCGTAAGACTACACAGAGTCTGGGACGGATGAGGGTGAATGTCAGGCTCCAAGCCAATCGGTACGACTATGGAACGTCATGGAGGTATGAAAATCGAAATTGGGCGCCTAACCAATTGTTCTCACCTAGGAGAGTCATGGAACGAGGAGGTTCAAAGTCAGGCTGCCATGCAATCGGTAAGACTCCAGAGAGTCAGGGACCGATGAGAGTAAATGTCAGGCTGCAAGCCAATCGGTACGACTCTGGAACGTAATGAACGGACGAATATCGAAATCGGGCACCTAACCAATTGGTATGACCCAGGAGAGTCATGGAACGACGAGGTTTGAAGTCATGGTGCCATCCAATTCATAAGACTACACAGAGTCTGGGACGGATGAGGGTGAATGTCAGGCTCCAAGCCAATCGGTACGACTATGGAACATCATGGAGGTATGAAAATCGAAATCAGGCACCTATCCAATTGTTATGACCCAGGAGAGTCATGGAACGACGAGGTTTGAAGTCAGGCTGCCGTGCAATAGGTAAGACTCCAGAGAGTCAGGGACCGATGAGAGTAAATGTCGGGCTGCAAGCCAATCGGTACGACTATGGAACGTCATGGACGGACGAATATCGAAACCGGGCACCTATCCAATTGGTATGACCCAGGAGAGTCATGGAACAACGAAGATCAAAGTCAGGCCGCCATGGAATCGGTAAGACTCCAGAGAGTCTGGGACCGATGAGGGTGAATGTCAGGCTGCAAGCCAATCGGTACGACTCTGGAACGTAATGAACGGACGAATATCGAAATAGGGCACCTAACCAATTGGTATGACCCAGGAGAGTCATGGAACGACGAGGTTTGAAGTCAGGTTGCCATCCAATCCGTAAGACTACACAGAGTCTGGGACGGATGAGGGTGAATGTCAGGCTCCAAGCCAATCGGTACGACTATGGAACATCATGGAGGTATGAAAATCGAAATCGGGCACCTAACCAATTGGTATGCCCCAGGAGAGACATGGAACGAGGAGGTTCAAAGTCAGGATGCCATGCAATCGGTAAGACTCCAGAGAGTCAGGGACCGACGAGAGTAAATGTCGGGCTGCAAGCCAATCGGTACGACAATGGAACGTAATGAACGGACGAATATCGAAATCTGGCACCTAACCAATTGGTATGACCCAGGAGAGTCATGGAACGACGAGGTTTGAAGTCAGGCTGCCATCCAATCCGTAAGACTACACAGAGTCTGGGACGGATGAGTTTGCATGTCAGGCTGCAAGCCAATTGGTACGACTATGGAACGTCTTGGAGATATGAAAATCGAAATCAGGCACCTATCCAATTGTTATGACCCAGGAGAGTCATGGAACGACGAGGTTTGAAGTCAGGCTGCCGTGCAATTGGTAAGACTCCAGAGAGTCAGGGACCGACGAGGGTGAATGTCAGGCTGCAAGCCAATCGGTACAACTATGGAACGTCTTGGAGATATGAAAATCGAAATCAGGCACCTATCCAATTGTTATGACCCAGGAGAGTCATGGAACGACGAGGTTTGAAGTCAGGCTGCCGTGCAATTGGTAAGACTCCAGAGAGTCAGGGACCGACGAGGGTGAATGTCAGGCTGCAAGCCAATCGGTACGACTCTGGAACGTAATGAACGGACGAATATCGAAATCGGGCACCTATCCAATTGTTATGACCCAGGAGAGTCATGGAACGACGAGGTTTGAAGTCAGGCTGCCATCCAATTCGTAAGATTACACAGAGTCTAGGACGGATGAGGGTGAATGTCAGGCTGCAAGCCAATCGGTACGACTATGGAACGTCATGGAGGTATGAAAATCGAAATTGGGCGCCTATCCAATTGTTCTCACCTAGGAGAGTCATGGAACGAGGAGGTTCAAAGTCAGGCTGCCATGCAATCGGTAAGACTCCAGAGAGTCAGGGACCGATGAGAGTAAATGTCAGGCTGCAAGCCAATCGGTACGACTCTGGAACGTAATGAACGGACGAATATCGAAATCGGGCACCTAACCAATTGGTATGACCCAGGAGAGTCATGGAACGACGAGGTTTGAAGTCATGCTGCCATCCAATTCATAAGACTACACAGAGTCTGGGACGGATGAGGGTGAATGTCAGGCTCCAAGCCAATCGGTACGACTATGGAACATCATGGAGGTATGAAAATCGAAATCAGGCACCTATCCAATTGTTATGACCCAGGAGAGTCATGGAACGACGAGGTTTGAAGTCAGGCTGCCATCCAATCCGTAAGACTACACAGAGTCTGGGACGGATGAGGGTGAATGTCAGGCTCCAAGCCAATCGGTACGACTATGGAACATCATGGAGGTATGAAAATCGAAATCGGGCACCTAACCAATTGGTATGCCCCAGGAGAGTCATGGAACGAGGAGGTTCAAAGTCAGGCTGCCATGCAATCGGTAAGACTCCAGAGAGTCAGGGACCGACGAGAGTAAATGTCGGGCTGCAAGCCAATCGGTACGACAATGGAACGTAATGAACGGACGAATATCGAAATCTGGCACCTAACCAATTGGTATCACCCAGGAGAGTCATGGAACGACGAGGTTTGAAGTCAGGCTGCCATCCAATCCGTAAGACTACACAGAGTCTGGGACGGATGAGGGTGAATGTCAGGCTCCAAGCCAATCGGTATGACTATGGAACATCATGGAGGTATGAAAATCGAAATCGGGCACCTAACCAATTGGTATGACCCAGGAGAGTCATGGAACGATGAGGTTCAAAGTCAGGCTGCCATGCAATCGGTAAGACTCCAGAGATTCAGGGACCGATGAGAGTAAATGTCGGGCTGCAAGCCAATCGGTACGACAATGGAACTTAATGAACGGACGAATATCGAAATCTGGCACCTAACCAATTGGTATGACCCAGGAGAGTCATGGAACGACGAGGTTTGAAGTCAGGCTGCCATCCAGTCCGTAAGACTACACAGAGTCTGGGACGGATGAGTTTGCATGTCAGGCTGCAAGCCAATTGGTACGACTATGGAACGTCTTGGAGATATGAAAATCGAAATCAGGCACCTATCCAATTGTTATGACCCAGGAGAGTCATGGAACGACTAGGTTTGAAGTCAGGCTGCCGTGCAATTGGTAAGACTCCAGAGAGTCAGGGACCGACGAGGGTGAATGTCAGGCTGCAAGCCAATCGGTACGACTATGGAACGTCTTGGAGATATGAAAATCGAAATCAGGCACCTATCCAATTGTTATGACCCAGGAGAGTCATGGAACGACGAGGTTTGAAGTCAGGCTGCCCTGCAATTGGTAAGACTCCAGAGAGTCAGGGACCGACGAGGGTGAATGTCAGGCTGCAAGCCAATCGGTACGACTCTGGAACGTAATGAACGGACGAATATCGAAATCGGGCACCTATCCAATTGTTATGACCCAGGAGAGTCATGGAACGACGAGGTTTGAAGTCAGGCTGCCATCCAATTCGTAAGACTACACAGAGTCTGGGACGGATGAGGGTGAATGTCAGGCTCCAAGCCAATCGGTACGACTATGGAATGTCATGGAGGTATGAAAATCGAAATCAGGCACCTATCCAATTGTTATGACCCAGGAGAGTCATGGAACGACGAAGTTCAAAGTCAGGCCGCCATGGAATCGGTAAGACTCCAGAGAGTCAGGGACGGATGAGGGTGAATGTCAGGCTGCAAGCCAATCGGTACGACTCTGGAACGTAATGAACGGACAAATATCGAAATAGGGCACCTAACCAATTGGTATGACCCAGGAGAGTCATGGAACGACGAGGTTTGAAGTCAGGCTGCCATCCAATCCGTAAGACTACACAGAGTCTGGGACGGATGAGGGTGAATGTCAGGCTCCAAGCCAATCGGTACGACTATGGAACGTCATGGAGGTATGAAAATCGAAATTGGGCGCCTAACCAATTGTTCTCACCTAGGAGAGTCATGGAACGAGGAGGTTCAAAGTCAGGCTGCCATGCAATCGGTAAGACTCCAGAGAGTCAGGGACCGATGAGAGTAAATGTCAGGCTGCAAGCCAATCGGTACGACTCTGGAACGTAATGAACGGACAAATATCGAAATCGGGCACCAAACCAATTGGTATGACCCAGGAGAGTCATGGAACGACGAGGTTTGAAGTCATGCTGCCATCCAATTCATAAGACTACACAGAGTCTGGGACGGATGAGGGTGAATGTCAGGCTCCAAGCCAATCGGTACGACTAGGGAACATCATGGAGGTATGAAAATCGAAATCAGGCACCTATCCAATTGTTATGACCCAGGAGAGTCATGGAACGACGAGGTTTGAAGTCAGGCCGCCATGGAATCGGTAAGACTCCAGAGAGTCAGGGACCGACGAGGGTGAATGTCAGGCTGCAAGCCAATCGGTACGACTCTGGAACGTAATGAACGGACGAATATCGAAATAGGGCACCTAACCAATTGGTATGACCCAGGAGAGTCATGGAACGACGAGGTTTGAAGTCAGGCTGCCATCCAATCCGTAAGACTACACAGAGTCTGGGACGGATGAGGGTGAATGGCAGGCTCCAAGCCAATCGGTACGACTGTGGAACGTAATGAACGGACGAATATCGAAATCGGGCACCTAACCAATTGGTATGACCCAGGGGAGTCATGGAACGAGGAGGTTCATAGTCAGGCTGCCGTGCAATCGGTAAGACTCCAGAGAGTCAGGGACCGATGAGAGTAAATGTCGGGCTGCAAGCCAATCGGTACGACAATGGAACGTAATGAAAGGACGAATATCGAAATCAGGCACCTATCCAATTGTTATGACCCAGGAGAGTCATGGAACAACGAGGTTTGAAGTCAGGCTGCCGTGCAATTGGTAAGACTCCAGAGAGTCAGGGACCGATGAGAGTAAATGTCGGGCTGCAAGCCAATCGGTACGACTATGGAACGTCATGGACGGACGAATATCGAAACCGGGCACCTATCCAATTGGTATGACCCAGGAGAGTCATGGAACAACGAAGATCAAAGTCAGGCCGCCATGGAATCGGTAAGACTCCAGAGAGTCAGGGACCGATGAGGGTGAATGTCAGGCTGCAAGCCAATCGGTACGACTCTGGAACGTAATAAACGGACGAATATCGAAATAGGGCACCTAACCAATTGGTATGACCCAGGAGAGTCATGGAACGACGAGGTTTGAAGTCAGGCTGCCATCCAATTCGTAAGACTACACAGAGTCTGGGACGGATGAGGGTGAATGTCAGGCTCCAAGCCAATCGGTACGACTATGGAACGTCATGGAGGTATGAAAATCGAAATCAGGCACCTATCCAATTGTTATGACCCAGGAGAGTCATGGAACGACGAAGTTCAAAGTCAGGCCGCCATGGAATCGGTAAGACTCTAGAGAGTCAGGGACCGACGAGGGTGAATGTCAGGCTGCAAGCCAATCGGTACGACTCTGGAACGTAATGAACGGACGAATATCGAAATAGGGCACCTAACCAATTGGTATGACCCAGGAGAGTCATGGAACGACGAGGTTTGAAGTCAGGCTGCCATCCAATCCGTAAGACTACACAGAGTCTGGGACGGATGAGGGTGAATGTCAGGCTCCAAGCCAATCGGTACGACTATGGAACGTCATGGAGGTGTGAAAATCGAAATCGGGCACCTAACCAATTGGTATGACCCAGGAGAGTCATGGAACGAGGAGGTTCAAAGTCAGGCTGCCATGCAATCGGTAAGACTCCAGAGAGTCAGGGACCGATGAGAGTAAATGTCGGGCTGCAAGCTAATCGGTACGACAATGGAACTTAATGAACGGACGAATATCGAAATCTGGCACCTAACCAATTGGTATGACCCAGGAGAGTCATGGAACGACGAGGTTTGAAGTCAGGCTGCCATCCAGTCCGTAAGACTACACAGAGTCTGGGACGGATGAGTTTGAATGTCAGGCTGCAAGCCAATCGGTACGACTATGGAACGTCTTGGAGATATGAAAATCGAAATCAGGCACCTATCCAATTGTTATGACCCAGGAGAGTCATGGAACGACGAGGTTTGAAGTCAGGCTGCCGTGCAATTGGTAAGACTCCAGAGAGTCAGGGACCGACGAGGGTGAATGTCAGGCTGCAAGCCAATCGGTACGACTCTGGAACGTAATGAACGGACGAATATCGAAATCGGGCACCTAACCAATTGGTATGACCCAGGAGAGTCATGGAACGACGAGGTTTGAAGTCAGGCTGCCATCCAATTCGTAAGACTACACAGAGTCTGGGACGGATGAGGGTGAATGTCAGGCTCCAAGCCAATCAGTACGACTATGGAACATCATGGAGGTATGAAAATCGAAATCAGGCACCTATCCAATTGTTATGACCCAGGAGAGTCATGGAACGACGAGGTTTGAAGTCAGGCCGCCATGGAATCGGTAAGACTCCAGAGAGTCAGGGACCGATGAGGGTGAATGTCAGGCTGCAAGCCAATCGGTACGACTCTGGAACGTAATGAACGGACGAATATCGAAATAGGGCACCTAACCAATTGGTATGACCCAGGAGAGTCATGGAACGAGGAGGTTTGAAGTCAGGCTGCCATCCAATCCGTAAGACTACACAGAGTCTGGGACGGATGAGGGTGAATGGCAGGCTGCAAGCCAATCGGTATGACTCTGGAACGTAATGAACGGACGAATATCGAAATCGGGCCCCTAACCAATTGGTATGACCCAAGAGAGTCATGGAACGAGGAGGTTCATAGTCAGGCTGCCGTGCAATCGGTAAGACTCCAGAGAGTCAGGGACCGATGAGAGTAAATGTCGGGCTGCAAGCCAATCGGTACGACAATGGAACGTAATGAAAGGACGAATATCGAAATCAGGCACCTATCCAATTGTTATGACCCAGGAGAGTCATGGAACGACGAGGTTTGAAGTCAGGCTGCCGTGCAATTGGTAAGACTCCAGAGAGTCAGGGACCGATGAGAGTAAATGTCGGGCTGCAAGCCAATCGGTACGACTATGGAACGTCATGGACGGACGAATATCGAAACCGGGCACCTATCCAATTGGTATGACCCAGGAGAGTCATGGAACAACGAAGATCAAAGTCAGGCCGCCATGGAATCGGTAAGACTCCAGAGAGTCTGGGACCGATGAGGGTGAATGTCAGGCTGCAAGCCAATCGGTACGACTCTGGAACGTATTGAACGGACGAATATCGAAATAGGGCACCTAACCAATTGGTATGACCCAGGAGAGTCATGGAACGACGAGGTTTGAAGTCAGGCTGCCATCCAATCCGTAAGACTACACAGAGTCTGGGACGGATGAGGGTGAATGTCAGGCTCCAAGCCAATCGGTACGACTATGGAACATCATGGAGGTATGAAAATCGAAATCGGGCACCTAACCAATTGGTATGCCCCAGGAGAGACATGGAACGAGGAGGTTCAAAGTCAGGCTGCCATGCAATCGGTAAGACTCCAGAGAGTCAGGGACCGACGAGAGTAAATGTCGGGCTGCAAGCCAATCGGTACGACAATGGAACGTAATGAACGGACGAATATCGAAATCTGGCACCTAACCAATTGGTATCACCCAGGAGAGTCATGGAACGACGAGGTTTGAAGTCAGGCTGCCATCCAATCCGTAAGACTACACAGAGTCTGGGACGGATGAGGGTGAATGTCAGGCTCCAAGCCAATCGGTACGACTATGGAACATCATGGAGGTATGAAAATCGAAATCGGGCACCTAACCAATTGGTATGACCCAGGAGAGTCATGGAACGAGGAGGTTCAAAGTCAGGCTGCCATGCAATCGGTAAGACTCCAGAGATTCAGGGACCGATGAGAGTAAATGTCGGGCTGCAAGCCAATCGGTACGACAATGGAACTTAATGAACGGACGAATATCGAAATCTGGCACCTAACCAATTGGTATGACCCAGGAGAGTCATGGAACGACGAGGTTTGAAGTCAGGCTGCCATCCAGTCCGTAAGACTACACAGAGTCTGGGACGGATGAGTTTGCATGTCAGGCTGCAAGCCAATTGGTACGACTATGGAACGTCTTGGAGATATGAAAATCGAAATCAGGCACCTATCCAATTGTTATGACCCAGGAGAGTCATGGAACGACGAGGTTTGAAGTCAGGCTGCCGTGCAATTGGTAAGACTCCAGAGAGTCAGGGACCGACGAGGGTGAATGTCAGGCTGCAAGCCAATCGGTACAACTATGGAACGTCTTGGAGATATGAAAATCGAAATCAGGCACCTATCCAATTGTTATGACCCAGGAGAGTCATGGAACGACGAGGTTTGAAGTCAGGCTGCCGTGCAATTGGTAAGACTCCAGAGAGTCAGGGACCGACGAGGGTGAATGTCAGGCTGCAAGCCAATCGGTACGACTCTGGAACGTAATGAACGGACGAATATCGAAATCGGGCACCTATCCAATTGTTATGACCCAGGAGAGTCATGGAACGACGAGGTTTGAAGTCAGGCTGCCATCCAATTCGTAAGATTACACAGAGTCTAGGACGGATGAGGGTGAATGTCAGGCTGCAAGCCAATCGGTACGACTATGGAACGTCATGGAGGTATGAAAATCGAAATTGGGCGCCTAACCAATTGTTCTCACCTAGGAGAGTCATGGAACGAGGAGGTTCAAAGTCAGGCTGCCATGCAATCGGTAAGACTCCAGAGAGTCAGGGACCGATGAGAGTAAATGTCAGGCTGCAAGCCAATCGGTACGACTCTGGAACGTAATGAACGGACGAATATCGAAATCGGGCACCTAACCAATTGGTATGACCCAGGAGAGTCATGGAACGACGAGGTTTGAAGTCATGCTGCCATCCAATTCATAAGACTACACAGAGTCTGGGACGGATGAGGGTGAATGTCAGGCTCCAAGCCAATCGGTACGACTATGGAACATCATGGAGGTATGAAAATCGAAATCAGGCACCTATCCAATTGTTATGACCCAGGAGAGTCATGGAACGACGAGGTTTGAAGTCAGGCTGCCATCCAATCCGTAAGACTACACAGAGTCTGGGACGGATGAGGGTGAATGTCAGGCTCCAAGCCAATCGGTACGACTATGGAACATCATGGAGGTATGAAAATCGAAATCGGGCACCTAACCAATTGGTATGCCCCAGGAGAGTCATGGAACGAGGAGGTTCAAAGTCAGGCTGCCATGCAATCGGTAAGACTCCAGAGAGTCAGGGACCGACGAGAGTAAATGTCGGGCTGCAAGCCAATCGGTACGACAATGGAACGTAATGAACGGACGAATATCGAAATCTGGCACCTAACCAATTGGTATGACCCAGGAGAGTCATGGAACGACGAGGTTTGAAGTCAGGCTGCCATCCAATCCGTAAGACTACACAGAGTCTGGGACGGATGAGGGTGAATGTCAGGCTCCAAGCCAATCGGTACGACTATGGAACATCATGGAGGTATGAAAATCGAAATCGGGCACCTAACCAATTGGTATGACCCAGGAGAGTCATGGAACGAGGAGGTTCAAAGTCAGGCTGCCATGCAATCGGTAAGACTCCAGAGAGTCAGGGACCGATGAGAGTAAATGTCGGGCTGCAAGCCATTCGGTACGACAATGGAACTTAATGAACGGACGAATATCGAAATCTGGCACCTAACCAATTGGTATGACCCAGGAGAGTCATGGAACGACGAGGTTTGAAGTCAGGCTGCCATCCAGTCCGTAAGACTACACAGAGTCTGGGACGGATGAGTTTGCATGTCAGGCTGCAAGCCAATTGGTACGACTATGGAACGTCTTGGAGATATGAAAATCGAAATCAGGCACCTATCCAATTGTTATGACCCAGGAGAGTCATGGAACGACGAGGTTTGAAGTCAGGCTGCCGTGCAATTGGTAAGACTCCAGAGAGTCAGGGACCGACGAGGGTGAATGTCAGGCTGCAAGCCAATCGGTACGACTATGGAACGTCTTGGAGATATGAAAATCGAAATCAGGCACCTATCCAATTGTTATGACCCAGGAGAGTCATGGAACGACGAGGTTTGAAGTCAGGCTGCCGTGCAATTGGTAAGACTCCAGAGAGTCAGGGACCGACGAGGGTGAATGTCAGGCTGCAAGCCAATCGGTACGACTCTGGAACGTAATGAACGGACGAATATCGAAATCGGGCACCTATCCAATTGTTATGACCCACGAGAGTCATGGAACGACGAGGTTTGAAGTCAGGCTGCCATCCAATTCGTAAGACTACACAGAGTCTGGGACGGATGAGGGTGAATGTCAGGCTCCAAGCCAATCGGTACGACTATGGAACGTCATGCAGGTATGAAAATCGAAATCAGGCACCTATCCAATTGTTATGACCCAGGAGAGTCATGGAACGACGAAGTTCAAAGTCAGGCCGCCATGGAATCGGTAAGACTCCAGAGAGTCAGGGACGGATGAGGGTGAATGTCAGGCTGCAAGCCAATCGGTACGACTCTGGAACGTAATGAACGGACGAATATCGAAATCGGGCACCTAACCAATTGGTATGACCCAGGAGAGTCATGGAACGACGAGGTTTGAAGTCAGGCTGCCATCCAATCCGTAAGACTACACAGAGTCTGGGACGGATGAGGGTGAATGTCAGGCTCCAAGCCAATCGGTACGACTATGGAACGTCATGGAGGTATGAAAATCGAAATTGGGCGCCTAACCAATTGTTCTCACCTAGGAGAGTCATGGAACGAGGAGGTTCAAAGTCAGGCTGCCATGCAATCGGTAAGACTCCAGAGAGTCAGGGACCGATGAGAGTAAATGTCAGGCTGCAAGCCAATCGGTACGACTCTGGAACGTAATGAACGGACGAATATCGAAATCGGGCACCTAACCAATTGGTATGACCCAGGAGAGTCATGGAACGACGAGGTTTGAAGTCATGGTGCCATCCAATTCATAAGACTACACAGAGTCTGGGACGGATGAGGGTGAATGTCAGGCTCCAAGCCAATCGGTACGACTATGGAACATCATGGAGGTATGAAAATCGAAATCAGGCACCTATCCAATTGTTATGACCCAGGAGAGTCATGGAACGACGAGGTTTGAAGTCAGGCTGCCGTGCAATAGGTAAGACTCCAGAGAGTCAGGGACCGATGAGAGTAAATGTCGGGCTGCAAGCCAATCGGTACGACTATGGAACGTCATGGACGGACGAATATCGAAACCGGGCACCTATCCAATTGGTATGACCCAGGAGAGTCATGGAACAACGAAGATCAAAGTCAGGCCGCCATGGAATCGGTAAGACTCCAGAGAGTCTGGGACCGATGAGGGTGAATGTCAGGCTGCAAGCCAATCGGTACGACTCTGGAACGTAATGAACGGACGAATATCGAAATAGGGCACCTAACCAATTGGTATGACCCAGGAGAGTCATGGAACGACGAGGTTTGAAGTCAGGTTGCCATCCAATCCGTAAGACTACACAGAGTCTGGGACGGATGAGGGTGAATGTCAGGCTCCAAGCCAATCGGTACGACTATGGAACATCATGGAGGTATGAAAATCGAAATCGGGCACCTAACCAATTGGTATGCCCCAGGAGAGACATGGAACGAGGAGGTTCAAAGTCAGGATGCCATGCAATCGGTAAGACTCCAGAGAGTCAGGGACCGACGAGAGTAAATGTCGGGCTGCAAGCCAATCGGTACGACAATGGAACGTAATGAACGGACGAATATCGAAATCTGGCACCTAACCAATTGGTATGACCCAGGAGAGTCATGGAACGACGAGGTTTGAAGTCAGGCTGCCATCCAATCCGTAAGACTACACAGAGTCTGGGACGGATGAGTTTGCATGTCAGGCTGCAAGCCAATTGGTACGACTATGGAACGTCTTGGAGATATGAAAATCGAAATCAGGCACCTATCCAATTGTTATGACCCAGGAGAGTCATGGAACGACGAGGTTTGAAGTCAGGCTGCCGTGCAATTGGTAAGACTCCAGAGAGTCAGGGACCGACGAGGGTGAATGTCAGGCTGCAAGCCAATCGGTACAACTATGGAACGTCTTGGAGATATGAAAATCGAAATCAGGCACCTATCCAATTGTTATGACCCAGGAGAGTCATGGAACGACGAGGTTTGAAGTCAGGCTGCCGTGCAATTGGTAAGACTCCAGAGAGTCAGGGACCGACGAGGGTGAATGTCAGGCTGCAAGCCAATCGGTACGACTCTGGAACGTAATGAACGGACGAATATCGAAATCGGGCACCTATCCAATTGTTATGACCCAGGAGAGTCATGGAACGACGAGGTTTGAAGTCAGGCTGCCATCCAATTCGTAAGATTACACAGAGTCTAGGACGGATGAGGGTGAATGTCAGGCTGCAAGCCAATCGGTACGACTATGGAACGTCATGGAGGTATGAAAATCGAAATTGGGCGCCTATCCAATTGTTCTCACCTAGGAGAGTCATGGAACGAGGAGGTTCAAAGTCAGGCTGCCATGCAATCGGTAAGACTCCAGAGAGTCAGGGACCGATGAGAGTAAATGTCAGGCTGCAAGCCAATCGGTACGACTCTGGAACGTAATGAACGGACGAATATCGAAATCGGGCACCTAACCAATTGGTATGACCCAGGAGAGTCATGGAACGACGAGGTTTGAAGTCATGCTGCCATCCAATTCATAAGACTACACAGAGTCTGGGACGGATGAGGGTGAATGTCAGGCTCCAAGCCAATCGGTACGACTATGGAACATCATGGAGGTATGAAAATCGAAATCAGGCACCTATCCAATTGTTATGACCCAGGAGAGTCATGGAACGACGAGGTTTGAAGTCAGGCTGCCATCCAATCCGTAAGACTACACAGAGTCTGGGACGGATGAGGGTGAATGTCAGGCTCCAAGCCAATCGGTACGACTATGGAACATCATGGAGGTATGAAAATCGAAATCGGGCACCTAACCAATTGGTATGCCCCAGGAGAGTCATGGAACGAGGAGGTTCAAAGTCAGGCTGCCATGCAATCGGTAAGACTCCAGAGAGTCAGGGACCGACGAGAGTAAATGTCGGGCTGCAAGCCAATCGGTACGACAATGGAACGTAATGAACGGACGAATATCGAAATCTGGCACCTAACCAATTGGTATCACCCAGGAGAGTCATGGAACGACGAGGTTTGAAGTCAGGCTGCCATCCAATCCGTAAGACTACACAGAGTCTGGGACGGATGAGGGTGAATGTCAGGCTCCAAGCCAATCGGTATGACTATGGAACATCATGGAGGTATGAAAATCGAAATCGGGCACCTAACCAATTGGTATGACCCAGGAGAGTCATGGAACGATGAGGTTCAAAGTCAGGCTGCCATGCAATCGGTAAGACTCCAGAGATTCAGGGACCGATGAGAGTAAATGTCGGGCTGCAAGCCAATCGGTACGACAATGGAACTTAATGAACGGACGAATATCGAAATCTGGCACCTAACCAATTGGTATGACCCAGGAGAGTCATGGAACGACGAGGTTTGAAGTCAGGCTGCCATCCAGTCCGTAAGACTACACAGAGTCTGGGACGGATGAGTTTGCATGTCAGGCTGCAAGCCAATTGGTACGACTATGGAACGTCTTGGAGATATGAAAATCGAAATCAGGCACCTATCCAATTGTTATGACCCAGGAGAGTCATGGAACGACTAGGTTTGAAGTCAGGCTGCCGTGCAATTGGTAAGACTCCAGAGAGTCAGGGACCGACGAGGGTGAATGTCAGGCTGCAAGCCAATCGGTACGACTATGGAACGTCTTGGAGATATGAAAATCGAAATCAGGCACCTATCCAATTGTTATGACCCAGGAGAGTCATGGAACGACGAGGTTTGAAGTCAGGCTGCCCTGCAATTGGTAAGACTCCAGAGAGTCAGGGACCGACGAGGGTGAATGTCAGGCTGCAAGCCAATCGGTACGACTCTGGAACGTAATGAACGGACGAATATCGAAATCGGGCACCTATCCAATTGTTATGACCCAGGAGAGTCATGGAACGACGAGGTTTGAAGTCAGGCTGCCATCCAATTCGTAAGACTACACAGAGTCTGGGACGGATGAGGGTGAATGTCAGGCTCCAAGCCAATCGGTACGACTATGGAATGTCATGGAGGTATGAAAATCGAAATCAGGCACCTATCCAATTGTTATGACCCAGGAGAGTCATGGAACGACGAAGTTCAAAGTCAGGCCGCCATGGAATCGGTAAGACTCCAGAGAGTCAGGGACGGATGAGGGTGAATGTCAGGCTGCAAGCCAATCGGTACGACTCTGGAACGTAATGAACGGACAAATATCGAAATAGGGCACCTAACCAATTGGTATGACCCAGGAGAGTCATGGAACGACGAGGTTTGAAGTCAGGCTGCCATCCAATCCGTAAGACTACACAGAGTCTGGGACGGATGAGGGTGAATGTCAGGCTCCAAGCCAATCGGTACGACTATGGAACGTCATGGAGGTATGAAAATCGAAATTGGGCGCCTAACCAATTGTTCTCACCTAGGAGAGTCATGGAACGAGGAGGTTCAAAGTCAGGCTGCCATGCAATCGGTAAGACTCCAGAGAGTCAGGGACCGATGAGAGTAAATGTCAGGCTGCAAGCCAATCGGTACGACTCTGGAACGTAATGAACGGACAAATATCGAAATCGGGCACCAAACCAATTGGTATGACCCAGGAGAGTCATGGAACGACGAGGTTTGAAGTCATGCTGCCATCCAATTCATAAGACTACACAGAGTCTGGGACGGATGAGGGTGAATGTCAGGCTCCAAGCCAATCGGTACGACTAGGGAACATCATGGAGGTATGAAAATCGAAATCAGGCACCTATCCAATTGTTATGACCCAGGAGAGTCATGGAACGACGAGGTTTGAAGTCAGGCCGCCATGGAATCGGTAAGACTCCAGAGAGTCAGGGACCGACGAGGGTGAATGTCAGGCTGCAAGCCAATCGGTACGACTCTGGAACGTAATGAACGGACGAATATCGAAATAGGGCACCTAACCAATTGGTATGACCCAGGAGAGTCATGGAACGACGAGGTTTGAAGTCAGGCTGCCATCCAATCCGTAAGACTACACAGAGTCTGGGACGGATGAGGGTGAATGGCAGGCTCCAAGCCAATCGGTACGACTGTGGAACGTAATGAACGGACGAATATCGAAATCGGGCACCTAACCAATTGGTATGACCCAGGGGAGTCATGGAACGAGGAGGTTCATAGTCAGGCTGCCGTGCAATCGGTAAGACTCCAGAGAGTCAGGGACCGATGAGAGTAAATGTCGGGCTGCAAGCCAATCGGTACGACAATGGAACGTAATGAAAGGACGAATATCGAAATCAGGCACCTATCCAATTGTTATGACCCAGGAGAGTCATGGAACAACGAGGTTTGAAGTCAGGCTGCCGTGCAATTGGTAAGACTCCAGAGAGTCAGGGACCGATGAGAGTAAATGTCGGGCTGCAAGCCAATCGGTACGACTATGGAACGTCATGGACGGACGAATATCGAAACCGGGCACCTATCCAATTGGTATGACCCAGGAGAGTCATGGAACAACGAAGATCAAAGTCAGGCCGCCATGGAATCGGTAAGACTCCAGAGAGTCAGGGACCGATGAGGGTGAATGTCAGGCTGCAAGCCAATCGGTACGACTCTGGAACGTAATAAACGGACGAATATCGAAATAGGGCACCTAACCAATTGGTATGACCCAGGAGAGTCATGGAACGACGAGGTTTGAAGTCAGGCTGCCATCCAATTCGTAAGACTACACAGAGTCTGGGACGGATGAGGGTGAATGTCAGGCTCCAAGCCAATCGGTACGACTATGGAACGTCATGGAGGTATGAAAATCGAAATCAGGCACCTATCCAATTGTTATGACCCAGGAGAGTCATGGAACGACGAAGTTCAAAGTCAGGCCGCCATGGAATCGGTAAGACTCTAGAGAGTCAGGGACCGACGAGGGTGAATGTCAGGCTGCAAGCCAATCGGTACGACTCTGGAACGTAATGAACGGACGAATATCGAAATAGGGCACCTAACCAATTGGTATGACCCAGGAGAGTCATGGAACGACGAGGTTTGAAGTCAGGCTGCCATCCAATCCGTAAGACTACACAGAGTCTGGGACGGATGAGGGTGAATGTCAGGCTCCAAGCCAATCGGTACGACTATGGAACGTCATGGAGGTGTGAAAATCGAAATCGGGCACCTAACCAATTGGTATGACCCAGGAGAGTCATGGAACGAGGAGGTTCAAAGTCAGGCTGCCATGCAATCGGTAAGACTCCAGAGAGTCAGGGACCGATGAGAGTAAATGTCGGGCTGCAAGCTAATCGGTACGACAATGGAACTTAATGAACGGACGAATATCGAAATCTGGCACCTAACCAATTGGTATGACCCAGGAGAGTCATGGAACGACGAGGTTTGAAGTCAGGCTGCCATCCAGTCCGTAAGACTACACAGAGTCTGGGACGGATGAGTTTGAATGTCAGGCTGCAAGCCAATCGGTACGACTATGGAACGTCTTGGAGATATGAAAATCGAAATCAGGCACCTATCCAATTGTTATGACCCAGGAGAGTCATGGAACGACGAGGTTTGAAGTCAGGCTGCCGTGCAATTGGTAAGACTCCAGAGAGTCAGGGACCGACGAGGGTGAATGTCAGGCTGCAAGCCAATCGGTACGACTCTGGAACGTAATGAACGGACGAATATCGAAATCGGGCACCTAACCAATTGGTATGACCCAGGAGAGTCATGGAACGACGAGGTTTGAAGTCAGGCTGCCATCCAATTCGTAAGACTACACAGAGTCTGGGACGGATGAGGGTGAATGTCAGGCTCCAAGCCAATCAGTACGACTATGGAACATCATGGAGGTATGAAAATCGAAATCAGGCACCTATCCAATTGTTATGACCCAGGAGAGTCATGGAACGACGAGGTTTGAAGTCAGGCCGCCATGGAATCGGTAAGACTCCAGAGAGTCAGGGACCGATGAGGGTGAATGTCAGGCTGCAAGCCAATCGGTACGACTCTGGAACGTAATGAACGGACGAATATCGAAATAGGGCACCTAACCAATTGGTATGACCCAGGAGAGTCATGGAACGAGGAGGTTTGAAGTCAGGCTGCCATCCAATCCGTAAGACTACACAGAGTCTGGGACGGATGAGGGTGAATGGCAGGCTGCAAGCCAATCGGTATGACTCTGGAACGTAATGAACGGACGAATATCGAAATCGGGCCCCTAACCAATTGGTATGACCCAAGAGAGTCATGGAACGAGGAGGTTCATAGTCAGGCTGCCGTGCAATCGGTAAGACTCCAGAGAGTCAGGGACCGATGAGAGTAAATGTCGGGCTGCAAGCCAATCGGTACGACAATGGAACGTAATGAAAGGACGAATATCGAAATCAGGCACCTATCCAATTGTTATGACCCAGGAGAGTCATGGAACGACGAGGTTTGAAGTCAGGCTGCCGTGCAATTGGTAAGACTCCAGAGAGTCAGGGACCGATGAGAGTAAATGTCGGGCTGCAAGCCAATCGGTACGACTATGGAACGTCATGGACGGACGAATATCGAAACCGGGCACCTATCCAATTGGTATGACCCAGGAGAGTCATGGAACAACGAAGATCAAAGTCAGGCCGCCATGGAATCGGTAAGACTCCAGAGAGTCTGGGACCGATGAGGGTGAATGTCAGGCTGCAAGCCAATCGGTACGACTCTGGAACGTATTGAACGGACGAATATCGAAATAGGGCACCTAACCAATTGGTATGACCCAGGAGAGTCATGGAACGACGAGGTTTGAAGTCAGGCTGCCATCCAATCCGTAAGACTACACAGAGTCTGGGACGGATGAGGGTGAATGTCAGGCTCCAAGCCAATCGGTACGACTATGGAACATCATGGAGGTATGAAAATCGAAATCGGGCACCTAACCAATTGGTATGCCCCAGGAGAGACATGGAACGAGGAGGTTCAAAGTCAGGCTGCCATGCAATCGGTAAGACTCCAGAGAGTCAGGGACCGACGAGAGTAAATGTCGGGCTGCAAGCCAATCGGTACGACAATGGAACGTAATGAACGGACGAATATCGAAATCTGGCACCTAACCAATTGGTATCACCCAGGAGAGTCATGGAACGACGAGGTTTGAAGTCAGGCTGCCATCCAATCCGTAAGACTACACAGAGTCTGGGACGGATGAGGGTGAATGTCAGGCTCCAAGCCAATCGGTACGACTATGGAACATCATGGAGGTATGAAAATCGAAATCGGGCACCTAACCAATTGGTATGACCCAGGAGAGTCATGGAACGAGGAGGTTCAAAGTCAGGCTGCCATGCAATCGGTAAGACTCCAGAGATTCAGGGACCGATGAGAGTAAATGTCGGGCTGCAAGCCAATCGGTACGACAATGGAACTTAATGAACGGACGAATATCGAAATCTGGCACCTAACCAATTGGTATGACCCAGGAGAGTCATGGAACGACGAGGTTTGAAGTCAGGCTGCCATCCAGTCCGTAAGACTACACAGAGTCTGGGACGGATGAGTTTGCATGTCAGGCTGCAAGCCAATTGGTACGACTATGGAACGTCTTGGAGATATGAAAATCGAAATCAGGCACCTATCCAATTGTTATGACCCAGGAGAGTCATGGAACGACGAGGTTTGAAGTCAGGCTGCCGTGCAATTGGTAAGACTCCAGAGAGTCAGGGACCGACGAGGGTGAATGTCAGGCTGCAAGCCAATCGGTACAACTATGGAACGTCTTGGAGATATGAAAATCGAAATCAGGCACCTATCCAATTGTTATGACCCAGGAGAGTCATGGAACGACGAGGTTTGAAGTCAGGCTGCCGTGCAATTGGTAAGACTCCAGAGAGTCAGGGACCGACGAGGGTGAATGTCAGGCTGCAAGCCAATCGGTACGACTCTGGAACGTAATGAACGGACGAATATCGAAATCGGGCACCTATCCAATTGTTATGACCCAGGAGAGTCATGGAACGACGAGGTTTGAAGTCAGGCTGCCATCCAATTCGTAAGATTACACAGAGTCTAGGACGGATGAGGGTGAATGTCAGGCTGCAAGCCAATCGGTACGACTATGGAACGTCATGGAGGTATGAAAATCGAAATTGGGCGCCTAACCAATTGTTCTCACCTAGGAGAGTCATGGAACGAGGAGGTTCAAAGTCAGGCTGCCATGCAATCGGTAAGACTCCAGAGAGTCAGGGACCGATGAGAGTAAATGTCAGGCTGCAAGCCAATCGGTACGACTCTGGAACGTAATGAACGGACGAATATCGAAATCGGGCACCTAACCAATTGGTATGACCCAGGAGAGTCATGGAACGACGAGGTTTGAAGTCATGCTGCCATCCAATTCATAAGACTACACAGAGTCTGGGACGGATGAGGGTGAATGTCAGGCTCCAAGCCAATCGGTACGACTATGGAACATCATGGAGGTATGAAAATCGAAATCAGGCACCTATCCAATTGTTATGACCCAGGAGAGTCATGGAACGACGAGGTTTGAAGTCAGGCTGCCATCCAATCCGTAAGACTACACAGAGTCTGGGACGGATGAGGGTGAATGTCAGGCTCCAAGCCAATCGGTACGACTATGGAACATCATGGAGGTATGAAAATCGAAATCGGGCACCTAACCAATTGGTATGCCCCAGGAGAGTCATGGAACGAGGAGGTTCAAAGTCAGGCTGCCATGCAATCGGTAAGACTCCAGAGAGTCAGGGACCGACGAGAGTAAATGTCGGGCTGCAAGCCAATCGGTACGACAATGGAACGTAATGAACGGACGAATATCGAAATCTGGCACCTAACCAATTGGTATCACCCAGGAGAGTCATGGAACGACGAGGTTTGAAGTCAGGCTGCCATCCAATCCGTAAGACTACACAGAGTCTGGGACGGATGAGGGTGAATGTCAGGCTCCAAGCCAATCGGTATGACTATGGAACATCATGGAGGTATGAAAATCGAAATCGGGCACCTAACCAATTGGTATGACCCAGGAGAGTCATGGAACGATGAGGTTCAAAGTCAGGCTGCCATGCAATCGGTAAGACTCCAGAGATTCAGGGACCGATGAGAGTAAATGTCGGGCTGCAAGCCAATCGGTACGACAATGGAACTTAATGAACGGACGAATATCGAAATCTGGCACCTAACCAATTGGTATGACCCAGGAGAGTCATGGAACGACGAGGTTTGAAGTCAGGCTGCCATCCAGTCCGTAAGACTACACAGAGTCTGGGACGGATGAGTTTGCATGTCAGGCTGCAAGCCAATTGGTACGACTATGGAACGTCTTGGAGATATGAAAATCGAAATCAGGCACCTATCCAATTGTTATGACCCAGGAGAGTCATGGAACGACTAGGTTTGAAGTCAGGCTGCCGTGCAATTGGTAAGACTCCAGAGAGTCAGGGACCGACGAGGGTGAATGTCAGGCTGCAAGCCAATCGGTACGACTATGGAACGTCTTGGAGATATGAAAATCGAAATCAGGCACCTATCCAATTGTTATGACCCAGGAGAGTCATGGAACGACGAGGTTTGAAGTCAGGCTGCCCTGCAATTGGTAAGACTCCAGAGAGTCAGGGACCGACGAGGGTGAATGTCAGGCTGCAAGCCAATCGGTACGAATCTGGAACGTAATGAACGGACGAATATCGAAATCGGGCACCTATCCAATTGTTATGACCCAGGAGAGTCATGGAACGACGAGGTTTGAAGTCAGGCTGCCATCCAATTCGTAAGACTACACAGAGTCTGGGACGGATGAGGGTGAATGTCAGGCTCCAAGCCAATCGGTACGACTATGGAATGTCATGGAGGTATGAAAATCGAAATCAGGCACCTATCCAATTGTTATGACCCAGGAGAGTCATGGAACGACGAAGTTCAAAGTCAGGCCGCCATGGAATCGGTAAGACTCCAGAGAGTCAGGGACGGATGAGGGTGAATGTCAGGCTGCAAGCCAATCGGTACGACTCTGGAACGTAATGAACGGACAAATATCGAAATAGGGCACCTAACCAATTGGTATGACCCAGGAGAGTCATGGAACGACGAGGTTTGAAGTCAGGCTGCCATCCAATCCGTAAGACTACACAGAGTCTGGGACGGATGAGGGTGAATGTCAGGCTCCAAGCCAATCGGTACGACTATGGAACGTCATGGAGGTATGAAAATCGAAATTGGGCGCCTAACCAATTGTTCTCACCTAGGAGAGTCATGGAACGAGGAGGTTCAAAGTCAGGCTGCCATGCAATCGGTAAGACTCCAGAGAGTCAGGGACCGATGAGAGTAAATGTCAGGCTGCAAGCCAATCGGTACGACTCTGGAACGTAATGAACGGACAAATATCGAAATCGGGCACCAAACCAATTGGTATGACCCAGGAGAGTCATGGAACGACGAGGTTTGAAGTCATGCTGCCATCCAATTCATAAGACTACACAGAGTCTGGGACGGATGAGGGTGAATGTCAGGCTCCAAGCCAATCGGTACGACTAGGGAACATCATGGAGGTATGAAAATCGAAATCAGGCACCTATCCAATTGTTATGACCCAGGAGAGTCATGGAACGACGAGGTTTGAAGTCAGGCCGCCATGGAATCGGTAAGACTCCAGAGAGTCAGGGACCGACGAGGGTGAATGTCAGGCTGCAAGCCAATCGGTACGACTCTGGAACGTAATGAACGGACGAATATCGAAATAGGGCACCTAACCAATTGGTATGACCCAGGAGAGTCATGGAACGACGAGGTTTGAAGTCAGGCTGCCATCCAATCCGTAAGACTACACAGAGTCTGGGACGGATGAGGGTGAATGGCAGGCTCCAAGCCAATCGGTACGACTCTGGAACGTAATGAACGGACGAATATCGAAATCGGGCACCTAACCAATTGGTATGACCCAGGGGAGTCATGGAACGAGGAGGTTCATAGTCAGGCTGCCGTGCAATCGGTAAGACTCCAGAGAGTCAGGGACCGATGAGAGTAAATGTCGGGCTGCAAGCCAATCGGTACGACAATGGAACGTAATGAAAGGACGAATATCGAAATCAGGCACCTATCCAATTGTTATGACCCAGGAGAGTCATGGAACAACGAGGTTTGAAGTCAGGCTGCCGTGCAATTGGTAAGACTCCAGAGAGTCAGGGACCGATGAGAGTAAATGTCGGGCTGCAAGCCAATCGGTACGACTATGGAACGTCATGGACGGACGAATATCGAAACCGGGCACCTATCCAATTGGTATGACCCAGGAGAGTCATGGAACAACGAAGATCAAAGTCAGGCCGCCATGGAATCGGTAAGACTCCAGAGAGTCAGGGACCGATGAGGGTGAATGTCAGGCTGCAAGCCAATCGGTACGACTCTGGAACGTAATAAACGGACGAATATCGAAATAGGGCACCTAACCAATTGGTATGACCCAGGAGAGTCATGGAACGAGGAGGTTTGAAGTCAGGCTGCCATCCAATCCGTAAGACTACACAGAGTCTGGGACGGATGAGGGTGAATGGCAGGCTCCAAGCCAATCGGTACGACTATGGAACGTCATGGAGGTATGAAAATCGAAATCAGGCACCTATCCAATTGTTATGACCCAGGAGAGTCATGGAACGACGAAGTTCAAAGTCAGGCCGCCATGGAATCGGTAAGACTCTAGAGAGTCAGGGACCGACGAGGGTGAATGTCAGGCTGCAAGCCAATCGGTACGACTCTGGAACGTAATGAACGGACGAATATCGAAATAGGGCACCTAACCAATTGGTATGACCCAGGAGAGTCATGGAACGACGAGGTTTGAAGTCAGGCTGCCATCCAATCCGTAAGACTACACAGAGTCTGGGACGGATGAGGGTGAATGTCAGGCTCCAAGCCAATCGGTACGACTATGGAACGTCATGGAGGTGTGAAAATCGAAATCGGGCACCTAACCAATTGGTATGACCCAGGAGAGTCATGGAACGAGGAGGTTCAAAGTCAGGCTGCCATGCAATCGGTAAGACTCCAGAGAGTCAGGGACCGATGAGAGTAAATGTCGGGCTGCAAGCTAATCGGTACGACAATGGAACTTAATGAACGGACGAATATCGAAATCTGGCACCTAACCAATTGGTATGACCCAGGAGAGTCATGGAACGACGAGGTTTGAAGTCAGGCTGCCATCCAGTCCGTAAGACTACACAGAGTCTGGGACGGATGAGTTTGAATGTCAGGCTGCAAGCCAATCGGTACGACTATGGAACGTCTTGGAGATATGAAAATCGAAATCAGGCACCTATCCAATTGTTATGACCCAGGAGAGTCATGGAACGACGAGGTTTGAAGTCAGGCTGCCGTGCAATTGGTAAGACTCCAGAGAGTCAGGGACCGACGAGGGTGAATGTCAGGCTGCAAGCCAATAGGTACGACTCTGGAACGTAATGAACGGACGAATATCGAAATCGGGCACCTAACCAATTGGTATGACCCAGGAGAGTCATGGAACAACGAGGTTTGAAGTCAGGCTGCCATCCAATTCGTAAGACTACACAGAGTCTGGGACGGATGAGGGTGAATGTCAGGCTCCAAGCCAATCAGTACGACTATGGAACATCATGGAGGTATGAAAATCGAAATCAGGCACCTATCCAATTGTTATGACCCAGGAGAGTCATGGAACGACGAGGTTTGAAGTCAGGCCGCCATGGAATCGGTAAGACTCCAGAGAGTCAGGGACCGATGAGGGTGAATGTCAGGCTGCAAGCCAATCGGTACGACTCTGGAACGTAATGAACGGACGAATATCGAAATAGGGCACCTAACCAATTGGTATGACCCAGGAGAGTCATGGAACGAGGAGGTTTGAAGTCAGGCTGCCATCCAATCCGTAAGACTACACAGAGTCTGGGACGGATGAGGGTGAATGGCAGGCTGCAAGCCAATCGGTACGACTCTGGAACGTAATGAACGGACGAATATCGAAATCGGGCCCCTAACCAATTGGTATGACCCAAGAGAGTCATGGAACGAGGAGGTTCATAGTCAGGCTGCCGTGCAATCGGTAAGACTCCAGAGAGTCAGGGACCGATGAGAGTAAATGTCGGGCTGCAAGCCAATCGGTACGACAATGGAACGTAATGAAAGGACGAATATCGAAATCAGGCACCTATCCAATTGTTATGACCCAGGAGAGTCATGGAATGACGAGGTTTGAAGTCAGGCTGCCGTGCAATTGGTAAGACTCCAGAGAGTCAGGGACCGATGACAGTAAATGTCGGGGTGCAAGCCAATCGGTACGACTATGGAACGTCATGGACGGACGAATATCGAAACCGGGCACCTATCCAATTGGTATGACCCAGGAGAGTCTTGGAACAACGAAGATCAAAGTCAGGCCGCCATGGAATCGGTAAGACTCCAGAGAGTCAGGGACCCATGAGGGTGAATGTCAGGCTGCAAGCCAATCGGTACGACTCTGGAACGTAATGAACGGACGAATATCGAAATAGGGCACCTAACCAATTGGTATGACCCAGGAGAGTCATAGAACGGCGAGGTTTGAAGTCAGGCTGCCATCCAATCTGTAAGACTACACAGAGTCTGGGACGGATGAGTTTGAATGTCAGGCTGCAAGCCAATCGGTACGACTATGGAACGTCTTGGAGATATGAAAATCGAAATCAGGCACCTATCCAATTGTTATGACCCAGGAGAGTCATGGAACGACGAGGTTTGAAGTCAGGCTGCCGTGCAATTGGTAAGACTCCAGAGAGTCAGGGACCGACGAGGGTGAATGTCAGGCTGCAAGCCAATTGGTACGACTCTGGAACGTAATGAATGGACGAATATCGAAATCGGGCACCTAACCAATTGGTATGACCCAGGAGAGTCATGGAACGACGAGGTTTGAAGTCAGGCTGCCATCCAATTCGTAAGACTACACAGAGTCTGGGACGGATGAGGGTGAATGTCAGGCTCCAAGCCAATCGGTACGACTATGGAACGTCATGGAGGTATGAAAATCGAAATCAGGCACCTATCCAATTGTTATGACCCAGGAGAGTCATGGAACGACGAACTTCAAAGTCAGGCCGCCATGGAATCGGTAAGACTCCAGAGAGTCAGGGACCGATGAGGGTGAATGTCAGGCTGCAAGCCAATCGGTACGACTCTGGAACGTAATGAACGGACGAATATCGAAATAGGGCACCTAACCAATTGGTATGACCCAGGAGAGTCATGGAACGACGAGGTTTGAAGTCAGGCCGCCATGGAATCGGTAAGACTCCAGAGAGTCAGGGACCGATGAGGGTGAATGTCAGGCTGCAAGCCAATCGGTACGACTCTGGAACGTAATGAACGGACGAATATCGAAATAGGGCACCTAACCAATTGGTATGACCCAGGAGAGTCATGGAACGAGGAGGTTTGAAGTCAGGCTGCCATCCAATCCGTAAGACTACACAGAGTCTGGGACGGATGAGGGTGAATGGCAGGCTGCAAGCCAATCGGTACGACTCTGGAACGTAATGAACGGACGAATATCGAAATCGGGCCCCTAACCAATTGGTATGACCCAAGAGAGTCATGGAACGAGGAGGTTCATAGTCAGGCTGCCGTGCAATCGGTAAGACTCCAGAGAGTCAGGGACCGATGAGAGTAAATGTCGGGCTGCAAGCCAATCGGTACGACAATGGAACGTAATGAAAGGACGAATATCGAAATCAGGCACCTATCCAATTGTTATGACCCAGGAGAGTCATGGAATGACGAGGTTTGAAGTCAGGCTGCCGTGCAATTGGTAAGACTCCAGAGAGTCAGGGACCGATGACAGTAAATGTCGGGGTGCAAGCCAATCGGTACGACTATGGAACGTCATGGACGGACGAATATCGAAACCGGGCACCTATCCAATTGGTATGACCCAGGAGAGTCTTGGAACAACGAAGATCAAAGTCAGGCCGCCATGGAATCGGTAAGACTCCAGAGAGTCAGGGACCCATGAGGGTGAATGTCAGGCTGCAAGCCAATCGGTACGACTCTGGAACGTAATGAACGGACGAATATCGAAATAGGGCACCTAACCAATTGGTATGACCCAGGAGAGTCATAGAACGGCGAGGTTTGAAGTCAGGCTGCCATCCAATCTGTAAGACTACACAGAGTCTGGGACGGATGAGTTTGAATGTCAGGCTGCAAGCCAATCGGTACGACTATGGAACGTCTTGGAGATATGAAAATCGAAATCAGGCACCTATCCAATTGTTATGACCCAGGAGAGTCATGGAACGACGAGGTTTGAAGTCAGGCTGCCGTGCAATTGGTAAGACTCCAGAGAGTCAGGGACCGACGAGGGTGAATGTCAGGCTGCAAGCCAATTGGTACGACTCTGGAACGTAATGAATGGACGAATATCGAAATCGGGCACCTAACCAATTGGTATGACCCAGGAGAGTCATGGAACGACGAGGTTTGAAGTCAGGCTGCCATCCAATTCGTAAGACTACACAGAGTCTGGGACGGATGAGGGTGAATGTCAGGCTCCAAGCCAATCGGTACGACTATGGAACGTCATGGAGGTATGAAAATCGAAATCAGGCACCTATCCAATTGTTATGACCCAGGAGAGTCATGGAACGACGAACTTCAAAGTCAGGCCGCCATGCAATCGGTAAGACTCCAGAGAGTCTGGGACCGATGAGGGTGAATGTCAGGCTGCAAGCCAATCGGTACGACTCTGGAACGTAATGAACGGACGAATATCGAAATCGGGCACCTAACCAATTGGTATGACCCAGGAGAGTCATGGAACGACGAGGTTTGAAGTCAGGCTGCCATCCAATTCGTAAGACTACACAGAGTCTCGGACGGATGAGGGTGAATGTCAGGCTCCAAGCCAATCGGTACGACTATGGAACGTCATGGAGGTATGAAAATCGAAATCAGGCACCTATCCAATTGTTATGACCCAGGAGAGTTATGGAACGACGAAGTTCAAAGTCAGGCCGCCGTGGAATTGGTAAGACTCCAGAGAGTCAGGGACCGATTAGGGTGAATGTCAGGCTGCAAGCCAATCGGTACGACTCTGGAACGTAATGAACGGACAAATATCGAAATAGGGCACCTAACCAATTGGTATGACCCAGGAGAGTCATGGAACGACGAGGTTTGAAGTCAGGCTGCCATCCAATCCGTAAGACTACACAGAGTCTGGGACGGATGAGGGTGAATGTCAGGCTCCAAGCCAATCGGTACGACTATGGAACGTCATGGAGGTATGAAAATCGAAATTGGGCGCCTAACCAATTGTTCTCACCTAGGAGAGTCATGGAACGAGGAGGTTCAAAGTCAGGCTGCCATGCAATCGGTAAGACTCCAGAGAGTCAGGGACCGATGAGAGTAAATGTCAGGCTGCAAGCCAATCGGTACAACTCTGGAACGTAATGAACGGACAAATATCGAAATCGGGCACCAAACCAATTGGTATGACCCAGGAGAGTCATGGAACGACGAGGTTTGAAGTCATGCTGCCATCCAATTCATAAGACTACACAGAGTCTGGGACGGATGAGGGTGAATGTCAGGCTCCAAGCCAATCGGTACGACTAGGGAACATCATGGAGGTATGAAAATCGAAATCAGGCACCTATCCAATTGTTATGACCCAGGAGAGTCATGGAACGACGAGGTTTGAAGTCAGGCCGCCATGGAATCGGTAAGACTCCAGAGAGTCAGGGACCGACGAGGGTGAATGTCAGGCTGCAAGCCAATCGGTACGACTCTGGAACGTAATGAACGGACGAATATCGAAATAGGGCACCTAACCAATTGGTATGACCCAGGAGAGTCATGGAACGACGAGGTTTGAAGTCAGGCTGCCATCCAATCCGTAAGACTACACAGAGTCTGGGACGGATGAGGGTGAATGGCAGGCTCCAAGCCAATCGGTACGACTCTGGAACGTAATGAACGGACGAATATCGAAATCGGGCACCTAACCAATTGGTATGACCCAGGGGAGTCATGGAACGAGGAGGTTCATAGTCAGGCTGCCGTGCAATCGGTAAGACTCCAGAGAGTCAGGGACCGATGAGAGTAAATGTCGGGCTGCAAGCCAATCGGTACGACAATGGAACGTAATGAAAGGACGAATATCGAAATCAGGCACCTATCCAATTGTTATGACCCAGGAGAGTCATGGAACAACGAGGTTTGAAGTCAGGCTGCCGTGCAATTGGTAAGACTCCAGAGAGTCAGGGACCGATGAGAGTAAATGTCGGGCTGCAAGCCAATCGGTACGACTATGGAACGTCATGGACGGACGAATATCGAAACCGGGCACCTATCCAATTGGTATGACCCAGGAGAGTCATGGAACAACGAAGATCAAAGTCAGGCCGCCATGGAATCGGTAAGACTCCAGAGAGTCAGGGACCGATGAGGGTGAATGTCAGGCTGCAAGCCAATCGGTACGACTCTGGAACGTAATAAACGGACGAATATCGAAATAGGGCACCTAACCAATTGGTATGACCCAGGAGAGTCATGGAACGACGAGGTTTGAAGTCAGGCTGCCATCCAATTCGTAAGACTACACAGAGTCTGGGACGGATGAGGGTGAATGTCAGGCTCCAAGCCAATCGGTACGACTATGGAACGTCATGGAGGTATGAAAATCGAAATCAGGCACCTATCCAATTGTTATGACCCAGGAGAGTCATGGAACGACGAAGTTCAAAGTCAGGCCGCCATGGAATCGGTAAGACTCTAGAGAGTCAGGGACCGACGAGGGTGAATGTCAGGCTGCAAGCCAATCGGTACGACTCTGGAACGTAATGAACGGACGAATATCGAAATAGGGCACCTAACCAATTGGTATCACCCAGGAGAGTCATGGAACGACGAGGTTTGAAGTCAGGCTGCCATCCAATCCGTAAGACTACACAGAGTCTGGGACGGATGAGGGTGAATGTCAGGCTCCAAGCCAATCGGTACGACTATGGAACGTCATGGAGGTGTGAAAATCGAAATCGGGCACCTAACCAATTGGTATGACCCAGGAGAGTCATGGAACGAGGAGGTTCAAAGTCAGGCTGCCATGCAATCGGTAAGACTCCAGAGAGTCAGGGACCGATGAGAGTAAATGTCGGGCTGCAAGCTAATCGGTACGACAATGGAACTTAATGAACGGACGAATATCGAAATCTGGCACCTAACCAATTGGTATGACCCAGGAGAGTCATGGAACGACGAGGTTTGAAGTCAGGCTGCCATCCAGTCCGTAAGACTACACAGAGTCTGGGACGGATGAGTTTGAATGTCAGGCTGCAAGCCAATCGGTACGACTATGGAACGTCTTGGAGATATGAAAATCGAAATCAGGCACCTATCCAATTGTTATGACCCAGGAGAGTCATGGAACGACGAGGTTTGAAGTCAGGCTGCCGTGCAATTGGTAAGACTCCAGAGAGTCAGGGACCGACGAGGGTGAATGTCAGGCTGCAAGCCAATCGGTACGACTCTGGAACGTAATGAACGGACGAATATCGAAATCGGGCACCTAACCAATTGGTATGACCCAGGAGAGTCATGGAACGACGAGGTTTGAAGTCAGGCTGCCATCCAATTCGTAAGACTACACAGAGTCTGGGACGGATGAGGGTGAATGTCAGGCTCCAAGCCAATCAGTACGACTATGGAACATCATGGAGGTATGAAAATCGAAATCAGGCACCTATCCAATTGTTATGACCCAGGAGAGTCATGGAACGACGAGGTTTGAAGTCAGGCCGCCATGGAATCGGTAAGACTCCAGAGAGTCAGGGACCGATGAGGGTGAATGTCAGGCTGCAAGCCAATCGGTACGACTCTGGAACGTAATGAACGGACGAATATCGAAATAGGGCACCTAACCAATTGGTATGACCCAGGAGAGTCATGGAACGAGGAGGTTTGAAGTCAGGCTGCCATCCAATCCGTAAGACTACACAGAGTCTGGGACGGATGAGGGTGAATGGCAGGCTGCAAGCCAATCGGTACGACTCTGGAACGTAATGAACGGACGAATATCGAAATCGGGCCCCTAACCAATTGGTATGACCCAAGAGAGTCATGGAACGAGGAGGTTCATAGTCAGGCTGCCGTGCAATCGGTAAGACTCCAGAGAGTCAGGGACCGATGAGAGTAAATGTCGGGCTGCAAGCCAATCGGTACGACAATGGAACGTAATGAAAGGACGAATATCGAAATCAGGCACCTATCCAATTGTTATGACCCAGGAGAGTCATGGAACGACGAGGTTTGAAGTCAGGCTGCCGTGCAATTGGTAAGACTCCAGAGAGTCAGGGACCGATGACAGTAAATGTCGGGGTGCAAGCCAATCGGTACGACTATGGAACGTCATGGACGGACGAATATCGAAACCGGGCACCTATCCAATTGGTATGACCCAGGAGAGTCTTGGAACAACGAAGATCAAAGTCAGGCCGCCATGGAATCGGTAAGACTCCAGAGAGTCAGGGACCCATGAGGGTGAATGTCAGGCTGCAAGCCAATCGGTACGACTCTGGAACGTAATGAACGGACGAATATCGAAATAGGGCACCTAACCAATTGGTATGACCCAGGAGAGTCATAGAACGGCGAGGTTTGAAGTCAGGCTGCCATCCAATCTGTAAGACTACACAGAGTCTGGGACGGATGAGTTTGAATGTCAGGCTGCAAGCCAATCGGTACGACTATGGAACGTCTTGGAGATATGAAAATCGAAATCAGGCACCTATCCAATTGTTATGACCCAGGAGAGTCATGGAACGACGAGGTTTGAAGTCAGGCTGCCGTGCAATTGGTAAGACTCCAGAGAGTCAGGGACCGACGAGGGTGAATGTCAGGCTGCAAGCCAATTGGTACGACTCTGGAACGTAATGAATGGACGAATATCGAAATCGGGCACCTAACCAATTGGTATGACCCAGGAGAGTCATGGAACGACGAGGTTTGAAGTCAGGCTGCCATCCAATTCGTAAGACTACACAGAGTCTGGGACGGATGAGGGTGAATGTCAGGCTCCAAGCCAATCGGTACGACTATGGAACGTCATGGAGGTATGAAAATCGAAATCAGGCACCTATCCAATTGTTATGACCCAGGAGAGTCATGGAACGACGAACTTCAAAGTCAGGCCGCCATGCAATCAGTAAGACTCCAGAGAGTCTGGGACCGATGAGGGTGAATGTCAGGCTGCAAGCCAATCGGTACGACTCTGGAACGTAATGAACGGACGAATATCGAAATCGGGCACCTAACCAATTGGTATGACCCAGGAGAGTCATGGAACAACGAGGTTTGAAGTCAGGCTGCCATCCAATTCGTAAGACTACACAGAGTCTCGGACGGATGAGGGTGAATGTCAGGCTCCAAGCCAATCGGTACGACTATGGAACGTCATGGAGGTATGAAAATCGAAATCAGGCACCTATCCAATTGTTATGACCCAGGAGAGTTATGGAACGACGAAGTTCAAAGTCAGGCCGCCGTGGAATTGGTAAGACTCCAGAGAGTCAGGGACCGATTAGGGTGAATGTCAGGCTGCAAGCCAATCGGTACGACTCTGGAACGTAATGAACGGACGAATATCGAAATAGGGCACCTAACCAATTGGTATGACCCAGGAGAGTCATGGAACGACGAGGTTTGAAGTCAGGCTGCCATCCAATCCGTAAGACTACACAGAGTCTGGGACGGATGAGGGTGAATGTCAGGCTCCAAGCCAATCGGTACGACTATGGAACGTCATGGAGGTGTGAAAATCGAAATCGGGCACCTAACCAATTGGTATGACCCAGGAGAGTCATGGAACGAGGAGGTTCAAAGTCAGGCTGCCGTGCAATCGGTAAGACTCCAGAGAGTCAGGGACCGATGAGAGTAAATGTCGGGCTGCAAGCCAATCGGTATGACAATGGAACGTAATGAAAGGACGAATATCGAAATCTGGCACCTAACCAATTGGTATGACCCAGGAGAGTCATGGAACGACGAGGTTTGAAGTCAGGCTGCCATCCAGTCCGTAAGACTACACAGAGTCTGGGACGGATGAGTTTGAATGTCAGGCTGCAAGCCAATCGGTACGACTATGGAACGTCTTGGAGATATGAAAATCGAAATCAGGCACCTATCCAATTGGTATGACCCAGGAGAGTCATGGAACGACGAGGATTGAAGTCAGGCTGCCGTGCAATTGGTAAGACTCCAGAGAGTCAGGGACCGATGAGAGTAAATGTCGGGCTACAAGCCAATCGGTACGACTATGGAACGTCATGGACGGACGAATATCGAAATAGGGCACCTATCCAATTGGTATGACCCAGGAGAGTCATGGAACAACGAAGTTCAAAGTCAGGCCGCCATGGAATCGGTAAGACTCCAGAGAGTCAGGGACCGATGAGGGTGAATGACAGGCTGCAAGCCAATCGGTACGACTCTGGAACGTAATGAACGGACGAATATCGAAATAGGGCACCTAACGAATTGGTATGACCCAGGAGAGTCATGGAACGACGAGGTTTGAAGTCAGGCTGCCATCCAATCAGTAAGACTACACAGAGTCTGGGACGGATGAGTTTGAATGTCAGGCTGCAAGCCAATCGGTATGACTATGGAACGTCTTGGAGATATGAAAATCGAAATCAGGCACCTATCCAATTGTTATGACCCAGGAGAGTCATGGAACGACGAGGTTTGAAGTCAGGCTGCCGTGCAATTGGTAAGACTCCAGAGAGTCAGGGACCGACGAGGGTGAATGTCAGGCTGCAAGCCAATCGGTACGACTCTGGAACGTAATGAACGGACGAATATCGAAATCGGGCACCTAACCAATTGGTATGACCCAGGAGAGTCATGGAACGACGAGGTTTGAAGTCAGGCTGCCATCCAATTCGTAAGACTACACAGAGTCTGGGACGGATGAGGGTGAATGTCAGGCTCCAAGCCAATCGGTACGACTATGGAACGTCATGGAGGTATGAAAATCGAAATCAGGCACCTATCCAATTGTTATGACCCAGGAGAGTCATGGAACGACGAAGTTCAAAGTCAGGCCGCCGTGGAATCGGTAAGACTCCAGAGAGTCAGGGACCGATGAGGGTGAATGTCAGGCTGCAAGCCAATCGGTACGACAATGGAACGTAATGAACGGACGAATATCGAAATAGGGCACCTAACCAATTGGTATGACCCAGGAGAGTCATGGAACGACGAGGTTTGAAGTCAGGCTGCCATCCAATCCGTAAGACTACACAGAGTCTGGGACGGATGAGGGTGAATGTCAGGCTCCAAGCCAATCGGTACGACTATGGAACGTCATGGAGGTATGAAAATCGAAATCGGGCACCTAACCAATTGGTATGACCCAGGAGAGTCATCAAACGACAAGGTCTGAAGTCAGGCTGCCATACAATCAGTCAGCGAACGATGAGGGTGAATGTCAGTGTGGAAGCCAATCGGTACGACACTGGAACGTCATGGAGGTGTGAAAATCGAAATCGGGCACCTAACCAATTGGTATGACCCAGGAGAGTCATCGAACGACAAGGTGTGAAGTCAGGCTACCATGCAATTGCTATGATTCCAGAGAGTCAGGGACCGATGAGTGTGAATGTCAGGCTCCAAGCTAATCAGAATTACTCTGGCACGTCATGAATATAGAAATCGGGCTCCTAGACAATTGCTAGGACCCAGGAGAGTCAGAAATCGACGAGGTTCGAAGTCAGGCTCCCATCCAATTGGTAAGACTCCAGAGAGTCAAGGACCGATGACGGTAAATGACAGGCTGAAAGGCAATCGATAGGACTCTGGAATATCTTGGACTGATCAATATCAAGATCGGGCACCTATTCAATTCGTATGACCCAGGAGAGTCAGGGACTGATGAAGGTCGAGGTCAGGCTGCCATACAATTGGTAAGACTCCAAGGAATCAGTGACCGATGAGGGTGAATGTCAGGCTGCAAGCAAATCGGTACAACTCTGGAACGTCATGGACATATGAATATCGAAATCGGGCCCCTATCCAATTGGGATGACCCAGGAGAGTCAGGGATGGGCAAGGGTCAAGGTCAGGCTTCCATCCAATCCGTAAGACTCCAGAGAGTCAGGGACCAATGAAGTTGCAGGTCAGACTGCAAGCCAATTGGTATGACTCTGGAACATCATGAACGTCATGTATATCGAAATTGGGCACCTATCCAATTATTTTCAAGCAGGAGAGTCAGGAACCGACGAGCTTCCAAGTAAGGCTACCTTCCAATCGGTATGACTCCAAAGAGTCAGGGACCAATGACACTAAATGTCAGGCATCATGAAGGGTGCAAGCCAATCATCATTTCTCATGAACATCATGGACGGATAAATATAGAAATCGGGCAACTATCCAATTGGTATGACCTAGGAGACTCACGGACCAACGAGGGTCAAAATCAGGCTGCCATCCTTTCGGTATGACTCTAGAGAGTCAGGGACCGATGAGGGTAAACCTCAAGCTGCAAGCCGATCTGTATGACTTTGGAAAGTAAGGGACCAATGAGGACATTGAGCTGCCTTCTAATCACTTTGAGTCGAGAGAGTCAGGGACCTACAAGGGTTGAAGTTGTGCTGCAAGCCAATCGGTATGACTGTGGAACATCATAGACCGATTAATATCAAAGTCGGGCACCAATCCACTTGGTATGATTCCAGAGAGTCAGGGACCGACGAGGTTCAAGGTCAGGCAGCCATTCACTTGGTATGACTCCAGAGCGGATTAATAAAGTGAAGATTCTAGCTCTGAGGTGGAGGAATTACAGAATCTAGAGGTATATGGATCTGTCATGATGGGATATAAGAGGGCATATAGTAATATGTTGATACAGTGATGTGGTAATATTTTGATATGGCAAAGCAGTGCTATGGTTAACCATAGGGAAGCGTGAAGGGAAGAAGGCAAGCAGCAGAAGGGGACTGTCATCCAGTTAAAATGCAGAACGGGAACAGATGGGCAATTACTGGAGAGGTTAGAATATATGGCCCTGTTGATTCCTGAGGAAAGACTTTGACAATGTCTTCCTTCCTGGGAAAGATGGATTGATAGATGATAAGGAGTTGCAGCGGCAAGTTTAAAGAACTGTTTGTTAGGATAGAGACATTGCGGGCTGGGGGCTGGTCAATAGAGGTCTTGAGAAGACAAACCTTAAAGATGGGATGCTTGTGGGCACAAACCAGATTTGACATTAACTCGTCTGCAAGAGTGCCTCTGTTTGGAATTCAAATAAACTATCAGCCTCTGGCTTTCAAATCTTGGTTCATTTGCTTACACACTCACTCACATACTCATACACTCACTCACACAGTCACACAGAGGGCAAGATCCTCCAAGAGGATCCTTCGCCAGAGACCATCCACTCTTCATTCACGCACAGACATGCCCCAGCTTCAGTCCACAGATATCCACCAGCTTCTATCGGCTGGTTTCCGAAGTAGGACTTCCACCGGCTTATGTCCGCAAACCTCCACCAGCTTCTGCCTTATGACATCCACCAGCCTCCGAATGCAGACTCCACCAGTTTCTGTCCCCCAACATTCACCAGTTTCTACCAGGTCCACCAACCGACAACAGCCAGCTTTCAGGCTCTGGATCTCCACTGGCTTCTGGCTGCAAACATGCCTTCCTCTTAGCAAGCCCACAAAAAGAGTGAACTTGCCTTCTCCTCTGGTCCCAGAAGTGGCCAGCTTCACTTTCATGGAGTGCCTTTATCCACCGGCCCACTTGGCTCCTCTGCCTGGCATCCACCATGGTCTGTCTGAGCGGCAACCTCCCTTGAGTCTGTGGCTGGGATGGGTCTGTGAAGACCCAGGAGCATCATGGGTTGCCATGGCAGCATGAGCCACACTGAGACTGTTGACATCGCCATGGCACTGAGCTATTCTGATGTCAACAGTCCCCCAACATCAGAGTCTTGCTTCTTCTTCCCCATTTGGCCTTGTAATATGGCTCCAGACAATACATATGAAACTCTATCCAAAATAACTATACATCAAACAGTAGCACACAATCTTAGCTTTTGAATTAGAGTTAGGATGTAAGGCTCCTCATTTGGGAGCCATTTCTGGCCACCACAATGTAGGCTTTTGACCAGGATCAGGTCATTGGTGACCTTAGAGGTCTTGTTGAACTCCAGCTCTCAAACCAAACCAAAATTCTTTGGAAGCCCAGGACTGTGGAAGATATAAATCAATCTAATTACAATATTGTTACAAAAACAGAATTCTAGTACAAGGAATAGAGTAAATAGAGTCCATTTAAAGGTGTGCTTGCATACAAAACATAGAGGTGCATTCAAAACATAGAAGATATAAGGTGTAAACATCTATTATTATACCAACAGAGTAAGGAGTAATAAGTGCATTGCAAAAACATTGATTGGAATGATCAGCTAAAGAAACTGTGAGCATTAAGCATCAAATGTCTACAAAATAGAGATAAGAAATATGGGACCAAGGCAGTAAAACATCAACACACAACAATGAAATGTATCTATAAAGGAGTTCTATTTATTTATTCAAATATTTATATCCTGATTTTGATCCAAAGATGCCAGGGTGGCTTGCAATAAAATAAAACAAGAAATAATTACAAATGTTTTAAAAATATACCGGTAGTATATTAAATGTTTATTAGTAGTTTATTAAATGGATTTCAGAGATATATAAAATGCAAAATGCTAGAATATTGGTAAATGGAAGTAAAACAGAAAATTGTCCAATTCAAAAAGGAACCAGACAAGGCTGCCCACTCTCCCCTTTGTTATATCTTACAGTGTCAGAAATATTAAATAATATGATCAGACTGGGAAAAGATATTACTGGAATAAAAATCAAGAAAGATTAATACAAACTTAAATCGTATGCTAATGATATGGTCATAACTCTATCTAATCCTTTGGAAAGCATTACAACACTAATAACTATAAAAGAATTCAGAAAATATGCCTGTTTAAAAATCAATGAAAAGAAAACTAATGTATTAGCAATGAATATGACCAAAAAACAACAACAAGAATTTACAGAAAAATCAGGACATAATATAAAAAAAAAAGTAAAATATTTAAAACTAAACATAACAACAAAGAATTCCAAATTATTTAAAAATAATTATGAGATAATGTGGCTGAAAATCAAAAAGGAATTTAAAAAATGGTCGACACTGAATATATCGTGGGTGGGAAGAATTTCCACCATAAAGATGAATGTCCTACCCAAAATAATGTACTTATTTCAATCACTCCCAATAATATTAAATGATGTGCCCTTCAAAACATGGGGAAAGGATTTATCAAATTTTTTCATTTGGAATAAGAGAAAGCTCAGGATAAAGATGAGAATCTTGCAAGAAACAAGAGAGAAAGGAGGACTGGACATTCCAAATTTGAAAATTTACTACCATGCATGCTGTTTGGATTGGGTCAAACAATGGATCTGAATAGAAGAAGAAAAAGTGTTACAACTGGAGGGTTTTGATTTAATATATGGTTGGCACGCATATATGATGTATGATAAAGTTAAAGTAAATAAACAATTCAATGACCGTTATGTCCGCAAAAATCTATTAAAGATATGGTTAAAGAATAAAAATAAACTTATAAGAGGAATACCAAGATGGACCTCAACTAATGAAGCCTTCTTCGCCAGAGAAAGAATAAAACAAGATAGCTGGCCCACATACAAAGACCTTTTAACAACTGAAAATGGAAAGAACAGAATTAAAACAATGGAAGAACTATTACAAGAAGGATATGATAATAATTGGTTCTTATATAGACAATTAAATGAGAGGTTTAGAATGGATCAAAATACACTTCATATTGAGAAAGAAGAAACTTGAAAAAAAATTTAATCACTGAAAATCAACACACCACTTCCAAACTGTACAAATTATTATTAAGCCTGGAAATGGAACTAGAACGTATTAAACAATATATGATAAATTGGGCAAGCGATTTTGGACAACCCATACAACTGGAAGATTGGGAGAAGAATTGGGGGGAAAAGGATAAAACACACATTAAGCTACGGTATCAGAGAGCAATACTATAAGATACAATTTAGGTGGTACCTGACACCTGAGAAACTATCTAAAATATATTAAAAACATAAAGGTGAATGTTGGAATTGCCATAGAAATATGGGTGCTATGATGCACATGTGGTGGGAATGCTCTCGGGTTAAAAAATCTGGAATAAAATCCACAATGAATTAGAGAAAATGATGAATATAAAAATCGAAATGGAACCAAAAATATTTCTGTTAGGAATGTTGAAAGATGATGTAGAAGTAAAATATGGGGAAATTATGGCGGGGTACAGACGGGCAGGAGAAGACGTCTTGGAGGTGTATTTAGCTCAATGCGGAGCTTCCAGACGGCCCGCCCCGGGGACGTGCTTCAGGTGTTGGGGCTTCCACACGGGGGGCAGTGAAGACGCCTCACCTGGGTCCGTTTCGGACCCGGAGCTTCCATACCGCCGCCTCGGAGGACGCCGCAAAAAGAGAAGCAGCTTCCGCACGGGCGGCCCAAACCGCGGCTTTTTTTTTTCTTTTGCCGCATGAGAAGTGCGCAGCTGCGGCAGTCTGCCAGCAGCCGGCAAATTTCCCTTTTGCCGGCTGCGAAGTGCGCATGTGCACATTTAAAGCGCCCAGGCCCCTTTAAACTTTTTTCCCCGCCCTGCCCAAGAACAAAGGTGGCCTCCTGCCAGCTGGTGATCAGCTGGTGTTGGCATCCTTGCCCGCTTGCGCATTGCGAGTGCCACCACTGGCATCATGGATGCCTCCTCTCCTTTGTTCCCTGTGGTCTTCCTGAAGATGCAATCCACAGCCACAGCTGTCGCCGGTGCCACCGCCGTCTTCTCCGCCTCCTCTGCCCCCTCCGGCCCCTCCGCCTCCATTGCCGCTGCAATGGAGGTCCCATCATCCACCACCATAACAGCTGTAGACATGGATGACAGCAGTAGTGATGATGATGATGACACAGAACAGCGCACGGCAGTGGCTGCCATAGCACTTCATCAGGCTACTGTTGGCGGTGCCATGGCCCTGGCCAGAGTGGCACGCCTCCGCCGATGCTGGACGGTCCCTGCATCCCGAGACTTGTGGGACAACTTTGTGACAACCATATGGTCTGACGAGCAATGGAGGCATTTCTTCCGGATGCCCCGTGCCCTCTTCCACAGGTTAGTGGGCATCCTGCGTCCAGAACTGGAGAAGGCAGACACAGTGATGAGGAAAGCCATCCCGGTGGAGAAGAGAGTGGCCATTGGTGTCTTTTCACTGGCACACAAGTCCAGCTACATTGTGACGGGGGCGCTGTTTGGGACTGGCGTTTCCACCGTGGGGGAGATCGTGGTGGAGTTTGCCCTGGCCATGGAGAAGCTGCTGCTGTCACGGACTGTGTACCTGGGGAACGCACGTGAGGTAGGGACAGCCAGACCACCTTCCCTTTCATCTTTGGCAGCTCTGTGATATTCTGTGTCAAGTGTCACCCCCTCACTGTACATTTGCTGTTCTTGCTATGGTGCAGTTGCGCATGTGTAAAAGAGTTGTCATCTCAATTCCTCTGTTTCTCTCCCTTTCTTTCCCCCACAGATTATGGATGCCTTTGGTCGCCGCGGCTTCCCACAAGTGGTTGGCCTCATGGACGGGTGCCACTGCCTGATCATACCACCCTTGGGGCTGAGGAATGCCTATGTCAACAGAAGGGGCTCCTATTCTGTCATCCTGCAAGGGACATGTGACCACACAGGAAGGTTCGTGGACGTGGAGCTCGGATGGCATGGGTCAGCCCACGATGCCAGGGTGGCACGGAATTCTCTCATCTACGAGGCCATGGAGGCTGGCATCTATGTGCAAGGGAACCCCAGCATCAACATCAGAGGCCAGCAGATCGGGCCCCTCATACTGGCTGACTGTGCCTACCCCATTCGGAAGTGGCTCATGACACCCTTCAAGACCCCCCACACTCCCAAACAGAAGCTCTTCAACAAGAAGTTGAATCGCGTGAGGGGGGCCGTGGAGAGATCGTTTGGCAGATTGAAGGCGAGATGGCGCTGTCTCACTGCCCCACTGCTGGTGGCAGAGGAGAACATGGTGCCCATCCTGGTATCATGCGTCATTCTGCACAACATCTGTGAGACCAAGGGCAGGGTCCTGGATGAGGGCATGCGATATAGGCGCCGTTTTGTGCTGCCCACCCTGGGAGCAATCACGGCGGATGAAGAGGATGCCAAGAAGAAAGCAGGGGAGGCAGTGAGGAATGCCCTGGCAGATTTTTTTCTGACAAGGAGAATCTGAAGGATGGCTCCTGTGCCATCATCTGTGATATCAGAGTGCATTGTTCTGTAATAGCATAAGCACATGAATAAATGTATCCCATTATCCACAGTTTGAGTCTGCCTATCATTCCTGATCTGTGCTGTGGGCATGTTTTGCCACGTGCCTGAGGGGGATACACACAACCACACACACACAAAAGGTCTGTTTTCCTGGGTGAAAAAGATACATCAGCTCCAACTGCCAATTGCCCCTTTGACAATGTATCAATCCCCCTCAAATTCAAGCTTTCCTAATGGCCCATTTGAATGTATCAATAGGGCACCCAGAGGGCATCTATTGGGGGAGAGATTCAAACTGCTCCTCTGAAAGCTTTCATTGGCCTAGGACCACCTTGGCCTAACAGCCCTGAGCCACAGGTGCCCATATATACCCGTGCGCAACTGTGCAAGACCCCAGGACGGCGATCAACATGGCAGAGCCACGCAGGAGGGTCCCGGTCCGAATCGCCTACTGGACGGATGAGGAGGTCGGGATCCTCCTGGACTCCCTGATGCCACAGGCAGCTGCGAGGAGGGTGATGGCCAGCACCAACAAGCCCAACCGAGGGCATTTTCTCGAGGCCTCTCGATCCCTCCGAAACCAAGGGTTTCAAAGAACGCTGCACCAATGCAGAGTTAAGTTTAAGACTCTCAAGGCAGCGTTCTTTCAAACCCTTGAGGATTTCGGAGAGGAGCCCCCGGTTGACAGGCGGCCACCATTCTTCTCGCGGCTGAAGGACCTGTGGATCAGGGGAGATCGGCCCAGACCGGAAGATCGCCGTCCTCCAGGTAAGTCAGAGCTCTTGCCATGCCCTGTCCTACCCTCCTTGACCCTTCCCTTCCCTTGCCCTCCTCTCCTTCCTGCATGGTGCCAATGCCATCCCTCCTCTTCCCTTCTGCAGGCGTGCGGCCGAGGCGGAGGCGGAGGGAGGGAGGGCACCGTGCCAGGTCGCCCTCTCCACCATCCTCGGGGGACGAGGATGTCCCCGAGGGTGGGCCACAGCCAGGACCAGCTGCTGTGGCCCCTCCGCAGCCAGAGCAGGCTCCTCTGGCGGCAGGTAGGTCCCCAGGGTGAGGGGTGGGGGTTGCCTGACTGCAGCCCCCACGACACTTGTGCCCTCATCTGCCATGCCAGCATGGTAACTTGGGCCTTTCCTTCCTCTTTTCCAGGGCTTGAAGTCCTTGCTGCTGTTGCCGCCGCCGAGGAGCCTGGCCCGAGCCGCCGCCTGCCAGGGGAGCCAGGGGACTTGGCCCTCGATGCCAGGACCCTGGATCGGGTCCTCCAAGCCCGGCAGCAAGGTAAGTGCAGAGGTGAACCCAGGGAAGGGAGCGGGGGCACCCAGAAACCCTGCCTGTGGGAGTGGGTGATGGGCTCCACAGGCTGACCCTAACCATCCTCTTTCTTTTCCCCCCACAGAGAACCGGACGGAGAGGAGGTTCGCTGCCCTGGAGGAGAAGGTGGACAAGCTGGCGGAGAGAGTCTCCTCCATCGAAGAGACCCTCCAGGAACTCCTCCGCCGGCTTCCCGCCCCACGGCCTCCTCCCCCTCCCTGAAGCAGCTTCCCTCCCCTGCTCCCTCTGCCATCCCCCCTTCACCACCACCCTTTACCCTCCCCCTTCCCTTTGTAAATATTGTATATAGAAAAAATTTTTATTGTTATTGTGAATAAAAAAGTTTATTTTTTAAAAAAATTTGTGTGGTTCATTATGCGCAACTGCGGCAGTGTGGCTGTGAGTGTGAATGTGGCAGCTTAGGCGCAACTGTGCAGTCTAAAGCTAGGCAGGAGTGCTGGGAGGTAGGTAACAATGTCCAAGCTCTGTCCTTCCAGGCATTTGGACTTCATTTCCCAGAATCCCAGACCACAGGGCAAGGTGGCTGGGGATTCTGGGAGATGAAGTCCAAACGCCTGGAAGGACAGAGTTTGTACATTGCTGGTTTGGGGACCAGTGAGCCAGGCATGGTGGGAGGAGAGAACAGGAAGAGTAGACTAGAGTAGATAGGGCTGGGAGGGAACACATGCCCTGGGAGGCGAAATGATGTCTTTATGGGACATCATGGGACCTAGTGCCTTGTCAGTGCTCCCTGCCCCTTGATCCCAGGCCCCCTCTAGTTGCCCTTTGCCTTTGGGGGCGGGGTGTGGGCGGTGGGACTGCCACAGAGTCACTGAAGAGGCTGGAGGATGGCCCAGCAAGAGGCTGCTGAGACAACTCCACCTCCATGGCAACTCCCTGCTCCTCAGCTGGAGGGATTGCTCTTGCTGGGGGCTCCTGCTGCCCTACTTCTTCCTCCACGACCCTGGGGACAGCCCTGGCTCTTCCAGCTCTTGCGGGGGGCTCCTGCTGCTCAACCACTTCCTCCACGACCCTGGGGACAGCAGCCCTGCCTCTTCCACCCTGCTCCCTACGTACCCTTCTGCGTCTCGGGCCACCCTGCCCTCCCCTCATGACCTCCAGCATTTGCCCCATCAGAACAGTCTGGGCTTCCAAGGTGGTGTTCAGTCGCCTCTGCTCCTGGTCTGACCTGTCTGATGATCTCTCCTGGTTCTGAAAGGCCCTCTCTTGAACTTCCACTGCCCTCACTTGCACTTCTAGGTTCCTCTCATGAACTCCCAGTGTCCTCTCTTGAAATCCTAGTGCCATCTCTTGAAATCCCAGTGCCCTTTCCATGAGCTCCCTGCGGGACTGTCTGCCCCTCTCCCTGTCCTCAAAGGCTCGCTGCCCCTGCTGCATCAGTGCTGCCATGTGCTCTGCTGAGCAAGCCTTGAGCTGATCCACAGCCGACACAGTTTTAGTAGCTGCTGACGGACGCACCCTTTTCTTCTTGGTGGCAAGTCTCTCCTCTGCTGACATGGCAGCTATGGGATTAGCTGGAGGTGGTTCTCCTTCTCCTTCTCCTTCTGCTTCAGTTCATCCTCCTACTATGGGACATACAAGCAGAGCGTCACAGAAGCCTACAGTTAGCAGAGACCCTGAGGGCCATCTAGTCCAACCCCATTCTGCCATGCAGGAACTCTCACTCGAAGCTGTGGCAAAGGTTAGAGCTTCAAACTAAGGGCGTGGGGAAAGGAGAGATTTACATGCAAGGGAGGGGTGCCTTAGGAATGTGGGACACATGCAGCACATGACCATGCCAGGGACACTCACAATCCTACTTCCACAGCAACCTTGCAAACATACCAGCACAGTAAGCAGTGAAAGAAAGATGCCACAATTGCGCAGTTGAGCCATGCAGTTATAAACATAAATATAGGGTTTACCTTGCATACTCTCTTCGGCCTCACTGCCATCGCTGGCGGGTGCACTGGCCCGGGAGAGAGGTGAGCGCTCACGGTAGCTGCTGGTCGTGGAAGAGGACCCAGCACGAGATGGTGGTCTCCTTCTGGAGCTCCCGGCCCCAGCAGACATTTGTCTGAGCAGGGCGCGGGGGTCCAGAGGTCTCTGGCTGCTGGAGGAATCGCCCGAGTCGGGGTGTTCCTCCTCCTCCTGCTCCTCATCTGTATGACAAGGGACAAGGGTCATCTCTGCCCTGTGCCCACCCCGGGGCCACATCTTCCCCTTCCCCCATTTCCCCCTCCCTTCCCCCCAGGGGCCCTGGCGCATCTTACCCTGAGGGGGCATCAAAAGGTCTTGGGCACATTCAAGGTCCGGGGTCGCGTCCTCGTCCTCCTCCTCCACCGCCACAGGCTCGGCTCTGGCTGGCTGGCCCACCGGGACCCTCACACGCTCCCCACTGGTGACTAGTCTGTTGGGCCTGATGCTTCCATCACTTTTAATGAAAGCATGCAGCTCCTTGTAAAAGGGCAGGGGGGTGGCACTCTTAGTACCTCTGGCCAGGGCATCTCTGTATTGTTTATATTGAGATTTCAGCGACTTGCATTTTCGGCGACACTCCTCCAAAGTTCTGTTGTGGCCCTTGGCTCTCATGGCTTCTTCCACTTCTCGATATGTGTCAGCATTCAGGTAGGACTGCTCCAATTTTTGCAGAATGTTTGGCTGGGACCATATAGCTATAAGGTCAGCCGTCTCCGCATGAGACCAAGACGTCCCCCTGCCTTTTTTCGGGGTGCTGGTGGATGGCTGTGCCATCCTGCCTGGTGGCAAAGGGGAGCCGCCGCACAGCTGTGCCAGGAGCAGCCGAACTGTGCCCGTTCCCAGGTGAAAATGGCGCAGGAATGTGTGTAGGGGGACACTTTCAATTCCAAACTTTCCCTTATCACTTTCTCCAACCAAAACATCCGCCGGCAAAACTTACAACTTCCCGCGATTCCAGCAACGCATGCGCACATGGAGCTGTAGGGTTAGGGTTACGAGCCTTAAAATGCGCCGCAGCTGTGCCGCAGCTTCCACAGCTGCATGGCAGCGGACGCTGCAATTAAAGCCTGACTGCAAACTGCGCATGTTCCAAGACCCCAACTCATTATGCGACGCAGCAGACACGGAGCTTTTAAATGGGCAACTTAAATTAGCGGCGTAGCAATTCTGGGGTACCGGTGCAGCACCTCTCATGGCTTCTGCCACTTCTCGATATGTGTCAGCATTCAGGTAGGACTGCTCCAATTTTTGCACAATGTTTGGCTAGGACCATATAGCTATGAGGTCAGCCGTCTCAGTATGAGACCAAGACGTCCCCCTGCCTTTTTTCGGGGTGCTGGTGGATGGCTGTGCCATCCTGCCTGGTGGCAAAGGGGAGCCGCCGCACAGCTGTGCCAGGAGCAGCCGAACTGTGCCCGTTCCCAGGTGAAAATGGCGCAGGAATGTGTGTAGGGGGACACTTTCAATTCCAAACTTTCCCTTATCACTTTCTCCAACCAAAACATCCGCCGGCAAAACTTACAACTTCCCACGATTCTAGCAACGCATGCGCACAAGTGGCTCTAGGGTTAGGGTTACGAGTCTTAAAATGCGCCGCAGCTGTGCCGCAGCTTCCACAGCTGCATGGCAGCGGACGCTGCAATTAAAGCTTGACTGCAAACCACGCATGTCCCGGACCCCGACCCATTATGCGACGCAGCTGACACGGAGCTTTTAAACGGGCAACTTATATTTGCGGCGTAGCAATTCGGGCGTACCGGTGCAGCAGCTTACATACGGAGCTGCGCACGTACGCCGCAAATCAAAAAGAAGCGGGGAAAAGCAGCACCTTTTTAATGCCGCCTCTTCCCGCTTGGGGCGTGCGGGGGGCGTGTTCATGACGGCATTCAGGTAAAGCCCGTCTGAAGGCTCTACCTTCATGACGTCATGAATACACCCCTTTTTGCCCGTCTGTACCCCGCCTATATTTTATTTACTGACTGATGCAAGATCTGTAATAGCTAAAAAATGGAAAGGTTACGATGAACTGACTTTACAAGAATGGCTTTTGAAAGTATATGAGATAATGGAATTAGATAAACTGACATGTTTATTGAGAGATAAGAATTTAGATAAATATAGAATTGAATGGCTACCAGTCATTAAGTATTTGAAATGACCCCCTCTTGTCCCCCTCTTCTGCCTCCCTTGAGCTAAAAGGCAATTCCTAAAACTTCTAGGCCTCAGAACTTCATACACAGGCAAGAGAGGCTGGCATATGCATAGTGCAAAAATATAGGGGCTTTTGTACACAGATAATGATACACACAACTCACATCACAGCAGCGGTGGTCAGCCAGATGTGTGCAGATGGAAACAAGGAACAGTACATTCATGGTGCAGTATAAAAGAGCCAAGAGCCTATATGAACACAGACATATATGAAAAAGGTGCAAACAGGGTAATACGTTGGAAAAATACGTATTGTACCCCAGTTAGAAGATAGGTAAAAAGTTGTAAGAGAAAAAAGGAAGATCCAGAAGATACAACATGGTATGAGGACAATGAGGAACTATAAGAGAATGTTTATATCTGTCAATAAGATATAAACAACGGGAATCTGTAACGAAAAGGGTGATACTGAAGGTCGTGATATCCAGTATATCTGGTGATAAATAATAATCGCAGTAAAGGAAAGGAAGTTTTGTTTGTTAATTGTTATATAATGTGTAATGTTTTGAGTGTGTCTGTCTCTTTGTTCAGTATGTCTTTGTATGAGTAATGTATGGATTTTATGGAAAAAATTTAAAATAAAATACCAGTAGAGTGTAGAGTGAGCTGTAGGAACATACAAATGGATCGTTTGGATTAACAGGGATGTTGTTATGTGCCGTCACTGGGGAATCCTTGTTCTAAGTTTAACAGCAATTTTCACATTAGCTAGAATGGAAAAGATTTCCCAAGTGACAACATATTATTATCATTACCATGCTTATAATTATTATAACATTAAAATCCTGCCTTTTTGAATAACTGACAGCAGATATTGTCAGCTATCCTAATTGTAATGCAAAATACTTTTCAATTGGCAAGGAAAACCCATTAGCTTAACAAACAAACAAAACTGATCCTAAGAGTGATGAAAATGCTGGAACTGATTTATTGAACCAGCTCAACACAACTGCTTAGTTTTTTTTTAATCCAGACCATCCTTGGGGACTTGGTTATGGGAACTATTCTAATGAACACATGCACTTCAAAATTGACAACTATAATTTTATTGGTACCATCTCTCTCTTCCTCCAAGGGTAGCTGTGTTGGCCATGCAACGAAATAGAAACAAATCCAAAAATACATTGTGGAGATGCCATTCTTAGGCCTAGAGAAAGGAACAAAATCTATTGCACAAGATTCCACAATATTACCTATAGAGCCCTAAATAGTTTGGGCCCAGGCTACTTGGAGGACCGCCTCTCCCCATATAATCCGCCCCGCACACTCAGGTCAGCCGGGAAGAACTTGTTGAGGGTTCCAACCGCGAGATATGCATCAACCTCGCAAAGGGCCTTCTCCATCTCAGCCCCTAAAATTTGGAACACTCTTCCCGATGAGCTCCGTTCCATCACTTCCCTGGATTTGTTCAAAAAGAAGCTTAAAACCTTTTTTTCCCACCAGGCTTTCCCCCATGTCCCTTGATACTATGTGGCTTCCCCTTATATGTACTGGCATCATGGATTAACAATTAATCTGGCTTTGATTTGGGGTAATTGGATTTATTTGTTTAATGTAATGTTTTAATATAGTGTTATTGCTATGTTTTTATTGAAATTTTTATTCTGTGTTGTTTTTATTGCATTTTCTGTACACCGCTTTGATCATCGCGGAAAAGCGGTATAAAAATAAAAAATTATTATTATTATATTATTCTTAATCAGGCATGGATGTTAGAAGTCATTTTCGGGGAAGAGATGTGATGATGGAAGGTCACAGAGTTGCATCTTTCTTGACACAAAGGCAAGGCAAGGCAGTCACAACCAAGCCACCCACCCCTTCTTAGAAGCAAAGACATGTCTTTTGAGATGTATGGCAACCCCATGAATGAGAGACCTGAAAGTCACCCTGTTATCAACAGCCCTGCTCAGGTCTTGCAGATTCAGCGCCAGGGCTGCATTGGTCAAGTCTATCTATCCGTAAGCTGGTCTTCCTTTTTTCCTACTGCTTCTCCCTTATCAGGCATTATTTTATTTTCTAGTGAGTCATGCCAAAGTACAGAAGTGTCAGTTTAGTCATCCTGGAGAGTGTTCATGACTTTATTTGCTTTTTGTTGTTGTTATGTGCCTTCAAGTCATTTCCAACTTATGGAGATCCTAAGGAAAACCTATCATGGGGTTTTCTTGGCAACTTTGTTCAGAGGGAATTTGCTGTTGTCATCCTCTTGTAGCCAAGGGTCCATTTAGGGGAATTTTATTATTGTTGTTATCAGCTCAAATATTGCAAGAGGAGGGCCTGCTACGATGGCCCTTACAGAATCGTCTCCCGTTGTGTATACAGAGTAGACCAGGGGATTCCAATAAATGGAGCTGAGACAGACTTCTAGAATTAATAACCAATTTATTTATAAGGGGAAAAACACATACAGTTCACTAGCATACCCACACACATACAAGGCTCAGGAAAAGCAGGGGTTAGCATGAAATAGGACTTTAGGCATCACTGGGGTGATACGTACCAGAATGTAGACTCCCTCCAGGAATCCAAATGGAATATGATGAGGATGGCATGAGGCTCAGCCATGGAATGACTGGCCAGGAGTCAGGAGCCAGGTCAGGATTCAAAGGGACATAGCTTCCCCCTGAAATCCAGACTGGCCCAGTGAGCAGGCAAATCTGATTATATTTATGGGCAAAATCTTGCTTCTGGCTAAGGTGTTTGATGGTGAGAACAAAGGTGTTTAATTACTTTCTTTTCACCTGGATGTCCCTGTCTGATTGTCTTAGTGATCTTAAGCTGCTCGGACAACAGACCTTGGGAGGGGGCGAGAGCCTCAAGAAAGGCAAACAAAGGGTGTGTGTGCATGTCCTCATGCCTTGCTGGCAATGGTGGACAGGCTATCAGAGTTCATCTAGGGGTCATTGAGGGCTATCATTTATACCCAAATTTATATGAAGCAGCATGGGTAACACTCTGAGGCTGAGAGAATGTGACTTGCCCAAGGCCACCCAGTTGGTTTACATGGCTGAGCTGGGATTTGGACCCTGGTCTCCAGAGTCATAGTCCAGCACTCAGACCACTACACCACACTGGCTCTCTTCATTTGCTCTAGGAATATTTATTTGTAATATTCAGCCACCATTTTGAGGGAGGGAGAGGCAGGCTAGCTCCATCAGGCCTTCCTGGAAGAAGACAAGCCCTCCCTCCGGTCCATCTGCCTTGGTCCAGGCCTCAGAGGGAGAGAAGAATGCTGGACCTGATCCCCTCCCTCCCTCACCATTCCCTTCTCCTTTTGTGTCGTGTCTTTTAGATTGTAAGCCTGAGGGCAGGGAACCATCTATTATCCCCTCTGTTGTAAACCGCTCGGATTTCCTGTGATTGGGCGGTATATAAATAAATCCTATTATTGTATTATTATTATTATTATTATTATTATTTAGCAGTCTACGGTGTCCACAGATCACTTCTCCAGCAACAAATTTCAAATGAGTTGATTTCCTTCCTATCACCTTTCTTCTTTGTTCAGAATAAGGTGGCATGGGCAATCTTAACTTTAGTTATATGTGTGATATATCAATATATCAGGATCATTACACTGTCTAGTTTTTGTCCTAGCTTTGCCTCCAAACCCTAGGGAGCATCACCATTGTAGACGTAATGTAGTTTGTCACAACTTTAGGTGCTGTAGCTCCATCTTACGGAATCCTGGGATCTGTAGTTTTACAGGGTCTTTTAGGCTTCTCTGCCAAGGAGTTCTGGTCCTAAACTACCAAATGTAGGATGGAGCCATGGTAATTAAAGTGGAGTCAAACTGCAGTTGGTCTTGGATGACACACACCTCCTTGAACGATTTCAAACCAGCTTCAGAGCAAGATACCAAATTATAGAGTTGCAAAGAGACCTCAAGGGCTACCCAGTCCAACCTCATTTTGCCATGCAGGAATTCACAATCAAAACACCCCCAACAGATGGCCACCCAGCCTCTGCTTAAATATCTCCAAAGAAGGAGACTCTACCACTTTCCAAGGGAGTGTGTCAAACAGTTCTTACTGTCAGAATGCTCCTCCTAATATTGAGCTGGAATCTCTTCCTGCGATTTGCATCCATTGCTCCATGTCCTGTTCTCTGGAACAGTAGAAAATAAGCTTGCTCCACCCTCAATGTGACATCCCTTCAAATACTTAAACAAGGCTATCATATCACCTCTTAACCATCTCTTCTCCAGGCTCAACATGCAGCATGCACATAACTAGTTCAAGGTCCCTCAGTAAACTTCATGGTCATGTCGAAATTTGAATCCTGGTCTACTGAATGTACTGCAGCATGGTGTTGATAATAGTAGGTATTATTTACCTAGTATTATCTAGTTAATATTATTTTAGAGATATTTTAATAATATAATGTTGTTGTTTTAGATTGCGCACCGCTTGGCAGGTTTTTGTTCTTTTGTTCTTATTTTCTTTGACTCCTGCGATATAAAGCCGTGTGCAAACTTTACAGTGCTCTATAAATAAATGTAAATAATAATAATAATAATAATAATAATAAGGTAGCAGTAAGAAATCATGAAGCTAATGAAGTTCTTTGCTCTTGTATCTTTCCTTGCCTTTTTAGAAACTGGTTGCCCACTCCAAGATAAAGTCTGGAGAAGGCATCAAAGTGAAAGGCAAAATGTACTAGAGGCCACAAGGTTTGTATTCATGGTTTTGCAGGGTTTTTAGTTTTAAAAGAGCTCAACTAAAAGGAGGATTGTCTGGTTCATTTATTCCAAAATAACTCTCACCCCCTGCCCCCCAATAATGAAACTGTCATGGGCCTTTTGTATACCAAATGGACACAACTTGAAAACTTTGAATGAAAACTCATTCAAACCCACACTTTCCCTTTAGCACTTGTCTTTTTTATCTACACAACACACCGGCCCTGCTTCAGAATTTAGAAGTAAAAAATTCCCAGTAAAAAGTCACTTGTGGGGTGCAAAGGAAACAGGGAAGAATGACTTCCTGTCACCCATGGAAATGATGTGATGTATGAATGAAAATAATATGTACTACTTACTCTCCAACATTTACTTTGAAATGGTATTTCTAGGCATTTTTAGATGCACCTTGAGCAGAAATGTTCCCCATTGTCTTAGAAGTCTGGAGTATTTTTCTCTTCAAAAGAGTAAAAAATTAATGCAGTTGTTACTCTTTGGGGGAAAAAACCTTTAAAATGTGTTCTCTTTGTTTTGATTTTACCTGCATGTGCCCAGGTTTGCATCAAAATTCATTCTTGAAATAACACAGATTTCCCACCCTCCACTCCTTGGTCTTCTTTTCCCCACTAATCGTATGTCACCTCTAGACTGATGCAACATATTTAATAAACCTATTTCTGCTATTGTTTTAAATCTGTCTCTGACATTCCTTCCAGCCTGAATTGGAGTCAGGCTACCATGCCAAACTACATACCTACACAACAACACAACAACAAGTCCATATTTATAGGGGGTCACACTGAGGTCCTGTAACCCAATCCAGAAAAGAAATAATCGGGGGAACAAGCAAGGTCAGTGGCAGAATTCCCTAGGAGTTGGAACTGCAGCTCCAACCTGGGAGAAGGGTTCTGGCACATATCGGTATATTTATGGCCCAAGATGTATTGCCACCCAAATTTGGCAAATGTTTTAAATCTGAAATCCCTTTTTAGGGCATATAGTTATTTAAAAAGTTATTTGGCAATTACATACTGGGGTGTAGTTCCAGGACCCGAGGTGGATAACAAAATCCGTAAAATAACATTAACAAGTCCCATAATACAACAGATATTAAAATGGTGACCTTTAAATAAATGGCAAAATCAATTCCAAAATTGCTTTTTGGAATTTATATATATATTTGAATATTTGCAAGCCATGGATGCTTTGTACTTTCCATGGATAAAGAATGTGTGGATATGGACAGCTAACTATATCTGGCTGTACAGCAATTTAATGGGGTATGTGTGCTGTACTGTGTCTGTGACTCTTATTCAATTCCACTAAGCCTTATTTATTATTATTGAGGAACAATAATACACTTACACTAGTTTTGGTGCAAACATTCCTCTCTCTCTTGCTTGATCTCTGTTGAATCTAAGGAGTTTATCACATGAAGGAGATCGGGAATTTATCCTGTGAATACTTCCTGACTGAGTTCACCTTATTTACCTAATTTTATCTCTTATATTGTATATCATTTTTTGAAGGACTTCTAATTCTTTTCCATATTTTTCTCTGTGATCTGTGTTTTTCGTTTATAGTTTTTCCTTTTCTTAAATAAAGTTTATTGAGTTAACTCCCCCCCTCCCCAATAAACGAATATTCATTATACAACACACTTAAACAAATCACTAAACAAAGACATTGCATACAGTCCTTACAATACTAAACAGACAGGTCTAAAAACTACAACTTCCAAAGATCTTAAGTATTGTTCATTTTTACTATATCTTGTACTCCTCCTATAACCAAATTCTAGATAGTACATTATTCTGTAATTTCCTCCCTTAATAGTCTCTTCCCCATAGAAAGGAATTCCTTTTTTCCATTAGGATTAATAATTACTAAGGTTGATCTCTAAGTACCTCAGAGTCAGAAAGAAAGACTTTCCTTCAATTTTTTATAATTTCTGGTTAACTGAACAAAAATTAAACTACCAAAAAACAAACAAACAAAAAAACATGCAAACATGTATATAATTTTCCAACTATCCATAGAGATATTCTATATGACTAACTTGATTATATTAACAAAGTATCTATCATATTTCCTTTGATTTATTCAAACAAATTTCTTGGAGGTTCAGTTCGAAGGTCAGCAAATTTCGAGTCCGTAGCCTCTAAGACCAGGGTCCAAATTTCTGAGAATTTCTTTACAGAATTAAATCTAATTAAACATGTTAATTTGTCATTTGCTATTAAATCATAAAATTTCCACATCCACTCCAAAGAAGATTTCCTTTTAATCACTTGTAAATCTTATATCATATATCAAAAACTGTTCTGAAAATAGACTCCTGTTTGGTTGTCTATAAGTCAGACTGGACCAATATATACCAGTTTTTTGTATAATTATCTGTTTGTTCTTGGAGCATAGACACTACTTAAATATTTTACCATACCTCTTCATTGGACACCATTCTTCTTCCAGTTTTTCTAATGGTTTGTTTTGAATCAGGACTGTCAGTCTATCCATATTCATCATTTCCCAAATTTTTACTCACCATTCCTTGATATCCGGTACATCTGTTTTTTCTCCAGTACCTGTATCCTAGCTGAGGTTATAGCATATAAGATAGTTAATTAATCCATTTTTTCCTACTTTCTTGTCTATGTCTTGTAACATATTCAATTAAAAAAAATCCGGTTTAACTGGAAACTGAATTTGAAAAATATCAACAGAAAGGTGAGATGGAGGAATTCTGTCCAAGAGGAATTCCCAAATGCCCCCCATTTTGAGCATGTCTAGGAAGCATGAGTTTACATCTATTTGAGTGTTTTTAGCTTTCATTTGGCAGCGCCTTCCATTTTTGTTGAAAGTTTGTGGTGCCTTCTCCTCTTTTGCAGTTAGGACATCTGGTCACCTTGTACACAATACTACTACTACTACTACTAATAAGTTGCTGTTGTTAATAATAAAATGGAGGACATGTCTTGGGAAAGGAGGATGTTTGGTGGTCACTCTGAGCTAAAAACACTCATGGACACTGTCACCTGTGCCTCCGCAAGGTGCAATCTCAGCTGGACTAGTAGGAAATGGCCACACTTTTTATTATTATTTATTATTAACCTTTATTTATAAAGTGCTGTAAATTTACACAGCGCTGTACATGCAATCTTTTTAACTGGACGGTTCCCTGCCCTCAGGCTTACAATCTAGAAAGACATGACACAAAAGGAGAAGGGAGTGGTGGAGGGGAAGGGGCCTCTTTAGTAGGATAATACATATAAAATACATAGCAATACAGGAAATGATTCAATAAAACAGACAACAAAAGAACATCAAATAGCAAGTGACAGTTATGCAATGCCTGGGAACACTTCTCTGAACAAGATGGTCTTCAGCCCCATTTTGAAGCTGGTTAAAGAAGTGATGGCTCTTGTTCGTGGGGGAAGAAGGTTCCAGGAGTGAGGGGCAGCGAGTGAAAACGGGGCGAATCCGAGATGGGGCAGAGGAAATCCTGGGCTGGGACAGGTTCTGATCCAATATACTGAACTTTATTAGAACCCGAAACAAAGAACATGAGCGCTCAAAGGTGCCTTTTGCCAGGGACCCAGATGTGTACAGTGGGTACAGGCTTATACACTCATCCCTCCATATTTGCGGCTTTGATATTTGTGGATTTGATTATTCATGGATTTAATTAATATGTTCTCTCTAGAAATATCTGGGTCCTCCAATACAACTCTATGGTCAAATTTAAGTAAAAGTTGCCCTGAAAGACCTATACTCCACTAGGCCTTTGTAGCTCCTCCAGTTCAGTCATCAGTTTCTTTTGGACACTGACCACAAAGTTGCACTGGAGGACCTAGAGATTCCTAGACAGGTGTCCTCCCGGGTAAAAACATGGTGTTTTTGTTATTTGCGGGTTTTCCATATTCACGGGGGTCTTGTGTCCCTAACCCTAGAGAACGACAGCTTATTGTTTTCTTTTTGTCATGTTTTTAACTCTTTTAAATTCTATTCTGACTTTAATTTTATAGTACTTGGGTAGGATGTTAGCTTTTTCACACATTCTCAGCCCCAGAACACCTGTCTTAGGGTCCCCATAAATCAGAAATGGTTGGAAAGCACACAGCAACAACAAAAGCTGCCTTGAACCCAGACGGGGAAAGAAGGGATATAAATTAATGCAATAATAGCAATCATAATTTAACTCACTGGTTGACTTTGCTGAGTTTAATGTACGTAACAGGTTTATTATTAAGCATTATTTATAAAGCACTGTAAATTTAGTCAGCACTACACTTACAATCAGTTAAACATAAAATAAAATAAACCTGCCTAAGGCATACATTCTACTAAAATAAATTAACAAAATACATATTAATACATACAGGATTGTTGTAAGAATAAAATGGGGGTGGAGGAGGGAATTGTATGCTGTATTGACGTCACTGAAAGAAATATGCAATGTAAATGCAATAAATAATCAAAACAATAGTAAATCAATGAAGCAATTACAATAAGTAAGTAAATAAACCAAATAAAGCCATTGTTGTTCTGTGCCTCCAAGTCATGTTTGCCCTATGGTGACCCTATGCAAATCTATCATAGGGGTTTCTTGGCATGATTCTTCAGAGGAGGTTTGTCATTGCCATTCTCTGAGGCTGAGAGAGTGTGACTTGCCCAAGGACACCCAGTGGGTTTTTGTGCTTGAATTGAACCCTAATCTCCAGAGTCATAGTCCAATGTCCAAACCATTACACCATGCTGGCTCAATATAGCAATTAGCACTACATTAATAATTTATTAATAAATAACAGGTTTGTCTAGTTTAAACCAAATGACTTAAAAAACATTCTTGGTTTTCTAAATTGATTATATATAAATATAAATAATATGACTATTGTTACTATTTTCCGACAACAATGGCTGAATTGTAAAAAATTAACAGTTTATTGTTAGTTGTTAGACCAGTATCCATGTCAGTTGCTTGTTTTCAATCACTTTATTTTACAGTGCAAGAAATGCCATTCAGAAACAGATTCTCCAATTCACGCTTAACCAAAACAACTTGTTTTTAAAAAGTACTTTTTAAAGAACTGTTATTGTTTAAGCTGCTGGCCATAACATCTGAACTGCATTTTACTGTTTAATTTTCTGATTTAGTCCTAGATTCGTATAGCCCTACTACACATTAATGCAAAAAACTAGTTAAAAGCAAACAAGCAAAACAGTTTAACACACACACACACCCCAAATCCCTGGCCTTTGGATTTTTATACAAATTTCCAACCCTGATAAATAATATAATGAATAATAAAATATATTTCTTGATTGGGGATGGGAGCCACTTTAGTCAGCAACTGACAAGACAAAGAATCCTTGCAACATCTTAAAGGCTTCACAATGTTTATTTGCCTTAGGTTTCCTGAACAGATGTGTTTCTGGGAGTTGCTTCACTGAACCTAACCCAAAGTCAGACAAATCAGCAGAAAGGACTATACAGTATAACCCTTCATCTTGTTTCCCACAGGAGCCAGTCAGAAGCCTCTGAAAAAACCACAAGCAGGACACAAATGCAACAGAAACAGCACAGACTTGGACTTGCATTCCCAAACATGTTGCCTCTGATTGCTGAAGGTAATATACAGCCATCCATCATGACTAGTAGTATCTATTTTTGGTAGCCACTGATAGCCTTAACCTCCAGCAATTTGTCTATTGTTGTTGTTGCATGCCGTCAAATCATTTCCAATTTATGGTGTTAGGGAAACATTCCCAATATGTCAGTCTGAAAGCAATCCTATTTACGGGGTTTTCTTGGCAAGATTTGTTCAGAAGAGGTTTGCCATAGCTTTCCTCTGAGGCTGAGAGAGTGACACTTGGCCAAGGCCACCTGGGAATTTCAAAGTTTCAGCAAGAATTCAAACTCCGGTTTCCAAAAAACCATCCTGATATCCATAACTATCCATTTGAATTCCACAGCAGGGTGATATGCAAGTGGGCCCTTCACATTCATTGGGGTTAGGGATGCAGGACCCACCGTGAAAGTGGGAAAAGCGCAAATTAAGAAAACGTGATCTTTTAACCTGAGAGGACACCTATCTAGGAATTTTCTATGTCCTCCAGCACAACTCTATGGTCAACATCTGCCATAATCATTGAATTGTGCTAGAGGACCAATAAATACCTAGAGAAAGGTTCTCTCTAGGAATTTTTAGGTCTTCCAGCTCAACTTCTGGGAAAACATGGTCACAGAGCCATACTGGAGGACATAGAAATTCATAGAGAGAACATATTAATAAAATCTGCAAATAAACAAATCTGTAAAAGTCAAAGCTGCAAATGTGGAGGGTCAATTTTAATTCCTTTTCTCTCTCCTGACTGTCCACCATCCAATGGGTGACTCTGGTTTTAGTATTATGTGAGTGATGAAGAAAAGCTTTTCCATATCTATTTGATATGGCCCAGACAGAATTTTTTATTCACCTTGATCATGTCAGCTTTTTCCCCTAAGCAAATTCATCTAGTTGCTTGTGATTTATTCATTTATTCAGAGTTTTTATACCCTGCTCTTCTGCCAGAGTGGCTTACAAATAGTTTCCGTCTTGTGCATCTTTCCCAGCTCAATTCTCTCCCTCTCTCCCTCTCTACTTGTGTGCCTTCAATTTCTGACTTATGGTGGCCCTATCACAGGGTTTTCTTGGCATGATTTTTTTTCTAATTTGTTTTTTATTGAGTTTTTACAATAAAACACATAAAGTCGGTAGAACGATGACAAATTCTTGGCAAGATTTGTTCAGAGAAGGTTTGCCGTGCCATTCTCTTCCCCTGAGGCTGAGAGAGTGTGACTTGCTCAAGATCACCCCATGGTTTTCATGGCTGAGCTGGGAATTGAACCCTGGTCTCCAGAATCATAGTCCAATACTCAAACCACTATGACACTCTGGTTCTTCTTCTTTCTTCTTCGTGGTCTCTGCGAATCATACAAATGGGTTTTCTGCGCCTGCGCAGTGCTGCTCGGATACTTCTGGAATCACTGGGCAAAGTAGACTTTGCAACTTATGGCAACTGGAAACCATCCTGTTTTTCCATGTTCTGTTCTAACAGTTGCCCCTTGTCCTGAGTATAGATTCCTTATGAGGACTACCAGATATGGTCACCCTTCCATGCTGTTAAGAGAACAGATCAAACTTGAACTCTCCCTGTAAGCCAAGAGGATCACAGAATCATAGAATCATAGAGTTGGAAGAGACCGCAAGGGCCATCCAGTCCAACCCCATTCTGCCATGCAGGAAATCACAATCAAAGCATCCCCGACAGATGGCCATCCAGCCTCTGCTTGAAGACCTCCAAGGAAGGAGACTCCATTACACTCCGGGGGAGTTTGTTCCACTGTCGAACAGCCCTTACTGACTGTCAGGAAGTTCCTCCTAATGTTGAGGTGGAATCTCTTTTCCTGCAGTTTGCATCCATTGCTTCGGGTCCTAGTCTCTGGAGCAGCAGAAAACAAGCTTTCTCCCTCCTCAATATGACATCCCTTCAAATATTTAAACAGGGCTATCATATCACCTCTTAATCTTCTCTTCTCCAGGCTAAACATCCCCAGCTCCATTTTAGTCGTCCTCCTTTGGACACGCTCCAGTTTCTCAATGTCCTTTTTGAATTGTGGTGCCCAGAACTGGACACAATATTCCAGGTGGGGCCTGACCAGAGCAGAATATAGTGGCACTATTGCTTCCCTTGATCTAGACACTATACTTCTATTGATGCAGCCTAAAATCGCATTGGCCTTGTTAGCTGCCGCATCACATTGTTGACTCATGTTCAACTTATGGTCTACTTGGACTCCTAGATCCCTTTCACACGTAGTTTCATTCAGCCAGGTGTCCTCCATCCTATATCTGTGCTTTTCGTTTACATTTCTCCATGTTGAATTTCATTTTGTTAGCTATGGCCCAGTTTTCTAGTCTGTTCAGGTCATTTTGAATCTTGATCCTGTCCTCTGGGGTATTAGCTACTCCCCCTAATTTGGTGTCATCTGCAAATTTGATAAGTATGCCCCCAATTTTGTCTTCCAAGTCATTGATAAATATATTGAATAGTACTGGGCCCAGGACAGAGCCCTGTGGGACCCCACTGGTCACTTCTCTCCAGGATGAAAAGGAGCCATTGTTGAGCACCCTTTGGCTTCGGCCAGTCAACCAATTACAAATCCATGTAACAGTTGCCTTGTCTAGCCCACATTTTACAAGCTTGTTTGCAAGAATATCATGGGGAACTTTGTCAAAGGCCTTACTGAAATCAAGATATACTATATCCACAGCATTCCTTTGGTCATATAATGAAAAACATGACTCACTAGAAAAGATCATAATGCTTGGTAAAAGTATAAGGCAAGAGGCAGTGTGGTATAGTGGTCTGAGTGTTGGACTACAACTCTGGAGACCAGGGTTCGAATCCCCACTCAGCCATGAAACCTATTGTGTGACCTTGGGAAGTCACACTCACTCAGACTCAGGTGAAGGCAATGCCAAACCTCCCCAGAACAAATCTTGCCAAGAAAACCCCATGATAGGATCTCCATAAATCGAGAAGGGCTTGAAGGCACACAACAACAAGAATGCATAAGGCAGTAGGAAAAGAGGAAGACCACATTCCAGATTAATAGACTCAGCCAAGGAAGCCACAACCCTGAGTTTGCAAGGGCTGGATCCTGTTAATAACTCAGGGCCCGAACACATAGGCCAAAACAAAGCTGCTTTGGGTCACTTTGAAGATATGCTGTTTAAATGACACACACATCTTAAGAGGCCAGAAGCTTGTCAATGCCATGCTCCAGTCCTTAGGACTGGAGTGTGGCTTTGGCGCAGCTTTGGGCCTCTTAAGACGCATGCATCATTTAAACAGAACACTTCCAAATTTAAATAGCACACTTTGGGCCCAAAGCAGCTTTATTTTGGCCTGTCTGTTTGGGCACAAAGTGACCTGGAAGAGGTCTCTCATTTGTAGGATCACTATAAGTGGAAATCAACTTGACAGCAGTTAGCAACAAAGTAGGCACAGATCTAAACTGGGTCTCCCATACTCTTCCAACAGTTTATAGTTTACAAAGCAGAAAGTGCTACAACACCAGAAGGCTCTTATACTTGAATGATTAGTACTTCCTACTCAGGGCTAGGAAAGGAAACTCATGGCCTTCCAGATGCTTCCCCTATTAGTTAATTTCAATTTGAATAGACACACTAAATAAACTGTTAAATGGTGTGTTTACCCATAGGCAACTCTCACTGATTCAATAGAGTCTCTATTCTATTTGCTTCTTATGATGCAATTCTGGCTAGGATGTTTGAATGGAAGTGTGTTTGAAATGGTGTTTTCTAAAGCAGAGGAGAAACTTTTCTGAAATTATATTCTTAACATCTTTCTTTTACATTTTATTTTCCTTTTGGTTTTTCCCCCTCACATGGAATTTTCAAGTATTTCTACAACTTTCAGAGGTCTGCCTGATTGTATAAAAACAAAGAAATGTCTAGTTTCAGTAATGTGTGTTGTGTGTCTTCATGTTTCAATTTAAATAGTTTTTAAAAATGTAATTAAGTTGTCCTCTTGACAAATTTAGAACAAGTTTCAACACTTAATTGACATTAAATAATTAGTTCTTCTCACTGATATCATATTACTATATAAAAAAGATTTGGTCAAGAGGAGATGAGTCAGTGTGATGTAGAGGTTTGAGTGTTGGACTATGACTCTGGAGACTGTGGCTCGGTACATACTGCCAATAAGTGGCATTCCAGGGCCGATTCTAAGGTTAGGGTCTGCGGGGCAACCGCACAGTCCCTAACCCTAGAACATTAATGGCGGCGTAACAATGGTGGTGCCCTGTATACATGGGCACAGGCATTGTTACATAAGTGCTGCACACCATCTGCACAACACTTACATAATGAGTTTGCCAGTGGCGCACTTGTTATGCTGCCCCTGCAGCTTTAAATGAACCCGCTTTTTGCGGGTTCTTTTTCCGCCAGAGGGAAGTCGTGCAATTTGGCAGCTGCGGCTTTCCTTTGGAGGAAAAACAGGCACTGGAAGGCCACCATTTTTTGATGTTTTGTACTGCGCCTATGACTCCGAATCCCCACTGGCCAGGGAAACACACCTATTCATTACACTCCTTCCTCCAGCTTGTACCTACTGAAATAATCTGCCAGTTCACTCACTGTATTACACCAAATAAATAAGCTTATGCTAAATAAGATCAGATAGTCTTTAAGATGCCACAACACTTGTTTCTTTGCAGAGGTAAAAATGTCCTGTGAAGCTATTGAGATGGAATTTGCAGATTTGATATTAATCAGTCTCTGGAGCAAAAGAGGCTGAGACTGGATAGATCACAACAGACAATAAAATCCATCTATCAGTCTAGTACCTATGCAGAATGGATTATATCAGGCTGATTGTATAATCTCTTCTTGTTGTTGTGTGCCTTCCGTTGTTTCTGACATATGGTGACCCTACAAATCAACCTTTCATGGGGGTTTCTTGCCAAGATATATGCAGAAAAGGTTTGCCATTGCCTTCCTCTGAAGCTGAGAGAGTGTGACTTACCCAAGGTCACCCAGTAGGCAGAGCAGGGATTTGAGAGAGAGTAGGGATAATTTTTTAAAAATCAATGCAACCAGTGTATTTGGCTTGAAAACATTAATATAAGAATGTATCTCAGCACTAATGCCCTTCTTTTTCCAAAAGTTTGTTCACACACATTATAACAAAGAATAAATATTTAGGCTTTCTTATGTTATTTGAAAACTGGCTCCGCTTAATTTATAGCAACAAATCAACTTTAATAAAACAATTAAGTAACAGACTTTAGCATCACAGAATGCAAACCTTGCAGTACAATCACAGAGTTCAATATCTGCAACCAACAGACAGCCAGTGAAAGTCAAGGAGTTGGTAATTATTAATTTAAGTGAAAACTATTCTGCAAACGAGAGATGATTATAATATAATATGACATTGAAATCAATACGAATGGACAAATCAAAGGAGTAACTTAACTGTTGATTCATTCAAGAGTTTGCTGCTGGTTAACTACAATATTAAGCCTTTGTCTTGCTCAGAGTTCTGTAAATATATTGCAAGCCAAGAAGGCCTTTTAAGTTCATCAGAAAAATACAGCTCAGTGCAGAATAACAAAAGTAATTTATATTTATATTAGTGTTTTTAGCTATTATTTTGTAAGGTCCTACCTTTTTCTTGAACATCCTACATTTTGTGGTGCCTTGTCCACCTTCACGGTTAGGACATCTGGTCACCCTGGCTGGTGGGGGCGAAATCATGCTTGAACACATTTTGGTAGATGTTTTTATGCTTCTAGAAGGTTCAAAATGTTGCTTTCTTATACAAGGCACACCTGGCTGCGTATTTCACTTCACATGTGCTCATAGTGAGTTTTTAATTTTAAAAAATGTGTTGAAACATAATGTTTCTGTTGTTGTTGGGTTGGTTTCCTGCTTTGTTTTGTTTTTGATGTTACAATGGCTGCTGCCACACTTCAGAATTAAATAGTTTGATATCACTTCAAGTCTCCTGGGATCTGTAGTTTGTTGTGGTACCAGAGCTCTCTGACACAGAAGGCTATCTCACAAAACTACAAACCCCAGAATTCCATAGCATTGGGATGCATGGCAGTTAAAGCAATGACAAATGGCATTAATTCTGCAGTGAGAGTGCTGCCACTGCCCAGCTCTTCTTCTGGTATGCCTTCAAATCGTTTCTGATCTATAGTGAGCCTATCATGGGGGTTTCTTGGCAATATTTGTTCAGAGGGGTGTTCATAGAATCATAGAGTTGGAAGAGACCCCAAGGGCCATCCAGTCCAACCCCTGCCATGCAGGAACTCTCAACCAAAGCATACCCAACAGATGGTCATCCAGCCTCTGTTTAAAAGACCTCCAAGGAGGGAGACTCCACTACCCTCTAAGGGAGTGTGTTACACTGTTGAACAGCCCTCACTGTCAGGAAGTTCTTCCTAATGTTGAGGTGGAATCTCTTTTCCTGGAGCTTGCATCCATTGCTCCGGGCCCTGTTCCCTGGAGCAGCAGAAACCAAGCTTTCTCCCTCCTCAATATGACATCCCTTCAAATATTTAAACAGGGCTATCATATCACCTCTTAACCTTCTCTTCTCCAGGCTAAACATCCCCAGCTCCCTAAGTCGTTCCTCATAGGGCATGGTTTCCAGACCTTTCACCATTTTAGCTGCCCTTCTTTGGACACACTCCAGTTTCTCAATATCCTTTTTGAATTGTGGTGCCCAGAACTGGACACAGTATTCCAGGTGAGGCCTGACCAAAGCACTATTGCTTCCCTTGATCTAGACATTATAGTTCTATTGATGCAGCCTAAAATTGCATTGGCCTTTTTAGCTGCCGCATTACATTGTTGACTCATGTTCATCTTGTGGTCTACTTGAACTCCCAGATCCCTTTCACATGTAGTCTCATTCAGCCAGGTATCCTCCATCCTGTATCTATGCATTTCATTTTTCTGTCCTAAGTGCAGTACCTTACATTTCTCCTTGTTGAATTTCATTTTGTTAGCTTTGGCCCAGCTTTCTAGTCTATTCAGCTTTCTAGTCTATTCATTTTGAATTCTGATCCTGTCCTCTGGGGTATTAGCTTCTCTTCCTAATTTGGGTTTGCATTTGCCTTCTCTGTCAGAGAGCTTTGTTGGTTTCTCTCTTGGCTGACATGGCTCTAAGGTGGGGACTGGTGCAAATATGTTCCTTGGGTTTGTTTTCCTCTTCTAACTTTTCCTGCTCTTGCTCTCCCTTGCAACCAGGATGCTCTTCTTCCCTTTTAGCAAAAGGAATATGGGGAGGGGGGTTGACACTGCTTTCTGTCAGAGACATGGAAGTCCCCTCAAAAATGTCCAAGGTAGAGCATGTGGACCTTTCCTGAGGGTGCATCTGCACTGTAGAAATAATGCAGTTTGGCACCACTTTAAGCGCTGTAGCTCCATCCTACGGAATCCTAGGGTTTGTATTTGGCGGTGATGGTGGGCATTTAGAGTTCTCAGGGTGCATCTACACTGTAGAAATAATGCACTTTGACATCATTTTAAGTGCTGTAGCTTCATCCCATGAAATCTTGGTATTTGTAGTTTTGGAAGGTCTTTAGCCTTCTCTACCAAAGGATGCTGGTGCCCCACAAAACTACAAATCTCTGGAATCAATAGGATAGAACTACAGCATTTAAAGTAGTGACAGTGTGGGATAGAGCAATGGCAAGTGATATCAAACTGTATTATTTCTACAGTATAGACACACCTCTAAGACTGCTATAACCTGACAGTAAAAATCTGTGTTGCCCTCTTTCTAAGGGTGAGACTGTGAAAATAAAACATCCAGCTAGACAGAGGCGGGATATAAACCGCCATATAGTACGTATAGGATACGTACTAGGGTTAGGAAGGGGCGGTGCTTCCGCACCCCCCTAACCCTAGTACGTATCCTATACGTACAAGATGGCGGCGCCCCTTCCACATGGGCGCCGCCATCTTTACGTATCGGACGCTGAGCGTCCGGACGTGTCTCAGCCTTTATGACGTAGTGAGTGCGCCCCTGGCGCCTCGCTACGTCACAAACGCGACTGAAAAAGAAGCTCCATTTTGGAGCTTCTTTTTTGGTCCGCGCGGGAGCCGCGCCGTCTGAAGGCTCCGGCTCCCCCATGGACCTACCGGCGGCGGCGGCAGACCGCCGCAAAGCGGCGGTTTGTACCCCACCAGAGACTGAGGAGGAAAAAAGAGGGCTGGTTGGGCTTAAGAAGACCTTGTAAAAAGGCTCCTCAGAAGCTTTTTTAAAATGAGACATGCCTGTAATGCAGAGTGTTTAGAGGAGGCTTGTTCTTAAATGGTCAGTTAGGATCCATTAGCATTATTTGAAAAACATGTTCTTGGTGGAAGAGAAAACTGCTAGAACTGGTTTCCAGAACTGGTTTGTCAATATCAACACAGCTTCATGCCTTCCAGCATTTCATACATGAAAATAGGGATTTGTTATTACCTGCCACATATGGCAACCCTATGTTCTCAACCACCCTGTCTGGTTTTGTGTGTGCCTCCAAGTCATTTTTGACTTATGGTGACCCTAAGGTGAACCTATTATGTTTCTCCAGAGGGGATTTGCCAATGCCACCCTCTGAGGCTGAGAGAGTGTGACTTGCCCAAAGTGGTTTTGCCAGTTCCTTCCTCTGAAATACATCCACATAAACCCACCGGATGACCTTGGGCAAGTCACAACCTCTCAGTCTCAGAGGATGGCAATGGCAAACCCTGTTTGAAAAAACTTGCCAAGAAAACCTCATAATAGGTTTGCAGCCAGCATGGTGTAGTGGTTTGAGCATTGGACTGTGACTCTGGAGACTAGAATTCAAATACTGTCTCGGCCGTGGAAACCCACTGGGCAACCTTGAGCATGTCACACTCTCTCAGCCTCAGAGGATGGAAGTGGCACCCCCCCCCCTCTGAAAAGACTTGCCAAGAAAACCCCATGATAGGTTGCCTTTGGGTTGCCATAGTTGGAAGCTGGAAACAGTTGGAAATGACTTGAAGGCACACAACAAGAAAAGTTTTGTTAGGATTGCCATAAATTGGAAATGACTTGAAGGCATACATCAACAACAGATTGCCATCATAGGGCTCTTTCCTACATTCACCCATCATTCACCAAATGAACATCTTATATCTGTGTGGGGTAGTGTTTCCAATGGTCCAGAAAGCAGGGCCAACACATTCAATCTGCAGCATGAGTGGGGACTGTGAGGCCCACCAGATGTGGATGAACTGCAGCTCCCAGCATCCCTTAGCCCTGGCTATAATAGCAAAGGCTGCTGGGAGGTGCAATGCAACAACATCTAGAGGGCCTCACATTTACCATCCCCAGCAAACTTGAGTATTGTTTAAAAGCTTTGTATTGAGATTACAATTTAAAACAAAACTATTGGGGGCAATGAGTTTTTGGGAAACTAGCTACAGTATTAAAAGGTTTGTTTGTTTTAAGAAGAGCAAAATCCTTGTCATTTGTTGCAAGTTTTAAAAAGAGTGTTAATGGGGAATATGATTCTATGGGAGGCATTCTGTACATGCTTAGGGGCCCTCTGCTAATCCCCCCTCCACATATTAAGAAAAGGCTTTTTATCCCCACCTAACACCTATATTAGAAGTCAGCCTTGCCATTCTGGAGCAAGAAAATAAAATTGCCTTTGTTTTTGTTGTTGCTGTGTGCCTTCAAATTGTTTCCAATTTATGGTAACCCAAAGGCAACCTTATCATGGAGTGTTGTTCGCAAGATTTGGCCAAGATCTTTTTCAATACTTAAAACCAGTGAGGGGATATCAAAATTATATCCTTGATTTTGAATTCTGTTCTAAGAGGGGTGTTCAAATGAAAGATTCTTGACAAAACATTTTTATGCTGGAATAATTGCCATGTTGTTCAAAAACTGATTTAAGAATTGGTAAGTTTCAGAACCACCTCTTGGGTATTCCTTGCCTAAGAAAACCCTATGAAATTTGTGGGTTTACCACAAGTTAGCAGGCAGCTTGAAGGGACATAACACACATGTAAGTTTCAAAAGGGTTCTTAAGAAATAAAAGGGCCCGAAGAGACAGGCCAAAATAAAGCTGCTTTGGGCCACTTGGGAAGTGTGCTGTTTAAATGCCGCATGTGTCCAAAGAGGCTGAAAGCCGTGCCAAAGCCACAGTCCAGTCCTAAGGACTGGAGCGCAGCTTTGGCACAGCTTCTGTGGTCTTAAGATGTGTGTGTCATTAAAACAGCATACCTTCAAGGGCGCGTTACAGACCGCTGAGAAGCAGCGGTCTGGCTCTGCCTCTGCTTGCAGTGTCCGGGAACCACAGCCTTTAAACGGCGTGGCTCCCAGACGCTGCAGAGAAGGAGCGCGGAAATCGCGCTCCTTCTCAGGCCCGGGAAGAGGCGCCGCGAGTGCCAAAGGGCGCACTCGCGGCATCACTTCCAGTGCGCCATGTGCGGATGCAGAGTGTCCGCTACGTCAAAATGGCGGCGCCCATATGAACAGGGTGCTGCCATTTTGTATGGACTGAGTCCATGATAGGGTAAGGGGCGTCTAGAAGAGACGCCCCTTTTTCAAACTGGGACATCCTCAGGACGTCCCTAATGGCGGTTTGTAACCCGCCTAAGTGACCCAAAGCAGCTTTATTTTGGCCTGTCTATTCAGGCCCAAAAGTGTATCAAGTGCATACAGTTGGCCCTCCACCTCCACAGATTCTTTATCCGCGGATTCAACTATCCACGACTTGAAAATATTTCAAAAATATATCAATTTCAAATAGCAAACCTTGTTTTCCATTTTATATAAGGGACACCATTTTACTCTACCATTGTATGTAACAGGACTTGAGCATCCATGGATTATGGTAACCAGGGATGGTCCTGGAACCAAACCCCAGCAGATACCAAGAGCCCACTGTATAAATGGATTACAATGTCTGTATGATTAGTAGTAATGTATTGAATATGTTCCCTTGACCTACCTATTGTCTCTGGAGAGGCTCTAATTAAATGGCAAAAAGCAATATAGGAAAAGGACACCCTTGTCCTTGTACCTATTTTCAATTGAAAGATGAATGAATGAATTAATTTGAAAAGTTGAGTCAGTCTTATTTGTGTGAATATAGGCATTTGCAGCCAGTGGTTTGAGCCTTGGACTATGACCCTGGAGACCAGGGTTCGAATCCCAGCTCAACCATGGAAACCCACTGGATCTGTCCTGACAGTGGCTTCTCCCATTATTCCTTTATGAAAATGCAAGGATTTAGTAGTGTGATAGTGTGAGAGAGCCAGCATGATGTAGTGGTTTGAGTGTTGGACTATGACCCTGGAGACCAGGGTTCAAATCCCAACTCAGCCATGGAAATCCACTGGGTGACCTTGGGCAAGTCACACTCTTTCAGCCTCAGAGGATGGCAATGGCAAACCCCTCTCTGAAGAAATCTGGCCCAAGAAAACCCCATGATACCTTAGGGTTGCCCTAACTTGGGAATCCCACTGGGCAAATCACACTCTCTCAGCCTCAGGGGAAGGCGAAGAGAACAGGTTGAACCTTTTCCAGGACCTATCCTCCATTTCAACCTTCTGTCCAGGAGGAGATTCCATGATTGCTCATGGCAATACCATGAAGGCTTATGGCAAGCCTTAGGATTGTCATAAATTGGAAATCACTTGGACAACAACAAAAGGCATTAGAGGACAGGGAGTCCTGGAGATGTCTTATTCATAGGGTTGCCATGGGTCAGTGATGTCTGGAGGGCAGTTAACAACAACAACAACAACAACTGCATTCATGATTCCTTTATGCTATCTAAATCCAGGTGTTAGTAAAAGAAGAATAGACCTGTTAAATTGTAAATCAAACATATGTAAATCTAAATGCATGTGAGGAAGTAGACTATAGTCTATGAAAGCTCATGCTGCCAACTTCTTTCTTTCAATGAGTCTCAAAGGTGCTATAAGATCTCTCCACATATGTAAATCTTATTAATTCAGCTGGCCTGCTCCAGATGGGATTAACAGCTACGCCCAAAAAGTGTAGGCTGCAAATCAGTTCAAATGATGTGGGGCTGTGGACCTTGACTGCTAAAGCTCAGATGTTCCTGTTTTCCCTTAGAGTGCCACAAGGTTCTTTCTTTTTGACTTCTTGTGTGCTTCCATGTTCCTTAAGGGAAAATACAGTTGTCCCTCCACATTTGCTGCTTTGATTTTAGCATATTTGATTATTTGTGGTTTTGCTTAATATGTTTACTCTAGGAATCTCTAAATCCTCTAGTGCAACTCTGCTGGAAGTTGACCATTTGTGCTGGAGAACCTAGAGGTTTCTAGATAAAACACTTCTCTAGGCATTTGCAGGTCCTCCAACATGATCCTATGGTCAGTTTCTGGCAGATGATGACTATAGAGTTGCACTTTAGAACCTAGAAATTCCTAGAGTGGTTTTCTCTCAGGTAAACAGAATAGCGCTTTTTCATTTGTAGTTTTTCCACATTCACAGGGGTCCTTCAAGCCTAATCCCAGTGGAGGGGCCACTGTAAATAACCTTTTGCATATGTGAATGGTATGTTCTCTGTAGTCCAGAGAACAGGGCCAATACAAATCATGCATATATTTCTTAAGCATTAGGAGAGATAAGGGAGCCAGCATGGTGTAGTGGTTTGAGCAGTGAACTAGGACTCTGGAGACCAGGGTTCAAATACCAGCTCAGCCTTCTAAGCCCACTGGGTGACCATGGTTAAGTCATACTCTCTCATCCTCAGAGGACAGCAATGGTAAACCCCTTCTGAAGAAAGTTGCCAAGAAAACCCCATGATAGGCTCAACATAGGGTCATGACCTGAAGGCAATGTGAAGTTGAAGGCTTTAACGGCTGCACTCCATAGTTTTTTTTGTGGGATTTTGGGGCTATGTGGCCATGTTCTGGAAGAAACGTCAGGAATAAACTCTTCCAGAACATGGCCACATAGCCCAAAACCCCCACAAAAGTCATACAACAACAGCAAAGAAGAGATAAACTCCATATAGGCTGCAACTGCATTGCAGAATTATTGCAGTTTTGTTTTGTTTTGTTTTTTGTACACCACTTTAACTGTTGTGACTCAAGGCTATGAAATTCTGGGGGTTGTAATTTGTGAGATAGTTTAAAATATGGCAGCCAGGTTGATTGCTGGTACATCTAGGCATGCATGTATCACACCAATATTAAAATCACACAAATGGCTGCCAGTTAGTTTCTGGGCAAAATGCAAAGTGTTGGTTATTACCTTTAAAACCCTACTTAGTTTGTGTCCAGGTTACCTACAGGATCACCTCCTCCCATATAATCCACAGTGTACACTCAGGTTCTCTGGGGGACATTAACTTCAGTAGTTTCCAAGGTTTGGTCCTCCAGATGTTTTGGACGTTCAGCTCCCAAAAGCCCCAGCCAGCTTCATGAACAGTCTGGAATTCTGGGATCTGAAATCCAAAACATCAGGAGGACCAAACCTTGGAAACTACTGAAGTTAATCTCCCCCATAGTTTGAGAATATGTGGAGGACCAAAGTTTGGGGCCCAATGATTTACTTCAGCCAACCAAGACTAGAATGGCAACAGTCACCAGAGGACATTTTTGTCGGCCGCCCCCAGACTGTGGAACAACCTGCTGCTTGTACAGCTAAATATACTGTCTGAATTTAAAGCAGTATTAAAGTCCTATCTCTTCTAGCGAGCTTACCCTGCCAGTTTTAAACTATGAATTTTAAACTGGAATATTTTAAATGTTATGTTGGCGTATTTTAAAGTGCCCTATGTTTATGTGTTTTAACTAGATGTATTTATATGGTCTTTGGCCTTTTAATCTGTGCTATACCATGCCTCAAACTTTGGGGACAGGCGAGTAAAAAATATATATTATATTATTTAACCTTCTCTGTCAGAGAGCTCTGGTGCTACAACAGAATTCAAAGTACTCCATAGGATGGAGCTAGGAAAGATTTTAAAATGTTTTTATCTGAGAACAGCCTTGGGTTTGAAATAAATAAATAAATAAATAAATGACTGATAAAGCATTATGTAGTGCAGATGCAGCCATACAGGTTGTTAGCAACAAAAGCTTGTTCATGAAATCCCTGGGCAAATCACATGTTCTCAGCCTCAGGGGAAATAAATGGCAAACCTCCTCTGAAGAAATCTTGCCAAGAAAACCCCTTGATAGGGTCTCCTACTTGAGGGCACAAAACAACATCAACATATTGAAGCCTCCAAGGAGGGGCAATTCACACCACACAGTTACCGCACTATGGTTCCATTTTAACTGCTGTGGCTGCATACTATGGAATCCTAGGATTTGTAGTTTGGGGAAGAATTAGAATTCACTGTTTGAGAATTCTAGGTATCCCTCTCTAAATCCTACTATTTCCTAGGATGGAATCATAGCAGATAAATAAAAACATAGTGCTGTAGTCTACAGTAAGAAAGCTCTAGATCAAGGGAAGTGATAGTACCACTCTGTTCTGCTTTGGTAAGCCCCCACCTAGAATATTGTGTCCAGTTCTGGGCACCACAATTCGAAAAAGACATTGTGAAACTGGAACATGTCCAAAGGAGGGCGACTAAAATGGCGAAGGGTCTGGAAACCATGCCCTATGAGGAACGACTTAGGGAGCTGGGGATGTTTAGTCTGGAGAAGAGAAGGTTAAGAGGTGATATGGTAACCCTTAAATATTTGAAGGGATGTCATATTGAGGAGGGAGCAAACTTGTTTTCTGCTGCTCCGGAGAACAGGACACAGAGCAATGGATGGAAGCTACAGAACAAGAGATTCCACCTCAACATTAGGAGAAACTTCCTGACAGTAAGGGCTGTTCGACAGTAGAACACAATTCCTCGGAGTGTGGTGGAGTCTCCTTTTTTGGACATCTTTTAAACAGAGGCTGGTTGGCCATCTGTTGGTATGTTTTGATGGAAGGTTCCTGCATGGCAGGGGGTTGGACTGGATGGCCCTTGCGGTCTCTTCCAACTCTATGATTCTATGATTGTAGATTGCTAAGGCTGCATGCAATCTATCCTGTGCACACTTACTTGGGAGTAAGGAACACTAACCATATGGAAGGTACTTTGTGCATATTAGGAGTGTTCATAGTCAAGGCTGGCTGACTGACTGACTGACAGACAATGAATGGGATAAGTTATTTTCTCTGAAGACAGCTGTCCTGATGGTCCACTTGGAGATTTCAGATCACAGCATAAATTAAAATAAATAGTAAATCAAGGATATACATGAAATAAACTTAGGCAGTGTTATGTGATAGAATGTAAAAATTCCTTTCTGGAAACAAAAATGCCTACTCAAAACCTATGTACTGAGGGCCTTGAGTTTTGTTATCTACTGTTAAAACAACTTTCACTTATTGCAACACCTCCAAGTCACTCAGGGTTATCAATAACTCTGCTGAGGTGTTGCAGATTCAGGGCCCTGGCTTCCTTGATTGAATCTATCAATCTGCAATATAGTCTTCCTCTTTTCCTACTGCCTTCTACCTTACCAAGCATTGTTGTCTTTTATAGTGAATTATGCATTCTAATGATATGGCCTAAATATGACAGTCTCATCTTGGCTTCTAAGGAGGGATCAGGCTTGATTTTGCTCTAGCAACCATTTATTGGCCTTTTTAGCAGTCCATGGTATCCTTAGTACTCTTGTCCAGCAACACATTTTAAATGAATTGTTTTTCTTCCCATCAGCTTTATTAATTGTCCAGCTTTATGATGGCAAATCCAAAAAATATGATGGCACGGACAATCCAAACTTTAATACAGTAGTCCCTCCACATTTGCTAGTCTTAGACGCAAAGGACTCCCATGCGTGTGGAAAAAGCGCACATTAAAATAAACACTATTCTTTTTGCCTGAGAGAACCCTTCTCTAGGAATCTCGAGGTTCTCCAGTGCAACTCTATGGTCAACATCTGCCAGACATTGATCATAGAATCATGCTGGAGGGCCTACAAATGCCTGGGCAAGTGTTTTCTCTAGGCACTTCTAGGTTCTCCGGTACAACTCTATGGTTAACGTCTGGCAGAGTTTTGCTGGAGGACCTAGAGATTCATAGAAAGAATATATTAATCAAACTCATAAATAATCAGATCTGAAAAAGTCAAAACCACAAATGTGGAGATCTAACTGTATTCAATTATATAGCTTTACATTTCAGGATCTTGTCTAATTCCTTCATAGTTCCCCATCCTATTCTTCTGATTTCTTCACTGAAGTCCCATTTTCATTAATAACTAGTCAAAGTATGGAAAATCTTTAATTATTTCAATGTCTTCATGGTCTACTTTAAAGTTATGTAAATCTTCCAACTATGGTAATTACTTTTGTTTTCTTAGCACTCAGCTATAAACCTGCCCTTGCACTTTTCCTTGAATTTCTTAAATATTTCTTCCAAGTCTATATCCTGCTAGAAGTATGATGTTGTGAGCTAGTGTGGGATAGTGGTTTGAGTGCTGGACTATGACTCTGGAGACCAGGGTTCAAATCTCATCTAGGAAACCCACTGGGTGATCTTGGGGAAGTCACACTCTCTCAGCCTCAAGAGGATGGCAAATGGCAAAAACCCCTCTCAACAAATCTTGCCAAGAAGGGAAATGTCTTTTCTCCCTCAATAATAATAATATATATTGTTGTGCAAAAAGATATTGCAGCAGCTTTGAGACTGTGAGAAATAAATTGTAGCATACACTTTCCAATACTTGGTCTTTTTGTTTAGACAGGCGTTTAAAACAGAAAGTTTTAAAAGAACGTCCTGGGGTGGTTTAAATATGTATGCTTTTAAATGCTTGTATCTTTTTAAATTGTATTCTATTTTAAACAGATTATCAATTTTAATATTGCAATAGTTTAATTCCATTTGAATTGTCACTTTTGTTCAGTTTTTAATTGTACTCTGTTTTTAGACTGTAAGCAGCTTTGGGTCCCAATTCTGGGAGAACAGTGGGATACAAATTAATATAATAAATAAAGAATAAATAAATATTTCCTCAGATGCAAGAAACTTCCTAAAATATTTCCTTAGATGCATCTGAGGAAGCAGACCAACTCTGCAAAACATTTCTTTCCCCCAGTTAGTCTCAAAGCTGCTACAATATTCCTTTGCACAATAATATCTATTGTGATTCCAGAGGGGAAAAGACATTTCCTCTTTTCCTATTGTCGGGATTGAAATCCAATTCAGAGGAAGACACAGGAGCCTAGAGCAACCTAGAAGATAATCCCTTCATCCCAATTGACCATGCAGGCCCAGAGGAAGAGAACCCCATAGTCTAAAAAGGGATACTTCTCCTTTTTATGGATCAAGATAAATCATACTCCCATCTTGCTACACCTTTTAAGCCTAACAATGGCCTTTATCATTGCTCCCATTAGATAAATTTTTGGGGAGGAGGGGAATAAAGACTATATAAAGGAGTTCTGTAGCCTTTTGGAGCCTATCTGAGGAGCAAGACATTTCTCAGCTTTTGAAGACTTTTGCAGACTTCTTTTTTCTCTCTCTCTCTCTAGAGAAGACAGTGGGCCTTTCCTTCTTGTCCTTTTTGGGCCTTCATAATACTCTTGAGAGGCCAATCCTTTCCCTGAAAGCTAAAGGGAAAGAGCCAGAGAATATTGACCCCTTTCTTGCTTCCTTCTTTCTCTCTCTTTTTAATTCTTATTACCTTTTCCTGCCCTTTGGCTTTGAGGTGTCCCCCATGGCTTTCGTCCTGTTGTCCCAACCGCCCCAGTCACCCTGGACTGTGGGCACAACCTCTGCCAGGGCTGCCTGGAACAGTGTTGGGGGGTCCCTGGCACCACAGAGAAACCCACCACCTGCCCACAGTGCCGCCAGACGGTCTGGCGAAGGCACCAGAAGCCCAACTGGCAACTGGGCAACTTGGCCGGGCTGGCCAAAGAGGCTTCCACAGTGGAGAAGCGTGGAGGAGAAGAAAGTGCTGCCATGTGCCAAAGTCACCCTGGGGAACCCCTGCTCGAGATCTTCTGCCAAGAGGACCAAGTCCCACTCTGCCTGGCCTGCCTCAGGGCCCATCGGGGCCATGAGATCATCCCCCTCCAGGAGGCTGCCCAGGAAGCCAAGGTGAGGCTCCTTAGCCATCTCTGCCAAGGAGTGCTGGTGCCCCACAAAGTTACACATCCCAGGATTCTGGAGGATGGGCACAAGGGTCCCAAACACACTGCAGAAATAATCCAGTTTGACACTGCTTTAACTGCCCTGGCTCAATGCTAGGGAATTTTGGCAATTGTAGTTTTGGGAGACATTTAGCCCTCTGTCAGAACTACAATTCCCAGGATTCCCTAGCACTGAGTTAGGGTAACTTAAGCAGCCCAATAACTGGATTATTTCTGCAGTGTGTTTCATACGCCTGTGGTGAAAGTGGTGTCTAATTGCAAACTGCATTTCTGGGTAAGGTGCAAATTGTTGGTTATTACTTTTAAAGCCCTACATGGTTTGAGTCCAGGTTACATATAGGATCTCCTCCTCCCATGTAATCTGCCCCATACATTCAGGTCCTCTTGCAGGCATTTTCTCCAGTCAGCCAAGACTAAGTTGGGAACTGTTAACCAGAGGACTTTTTCTTTAGCCACCCCTAAACTGTAGAATGACCTTCCAGAAGAGATTCAACAGCAGAATACACAGTCTGAACTTAAAGAGCATTAAAGGCCAGTCTCTTCCAGCAGGCTTGTCCACATGATTCTTAAATTGTGAATTTTAAATATGGTTGTGTATATCTTTTGTCCTTTTAAATTCATGTGTGTTTTACCTGATGTCTTTATAATTGTTTTTGTTCCCCATCTGGGTCCATGGGGAGAGGCATGTAAGAAATAATAAATAATAATAATTATATTATGCATCTACATTGTAGGAATAAGGCAGTTTAACACTGCTTTAACTGCTGTTCCTCCACAAAGCTGCAGATCCAGGATTGTGTAGGATGGAGCCATGGCTGATAGTGGTGTGAAAGTGCATTATTGTTCATCTACACTGTAGGAATAAGGCAGCTTGGCCTTAAGTGCTGTAGCTCCATCCTATGAAACCCTGGGATCTGTAGTTTTTACAAGGCCCTTAGCCTTATCTGCCCAAGTGGGTTGGTGTCTCACAAAGCTATGCACCCCAGGACAAGATCCATGTTAATTAAAGTGGCATCAAACTGTGTTATTATTCTGCCATCTACAGGAATAAGGCAGTATGGCACCTCTTTTAAGTGCTGCAGCTCCATCCTATGAATCCTGGGATTTGTACTTTTACAATGTTAGCCTTCTCTGTCAAGGAATGCTGGTGCCTCACAAAGCTACAAATCCTAAGATTCTATAGGATGGAGCCGTGGCAGTCAAAGTGGCATCAAACTGCATTATTAATAAGGCAGTTTGGCACTACTTTTAAGTGCTGCATTTCCATTTTATGAACTGTGGGATTTGTAGTTTTACAAGGCCCCTTGCCTTCTCAGCCCTAGAGGGATGGTAAGCTACAAAATGCACAGTTCTGGAGAAAGGAGCCATAGCAATTAAAGAGATGTGAAATTGTTATTTTTGAGAGAGGAGATAGGGGTGTGCGATCTTCCAGTGTCATCCACTGGCCTTCCACAATTGTGCAAATCCCTAATTTAGCAGAAATACAGTCAAATGCTGTTATCCAGTATACCTGCAGTATCAATTCTTGTTGACCAAATGTAGTTTTCTGGCTGTGTGCCTTCAGGTCATAAGTCTTAACTTATGGTAAACCTAAGGCAAACCTAACATGGGGTTTTTCTGGGGCTGATTTGTCCAAGGTCACCCAGTGGGTTTCATGGCTGAGCAAGGAATCGAACCCTAGTCTCCAGAGTAATCCAACACTCAAACCACTATGCCATGCTGCCTCTTTAATGTAGTTTTGTTGTTGTGTGCCTTCAAGTCTTTTTCAACTTACCATGACCAACATCACTGGGTTTTCTTGGCATGTTTCTTAAAAGGGTGTTTGCCATTGCCATCCTCTGAGGCTGAGAGAGTGTGACTTCCCAGGGTCACCCAGTGGGTTTCCATGGCCAAATCAGAATTCGAATCCTGGTCTTCAGAGTCAGTAGTCCAAAGCTCAAACCACTACACCATGGTCATAATGTAGTTTTAGGTTAAAATACTTGGGCAGTTTTCCATAGGCCTCTTCTTATGGCTGATCCTTCTCTAGAAGCCCTGAGGTTTAATTATTGTTAGGACACGGATGGAATAGGGAGAGAGCCATTCAAAGGGAAGGTGCAAATTGACAAGGGTTGCCTTAATTGTCAACTAAAACCCGGGACAAAATGTAGGACAAAATCTAGACCAAACTGTAGGACAATTGCAGGACAAAACTCAGCCCAAAATGTAGGACGTTTAAGATTTTCTTAAATGTCCTACATTTTGGGCTGAATTTGTCCTGCAGTTGTCCTACAGTTTGGTCTAGATTTTGTCCTACATTTTGTCCCAGGTTTTAGTGGACAATTATGGCAACCCGCCATCCCCCAGTTAAAATTTTCCTTCATTCCCCAAATTTCTAGGATTGCAGTAATTTAAATCTAGAAATAGTTTAGGCATCTGAAGAAAAAGGGCAGGCAAAGTTATCAAGGGAATGCAAACACAATAAAAAAGTTGTGGGTGTGAATTATTTTCAGTGTCTAGAAATTTAATGGGGAGACAGGATTCTTAGTAGGGCAAATACTTCAAACCCCCCCCCCCAAAAAAAAAAACCTTGGCACAACATAACAAGTACAGGAGAATTTAATAATCTGTTTAGTCTGCTTGTATGGTGTTGTGTGCCTTCAAACTTTACCTGATTTATGGCAACCCTATGACCAACCTATCACAGGGTTTCTTTGGCAGAATTTATTCAGAGGGGGTTTCCCATTGCCTTCACCTGAGGCTGAGAGTGTATGACTATCACACTCCAAAATGAAAGGTCTGTCTCGCTTCCCACTCACTCCTGTTCTCCCAAAAGTTCTACAATTTCCACTATTTGTACTGTTCAAATGGTCTGCATGTTGCCCTCTTAGTGACTCTAATCTAATATTCATTAAACTTCCCAAAGTGCCACCAAGTGAACTTCTGTGTTTTCTACAGGAGAAGATCTTTTGCTGCATGGAGGAGCTTATGAAGAAGAGGGAGAAAATCTCGACACTTGAAATATGCACACTAAATGAGAGCGAACAGTTGCTTGTAAGTGCTACTTTTCCAGAACATGAACACATATTTTGACAAGCTTGCTGTTTATTGTCAGTTGTTTTTGGGGGGAGCACATTAAATAAGCTAATTAATAGTGCTCAATTACAGGAGGTATAAAAATAAATATAGGTGGGTGGAAATGCAAGGTGACTAGATATCCTAACTGTAAAATATAAGATATTAAAGAAAAATGTAGGACAAAACAAAAGATAAAAACATTAATAAAAATTCATGCTTCTTAATCATGTTCAAAATGGAAGAGATTTTGGAATTCCTCTTAGATAGAAGGTTGAAATGTAGGACATGTCCTGGGGAATGAGGGCATCTGGTCACCCTTGGAAGTGGCACATTTGCAGTACAGTCATAGAACAGGGGTAGGTAAAATAGTATAGTGTTCAAAGATAGGCAGTTACCTTTAAATTTTGGAAGGAATGTCATATAGAAGATGGAGAAATTTATTTTTCGCTGCTTCAGAGAAGAGAACCCGATCCAGTGGATTCAAATTACAGGAAAAGAGGGTCCACTGAATCATGAGCTGTTTTGTTTTGTTTGACTGCAATTGCTATTTAATTGTGGAACAGACAGCTTCAAAAGGTAGTGGATTTTCTTTCTTGGGAGGACTTTAAATTGAAGTTGGATGTACTTTAGTTGTATGTCTTCCTATATGGCAAGGGGTTGGATTAAATGGTCATTATGCTTCCTTCCAACTCTCGGAATCTATGATCCTATGATTCCACTTTAATTGCTATGACAATAACCTGTGGAATCCTGAGATTTGCAGTTTAGGGATGGGCATTTAGATTTTTTTTAGTCTCTAGCATCTCTCCAAACTACAAAGCATGGGGTTTCATAGGATCCAGCCAGTCATTGCACTTAAAGTGGAATCCATGTGTGATAATGGTAGTATTGCCAGATGCCCCTTATTATAAGGGATGTTCTTTATTTTAAAGTCAGAAAACTTGTCCCTTACAGGCCTGACAGGTGTCCTTCAGTGTAAGGCATGTCTCCTATCTAAAGGATGGAGAGCTTTTCCTTTCATATAGGTTGAATTTTGGATATCAGCCCTCCATAAAAACAAAAATATGGGTATCCTGGTAATTTGTGAATACACCTCTCCCTCCATATTCCCTGGGGTTAGGGGCACAGGACCCCAATGAATGTGGGAAAAGCACAAATAACAAAAACACTGTGTTTTTACGTGAGAGAACACCTCTCTAGGAATCTCTAGGTCCTCCAGTGCAACTCTGTGGTCAACACTTGACCATAGAATTGCGCTGGAGGAGCTACAAAAATACCTAGTGGAGTGTTCCCTCTAGGAATCTCTAGGTCCTTCAGTGCGACCTTTGGTTAAGGTTGACCATAGAGTTGTGCTGGAGGATCTAGATATTTGTAAAAAGAACATATGAATAAAATCATGACTAATCAAATCTGCAAAAGCTAAAGCCGCAAATGTGGAGGGACGAGTGTATATATTAATTTTACAGAATACCTGGCTAAATTAACTGAAATCAATATGTTTATTTTGGTAAATACAAACATAGTGGTTGTCACACTTACTGATTGTCAACCCTATGTTACAAATTTTGGCTGCCCCTAAGGTGACACTATCTGGCATTGGCAGTATTTGTTCAGACAGGGTTCCTCAGAGGCTGAGAGAGTGAAACGTGCCCAAGTTGAAGATTCAAACCCTGGTCTGTACAATCCTAATCCAATACCCAGAGCACTACACCATGCTAGTTTTGCACATGGAACAAGCTAAAGCCTGCAAATTTCCTTGTTACAGATCAAATTTGAAAAACCCTGGGTTATATCTGTTATATTCTAATGCTCTGGTGCAAAGGCCAGTTTGAAGAATACTGTATATATTCATGTATAAGTGCAGAAAGTTTAGTAAAAAAACTGACCCCAAAAACCTAGGTAATCTAATCCATGGATCGATGTAATCCTCTTTCTATTCCCTTACTGTAGCAGCAAACAAAAACGGCAAATCAAAGGACAGCAGACCAGTTAAAGAATCTACGCCATTTTCTACGAAAACTTGAGAGACAGCTACAAGACCAGGCGGCAGAAGTGGAGAAAGAGATTGTAACCAGAAGGGATGCGAAACTGGGCAAACTCTCTGAGGAACGTGCCTCTCTCAACAGCACCATCTCAGAACTGGCAAAGAAGAGTCAACAAACAGAGAGCAAACTTGTGCAAGTAAGAGTGTGGCAAAAGCAGCCCAGTCTCCTCTCTGGGCCAAGGTTGGATGTAACTTTTTGTGTATGTAAGCAAAGGGAAAAGTCTCAGCTTGTGGTGGAAGCCAGGGTATCGAGGCTTGATTCTTCTCACTAGATCATACCTGTAGGATTGTCTCCTCCAATATAATCTTCCTGGACACTCGGGTCCTCTGGAGGACAATTATTCCAAAGCCCTACATCATGGTTTGGGTCCAGGTTACCTACAGGATCACCACCCATGGAATCCGCCATGTATGTTCAAGTCCCCGGCAGACATTTACTCCAGTCCATAGGCTGTGGAATGATCTGCCAGAAGGGATTCAACAGCTGAATAATGTGAGATATAGTTTCTTAAGTACCAAATCAAATTTAATCAGGACAAAACAAGTGAAGCAACAACATCCAATTTTTTAATTACAGTCTTACAAGAAAGTGTGTGCTAGGCAAGTAGGCACACCCAAACTTCTGTCGGCATTTTTCCACCCCTGTGACTTTATTGGCTGAAGTCATCAAAATATACAACAGATTATGAATGCCTAAAATGAATAAATTATCTCCACCCCCGTTTACACCTCCCACCTACTCAAATTCCAAATCCCCTCACCATATTTACAGATCTCTTCTTAGGATATGCCTTTGGCTTGATTTTTAGCAAAAGTGAAATCTATGCAACTAACCAAAGCGTGAACTGTGATTTCATCCCAAAGTCTCATTAACTATTCATCGACCTCTTTTCCAGTGGGGCTCTGAGCCCTGAGGTCCAAAAACTTATTTTACAGGATGTGTGAATGTGTGGTGTGTATTTTAAAAACCACTTCTGTCTTTTTAAATTAGAGGTCCTTCTAAAGGTGAAACACTTAATTATATTTCTATTAGCTTCTCATATATATAGAATATATATATTACAGAAGATGCTCACAGTCCCTTCCCTTTTTTCCCCATAAGATGAATTTAGCTTTCCCCCAATACTATAGATTTACCCTACCCTCGGACTAATCACTTCCTCCAATACATTATATTTGTAGAACTATGGGATTAATTTTATGGGTTACCTGGAGAACTCGATGCCATGGACTGGGGACCCTTTGCTCTGTAGGGTGCTTCCCAAACTCTGTCCCCAGCCTTCCCTGGCAAAAGCGATTTGATTCCTCAGCTGTTGATTCAGCTGGAACCCCCCTCACCAACCCCCCCCCCCAATAAATATTTTGAGTTACTTTGCAGTGGTTGCAAACTCTCCTTCTTTGGATGAGAATCCCACATGCACTCATCATGCTGGCCAGAGCATTATGGGAGGTGTTGCCCAAAAGTGTAATGTTTCCAATCTCTGTTCTTTGGTTCATTGACTCTGAAGTCAGGTATGCACACAAGGATGTTGCTCAGTCCTTTGTTGCATTAAAGTGGCTCAACTGGCATACTATTGTCATTGCATCAAAAAGATTTTCTGATCACTGTAGCAAGCACTCAATTTCCTTTCCTCTCTCTTGTCCCTCTCCCTAGGATGTTGGAACTCTTTTACAGAGGTAAGTGGATCCTGGTTACTTTTTCCTTTACGATGCTTAGAGAAAGTCTGGAAGTGTCTGTTATGCTGGAGTCCCATCATTCACTGCTAAATATTTGGATACTCATTTATTATTTGTTCTTGTTGTTGTGTGCCTTCAAGTTGTCTCCAATTTACGACAACCCTAAGGCAAACTTATGTTTTTTTGTGGCAAGATTTGTTCAGAGGAGATTTGCCATTGCCTTCCCTGAGGCTGAGAGCATGTGACTTGCCCAAGGTGGGTTTGATGGCCAAGCTGGGAATTGAACCCTGGTCTCCAGTCATAGTCCAACACTCAAATCAGCACACCATGCTGGCTCTCAAATATATTATTATTTAAATTTTATTACAATATTTATAGCTTGCCCTCTATCAAAAGATCTTAGGGCGGCATAGAAATTGAACCAATACCAACACGTGAAAACAATTTTAAACAATAAAAATAATTTAAGTAGACTAAAAACATATTAATGAGTTGAAAGATATTAAAACAAGTTTTAAAACCCTATGGACAGCAAAGGCTTTAATAAATAGCTGTGTACAGTATTTGCTTGGTGCCTTCATGAAACCAACAATGGTGTCAATCGAATCTCTAATTGGGATTTGTGCCACTATGTACTTGAATTTTCTTCTCAGAAAGTTACTTTTTAAAAGCTGGTTGCAGTTTACAGGCCCAAATTATAGTTAAAACTTTAAAACAGAAACTCTTTTATTTCTTGTTTTATAAAAGTAACTAATCTAGACATTTGAATATACTAGCCAATAGTGCAAAAGGCATTCTTCTGTCTAGCCCATTTTTGTATCTACACTCACAAAATAGCACAAACTAGCACTTTAACTATATAATATCCTTCCTCCACCATTTAGTGTGGCCCCATCTCCATCACTATAAAATTAACTTAAACATTACAACTGTACCACAAAAGCAGTGACATTATCTGCCATTAAGATGCAGTTGTAAAGTAATGTCATTGTTCTTTAGTCCTTGAAATACATGGAATTAATTATTGGTAATCATTACATTTATTTCGCAACTAATTTCACCAATTATTTTCTCATTCCCAATAGAATAATCTGAAAAAATAAAGAAGTGAATCCAATGTTAGTCCTTAATAGAGTGAAACTACTGAACTCAAAGGGATTTAAGTTGTGACTAACATGTCCCAATAATTTCAATAGATCTACTTTAGATAGGCCTGACATTAGATTCAACCCCAAAATGTCATCTCTTGCATCATTTATTTTCAAAATCCCTTATTCTTACCATCCTTATTTTATACTATTCTCACTTGTTATGAGTCTACCATCTAATCTGCTGCTTACTTTGTCTTTATTGTATACTAGTCAATATTATTTTAGATATAATAATAATAATAATAATAATATAATCTAGATATTTTAATCATGTAATGTTGTTTTAGATTGTATGCTGCTTGGCCCTGATTTGACCCTTAGTGTGTAAAGCGCTGTGCAAACTTTACAGCACTCTATAAATAAATGTTAATAATAATAATAATAATAATAATAATAATAGCATCCCAAATATTTCTCTCTGCAAAGGCTATAGCATTCATTTACTAGCAATCAACTGGAGCGCACCTACCATGTTTAAAAAAGATGTGTCTATTTGATTTAATATACTATGGAGAAGAAGAGGATTTCCCCCAAAATTGTTGAAGGATTAACATTGGTTTCTCTCCATCAGGTGTGAAAACACTGAGGTTGCTACAGATCCCTTGACTTTTCCTGTGGAGCTGAAGTGGAGGAACTGGGACTTATTTGATTTCGTTCCCTTTCTGGAAAACGTCACAACTAAATTCAAAGGTAATGAGAAATAGCTGCAAATTCCATTTGTTTTTTCTATATGTGGGCATTGGAAGGCAGTTAATAAGCATAAATCGTCACTTTCTGTCATTTTCCTGGTTCCATTATGAACCCAGTAAGATTATCCCCTTCTCTTCCATTGATGTATTGCTTTGTTTCATAACAGGACTTGTTATGTTGGCACATTCTTACCTGTTTTCCCTTCTCTTCCTCAGACACTCTAATATCTGGACTCCATCTGAAGAAAGGTAAAATGCAGGATCTCATGAAAAAGACCAAATTTGAAGGAAGGGTGGGAGTAGGATGGGGGGGGGGGAGATTTTGTCAGAAAATGACATGTTTGTTTTTTGCAGGATAAGTGTGACTCCAAAGTTTGCTATGGCTTATGCATATAACATAGTATGATCATGCACCTGTAGTGCAGTGGCAACATTTTGATGTGCAAGCCCTCACTCCAAGGAGAGACAAAAATGCAAGTAGTTGTGTCGATCCACATCTATATACATGTATACACACAGACACACACACATCATAGTATGTGGCTGGGAAAATCCTTTTCCCTTCCAGAATTGCAGGTAAGCTCAGAGGGAACAGGGGAGCTTGAGTGGGAAGGAAAGCGATTTATCTGATCGTTTTGGCTAATCCTACAGTCCCAGTCCTTCATCCCTGTGATTGCTGACTTCACTGCAAGCCTGGTATGTAACAACAGGATCCCTAGTAGCAGAAAATGCTTCTGATGGTGGGAGTTTGGGAGGGGAACTACATCTTGCCTGCTGCCTTTCCTCCTCTAGACATGTAAGCCTAAGCTGAACATTTTGGGATGAAGACAGATGTATAATTCTTCATAGTAATCAAAACAGGCATGTGTGATGTAATCCATCTGAGAACACAACAAGAGACTTTGGTGCATTGGACCAAAGTCTCCAGTAGTCCAACATTATGTTTCCATATTGGCCAACCAGTTGAAATCTACAAGCAGGGCATGTGGCCACTAACATCTGCCCATTCAAATTCCCTAGCAACTGGTATTCAGGGGTAGATTTGACAGCTTACTTAACACATACATATTTTTGGAAGTCAAATGTTGGATCGAGTATTTGTCTACTTTCTTCCCTCATGACCTCAGAGTGCTAAGTATACTTATAAAAATATGTTTTATATAGATATAGATATTTATATATAATATAAAGATAAATATATAAAATACCATATTTTTGGCTTACAAGATGACTTTTATATTTATATTTATATATATAAAAATGTCTGTGTGTGTGTATAAAATAGAAGTATTTTGTTTAAACGTGAGTACAAGATATGTGTATCTGTGTATAAACTCTGTATGTATAAAATAGCATGTCTGTCTTTCTCCACCTGTACATTTCTTCTTGTTCTTAACTTGCCCTTGAGTCTGCCTCAACTCATGTCAACCCTGCTATCCCCTCCACCACTCTGCTCAGATCCTGTGGCCTCCTTGACTGAGTCTATCCTTCTGGTATGCGGTCCTTCTCTTTCTACTGCCCTCCACCTTTCCTAGCATGCTTGTCTTTTCTCATGAGTCATCTTTTTTCATGATGTGGCCAAAATATGACAGCCTCAATTTAGTCAGCTTGGCTTCCAAGGAGATTTCAAGCTTGATATACTCTAGGAACTATTTGTCTATCTTTTTGGTCATCCATGGTATCTTTAGCACTCTTCTCCAGCACCATATTTCAAGTTAATTACACACATCCTTCCACATTCGCTGGGGTTAGGGGTGAAGGGATACCATGAATGTGGAAAAACTGCAAATAACAAAAACACTGTTTTTATGGGAATCTCTAGGTCCTCCAGTGCAACTCTGTGGTCAACATCTGCCAGACATTCACCACAGAATTGTGCTGGAGGAGCTACAAATGTCTAGAGAAGTGTTATCTCTAGGAATCTCTAGGTGCTTCAGTGTGATTTTTGGGTAAATTGACCAATGTATTCCTAGAGAGAAGATATTAATAAAATCCATGAATAACCAAAGCTGCAAATGTGGAGGGAAGAGTGTAATTTTCTTTCTATCTGCTTTCTTCATTGTACCTTTGTCATATCCATACACGCTGGTGGAAAATATCATGGCTTGGGTGATTCTCACTTTGGTATTCAGTTTAATATCATTGCGCTTGTCACAGTTCTTTCATCGCTGCACTTCCCATTCCTAGTCTTCTTCTGATTTCTTGACTACAATCCCTGTTTTTATCAATGGCTGATCCAAGGTATGGAGAAAACTTCACTGTTTCAATCAACTTTTTTACCATTTTGAATAAGTTTCTCCTTGTTACCTTGTTAAATAAGGTTGTCATTCCGGTTGTGTAGCAGTTGTGTATGAAATGGTTTGCTGTGCTGTATTTCTTATCTTTTGTTACTAATTATGTTTTAAACACTTTATTCAACTGTTTTAACCATGGGTTTTATTTAACTGTTTTAACAATGAGTTTTTTAACAATACTTTTAATAATAATAATACTAAAAATAATTCTTACCCACCTCTCCCCATCGGTTGAGGCAGATAACAACAAATCAACAATGAACATAAATTAAAACAAATTAAAACATGCAACAGTTTAAAAGGGCAAATAAGGCATACATATTTTAAACAGTCCACAATTAAAATTAATCATCTGATTTCACAATTTAAAAATCACCTCTCAGCTTCTTCCCTCCTTACTTTCTCATGTAACACAGCCTAATGACTGATTTATTGGTATCTTTTTGGCTTTGCATCGTCTAATGCTCTTTGAAATGTAGAATGTAAATTTTATAATAAATAAAAGCATGGTATTTTTATGAAAAGTCTCTCCTCCCCCCAGCAACATTTTATGAAACTTTCAAAAATAAATGAGTCCCCATCCCATCTATCATAACACTCTACTCCTTAATCAATTTAGATTTATAAAGCATGAATTATACAATCTATTTCAAATATACAGAAATTTGAAAAAAGTAGTAATCATGAGAAAAGGAAAATTTAATATTTAGGTATTAATTGTAAAATAAGTATCCCATTTTGAGAGAAAGGTAGAATATAAGTACAATTAACGAAGTAACTAAATAAAAATAAACATAGTACACAATGAGAGAGAGATATATTCCATTATTGTCTTCAAAATATAATCTTGTCTTGACTTCTGCTCAAAATGGTACAATGACTTGGTGTGACTATTAAAGGTCCTCAACATCTTTCCCCCTAATGTTTTACAAGCTCAGGATGGGGCTTCTAATGTTATTTTTGTTGAAGAATGTGTAGTAAAATCAGAAAACTAGCAAGTAGTCCTCTAATCACCAAAGGAGTCCATGAGAGATCTGCTGGTTTTAGAAGGAATATGAATCTTCTGCTGCATTTAGGTCTGGAGAAAGGTGAACATGAGAAACTGAATGCCCCACCTGATTCTTCTTTTTTTCCCTTTCTTGACTCAACAGCCACCATCACTCTGGATCCGAACACTGCAAATCCCCAGCTCGTCCTGTCCGAAGACCTTAAGGGTGCCTATGCCGGAGAGGCCATTCAAGATCTGCCTAATCACCCTGACAGATTTGACACATTGCCATATCTGTTAGGACGTGAGAGATTTACAACCGGCAGGCATTTCTGGGATGTGCATGTGGGAGGTGAAGGAGACTGGTCTGTGGGGCTAGCCAGGCAATCAGTAAGGCGAAAGGGTGCCAATGATGCCAATGGATGCACTCCTGAGGCAGGAATCTGGGATGTAGGGAAGTGGGGTAGAACGTACTGTTCTGCCTACTCTTTTCTTAACCCTCTGCCTCGGGGTGCAGTGCTGAAGAGGATCCGGGTGTGCCTGAACTGCACTGGGGAGCAGCTAACTTTCCATGATGCTGACACAGGAACCCTCCTCTGTGCATATTCAGCAGTCCCATTCTCTGAGGACACCCTTCTCCCTTACTTTTCATTGGCAGAAAAAGCCCACGTGGCAGTCTGTCCTTAAGGCTGTCACGTGTAGGTTTGCCACATGCCCTGGCATGCCCCCTGCAATTGCCCTTCCATTAATTTAATGGAGGCCAGATTTGATCATTATGGCTTGGCTACAAGTTTTGGGGTACCCTGTAAAGGGGAGCACCCCTGTAATGACCCTGCAAGGGCTCTCAGTCTAGGTTCTAGGAAGAGTTAACACAGGGAAGATGGTTCATGCTGGCCAGTGGGAGGTATGGAAATGGAAAGACGAAACTCCCACTTGGTTCTGTGAGCCAAGAGAAGCTTCTGTGGGGGTTTGGAGAGAAAGACCTGAAGTGTAAGCAGGTACTAATTGCTTAGGACTGAGCAAGGGAAAAGTCCTGAGAAGGATAATAGGAAGACAGGTAGGTTAATGGGTTAGGTTCCTAAGTCTTTGGAAAAGGGAATGGACGACACTGTTGGCAACAGGAGGAGTTGGACATTTTTAAAATATATATAGAAACGCTTTACCTGTGGTTATTTATTTATTTACTTATTTACCTTTTTAGCAACCGGGGGAGGGGGATAATTGAAAAATCTGTTTTTTAAACTATTGGACTTGTTATATATTACAGTTTTTTACCATGTAATTTCCCTATTTATTTATTTATTAAAGCATTCACTTTTCTTAATTGCCTGATTGATTTCTTAAGGGAGAGTGAAAGGGAAGCTCTGGTCACATGCCTCTATGGCCAGGACTACCAGGAACCCAACAAATGTTTGTATTCCCAATAGACATGAGAGAGAGGGGGAGGATGTTGAGGTCTGACACCCTCCGAAACCCGAGGAGGATTAAATATCCAAAGTAGGGCTTGGTGGCAGCACCAAGCCCAAATACTAATACAGCCAACATAACTCTGGATCCGAACGCTGCGAATCCCCAGCTTGTCCTGTCCGAGGACCTTAAGGGTGCCTATGCCGGAGAGGACATTCAAGATCTGCCTAATCACCCTGACAGATTTGACACATTGCCATATGTGTTAGGACGTGAGCGATTTACAACCGTCACGCATTTGGGATGTGCATGTGGGAGGTGAAGGAGACTGGTCTGTGGGGCTAGCCAGGCAGTCAGTAAGGAGAAAGGGTGCCAATGATGCCAATAAATGTACTCCTGAGGCAGGGATCTGGGATGTAGCGAAGTGGGGTAGAACGTACTGTTCTGCCTACTCTTTTCTTAACCCCAAATACTAAATAAAACATTGAATGGATAATCTGGCCAAGTGCAAAAAGAGCAGGCCTTGTAAAGCAGAAAGCATGCCTGTTGTCCTTTCTCCCATTTCAGAGGGTAGCTCAATTCCTATAACAAATAACATTTCTACCCAATCCTGTTTTTTTATATATCCTCTCTAGCCTTCACTAGGGCTTTGCACAGGCCAAAAGACCCATCCCCTCCACTAGTTCTGGCATCAACCTGTTTGGATGATGCATGTCCAAAACCCTTGATTCTGGTGCAAGCTGCCTGTATAGCATATGGCCTATGCTGCACCAGAACTAGAATAAAGCAAGTTTACAACTGATTTTCTGCTGTTCCCATGCCATGATGGCTTTGTGCATGTATGTCCTACCAGGCCACCCAACATATCTGCTGGTTGCTCATTGTGAGGACAGAATGAAGGACCCAGCATGTCACCATTACTGGGCGCCTCATTCTTACCTCCGAAGTGAAGGAACCTGCTTTTACCAGGCAGTATTCCTTAACAGACAGTGGCCCATTCATAGCCTTAGAACTGTTATCTGCTGTTCTAAGCCAGGAATGAGCAAAGTTGTTGGGACTGCAAATCTCAGTAATGGGAATAGCAATCAAATAATATTACATTGGAACATATTTTTGTGACCAATTATTATGTGCGTGTGCCTATGACCCACAATAACATTTTAACAATATAAATACAACTAACATTTTTAACATTATAAGTGTAACATTATCACTACAGCAAAAAACAAAAAAACAAAAAACAACCAACCTTATAACTGAATGACAACCATAATGTCTTTTATATCTATAATGCTTGTGCCAATGTCTGTATATAACTATAGCACCATCCTTCCATCAGTGACTATGTTTGTGGAAGTCTTGTAAACAGTCTTTTAACCAATAATCATTGGTTAAAGCATCCACAGAGGTAAATGACTCAAGGAGTGGTACAATGGATCAAGTGGAAATCAATAAATCCTCCTATTGTAGAAGTCTTTCAAGTAGCACATAAACCAAAACAGCACGCTGAAGCATCCAAAAGCAGCAAGGTGAGCAGCTTGCTAGTGGAACATTGCAGTTAGTCAAGTAGATGTTTGTGGTTGTTGTTTCATGGCTGAGCAAGAAATTGAATCCTGGTCTCCAGAGTCACAGTCCAACACTTAAACCACTATGCTATGCTGGTTCTCTTAATGGAGTACAGTAGTAAATCATTGGTGAAGTAGTTCTTCCCAAGGTAGTTATTGAACTGTTTCATTCTCATGGATGACTTCCGCAGCTCATGGCAAAAGCATTCAACATTCTGTTTAAACAATAACACCACACAATCATAAGAAATCATGCTAATACCTATGACCAAATCAACATCTGTAATTCCATTTGCTTACCAATAAGGTGCTATTGCTCTGATGTTTTTCTCCCTTGTAGAACACTTGCAGATAGTTCAGGTAACATTACAAAAACTAGGAAGGTTTTATATTCCTGTCCTAATTGCTAATCAGGGTTCAGGCTCTAGGCACATGTAGGCAATCATACTTCAGATTTTAAAGCTAGTCCTCCTTAAAGTGAAATGACTCCCCTCACTGACTTTTCTATAGGAAATGCTGATACTGGACATTTGTATTCAAACCATAGTTGTTTTTTAAAACAGATCCAAAAGGCCTCATGATGAAGCAGGCATAAATGATTATCTCTGTGTGTGTTGTGGCACTACGTCTGACACACATGCGCACGCACACACACACAAAGATAATCTGATAGTACCCAAGGTGATGCAATGTTCCCCTAAAGTTGAATTCAAAGTTTTATTTCGGATTCTACTCTTGTGTTCACTAGTTCTTACCGATACCTCTCTCCAATTTTGGCCCACATACAGTAGATGACAAGGGCATATAGTTACATAAATCACATTGGCCATCTGACAGCTTGAGTAATTTCTTAGTTTAATAGACTTATTCAAAGTTGAATGTTGAAATGTCTTTATTGTAAGTGACTGAGCACAACATTTATACCTGCCATAGCAGAAGTGGCCACTAAGAGTAGGAACCAATTTTGTAATATGTTGAAATTGCTGTGTACTAAAAGATCTTTCAGGAGCCAATATGGCATAGCAGTTTGAGTGCTGGACTAAGACTCTGGAGACCAGGGGCCAAATCCCACTTTGGACATGTAAACCCACTGGGTGACCATGGGCAAGTCACACTTTCTCAACCCCAGGATAGGGTCGCCATAAGTCAGAAAAGACTTGACGGCACATAACAACAAAAGTTCTTTTAAGCTAGAGGTCCTATGCTGAGCTGTAACCAGAAGTTGCAAACATCCTGGTATCCCACTCAAAATATGCCAGTATTTCAAAATAATCTTCCTAATTCAATGTATTGTATAAGGCGCCAAATTATTATTTCCTTATTATTGTTGTTAAATGGAATGAATAAACCACTCCTGGATCTTAAAAGGGCTCTATGAAAACTAAAAGACTGTGTGATCATTTGTCTGGGATATCCCCTTTTAGTTAGTTTGGTATCCAATAATCTTGAGCTTGTCTGTGAGCTTGTGATAAGTTCTGATCTACAAATGTTGACCATTAACAAACCATGATACCCAAAAATGGAATTTTTCAATTACTAAACTGAGTGGCAAACTTGATGTGTAGGTAAAAACCATTTATCCACTCCATGCGGGAAGGGAAGGCAAGGAAGCACCATTCCATTAGTAACACAAAAATATATATTTTTGATATACTTTTTTGTGTTGCTAATAGAATACCTTCTGAACTGACAACAACACAACTCTAGACAAAATGTCAGCCTGTGACTAACATTGTCACCCTTCCCCCGTAAGGTTTTTAAAGACCTTTATATAATGTACATTTTGGTTGGTCCAATAAAGGTATCACTGATTCGTGGCTTTGGGGTGTTATTATGCTTTGCTACATGGCCAAAACAGCAACACCTGGATGTGATTTCTATGAGTGTAAGGGTTGCCAGGTGAAATAAAATGCACAACCAGGCAATAACCAACAGCTGCTGAAATTCCTTTTTACACAGCCATTAAATGGATGGAAGCCCTGCTCCTAGCAACCTTAATGAGTATATCCTCACTGAACAGTTATAGCACTTTGATCCCCTTTTCACTTATTAAACAAAGTATCTTTATTATAATTTATACCATATACATGGTAACCCACAATACAACACAACGTGTTTAACATGCTTAAAAGCATGCAAGCGAACAAAATTTTATTATATACTACTGCTTCTTTGTGATCTCTGTGTATCACACAATTGGCTTTACTTGAGAATAGAATACTATTTTAACTGACAATTGCAACAACTTGATAAAATATAGGCCTGTGGTCATATTATTTTTCTTTCTGCTATATGATTTTGAACATTTTTGCATGATGCAAATGCTACATTTTGGGGCCAGAAGAGGCAGTCCCCTCTAATTCTGTTTATCCTCTTTCCTCTCCCCACAGCAGCCAATGTGACTCAAACACAGCTCATCCCCAGCTTGCCCTGTCTTGCTCAGCCATCCTGAAAGATTTGACCCATGGCCTTGCATGTAGGGATGTGAGGGATTCACAACAGATATTTCTGGGAGGTCTTTGCAAAAGGCGTGAGAGAATGGTCCATGGGGGGTGGCACGAAAGTTGAAAAGGCAGGTTCCCCTTAGGCCCAAAGGAAGGGATCTGGGAAAGAGGGAAGTGGACTGGAGGGTGCCATGCCTCAGACTCCCTTGCTGACACTCCTTTGGCTCAGAGGGAGATCATGAGGATCTGAGTGTTCTCAGTGGCCATCATCTTCCCCTGCCTTTACATGATGGAAAATGACCACCTGACACTCTCTTCTTCAGGCCTGTGCTATGATCATCCTAAACTAGGAGGGATATTACACCATAGAAATCATGCTGTTTGACACCGCTTTAACTGCCATGGCTCCATCCTACAGAATCCTGGGACTTTTATTTTTGTGAGGCACCAGTACTCTTTGGCAGAGGAGGCTAAAGGTCTTGTAAAACTACAAGTCCTAAGATTCCATAGGATAGAGCTACAGCACTTAAAGCGGCGTACACTTGTCCCTCCACATTTGCTGCTTTGGATTTTGCAGATTTGATTATTCATGGATTTTATTAATATGTTATCTCTAGGAATATCTAGGTTTTCCAGCGCAACTCTAAGGTCAATGTTAACCTAAAGTCACACTGAAAGACCTAGAGATTCTTAGACAGAACACTCCACTAGGCCTTTGTAGCTCCTCCGGCACAATTCTATGGTCAATGTCTGGAGGACCTAGAGATTCCTAGAGAGGTGTCCTCTCAGGTAAAAACATAGTTTTTTTGTTATTTGTGGTTTTTCCCACATTCATCGGGGTCCTGTGCCCCTAAACCCAGCGAAAGTGGAGGGACGAGCGTATTATTTCTACAGTACAGATGCACCACTTGCCCACTGTCCTGGATGTGACTACCCAAACTGTCTTCTCAGTTGCATTTCAGTTTAAGTACAGCTGTCAGTCTACAAGAATTTTATACGCCCAAAATTAAACCCAGGTTCTCTTTGGTAACTGTGGGCCGGAACAGACAGGCCAAAATAAAGCTGCTTTGGGTCACTTTGGAGGTAAGCTGTTTAAATGAAACACGCATCTTAAGAGGCAGAAGCTGCACCAATGAGAGAGAGAGAGAGAGAGAGCACAGTCTAGTGGTTTGAATGCTGGACTACAACTCTGGAAACCAGGGTTTAATTCCCAGTTTGACCATGAAACCTACTGCGTGATCTTGGGCAAGAAGTCACACTCTCTCAGCCTCAGGGGAAGGCAATGACAAATCTCTTCTGAACATATCTTGCCAGGAAAACCCCATGGTAGGGTTGCTTTAGGGTTGTTTTAGGGTTGCCATAAGTTGGAAACAACTTGAACGCACACAACAACACGCATCAAGAACAAGCATGAAAAAAAGGTTTGTGTGCATTGAACCATCAGAAAGCAAAGGTGTAACTGTCAAACCCTGTATTGTATTTGAACCCTAGATTCGAACCTTGGTCTCCATGGTCAAACTGCTACACAACCAGGGTGACCAGACATCCTCCTTTTCCAGGACATGTCCTACATTTCAGCCTTCTGTCCAGGAGGAATTTCAAAACGTCCTCCATTTTGAGCATCACTAAGAAGCAGAAATTTATATTTGCATGTTTTTAGCTTTTACTTTGTTATGTCTTACATTTTTCTTGAGTGCCCTACACTTTGCAGTGCCTTGTTCGCCTTTGCATTTATGACACCTGTTCACCCTGAGCGGCCCAACAAACTACAAATCCCAGAATTCTACAGCATGGCGCCACCGCTGTCAAAGTGGTATCAAACCGGATTATTTTTGCAGGGCGGTTGCAGCCTCAATCTAGGATGACTAGAGATACTCCTAACCACGAAGGATAAGCAAAGCACCGCAAAACGGAGGACATTAAAGAAAAATGTAGGCAGCAGCAGAGTGGGAGATCTAGATTCCCCTCCTTCCCCAAGTACGCCTTAAGATGTATTTATTTAGAAGGTGAAGGGGTGGCGGTTTCTTTGTGGGAGCTCCTTCCTAGGCCAAAGGGGGAATCGAGACACCCGGGCTGCCTCTGCACTGCAGAAATAATCCAGTTTGACACCACTTTAACTACCATAGCTCCACGCGATGGAATTACAATTTTAAAGAACATCATGAAAGACCAGTCTCTTCCACTAGGCTTATCCAGACGATTTTTTGGATTGTGATTTAGCTTTAATATGTGTATACCTTCCCCTTTTAAAAAGACTGATGCGTATTTTAACTGATGTGTGTCTGTTAATTGTGGTTTGTGGGAAGAAGTTATTGTTATGGTAACTGTGGTAAGAAACAATAACAACAGCAATTCCATAACAATTATTACTATTATTATATACCATAACAACTAATTATTATTATTATTATTACTATATAGTGCCATTGATGTACATGGTGCAGTGTTACATGGTAACTGTGGTAAGAAACAATAACAGCTACTATTATTATTTACAATAGCTATTATTATTATTATTTACAATTATTATTATTATTATTATTATTATTATTATTATTTAGTGCCATTGATGTACATGGTGCAATGTTGCATGGTGACTGTGGTAAGAAACAATAATAACTATTATTATTATTATTATTATTATATACAATAACTTATTACTACTACTATTATTATTATTATTTAGTGCCATCAATGCCCATGGTGCTTTACGACAGAATAAAACACTTAGAACTTTACCAATAAATACAAAAATACAGTGCTAAAAATGCAGCAGTAAAATACAATAGAAAATCTGGGAATTGTAGTTTCTTGTGGCCCCAGAGCTGTTTTTCTGACATAGAGGGCTCACAGAACTACAGTTCCCAGGATTCTCCTAGCACTGAGCCAGGGGGGGCAGTTAAAGCGGTCTCAAACTGGGTTGTTTCTGCAGTGTGGATGCATTGTTTGCATTATGAAAAGGGAGGCGGGGAGGGAGGAGAAGGAGATACAAGGCAGCGCCCCTGTTGCAACTATTCCGTCTACAGGAGACATTTATCAGGGAATAATAATAATAATAATAATAATAATAAATGATTTATCACTAGGAATCCGGGCGGGTTACAACAGTAAAAATGCATTAAAAATATATTCCCCCAGCAATTGTTAACCCTGGCCTATGTTTGCTCCGAATTGGTGCTTCTGTTTGCCTTTCCACACAACAATCCGATTAATATATGTCTCTCTCTACACACACACACACACACACACACACACACACACACACACACACAGGGAGGTTAACAAAGAATGGTGCAAAGTCTAATAAGAACAGCTTTAATAATAATAATAATAATAATAATAATAGGATTTATTTATATGCTGCCCAGTCACTGGGAATCCGGGCGGCTTACAACAGAGAGGATAATATAATAGATAATAGTAAATAAAAAATACTTTTGCACCATTCTTTATTAATCAACCTACATGTGTGTGTCTATATATTTATGTATATGTATATATGTATGTGTGTGTGTGTGTGTATATATATATACACGCACACAGCCTATACACACACATATATACACACATACATATGTGTTTGGATATAGAGATTAGCATGTGTGTGTGTATATATGTGTATGTGTATATATAGCTGTGTATCTGTATATGTGTGCGTATATCTGTGTGTGTGTGTGTGTGTAAAATACTATCGTCATATCATCATCATCATCATCATCTCTTGCTCACTTCTCCCTATGGAAGGGAGACAAAACAAAATGGACGATTAGGCATTAATAGAGAGAAGAGTGACGATGATCACATAACGCGAACGGCGAATAACGACGACGCTGTTACTGCGGCGCGTGAGGGAGGGAGGGAAGGGGCGCATCACGTGACTTTCTTTTCCAACCAAATCATCATCATCATCATAACAATGTGCAATAAAATGGCGGCTCCCTCTCTTGTGTAACGCTCCCGTCTTTTGTGTGTGTGTGAAGTGTTTTATAATCCCCTTCCTTCTCTCTCCTGTGACACACAATGTGCTTATTATTATTATTATTAAGGAGGCCTGCTGGAGCTGCGTATGCCCGCTTCCTGCCTCCTTTCAGACGAAGCGCCCTTAAGGCGGGATGGCTCTGGATGGGGAGCGCTTCCAGGCCTGGAAGCAGCACTAGGGCCCCTGTCTCTCTTGGTCCTCCTCCTCCTCCTCCTCCTCAGTCAGGGCTCCATTTGCCAGGCTGCCTTTGAGAGGGAAAGAGAGACAGAGACCTCTGAGGCTGAGGAGGAGCAGGAAGCTGGCCATCCCTACCCCTGGAAGAAGAGGGAGAGAGAGATATAGATATAGATGTATGTGGTAAGAAGGAGAAGGAGAGCAGCAATGCAGGAACACAGCAGCAGCGACAAAGGAAGAAGAAGAAGAGGGAGGAGGAGGGTTCAGCTTCAGAGAAAATGGCGACTGGGGGAATAAAATGAGGCAGGACGTTTGCACAATAAAAATAGGGTCTGTCTGGAAGGAGCTCAGGTCTTTGAGGAAAGAAGCAGCTCTTCTGTGTTATTCCTTTAAAATGTAGATCATTTTGGTTTGGGAAGGAGGTTATTTGTCTTGGGCAACAAGGAGAAAGAGTGGTATTGAAAAAATATGAAGCAGGACGTTTGCACAATAAATATGTCCGTCTGGAAGCAGCTCTGGATATAGCAAAATATCTTTGAGGAAAGAAGCAGCTCTTGTGTATTATTCTTTAAAATAGATATCACTGGTTTGGATTATTTGGTTTTGGGAATGGGAAAGGAGAGAGTGATACCAAAAAATATGAAGCAGGACGTTTGCACAATAAAATATGTCCGTCTGGCACAAAATTAAAACAGAATGGAGGAAAGAAGCAGCCCTTGTTTCTTATTCTTTTAAAAATGTAATAACTGGGTTGGATTATTTGGTTTAGAGACGGAAAAGGGGGGTGCAATGGATAAAAAAGGGGCAGGACGTTTGCACAATAAAAATGTCTGTCTGGAAGGACCTCTGTCCACAAATGGGGAAACATTGAGCAAAAAGGCAAGTGCCATTTCTTATTCTTTGAAAGGGGCTCTCACTCTGGTTTGTATGTTTTGGTTTAGAGATGGGGAAGGAGAGGGTGGTATCTATGGGGGAAACAATAATGAGGCAGGATGTTTGCACAATAAAAATGTCAGTCTGGAAGGAGCTCTGGGCACAGAGGGAAACCTCTTTCAGGAAAGAAGCAGCTATTATTGCTTCTTTCCCCCCCAAAAAATAAATCACTTGGTTGGATATTTTGATTTTTTGGGATGGTAAAGAAGAAGGTGGTGTGGGAAAAAATGTGGCAGGAGGTTTGCAGAGTAAAATATGTCCATCTGGAAGGAGCTCTGTGAACAGGGGGGAAATACTTGAGGGGGGAAAAGGCAAGTCCTATTTCTTATTCTTTAAAAAAGGATCAACCTGGCTTGGATTGTTTGGTTTGAGGATGAGAAAGGAGAGAGGTATGTATGGGGGAAAATAATGAGGCAGGATGTTTGCACAATATAAAATGGCCGTCTGGAAGCCCCTCTGTGCCCAGAGAGAAACATCACTGAGAAAAGAAAAAGGTCCTGTTTCTTATTTGCTTTTTAAAAATCACTTTTTTGGAGGGGGATTTGATTTGGGGATGGGAAAGGAAAGGGACTGTGGGAAAAATAATGAGGCAGGACGTTTGCACAATAAAAATAGCTGTATGGACAAAGGAAAAAAGCATAATTCAGGAAAGGAGATGCTCTTGTTTATTATCCTTTACAAATATATCACTCTGGCTTGGATTTTTTTGGCTTGGAGAGGGGAAGGAAAAATGATGCAGGACATTTGCACAATAAAAAAAAGTCCATCTGCACAGAAAAAAAATATCCATGAGAAAATAGGAAGCTCTTGTTGCTTATTTTGTAAAAAAATTACTCTGGGTTGGATTTTTAGTTTGGAAATGGGAAAGGAGAGAGCGGTATGGAAAAATAATGAGGCTGGACGTTTGCACAATAAAAATCTCCGTCTGGAAGGAGCTATGCGAACAGAGAAAACATAGTTCAGGAAAGAAGGAGCTCCTGTTTTTTGTTTTTAATTTGGCTTGGGGATGGGAAGGAGAGGGTACCCCTTATTTGTTAAAAACATAAATGGCTTGGATTTTTAGCTTGGGGATAGGTACTGTGGGGGGAAATGAGGCAGGATGTTTGCATGGTAAAAGTCTCCATCTGGAAGACTCTCTGCATAGAAAAGCCTATCATTTCTCTTGTTAAAAATATCACATTGACTCAGATTTTCATCTTGGGATTGGAAAGGAGAGGGGAGCCTTGACAGCCCCCATACGGGTTGCCTTCAGCTGTGAGGCAGAAGCTGCCACCCCCTGCCCAGTTAACAAGGAGAAGGCCTATATGAAATTGCCAGGGACTGAGAAACTTTGGGATTACACTTCCCAGAATCCACAGCCATTATGGCATTTGGCTGGGGATGGCCTAAGAAAGTTAGGTTTCCCAAATGGTAAGTTGATGAGACTGCAAGGTTGTTTTGGATGTAACTGATTAACCTTTCTTGAGGGCCTTCTGCAGTAAATTTGCTTGTTTTCTGTAAATGAAATGTTTACTTGAATGTGGTTAAATTGGCTCATCCAGGCAGGACTGTCGAAACCTTGGGAATTCTGCATGCAAGTGTATGGGATCTCTCTCTCTCTCTCTTACTTAAACCCATGCACACACAGCCACTGAGTGCCATGAAGATAGGCAAACTTGTACTTTCCAGTTATACTGGAGTACAGTCCCATAAATGCTTGATAATTAGCTGGAGCTTATAGGAGATGTGCAGATTCTTTGCTGTGGTTTTTAAATTGTAAGCACTAGCCAAGAGAGCACCAACAGAACACCAGCAAGCAAATCTGTTGCTTCAGCTGGATATGACAATGGAGGCAGCAAAAATAGACAAGGACGGCGGCCATTTGGGTTTTATGCTGAGCTCAGTGATAAAACCTGATAAAAGGTGTATGGGAGGGATGTTGGTATCAGGTTGTTTCCCACATTCTGAAGTACACTCTGTATCCACAAGGAATTTTTTTTAAGTCATTTGATTTTAAAAAAAGCTGGTTTAAACCACCCAACCCTGGGGGCTATACACCTATCATTTACTCTCCTGAAAACCTGGGAGCACTTGTCTGAGACAAGGCACCATCTCTGTAGAATTGAACGGGTACAAACACACTCATGTTGTTGATAATGGTGTGCAAGCGATGTCACAATTAGTGTGGTTCTGACTTTGTCATCTTTTCAATTGCAGGTCAACACATGTCCCACCCTCCGCTGAAGCTGTTCCAAGAAAGGAAACAAATAGCCACCATTTGAAACTAGAGAAAAAATTAAGGCTGTAGTTCTCATGCTTCAAGGAGAGGTCGCCATGGCATCTGGGGTTCCTGTCAAGGAGCTGAGTCGGGAAGCCACTTGTCTCATTTGCTTGGAGTACTTCAAAGACACGGTCATAATTGAAGCTTGTGGGCACCATTTCTGCAAAGCTTGCCTCACTCGATACAATGGGGAATGCAGTACGAAGGCTACCTGCCCACAGTGCAGTGGAAGAATTCAGCAAAGCAACTTCAAGCTAAGCTGGCAGCTGTCAAATATAAATGTTGTTAAACTTGAGGAGGCAGAGAAAACAGATGGGATGGTTGTGTGCAAAGAGGAGGAGATTCCCATTGCCTTGGGGTACGACAGGCCGAGGGAGTTTCCGGATCTTGGTGAGTTTCCTATGGATGAGACCTCCCAAGAGCTTAAGGTAAGAGCACTGTATATTCCATACAGTTATTCTCACCATATTCTAGTGAGCAATCTTCCTCCAGTCAAGTATTTTCCAAATATACTGGAGTACAGTTCTTCTGAGATACTGAACTGTCAGTATTAATCAAGAAATGTGTGCATGGATGACCTCCTCTGCCCTAGTACCTAGACAATGATAGGCAGGGTGGGTCTATACTGGCCAAAATACTCCGGATTGCTCCTGGAGTATTCTGGTCCTGGAGTTGTCCAAATTCTCCCCGTTACTTCTGTACTCCGGAGTGACTCTGGGTAGTTGTCCTCTTGTGCTCCCCAGCACTGGCGGCATGAGTTACTCCCTCTGACATTGAAAACACAGTGGTCACATAGCTGGGCACCTTGTGGTGACCTCAGAGGAAGTGACTTATTTTATTTGTTGTGGCAGTGGTGCCATGCTGCACAGCAGGATGCTGTGTAAATAACTGCAAAGCTTGCCTCACTCGATACATCATTGTGAAGTTCTGGATTTTTCTGGAAGATCCAAAGCAAAAGGTAAGTTAATTCAAACTGGTTTTAGGGAGGAATGGCCTGGATTTGATGTAGAACTGACCTTCCCTTGTAAAGACAGTCCACAGTAGAACCAGGGCTTTGGCCCTGCCCTGTGAGGACAAGTCATGGCGAGGCCAAGGGAAAATGGGTTTATATGGCCTGTATAGACATACCTACATGGTGTAGTGGCTTATGCATTGGCCTGTGACTTTGGACATCATAGTTTGAATCCCAGCTCAGCTATGGAAACTTGCTGGGTGACCTTGGGCAAGTCACACTCCCTCAGACTCAGAATGGCAGGGGCAAACCCCCTCTGAAGATGTAAGATGAATGAGTGAGTTCTGATGCAAACCCAGAGCTGAAGAACCGAAGAACCAAGGAACTGTGCTTTAAACATAGCTAAATGACCAAACAAGATGGTTCTGCGCAAAGCATTGATGTGACGAAGGTATTTGGCAACCGAGGCGAGGAAAGTCTGAAAACTTGGAAGCTGAAGCGGGGTGCCGTCCAGGTGTGACAAACCATGACCGGGAAGAACCTTATCTCCTGAGTCGCCATGATGAGGAACTGACAGGACAATGGAGGACTTTGAACAGAACGAGTTGCTTTGAACACGGACTGATCTGAACAACCTGTCTCTCCTCCCAAAAGAAGAAGTTGAGTAATGGGCTGCAATATTGCAAGACTTCAGCAGCCAAAAGCCAGAGAGAAGAAAAAGTATAAAGACCCTGGACTTTCATCTCCATTTTGTTGGCACCAACCACGGCAACGGTGTCATCCCCAGCCTTCGAGAACAACTGATCAGTGTTCGGCGGAAGGAAAGTGTGTGTGAGTATTGTATGAATGTGAGAGTGAAAGAGCTCTTGATAATCAATGTTTGTGTTACTTGTGTGATTCAATAAATGTTACATGCATGGTGTTTAAAACCAAATTTGGTGTCTCAATGTCTTTCTCAGCCTCCCTGTGAATAGGTCCACGGAGGGAGAGGTTCTCATCACACGCTCTCAGGATAAACAGGTTGCCCTTACAATCTTGGGCATAACAAAGAAACTTGCCAAGAGAACCCCATGATAGGTTTGCCTTACGGTTGCCATAAATCAGAAACTACTTGTGGCACACAACAAAATATACCTGTAGATTCATGAAACTTAGTATACCTACCAAAGGAAACCTATGGTGTATGCCTTAAGGCTGTTGTTTTTAATGATTAATGTTAATGCATTTTCATCTGTCTGTAACCTGTAGTACCATCTTAATTCACTAGATGGAAGACTGCTTTAAGTGGGGAAGAGGAAACTGCAATCAGAGTAAGCGTTTTCATTTTTGCAATTAGCAGCTGCGCTTATGCAAGAGATATTAGTGGATGAACAATATATAGGGAGGGTGACTGCTCTTTGCCTGAGTGAAAGAAAGAGGGACGGGTGGGTGAAGAGAGGAGAGAGCACCAGAATTATTACCTGAATTGGTAAAGCGAGAAAAAGACCAGGAAGGAGTGGCAGTTGAGGATTAAGTCATAGGTAAGCCCTAAAAAGTTGGTTACGTCTGTTAGCATGATTGATAGAATATGAAGATACAATGTTGTAATAGCAAAGTACAAAACCACTATAAATATTGACCCCTTAAATTCATAGGCAAAGTATGTTATAGCAACAATGCCTCTAGATTGTTTCTCATTGAAAGCAGTTGAAAAGACTTTCTGTCCTCTTGCATGTCTTCTAGAACCTGGTATTTGGTACAATAATGAAAGTTTAAGAGATATCTAAAATATTTCTTGCAAGTTCAGCCTAGATTATTCAACAGTTTATAAAACCACCACAACAGTTTAAATGTCTGTTATAAATCAGCATGAATATCTTAAACAAGAGGAGGTGCCTACAATGATCTTATCAGTTCCCAGAAACAGTGATATACAATAAATGGGTAACACTGCGACTAATGATCAGCTAATAAGACAGAAACTTGAAGTTACTGATTTTCATTGTAGAAATCACCAGAAGTAGTGAATTCTCCAAGACAGAAATCAGAAAGCAATTTAGGCTTGATGTTCATAAAGCATCAGTGGTTAGAAATAGAGGTGAATGATATTTCTGTCAGGTTTGGGAGAATCAGGCCAGGAGAGGTTACTTTTTAAAGCATTGTGACAGAGGTGCTAGGCAGAATCCTAGGGTCAAAACTCACTGCAGAAATAATCCAGTTTGAGACAGCTGTAACTAACTGTCCTGGCTCAATGCGATGGAATCCTGGGAACTGTAGATTTGTGAGACATTTAACCTTCTCTGGCAAAGAGCTCTAGTGCCACAAAAACTACAGTTCCCAGGATTCCCTGGCACTGAGCCAGGATAGTTAAAGCAGTCTCTAACTGAATTATTTCTGCAGTGTGTTTTGGCCCAAAGAGTTGGAAGAGACTACAAGGGTCATCCAGTCCGAAACCATTCTGCCATGGAGGAAGACACAATCAAAGCACCCCCAACAGATAGCCATCCAACCTCTGTTTAAAAACCTTAAAAAGAAGGAGACTCCACCATTCTCCCAGGCAGTGTCTCCCACTGTTGAAAAGCTCTTACTGTCAGGAAGTTCTTGTTCCATGTCCTAGTTTCTGGAGTTTCAGAAAACTAGCTTTCTCCACCCACAATATGATATCCATTCAAATATTTAAACACAGCTATCATGTCATTCCTTAATCTTCTCTTCTCCAGCCTAAACATACCCAGCTCCCTAAGCCTCTCCTCATAGGGCATGGTTTCGAGACTTCAGGGCAGCTAATCATAGTTCAGAAAGACCAAGAAGGGGGCCTGTGGAGGATCAGAAAGTATAAAAAGTAGAAGTAGTGTCTGAGGAAATTCAGATAGAGAGACAGAGACCCGATTTAATGGGCCTTTTTTGCCACCCCCGTCACGTGCTAGGGATTGGCTGTCCATACCGGCCTCACCCCTAGCACGTGACGGGGGCGTCAAAATGGCGGCACCCTGTACATATGGGCGCCGCCATTTTGACGTGATGGACGCCTAGCGTCTGCACTTCCCGCACCTTTGTGATGCTGCAAGTATGTCATTGGCGCCTTGCGACGTCACAACCGTGCCGCAGAAAGAATCTGCTTTTTGTGGGTTCTTTTTGCTGTGCGAAGGAGCTGTGCAGTTTGTCTGCTGTGGCTCCCTTGCACAGCAAACCAGGGTGGCGGGAGACCACCCTTTTGGGGAGGTCTATATCCTGCCAGAGTTACCTGAGAGATCCCACAGAGAGAGGTTTAAGTGAAATCCTAGCCAGGCCCTTAAGAAGGAATGGTTGTGTGTGGTGGTGATGTGATACAAGACTCCGAGGAAGTTGTATCTGAAGGGGAACTATTTGTTACATAATTGGCTATTGAGCTGACACTAGATATAACTGAAGTGTTTATTGAGTTGGAAATAAATTAAGACATCTTATACCGGTTATTTGTTTTCATATAAGCACTAAGACAATCTGTGTGGCTTATTATTCAGAAGCATGCTACCAGTTACACTAACCTATTTAGATTCTGGAGTAAGCAGTGGGGTTCTTAGACTTCTGACACAAAAGTGGGTGTCTGACAAGGTTAAGTAGAAGAAAGTGTTGAGGAAAGGACAGGGGCAGAGCTTTCTTTCAAGGTGAAACTGAGAGCCACTCTAAGAAGGGTCTATCCCTGACTGTCACAGGCATACTTAACTAAGGGCCGGTACACATTGGCGGCGAAATGCCTCCCCTATTTGCTGCGCAGTGTTGCTGCAGCAATCAAACCGCAGGGGAAAAATGCGCAGCAAAAAAGAAGCTGCCTAAGAGCGGAAGGGGCGCTGCCATGACACCACTTCCTGCCACGATATCTAGTCACTGTACGGCAGCATTGTCATCATGGCGGCCTCCATGTGGACGGGAGACTGCCATGATGCCAGTGTCCATACAGACTAAGGTTCCGGAGCGTGCGGTTGCTGTACGCTCCTGAACCCTGGAATTGGCGCCGCCACGCTGCTTCCTGCCCGTGTGTGCCAACTAAATATGTAAAGGGATCTTGTAACACCTTTAATACTAACTGAAAGAAAGACATCGGTAGCATGAGCTTTTGTAGACGTGAGCCTACTTCCTCAGATACATGTAGCCTCATGTCCATGAAAGCTCATGCTACCAACTTCCTTCTTTCATTGAAGTTTCAAAGATGCTACAAGATCTCTTTGCGTACTGATTTTCCAGACTAACATGGCTATGTCTTTGAATTATACTTAATTAAGAGCTGATAAAGCATTCTGGTCTATATTTTTATTCTCTGTATGATGTGAACTTTTAGCTATATGTGTTTCGGCGAATCGGACTGAACGTGGTGGAAAGCAACATTTGGAGGCAAAATTAATTACTTATTTATCGGTTTTATACCTCGCCGTTTTTCCATCCATTAAACTACCCCTGTGAGGTGTGATTCAACTTTCTTTTGACCTGACATCTGCTCAGTATAATTGCCACATCCATGTTTGTATTATTATCATTGCATTTGATTTCAATACCTCCCCCCTCTTGTTTTAATAGATGATTGAAAATGGAATGGGAGCCACCATAAGCCGCAAGGGCCGTGGAATTTCATGGCGGCACAAAGAAACCTTGGATCTCCTGGACATTTGGGGGGAGCAGAAAATCCAGGACCAGCTCCGCAGCAGCCACCGAAATATCGATTTCTTCGAGTACATTGCCCAGGAGATGGCAGTTCGAGGTCATCGCCGTACTGCCATAGAATGCCGTTCCAAGACCAAAGTAATGCGACTGGAATATAAACGTGTGATTGATCACAATTCCAGGCCAGGAAGCAATAAAGTGACCTGCCCTTTTTACAAGCAGCTGCACCGCATCCTTCGCGGGGATGCCAGTGTAACACCCAAGCGGGTTTCACGAAGCCTAAATCCCAAACATCAACCAAATCAGGGGGTTATACCAGATCCCCCCGCTCTAGAGGAGCACTTCTTACCTGAAGAGCTCAGCATCATTAACATTGGAGAATATTTCAAAGACGAAAGCACTGGAAGGTTACTGGAAAGCACAGGTAAGCATGACTGTGGCTGCCTTTGAAGTAATTGTCCTGTTGTGTAATTCTAATAGTTTACTGTAACCGTATTAAGAAAAAATGGTTGAGTGGCATTGTTTTTGAGAGCCTAGTTTCATGAGTTTCATGCCATTTATAGAGAAAGTTTCAATAAGTACCAGTTATTTAGACGTGAGTTGATTGACCCATACTCAAGTCCTAGGAAAAGCTTTAGAAGACTCCTCCAGTGTATAGTGGGGACAGGCTGCTGAATAGACCTCAAACCCCTGTCTCAAGCCCAGACCTCAAGGCACGTTTCTCAGAGGGGATGGCAAATAGCAATAGTTATAGCAATAACACTTATTTTTTTATATCGCTTTAAGTGCTAAGATTCCCTAATCAGTTTACAATGTGTAAGCGAATTGCCCCAACAAGCTGGGTACTCATTTTACTGACCTACAAAAGGATGGAAGGCCAAGTCAACCTTGGAGCCCTGGGATTGAACTCACAACATTTTGGCTGCTTTACCAGCATTTAACCATTATTATTATTATTATTATTATTATTATTATTATTATTATTTTATATAGCGTTGTAGATTTGCACAGCGCTGTACATAAAAACAACAAATATAAAAGAGTCAGCCTGCCTATGGCGTACAATCTAAGTAATGATAGGATAATACAAATAAAATACATAGCAATACAGGAAATGGTTCAATAAAACAGGCAACAAAAAGAACATCAGATAGCAAGTGACAGTCACGCAATAACCACTATGCCACAGGGCTACAGATGCATTAGGCAATGGGCTTGAGGCAGGGCTTGAGGTCTACTCAATAGCCTATCCCTGGTATGCATTGAAGGAGCCTTCTAAAACTTTTCAAAAGCTTTAGAAGGATCCTTATGCCTCAAGCCCCCCCCCCCCTTTATTTCTGTTAAAGTTGGCTCCCAGATTTGAGACCTAACTTGAAACTTGTCTTGAAAGTATCTTGTAAGGATTTGAGACTTGGAGTAAAAAACTTGAATACATCATTGATAAGAACAGAAATAAATGTTGGTCTTTAACCAGTATTACTGTATATACTTGACTGTAAGTAAAGGACAGGTTTGGGGCCCAGAATTATGGATTTTGATATGACCTGTGGATAAGTCGATGATAAAACTTCGGGACATGTTAAAAAGGAATGCTAAAAAATGTTTAAAAAATGAAGCAAGGGAACATTATGAAAAAGAATGTACAAAATTCCAACAGGTATAACTGCTTGTGCTTATGCTAAAGGCTGGGTGTTATGAAGAGGGAACGATGGTAAAAGGTAGCTGTGCAATATGGGCAGAGAGACAACCAGTTGTGGGCAGGGCTAAGAAAATGCACACATATCAGAAAGGATGAAAAGGCCAAGCAAAGGAAATTATGACTACATTAGCAGTGATTATAGCCTTTAATTTTAATTTGAGTTGGTGCTTCTTTTAGGTGTTCCCAGGACAGACCAAGCTCTCACCTTCCATAACTCTACTTAGAGAAGGGGGTGGAACCTTTTTGGTAAGAGTTACAGTACTTATATTGACCCATGGATAAGTCAACCCAGGATTTTTGGGTCAATGTTTGGACTGAAATTTCTAGACTTCTACCAAATAACAAGGTAGAATTTTAATTCATTATTGTACAGTAATTAGTGCCAATTCTACCTTGGTATTTGGGTGCAAAATAGAGCTTCAGAACTCCCACTGAAGATTTTTAGCTTGCACAAGGGATGATTCAGGCTTTGGGGAGGTTGATGGTTGGTATGACAGTTCATTTTAATTTAGGCTGGATGCTTCTGGCTATGTGCTTGATTTTTTCTTCAGAAAATACAAGAGATGGAATTATGTCTGTTAATGGCACTGAGGAGGAAATGGTGGACGCAGGTGATAACAATGTTGTACAGACTGAGGAAGAAGGCAGCAATGGAGTCAGTGGTAAGAGTTGAATCACTAGCTGTTGTACTGAAGGGTGAATTGAGGAGGGTCTTGCTTTGCAGTGGATTGTCAAAAAATCACAACATTCCATGTGCTAATGTTATTGTGATTCTTTAATTTGTTTTACTTTGTTGTGCAATGCATTTTTCTTCTGTAGTGGATGAGCAGCTCAATTTATGACATTTCTCTTGTTCAAATGGAATTGTTTGGCCCATTTTAATTTATCCTAAATCTCTTTCTTTGTTTTCCTCTGAATTTTGTCTCAGGAAAAGAGATGGAATCTCAGAGACCACAAATAAGCCCTGAGCCTCAGGAACCACTGAACAATATGGGTATGTATTATGTGTGAATAATTTTTTTATCCCACCCTCTGTAACATTATTGATATTCAAGAACAGGACCTTCCTAACTCCTTGAAACAGGACTCGATACAGATAGCTTTGTGCTTCACCTTTTCTACCTCCTGGCCCTTTAGCACAGACATGGAATAAAAAAATTAGTAAACAACTTTGGTCCAAAACATACTGCAGAAATAATCCAGTTTGAGACAGCTTTAACTGCCTTGGCTCAGTGCTAAGGAATCCTGGGAATTATGGCACAGAGCTCTCTGACAGAAGGCTAAATGTCTCACGTACAGTTCCCAGGATTTCCTAGCATTGAGCCAGGGCAGTTAAGGTGGCCTCAAGATGGATTATTTCTGCAGTTTGTTTTACATCTCTATTAGTGCAGTAACAAAAATTGAATACTTTGGGAAATTAGATTTTCCTGTTGCAATTTCAGAGTTAAATGTGTGTAGGTGAGCATAACAAGCTGGAAGACAATTTTTTTTGCCTGTTTATGACCACAGTACTGCATCAGGAGAACTAGCTACTCCCACTCAGTTGCTCACCCCATTTTACTCAACTGCAGGCAGCCCCCTGAGCCTGGCCATTTCTTGGTTGGTGAAGAGAGGAGCAGCAGACAAACATTTAGCTGTTTGCCTACAGATGGACACACATAGAATAATAGAACTGGAAGAGAATCCCAAGGGCCACGGTCCAGCCTCCTTCTGTCAAGAATATAAAATCAAAGCATCCTCAACAGATGGCCATCCAGCCTCTGTTTAAAAACCTTCAAAGATGGAGACTCCACCACACTCGAAGGCAGTGTCTTCCACTGTCAAGAAATCCTTTCAAATGTTTAGGTGGAACCTCTCTTCCTATAGTTTGAACCTGTTGTGCTAAGTCCTATTTTCTAGAGATGCAGAAAGTAAATTTGCTCGCATCTTCAGTATGATATCCTTTGAAATATTTAAATAGAGCTATCATGTCACCTCTTAACCTTCTCTTTTCCAGGATAAACATATCCAGCTCTTTAAGCTTCTTCTCATAGGGCATTGTTTCTTCTCATAGACCTTTCACCATTTTGATTGCCCTCCTCTGGGCACAACGGGGACAGGGACAGGCATATGCAGAAACATCCAGGAGTCCACTGGAGATCCCTGCAGATGATGCCATTACTCTGTCCAGTTGTACAAAAATAGCTGGACGCTTGTCTGTTTCTTCAGCTCTCCACCGATCATGAAATAGCTTGGATTGGAGCTAAGAAAAAAAGATGAGGTGGGAGGGTGGTTAATTGTGCAATTGGTAAAGAATTTCATCCTCTGCAGCAGCCAAATAACAGTGAGTTGCTGTGGCTTAAGTGCAAGTTATGCCATCATAATTAACCAACAGAATGCCAGCCTATGTGCCTTGCATCAAGAGTTCATGGGGCCTTTGAAGTTGAAAGACATCATGAACTTCTTCACCAGATTTCAGAAGGCAGGACCTCCCCTCTCACACCCACTCTCTCTCCACACCCAAATTGATTTACAAGGAGTGGTTGGTCAAGTTTGCTAGGTTTTTGACCCCTCCAGAGTTGTTTTAGGTCTGGGATGGGGTCCTTCTTTTCACAAGTGGAAGTGAATAGAAGAAGGATGTTGGAATGAGGGGCTGTACCAGGGAGGCAGGGACTGCACTTTGACCACTCCTGCCCTATGTAATTGTTTTTATTTTGCAGAACCTCCTGCCACCAGTTCAAAGCCAACACCACCTCCTCCGGCCCGGCTATCTTTGTTGAGGAACAAGAAGAAGCGGGAAAGGGCCGAGAACATGTTTAATCTCTTTCTGGAGCAAGCCAGAGAAGACTCCACCAAAGAGCAAGAGGAGATGGTGCGTGACAGAGTGATGTTGGCAAGATTTTTGAGGGCCTTTGAACAAGATGCTGCAGATAGCAGAGAGGAGAGGAGACAGTGCTTGGAGGCTCTGCGTGCAAACTGTGAAGTCCTGCAAGGCATTGTCAGTGGCTTGAACAAGCTGACCGATGCTATTGCCAGCCAACAACCGGCTGGCCTGGGAAACCAGTCGGCATCTCGGCACCCACTGCTTTCTGCCACGCATAAGGAGAATTTGCCACTCAGTCCCACTCTGGTAGCACGGAGTGGTTTGCCGCAAGAAGCATTGCCATCCCACCCTACCAGTTCTACCAGTACTGTACCAAAAAGTGTCCCCCGTAAGCCTCCACCTGTGACTCACGTTCCACCTCGTGTTATGTGTAATCTTGGGTGACAGATGGGAGGGAAAACGTCTCCTTTGTATTCTTTTAAAAAGTACTGAAATGTAGGCTGGGATAAGAAGCTGAAGAAAAGGAAAGACTTTTGACAGCTGTGTTTTTATATAGCAGGGGCCTGGGATCATAAGAGAACTACTTCTAGGAGTGGTAGCCTTTGCAAAGAAACAGTTCTGAAGCATAAGAGTGCCCATGGTGCTAGGACACAAATCCCATTTCACTTAAAATTGTCTCCTCTCTTTGCATGCACTGACTATCAATGATTCTGTGTAGATCCTTCTCTGTTGCTATTGTTGCAGTAAAGAGAACCAACATAATAAGGGATGATAGTTCTGAAGGTGGAAGACAAAATGTGTTGTCCTCCTGAGTGATGCTGGAATTTGCCTCCCATCACCCTAAGCGAACACAGTGATGAGAAATAATGGAAGCTGCAGTCCAGCATCCAGAAGCAAACAAGTTAACCTAATTCCTGTTCTAAAGGATAAATGCCCCCTCACACTCCCAGAAGCAGCTCCCACGATGTACACCGGTCATTCTCCCCTGTGCACTGTATGTAAGTGACTGATTATGTATCTCATACACACATACATACTATGTTTGACAAAGGTATACAAATTGCAAGAAAGGCAATTCCCACTAAAATTCCTCACGGTAAGAGCTACTTGCCAGTGGAATGGGCTACCTCAGGAAGTGGTTAACTGTCCTTCATGGGGTGTTTTCAAGCTGGTTAGGAAGGCATCTGTTAAATGCTTTAGCTATGGATTTCCTGACGCCTGATGGCCCTGGGGTGTCCATTGCAACCAGTGATATCATTTAACTGGTTCACCCCTATTTGCCAGAACTGGTTGTTAAAATTGTTAGAAGACTCCAAGGCTTAGAGGAGTTTAAAAGGGGAGTCTAGTGAAGTGGAGGAAGCCATGAGTGGATACAGGGGACAGAGAGGTTAGAGCATAAGAGGGAGGGAAAGACTGGATCCTCTGGAGACATGGGGAAGACCTAGGAATGGAGACTGTTTTTTAATTATTTTGAATGGCACTGCTGCTTGCAGCTCTACAATTCCAGACTTTTATGGAAGTGGGTAGGATTTAGCCTTCTAAATGTTGGGTCCATTAGGACTATTTTCACAACTATGGTTGTGATATCCTTCTGGAAGCTTTTCCATGAAGAGAATTAAAATTGAGAAGTTGCAGGGCTGTTGTGGTACTCCACCTAATGTTGGACCCACAGTTCCCATCTTTCCTGTCTATTGGTCATGTTAGCTTAAGCAGAAGGGAACTGGAATCCACCCACATTGGGGCGGGGGATGGTGGTTACAGGTTCCCCACCCTGCCATGTAGTGTTCTTAAAAATTGTGGCTTCATGAATGGAGGTACCAAAAAAGGATGATTTTTCCAGAAAAGACCAATTGCATCTGTAGCATATGGTAAGGTTTTGTGGACCACGTAAGGGTCCGCAGCAAAAAGAGTAGAGCATAGGTGGGCAACATGTATGTGGCTATTGGGCATACACTTGGACCACCATTATTGTTTCATTCCTTGTCGCTGGCAGCATAACAGTAATGAAGCTTTTCTTGTCTTGCTTCTGCCAAAGATACATGCCATGACTGGCTTTCACCAACCTGGTATTCTGGCTGCGTTGGGCTACAGTCATCAATCATCCCCAGTGTGGGTGATAGGAGGAGTTGCAGTCTTAACAGATTTAGAGTGAGCTGTGTGGTAGAAGACTTAATTTGTGGCAGTGGGCCAACTTCATAATGAAGGTGATCTTCAAATTGAGGTGTCCCCTTTCCAGTGAGGTTTCATGAGCCACTTCTGCATAGAATAAGGAATCATCTGCACATAAGTGATGGTTGTCATGTGAGTGCCGGGAAACAAAGCACCTACTTCCATGAATTGGCCCTGGCCAGAAGTAACTTTCATGTCTGTAAATAAGCAAGTCTAATCAGCTATCTGTTGAAGCAGGATAGAGTAAACATTCTGGCAAGCCTGCCCACTAAAGAACACTTAATAAGATGTGTACTATCAACAACTTCACACTGTGCATCTGATGAACTACACCTAGGGCCGAAACAGATGGCCCAGTAAAGCAAGTTCTGGGCAGTGTGGTGTTTAGACACTGAATGCCCCTAAGACATCTTGAAGCTGCCCAGCTGGTTAGATGTGGGTGGCTTCAAGATGCTCTGGTGGCATGGTGTTTATACACTGCATGCTGCCAGAGTGCCTTGCAGGTGGCTTCAAGCTGTTGCAGGGCAGTAAAAGCTGGCTTTTTGCCAGCTGAGAAAGGAGCAGATCTTTGCCACTCCTTTTTTGGATGGTTTCAAAGCGGATTGGGGCTGTGATGTGTGCATGCTGTGGCTCCAATCCGGCTTTGGTGGGGGTGAGTTTAAGCCACCCCTTTGGAGTGGTTTGTTTCACCCCTTAGTCTATGAAGGCTTATTCTACCAACTTCCTTCTCAGTCTCAAAGGTGCTACAAGATCTCTTTGAACAACGGCTCAGTAAGGAAACCATGGTTGAGAGCAGAGAGAAGAGAATTAGTTAATAGTAACTTAGGGAATACCATGGTTGTGTCCCCAGATGAAAGGTATTTCATAGGTAAATATGTAAGATTGAACTGGCTTTCTCAAATCTGATGCTAGGAACTACTTTTCAAAATTCACAGGTAACTGCTACAATAGCAGACAGAGGGTTATTGTTTTGTAACTTTAAAAATTGCAACATTTTTCTTTATATTTTAATTTTGAAACCTACTTTTTGATAGTGATCCAGGTGAAATATCCAGTGTACATGTAGATGGAAAGCAGCAAAGCCCACATCTAGCTTTATCTCTCAACTCCAAACATGGGGCTTTGTGGTAATGTTGCAGATGAGGATGAAACTGTAGAGTTATAGCTAAACATTGCTGTAGAGTTCTGTGTCTCTGAAGTCAGAGGATCTTCACAGTTTTGAACAAGATGTCTCTTCGTCTGAACTTGTCATTCTTTTGGAGTATGACATATTCCTATAAATAATTATAGGAGTGTAAGACCCATCAGCAGTCTGGTATTATGGCTGTGTGGCTGGTAAGAGTATATAGCACTTAAGAAGTTAAAACCAAGCATCTGAATAACTGAAATGGAGCATTTGGAACATTGTGGGAGGACCAAGAGTTTGTCCTAGTTTAGTGCACTAGTGCTCTGAAAACTAGTTTGAGGGAACCGATTCTGTATTAGTAATAACAATTCTAGATACTAAAACAACCATGTATTACTTATTTGTTGATCCTGCCTACTTTTTCTCTCTTGTTTCTCTTTGGTTGATGTTTAGATTGTAGGAGGCAGAGACCTGTACACTTCATATTCTGTAAAGTGCCACACGCCCTGATGGCGTGATGATGATAATATTAAATACTGCAAATGAAGATACATCATAATTCTGTTCATCCCACTGTGATCTCTGTGGGCACGGCTGCATCCATAGGGTGCCCATTGTTCATTTCTCCAACTCTGCTTATCTGGACACGCTCACCTGAGCCAACAGCCGCAATAGGGCTGCTGTAAGAGGGCCTCAAGCTGCCTGCTTGGGTGAGGATGTGAGCCAAGGTGAGAAGGTGGCTCAAGAGATGTGTGGTGAGATTGAGCAAAAGGGGCAACATGGGATAGTGGGAGAAGGTGGGAATGAAGAGGTTGTGGGGGTAAAGGGAAAAAATATCTGGTTGGTTGTTGTGTGCCTTCAAGCTGTTTCTGACTTAGGGCAACCCTAGGAGGCAAATCTGTCATGGGGTAAGATTTGTCTAGAGGTTTGCCATGGCCTTTCCCTGAAGCTGAGAGCATGTAAGATGCCCAAGATCACCCAACGGTTTTCAAGGCTGAGCTGGGAATTGAACCCTGTTCTCCAGAGTCATGGTCCAATGCTCAAACCACTACCCCAAGTTGAGGCACTGGGAAAAACAGGAAACTGGAAAAAAAGGCCAGGAAAAAAAATCAAAGTTTGGAGATACTGGATTGTCAGAATGAAAATGGCTGCTGTCCCTTTAATGATTGTGTAGAAGTGGGGATGCCATCATGTGTTGCTTTTACACTAAAGGGCCCACAGTTTCTGTCTGATTTGGGCCTCCAAGTGCCCCTTTCAAAGTAGTATCACAAAGGTCCCCTAAGAGTGTTATGTGTATTTTCTCAGAAAGTAAGTACAAAGAGAGACTATCATTTTATGACTCTGGTTCCCACAACAACCATTTTGTGACTGCATCCACATTCAATATTCTATGACTACAGAATATACTCAGTACTTGGGCTGTGGGGGCGTTTTTTTTTGGGAGGGTGGTGGTGGTGGATAAAGTATAGTCCTTGGTGTTTTTTAAAATGTGAAAATGGGGGTGAAATGTGAAAATGCTGATACCTGCCTCTTTGCCCCAGTGGTCCTGGTTTAACTTCATGTGTGGCAACTTGGGCTGGCTGTTAGAAAGACAGGTATATACTGAATGCCATTCTGCAAGTGTCTCCTTCTCTAAAGCTGCATGCAGTGGATGTTTCTTTGAGGAGAGGATGTCAAAAATGAGAAGCCATCCTAATTCTGTGGGGAAGTTGAAGCTGAAGCAACAAGTTTCTTGTTGCTGTTGTCTTAGGCCACTTTCACCTTACACAAAGGTCTGTGATGCCATAGCTGCATCCCCTGGAATCCTGGGATTTGTAGTTTGGTGAGGCAGTAGAACGTTGGTTCCAAAACTTTTGGGCCTCCAGATATTTTGTACTTCAGCACCCAGAATTCCTGACTGTTGATCAATCTGGCTAAGGCTCTGGCAGCTGAAGTCCAAATCACCTGGAAGACCAAAGTTTGGGAACTGCCGCAGTAGAGCTTTTTGGGCAAAGAATTCGAAATATCTCATGAAATTACAAATCCCAAGACTCCATAGGATGGAGCCATAGTAGTTAGGGTTGCCAGGTTGGATCTGGGACAGGGTTTGTAATTGTGTAACTTTGTTCCTGGACAGATTGTGGACTAGGACAAGGTACCATACGGTTCCATCAAGCCAAACAAAGGTAGCTGCTCTTTCTTAACCTGTTGGATCAAACTTTCATCCCTTCCAACATGACTGTTGCTTCCTCAGTGGAGAATGGTGGGGAAGGGGCACAGAGGAGCTCTTTTTCTTCTAACTGGTTGCATGAGTTTGATGGAATCAAATGCCACAAACACATGGACTTTATTAATGTCTAGTATGACTCAACTGGAAAGTTACATGTTTAAGATAGCAATATTTTGAACTGACAGATCCCAGTTTAATGTCAATGAAGTCTGTAAACTGGGGAAGCCCTAAAAGAACAGGGGAAGTGCCTGGTGTGGTATTTTAAATCAAAGTGCAGATAGGAAAATATCTGAAAAAGACAAGAATTAATTAAATTAGAATATTAAAGAAACACATCAGGGTTATTGTGTGTATCTCTGGTGATTGCTTTGACAACAGAGCGACATTGTGGTATGTTATACCACACAGCCGCTGCCACACTGCAGAAATAAAACTGTTTGATACCACTTCATGGCTCAGTGCTGTGGAAGTGTTAGACTTGTAGTTTGGTGGAAGAAAGGTAGTCTTGTTTAATGGTTTCAGTGTTGGATTATGATTCTTGAGACCACATTTTGATTCCCCACTTGACCAAGGAAACCCTCTGGTTGACCTTGGGCAAATCAAGTCTCTCAGCCTTAAGAGAAGGCAATGACAAACTTCTTCTGAACAAATTTTTCCTAGGAAACCCCATTTTGCCTAAGTCAGAAATGACTTGGAAGGCGCACAACATATATGCATGGGGCACCAGAGCACTCTTGACAGGGAAGGCTAAATATCTCACAACACCACAAATCCCAGAATTCCATAGCTTTGAGTCATGGCAGTTATAGTGTAAAGTTTGACATGGCAGTGTCAAACTGCATTAATTCTGCAGTGTAGATGCAGCCATAGAGGACTGTGATTCAACAGGAGCCCTGTTGGCGCAGTGGTTAAATACCTGTACTGCAGCCATTCACTCAAGACCACAAGGTTGCGAGTTCAAGACCAGCAAAAGGGCCCAAGCTCGACTCAGGCTTGCATCCTTCTGAGGTCGCTAAAATGAGTACCCAGACTGTTGGGGGCTAATTAGCTTACTTGCTAATTAGCTTACTTGCTGTTCACCGCTATGATCTTTGGAATAGCGGTATATAAATAAAACAAATTATTATTATTATTCTCAACCCCTGCAGTATCACTCACCTCACTGCCTGATCTTTCACATAAAGGATACAAGACCGAATTGGAATGTGTGACTCCTGTAGTATCTAAATAGTTAATTCTCAGCAATTTGGTCAGCATTTTGAAGTTCATACAGAAAACCTGGATGGCTCGCCACAGCAGCTGGTGCCTGTGGGGACTGGTAGGTTGGAGGGTCTGGTCACCTGAAGCGGTGTTAACTGCAGTATATACTTGACTAGAAGTCAGTCTTATATATAAATTGAGGGCTGTTCTGGGGCCAAAATCATGGATTTTGATATGACCCATAGATAAGTTGAGGGCAAAACCTAGGCTCTAAAAGATGAAACAAAGGATCTAAACTTGCAGCAATTTCCAAACTTCGTTCCAGGTGTTTTGGACTTCAGTTCCCAGAAGCCCTAGACAGCTTTGACAGCAGTCAGAAACTGGGAGCTGAAATCCAAAACATGGAAGACCAAAGTTTGGGAAACACTGAAGCAAAGGAAAGCAATGCCAAAGAACATACAAAATTACAGCAGGCATAACTAAAGGCAAGTTGGATGAGAGAGTAGAGGGGGATCAGTGCTTCCAGGACAGACTTTGCTTTTCACTGTAGGATGGTTCCTTTTTTTTAATAAAGGTGAAAGTACATACTTAAATTGACCTGTGGATAAGACGACTATTGGGGTCTGCATCCAGGAGTTAGGTAGTTGGTGCCTCATCTACCTAAACAGTAGAATCACCCCTGGCCATATTCATCATGTTTAGATGGACCCATGCAACTGGGTGCACTTTAATATAATTGTATTGGATTTGAAAAATAGCTCTATTCCTACACCAGACCTTCTAGTGGGTGACTTCCAAGTTTTCATCCCTGCTGACTCCAGAGGATTGTGTTGCATTAAGTTCCCAAGTACAGTCAGCTTTCTATATCCATGGATATTTTTATCCTCAGATTGAATCATCCATGGATTAAAAATATTTCTGAAATATATAAATTCCAAAAAACAAACCCTGATTTTGCCATTTTATATAAAGGAAACTATTCTACTGTGCCACTTATTTTAATGGGACTTGAGCATCCATGGATTTTGGTATCCACGGGGGTTTCTGGTACCAAACCACATTAGATACCAAGGGCCCACTGTATCTTTAAAAACCTAATATTCCTTATTATCCTTGATATTTATCTTATGTTCAGACTCCTTTTTATCTCTTTCACAAACTGGTCCAACTGTCAACCTTAACAGACATATTCCAAAGTTCTATCTCTTCCTCTCCCATTCAGAAGAAAAAGAATATTCAGAGAAATGGACGCAGACACCTTACGGATGTCAGAAAGATTATTTTCTTCCATCAAAGCCTGTCTACAATGTGAAATTTCTAAGGGGCTCTCTTCCATGTCCCACACAATTTCTATCTGACTCGGGGAGGTACGTTCTTTCCCCTTTGGTGGGTTTACTGGCCAGATTCGGGCAAAGCTTGTGGAGCAAATAAAAAACGTGGAGCCTCCTCTCGACCCACCCACCATCCAGCCTCTTTCCTCTTTCTCTCTCTGTCCTGTGGCGAGCGTGACTCTGGATCCAGACACGGCACATCCCAACCTCATGCTGTCTGATGATCTCAAGAGGGTGAGATGGGGAAGCAGGAAGCAGGACTTGTTCAATAACCCTGAGAGATTTGACTGGGAGCCCTTTGTGCTGGGCCATGAGCGATTCTCTTCCGGAAGACATTGGTGGGTGGTGGAGGTGGAGGAGATGGAAAGTGGACCATCGGCAATGGAGACCACGCAAGAGTCGGTCAGGAGGAAGATTGAGACGGGCTTAAATCCAGAAGAAGGAAGGGACAGGGAGACAGAAGAGAAGATGGCTGCAAAGTGGGCGATGTGGGCAGTGGGAGTTGCCAGAGAGTCTGTCGTAAGGAAAGGAAAAGTCAACCTTAATCCGAATGGGGGAATTTGGGCTCTGGGGAAGGCCCCGCTGGACTCTCTGAGGACCCCGCTCTCCTCTTATCAGGTCACGGCTTTCACTTCCCCAGAGAGGACCCCTGTGGGCCTGAGACATGAGATCCAGAAGATCCAGGTATCCCTGGACTATGAAAAAGGCCATGTGGAATTTTTTGATGCTGACACGAATGACTCCATTGCCAGTTTCTCTCCAGCCTCCTTCTCCGGGGAGAGGATCCGTCCCTTTTTCTGGGTTTATTGGGGCGTGAGTTTGAGTTGTTGAACCTGAAAAAGGTCTCGGTGACTGTCTCTTCCTTCCACCATCATGAGAAAGAAAAAGGATCTGTTATGTAAGCAGCTTCCCCAAACCTGGCACCCTTCATGCTGCTGGACTATCATCTCCTCCCCAAAGCTGGAGGACTGTATTGTGTGGGGATAGTGGGAACTAAAATCCAATATATCTGGAGGGTACACAGTTGAAGAAAACAAGTCTTTAGCTTCATGAGAGGCAACATCCAAACTGTGATTTCTGAACTAGGCTATCAGATCCTACAAAGAAGAAATGTGACAGAAAATAATAAATATGGAATCTTAAATAAACAGGTCCCAAGGTTTCTGTTCATTTCAGTACATTTCATTTTTGAAAGGATCTTAATGTTGGGCCTCATTCCCACTTACAGATAAATCGGTGTGCGATCTGAATCAATGGATCAATTCAACAGCGGAGCATGGTTCCCACTACATTTGCCCTGGTCGCATTCCCCCCCTCCAAAATAACCCACTTGTGGTTCTCATTCACCAAGGGTCTTGTGCCTCTAACCCTAGCGATTATGGAGGGACAAGCATACATTAATGTGTGAATGAAAATATGCACACTAAATAAAACAAATATCTTTATTCATATACTATGTCAATTGGCGGTTTGTGCAATGTCTGTGTGTAGATGTAAAGAGGGGTCCTAAGAATAGTCAAACTGACACAGAGGAAACATGGCAAACAGTGCAAGGACCCAACAGTGGGAGGCAAAAAAACTTGCACAGGCAGCAAGTAAAGGGAACACATGGTCTGCAATGTCTCTACACTAATGCACAGAGCATGGGAAATAAGCAAGATGAACTCAAACTCCTAGTACAACAAAGCAAATATGATATAATAGGCATCACTGAAACCTGGTGGGATGAGTCTCATGATTGGAATGTGGAAATAGAGGGGTATAACCTTTTTAAGAGAAATAGGCCAAACAGGAAAGGAGGAGGAATAGCACTATATGTCAGAGATATTTACAAGATCCTGGACATCAATCATGGAAGCCAGGTGGAGAGCATCTGGATAACAATCAAAGGGGAGGGAAACAACAAGGATGTTACGGTGGGAGTCTACTACAGACACCCAAGTCAGACTGAGGAATTGGATGATATCTTTCTAGAACAGATGACCATACAGTCAGAAAAGAGAGATGTAGTAGTGATGGGTGACTTCAACTATCCTGATATTTGCTGGAAGTCAAACTCAGCAAAATCCTCAAGGCCTAGCAAATTCCTCACTTGCCTGGAAGACAATTTCATGGTCCAAAAGGTGGAAGAGGCAACAAGGGGGTCAGCTATTTTAGATCTGATCCTAACCAACAAGGATGACTTGGTTAATGGGGTGCAAGTGGTGGGATCATTAGGTGGAAGTGACCATGTTCTCCTGGAGTTTGTAATACAGTGGAAAGGAGAAGCCAGGCATAGTCAGACACGCATCCTAGACTTTAGGAGAGCGAATTTCAGTAAACTTAGAGAAGTATTGAGGGCAATTCCATGGTCAGAAATACTAAAAGATAAAGGAGTTCAGGATGGATGGGAGTTTCTCAAAAGAGAGATACTGAAGGCACAATTTCAAACAGTTCCAGTGAGAAAGAAAAACGGGAGGTGTCTCAAGAAACCAGGATGGATGACTAAGGAACTTTCAACTGAGCTAAGTTTGAAACGGAACATGTATAAGAAATGGAAAAAGGGGGAAATCACGAAAAAGGAATTCAAAGAAATAGCAGGCATGTGTAGGGGTAAAGTCAGAAAAGCTAAAGCGCAGAATGAACTCAGGCTTGCCAGAGAGGTTAAGAACAATAAAAAGGGCTTTTTTGGATATGTCCGCAGCAAAAGGAAGAAGAAGGAAACGGTAGGGTCACTGCGTGGAGAAGATGGCAAAATGCTAACAGAAGACAGAGAAAAAGCAGAATTACTCAACACCTTCTTTGCCTCAGTCTTCTCAGAAAAGGCAAAGGGTGCTCAACCTGAGGATAATGGAGCAGAGGACAGAATAGGGGAATTTCAGCACACAATAAGTAAAAAGATAGTAGAGGAACACCTTGTTAATCTAAATGAATTTAAGTCTCCGGGACCAGATGAACTCCACCCAAGGGTATTAAAAGAACTGGCAAAAGTAATATCGGAGCCATTGGCAATCATATTTGAAAACTCCTGGAGAACAGGAGAAGTCCCAGCAGACTGGAGGAGGGCAAATGTTGTCCCCATCTTCAAAAAGGGGAAAAAAGAGGATCCCAACAATTATCGTCCAGTTAGTCTGACATCAGTTCTAGGAAAGATTCTGGAGCAGATCGTTAAACAGAGAGTCTGTGAACATCTAGAAGGCAATGCCATAATCACAAAAAGTCAACATGGGTTTCAGAGAAACAAGTCATACCAGACAAACCTAATCTCTTTCTTTGATAAAATTACCAGCTTGGTAGATGAAGGGAATGCTGTGGATATAGTATATCTTGATTTCAGTAAGGCCTTTGACAAGGTTTCCCATGACATTCTTGCAAACAAGCTTGTAAAATGTGGGCTAGACAAAGGAACTGTTAAATGGATCTGTAATTGGTTGACCGGCCGAACCCAAAGGGTGCTCAACAATGGCTCCTTTTCATCCTGGAGAGAAGTGACCAGTGGGGTCCCACAGGGCTCTGTCCTGGGCCCAGTGCTATTCAACATCTTTATCAATGACCTGGATGACAGAATTGGGAGCATACTTATCAAATTTGCAGATGACACCAAATTAGGGGGAATAGCTAATACCCCAGAGGACAGGATCAAGATTCAAAATGACCTGAATAGACTAGAAAGCTGGGCCAAAGCTAACAAAATGAAATTCAACACAGAGAAATGTAAGGTATTGCACTTAGGGCGGAAAAATAAAATGCACAGATATAGGATGGGTGACACCTGGCTGAATGAAACTACGTGTGAAAGGGATCTAGGAGTCCAAGTAGACCACAAGTTGAACATGAGTGAACAGTGTGATGCGGCAGCTAAAAAGGCCAATGCTATTTTAGGCTGCATCAATAGAAGTATAGTGTCTAGATCAAGAGAAGTAATAGTGCCACTGTATTCTGCTTTGGTCAGGCCCCACCTAGAATATTGTGTCCAGTTCTGGGCGCCACAATTCAGAAAGGACATTGAGAAACTGGAGCGTGTCCAAAGGAGGGCGACAAAAATGGTGAAGGGTCTGGAAACCATGCCCTATGAGGAACGACTTAGGGAGCTGGGGATGTTTAGCCTGGAGAAAAGAAGGTTAAGAGGTGATATGATAGCCCTGTTTAAATATTTGAAAGGATGTCATATTGAGGAGGGAGCAAGCTTGTTTTCTGCTGCTCCAGAGAACAGGACCCGGAACAATGGATGCAAGCTACAGGAAAAGAGATTCCACCTGAACATTAGGAGGAACTTCCTGACAGTAAGGGCTGTTCGACAGTGGAATGCACTCCCTCGGAGGGTGATAGAGTCTCCTTCCTTGGAGGTCTTTAAACAGAGGCTGGATGGCCATCTGTCAGGGATGCTTTGAATTGGATTTCCTGCATGGCAGGGGGTTGGACTGGATGGCCCTAGTGGTCTCTTCCAACTCTACGATTCTATGATTCTATGATTCTATGATTCTATAAATAAAAGGTTCTGAGGTATCAGTGATGTAGATGATGCACTCTATGTTCCTTTCTCATCTTTAATAAACATTTTAAGAGTTATAGTGCTATGATGCATTAGTGAAATGGCACCTTTGCACTATGGCTATTGTGAAGACACACCCAACTAAAGGTGGTGGCAGGTTTGGGTGTGCAACGCCGGTACCCTGGTGAGATCAAACTCTTCTACCCAAAAAAGGCTCTGAAGCTGAATGTAAAGTTCAAAAGGGGGGAAATTTAATTTAAAGGACAAAATAAAGAGTTTTCTCCTCCCCAGCTCTAAACAAAAGGTACTTTACAGTTTCAGCAATCTTCAGGTTGTCATCTTTCTGGGTCTGATGTTGGTTTGCTCTCCTCACTCAATGGAGCTGGTGCAGGGTCTTTCAGCTCCTGAATTCCTCTATTTTCTTGCTGATGGTAACTAATTTGGCTGAGGTGTAAGAAATGCCCTTTCCGGCTGTCTGGGCCTGCTTGCCACCAAAAGACAGCTCTCTGCTTGCTCTCAGCAAAGACTGCTCCCCACTAAAAACCTCTAGCTACAACAGAGCATGCTGGGAAAGGGCAAACCAAACCTGGAAATAATGCAGGGGAAACCTACAGCTCCTCCCACAAACTAATACAATGACTTTTCTACACTAAAATAATCTAAGGCCTGAACCAATGTGAAAGAAAATGCAGGGGAAAGTTTCAATCAGTCCTGGCAGGACATCACAGCTATCCTTGCTGAACAAAACTTGAGAAATTATATGCTCTACTACTGGTTCCCAAACGCTGCAGCCAGCAAATCTAATGGCTGTGCTTGGAAGTCTAGGGCATTTTGAGAGGCATCCCACCCCATCATACCCTAACCCCCATTTTCCAAGGCTGTCAATAGAAACAAAGGCCTGGAGAGTTCTGGGATGTGTGTGTGGGAGAAAGATATGGGATGAAATGTGGCATAGTGGTTTGAGTGTTGGACTATGACTCTGGAGACCAGGGTTCAGTTCCCAGCTTGGCCATGAAAACCCACTGGGTGACCTTGGGCAAGTCACACTCTCTCAGCCTCAGTCAAAAATCCACCAAACAGTGATACCTTTATTTGCCAGCCAAAATACACAATAGACATGGCTTTCAAAGCTCCACTGGCTTAGCTTTTTATGGGGTTTTCGGGCTACATGGACATGTTCCGGAAGAGTTTATTCCTGACGTTTCGCTGGCCTCTGTGGCTGGCATGGAAGTGAGTGGGATACACACACACACACACACACACACACACTGTCTGTGTGAGCCTTGAGATCCCACCTAAACATTGGAAGGAACCACCTGGCAGCAAGAGCTGTTTGACAGTGGAAGACAGTCCCTGGGAGGATGGTGGAGGTCTTTAAACAGAGGCTGGATGGCCATCTGTCTGGGATGCTTCGATTGTGATTTCCTGCATGGCAGAATGGGGTTGGACTGTATGGCCCTTGGGGGCACCTTCCAACTCTACGATTCTGATTCAAACATAGAGAAAACATAGCGACAGGCCGCATCTGCAGTGCATACACAATCCGGTTTGGCACTGCTTTAACTGCCGAGGGCTCAGTGCTCTATGGAATCCTGGGAAATGCAGCTTGACTGGGGTTGGCTATAGCCAACTACAATTCCCAGAATTCCATGTAGCACTGGCAGTTAGATAGGGGTCAAACCGGATTGTGAATGGACTCTTTTGTTCTTTTTTGGTGATGCTCAATACAGAGGACATTTTGGAAGCAGAAGGCTGAAAATGTAGGACGCGTCCGGGAAAAAGAGGACGTCCGGTGAGTCTGCCACTCCCACCTTGGAGATGGAATGGAGACACTTTCCCGCGCTTCCGCTACCGTTTCTCTTCCCCATTGGCTGAGAAAGTGAAGAGCTGCTTTCTCCCAGCCAATCAGAGAGGGGAGCTGGACCACTTTGGAACGTTGAGCCTCCTTCTGAGGCTGCTTGCCTTTCTTTGCCTCTGGATCTGAGGCCCTTAAAGTAGCAGGTAATGGCTCTGCTCAGCTTTTATGGGGTTCTTCATGCAAGTCTCCTTGGGAGGCAGTAAGGCTTTTAAGGGCTGCAGCTCCATCTTGTGCAGCTCTGGGATCTGTAGTTTTTTTTTTGGGGGGGGGGGCATTTAGGGTTCTCAGGATGCATCTACACTGCAGGAAATAATGCAGTTTGATACCATTTTAAGTGCCCTAGCTCCATCCTATGGAACTCAGGGATTTGTAGGGGTTTTTATTGGGGGGGTTTAGGCTGTTTTATTAGAAGATGTAAATCATATCAAAGCCTAATAACTTTGGATTGTTAATGTTAGAAAGCATTAAAACATTGTCGATCAAGCTTTCTAATACAGAAAATAATGTTTCACAGTATTGATCTAATAAGCAGGATTCACTTTTTTCATTAAAACGTTGGTGCAAATGTTTTAAAGGACAACAAAAGCAACTGGTTTAAACAACAACAACAACAACAAAACACAGGTTAAACCAAACCAAACCCTGAATTTTTTGGTTTGTTTTTGTTGAACCTTGCAAGCAAGTTAGATTAGGTAAGACAAGGTTGCAGGCAACCTGGGTCCAAAACATGTTGCAGACCTAGGCTAAGGCTGTTTAATAATAATAATAATAATAATAATAATAATAAATTGTTCAGTCTGGAGTTTGGTTCAGGCTGCAGTTAGCCTTAATGAGTGTAGGGCTCATTCAGCCTGTTAGAGAATGGGTCAAAGAAAGTGCATCCTTGCCATGCGTGGGATGGTGGGTGGGGGGGGGGGGGGGGAGAAGCAATGGCATTCCAGAGATAAGAGCTTCCCAGATTGTCCTGGGACCTGAAGACTGGATAAACAACTTGCTCAGTTGGCCTGGGAGCATCTCCCCCCTTTTCCTTGGGCCCCAGGCTCTGCAGGGTTGATGTTGACGTAGTAGCTTGATGTGCTTTTAGGAAAAGAGAACCACATATAAGACGCCTGCGCACAAAGGAGCATTGCCTTGCAGAGCCACACACGCAGGACTGGCCCTTGTGCATGTAAGTCTTTGTCTTTGTTTATGCTAGCTTGCTTGAGACCATGGTTTATTATTTTTTTTACCCTACTTTCTTAAACAGCTTTCTCGAACTCAGGACTGAGGTCCAAAACACACTGCAGAAATAATCCAGTTTAAGGCCGCTTTAACTGCCCTGACTCAATGCTGGGTAATTCTGAGAACTGTAGTTTTGTGAGACATTTAGCCCTTTCTGTCAGAGCTCTGGTGCCACATTAAACTACAACTCCCAGGATTCCCCTAGCACTGAGCCAGGCAGTTAAAGTGATCTCAAACTGAACGATTTCTGCAATGTGTTTTGGACTTAAGTGATCATTTCGCCAGCTTCCTACCCAGAACCTTACAGTGCATCTCGAGTGTCGGGCTGCGGGTGCTACATTCAACAGCCAAAGCTGGGCTGTGAGTGTTACTTTCGGCCCTCCGCATCTGCGGCTTTTACTTTTGCAGATTTGATTATTTGTGGTTTTGCTTAATATCTTCTCTCTTGGAAATTCTTAAGTCCTCCAGCGCAATTCTGCCAGAAGTTGACCATAGAGTTGTGCTGGAGAACATAGAAGTTCTTAGGGAAAATACTTCTCTCGGCATTTGTAGGTCCTCCAGCATGATCCTATGATCAACTTCTGCACTGGAGGACCTGCAGATTTCTAGAGAGATGTCCTCTCAGGTAAAACGAATAATGTTTTGTTTGTCCACATTCTTGGGGGTCCTTCAACCCTAACTCCAGTGAATGTGCAGGGACCACTGTACATAATAATAATTTTTTACCCTTCTCTCCCCATGAATCGAGGCAGGGAACAACAACAATTAACAGATACACTACGTCAGTTAAAATACACATCGATTTAAAAGAAATGTGTACAATTTAAAAGGCTGGGATATATGTGTATTAAGATGACTCATATTTAAAAGTCAACATTTAAGATTCACAATTTAAAAATCCCTTTACCCTTTGCAGGAGAGAGCCATGGCATCTGGGAAAACCTTGGAGCTGCTTTGCCAAGGAGTGACATGCCCTGTGTGCCAAGACTACTTCAATGCCCCAGTGATTCTCCACTGCGGGCACAACGTCTGCCGAGGCTGCCTCACCCAGCAGCATCAAAGCAGGTTTGGCAACACCGCTTGCTGCCCTCAGTGCCGCAAAAGGGATGAGCAGAAGAGCTTCAGGCCCAACTGGCAGCTGGCCAAAATGGTGGAGCTGGTCAAGGAACTCCAGGGTGGAGAGAGAACTAAACAGCAGGTATGCAAGATACACCAGGAGCCCATGGAGTTCTTCTGCAAGGAGGACCAGGTACCCATCTGTGGGGTGTGCAGGAGGTCGAAAGAGCACCGAGACCACAACGTCTACTCCACGGAGGAGGAGGAAACGGCTACCAAGGAGTTTAAGGTAGGAACACCTTGGCTGCATCCACACTGCAGAACAAATTAGGTTTGACACCATTTCAACTGCTGTGGCTCAGTGCTGTGGGAACTGTAGTTTGCTGTGGCACCAGAGCACTTGGACAGAGAAGGGTAAATGTATCATGAAACTACACTTCTCAGAATTCCATAGTATTGAGCCATGACAGTCAAAGTGGTGTCAAACCGGATTATTTCTGCAGTGCGGATGCAACCCTAGTGGTGGTGGCACAGGGAGAGTTCTTTAAATCATCATTTCTATTCTGTTCGTCAGCCAAAAAAGCTGTCCAATCTGGGAAAAATGACTTTTCAGGGCAACCATTCCCAGAAGTCCCCAGCCAGTGTCACCAATGGCCATGTTGGTGGGTGGCATTCTGGGAAGTGTAACCCAAAAATAACTTTTCTGTTCTCTATAAGAACTTTACATTCTTTGGCTGGAATTCTATTGGGGGCGTTGTGTGCCTTTAGAGTTTGTTTTTTTAAAAAAAGAAATTCATGTTTATATAATGGTAGAATTTAAAGATATAGCCATGTTAGTTAGTTAACACTCTGAAAGAAAGATGTTGGTAGCATGAGCTTTTGTAGACTTGAGCCTATTTCCTCACGCATCTGAGGAACTTACTTACCATTTATATAAGATTTATTTCATCTGTCCCAAGTGTTACCATGCAATTATCAGTTTCTACATTTCACATGCTACATTTCATAATATAATCATTTACTAACTAAATTGGAACTAATTTCGAAAATCATAGAATTGTAGAGTTGGAAGAGACCACAAAGGCCATCCAGTCCAACCCCTGCCATGCAGGAAATCACAATCAAAGCATCCCCGACCGATGGCCATCCAGCCTCCGTTTGAAGACCTCCAAGGAAGGAGATTCCACTACACTCTGAGGAAGGAGTGTGTTCCACTGTCGAACAGCCCTTACTGTCAGGAAGTTCCTCCTAATGTTGAGGTGGAATCTCTTTTCCTGGAGCTTGCATCCAATGTTCCGTGTTCTAGTCTCTGGAGCAGCACAAAACAAGCTTGCTCCCTCCTCAACATGACATCCCTTCAAATATTTAAACAGGGCTATCATATCACCTCTTAACCTTCTCTTCTCCAGGCTAAACATCCCCAGCTCCTTAAGTTGTTCCTCATAGGGCATGGTTTCCAGACCTTTCAAAATCCTCATCTGTCTGTCTGTCTGTCTGTCTGTCTGTCTGTCTGTCTGTCTGTCTATCTATCTATGTGGTACCCCTCCCCCCCCCAGGAACAGTCTAATGATTTATTATACCTTTCCTTTAGCTTTCATGTGGAATATTGCTTCTCTCTCTTTTATTGTTGTTGTGTGCCTTGAAGTCTTTTCTGACTTATGGCAATCCTAAGGCCATGAGGTTTTCTTGGCAGGGTTTGTTCTGAAGAGTTTTACCATTGTCTTCCTCTGAGGCTGAGAGCATGCGACTTGCCCAAGGTCACCCAGTGGGTTTCATGACCAAGCAGGAATTGAATCCTGGTTTCCAGATTCATACTCCAACATCCTAACCACTGTGCCAGCCTGTCCCTCCTTTATATTCTCAGTCAGTATTCTCCAGGGGGTTGGACTGGATGGGCCTTGCGGTCTCTTCCAACTCTGTGATTCCAATTTCTTAACTAAAACCCTTCCTTCAGTCATTTCTGACTTATGGCAACCCTAGGGCAAACCTATCACAGACTTTTCTTGTCAAGATTTGTTCAGAGGGGGTTTGCCTTTGCCTTCCTCTGTGGGTGAGAGAGTGTGACTTGCCCAAGGTCACCCAGTGGGTTTCCATGGCCGAGTGGGGATTCAATCCCCGGTCTCTATAGTTGTAATCCAGTGCTCAAGACACTACACCATGCTGGCTGATGCACATAAGGATGTCCTTTCACAGGTGCTGCAGGGGTTATTATCCCCTTCTTCCCAATGCAGCACCTAAAGTCCACTCACCCCTTACTGTAAATTCCCTGAAACTGCTCTCTGCACAGTTATTTCATCCTTTGTGCCGATCAGGCAGGATCGGAGAAGGACGGCTGTAGCCACTGGGACAAAGAAGAGCATGAAAGTTCAACAATGGGTACAACAAGAACAAGCAAAGATTGTTCGATATATAATCCCAAATATTTAAATATAGTGCAAATATTAAATATTTAAAACTGGGGAATTGAGGAGAGAAGGTGGAAATTCAGTATGAGGTTATAGGTCAGCTCTGGGCATTCTTCCATGCACCCCAAATTTCTTGTTGGTGTGCCTTCAAGTCATTTCTGACTTATGGAGACCCACAGAGTTTTCTGAGTCTGAGAGTGTGTAACTTACCCAAGGTCACCCAGTGGGTTTTCATGGCTGAGTGAGGAATTGTAGGTTTGCAGAGTTGTAGTCCAACACACAAACCACTGCACCCCCTTGCCTCTCTGCATCCCAAGTACCACTGATCAAAAGCAGTTGTTTATTTTTACGTTGTCTTTTAGGCCAACTGCCATAAGACTGGAACCCATTCCAAAGCCATCCAGTACTTAAAGATGAAGAAGACAGAATTAGTGGAACTTTGCCAGGAGAAGGGGCTTGACAGGGAAGGCCTCAGTGTGGATGAATTGAGGATTATCCTCATCCAAGAAGCCAGCCAGCCAGAAACAGACACAGTGAAGCTGAATGCCAAGGGGACCCAGGGTCATGAGCCAGAACTGGAAGCCCAGAGAAATGGCGAGTGGAAAGAGAGGAGGCAATTTACAGTGCTAAGGAAGAGACAAAATGACCTGCTCTCAGCTCAGGCTGAACAGCGGAAGAGTGAGTTGGAACGCATGTACCTTAAGGAGAAACAAGCAGATAAACCCATTCCGTGGGTCTTCCCTCCTTTTTCCTCGGGGCAAAACCCGTTGCTGTTCCTTGCCGCCTTTGAGAGGACTAGCAAGCAGTGGAATATGTCTTTTGAGGACTCTATGAAATACCTAGTTGGCTTGATCAGAGGGAAGTTGGCCGAAGTGTATCATGCTATGCCCAAACAGAAGCCTGTCACTCTTCAGGCTTTCAAAGAGGCTGTGTTCAAACAGTTTATCTTCAATCCTGATCACTTCTATGAGAAATTCTGGGCCTTGAAACCTCAGCCTGGAGTGTCCTGGCTAGAATTTGGGGCAAAACTAGAGGAAACTTTGAACTGGTGGCTGGATACTGCCAAGGCTGATGACCGGGAAAAGGTGATCCACTTGATGGTGTTGAACCAGTTCTGTTCCCATCTCCCTAGTGATATACAGCGCTCTGTTAAAGCAAAAGCCCCAAAGAACGTCTCGGAGGCAGCTGAAATCGCAGACCAACTGATGCTCAGTCAAGAAGACTCGGGAAGGAGAACTCCTCACCTGGGGAGAGAACAGGGCAGAGCATTTCCAACAAGTGAAGCAGCTGAAGGTCCTAAGAGAACAGAAATAGGCTCACCTTCAGTTGAGCACCGGTTGAGCCTTAATGTGACCAATTCAGACCAGTTTAAGAAGAGACCCTGCCACAGCTGTGGGAAAATGGGGCACTTGAAAACTAGTTGCCCTTCTTCTCCCAAGCATATATATAGAATAACCGCATGCCATGTCGAAGGGGAGGAGTGGAGCCCCACCAGGCCCTATATGGAACCCGTCTTGCTTGGGAACCAGCTAGCCATAGCGCTGGTGAGCACGGGGTCACAGTTCTCCCTGGTCCGTGCTGATTTAGTGTCACCCTATGATATTGTCCCTGGGGAGTCTGTGGAAATAACGATCCATGGCACACATTCCTCCCTTCCGGTAGCGAGTCTGCAAATGAACTGGAAGGACATAGAGGAACTTGTGGATTTTGGTGTGGCTGAGAAGCTGTTTGTGCCTGTCCTCATAGGGATGGACATTCTGCATCAGAACTTCAATTCCTTCTCTTTCTCCCAAGGACGCTTCACAGTCCTGTCTACCAAGAAGGGCAACAAGCAACCTAAAGCCTCCAATTGATGGAAACCTTCCTGGTAGAAGCCTCAGGAAGATATGACTATGATCCTGCAACAGAAGATGTATCTATGGGCCCGAACAGACAGGCCAAAATAAAGCTGCTTCAGGTCACTTTGAGGTATGCTGTTTAAATGATACTCGTACCTTAAGAGGTCAGAAGCTGGGCCAAAGCTGCCCTCCAGTCCTTAGGACTGGAGCGTGGCTTTGGCGTGGCTTCCGGCTTCTTAGGATGCATGCATCATTTAAACAGCATACCTCCAAAGTGACCCAAAGCATCTTTATTTTGGCCTGTCTGTTCAGGTCCTAAGATAGTCTCCTGTCCAACTCTTCCAACCTACTTTTCTCCCCAAGCTGTTCTGTTTCCCAGTTGTTAGAGAGCAGAAGGAGCTGAAGACAAATGTCCAACTATTTTTGTATAAGTGAACATAAGGCAACAGGGTACCGTAGGGATCTCCAAGGGGCCTCTTGAGATCTCTGTAGACGATATTGTTCTCCCTTCAGCTATAGGGAAATAGATAGACTCTTGTCTGCTGCCTACCTGCCACCACCATTCTTCATTGACTGGGAAATGGCCTGGATTAGAGAGAATGAAGCTGTGAAAAGATGTTTTGTTTTTTGTTAGTAGAATTTTCTAACCTCTGCAATTACCAATGAATGAATAAATAAATAAAATAAGTTATGTCATTCTAATTCATCAACAAAGGATAGCAACCTATATTGTCTCCCATGGCCAACTTTGCTCTGAAAATAGTTTAACCTTAAAAGAGAGCCAATAACTTGTAAGTAACTAAAGTCAACAATGTTAGTTAATTTTGAATAAGAAAAACTTTGAAGAGTGGAAAAGTTACTTCTTAAATCAGGGACCTCTTGAGTTGCAATTAAATGTTTTGTATGCCAGGTTACATCTCTTCATCCTTTTGACCCACAGAAGTTACACTGAGGGTCTTTTCACAGAGATTACATTGTGGGTCTTTTATTCTGGGTCTTTCTCTTCTGAGCCAGGCCTGGAGAATCTGGAAATGTGCATGTAATCCAACAACTGCCCCCCAAATTATTATTTTATTCCTCAAAAAAACTCAACAGAACATCATCACAAGCAATGTGCATATATTGGGGCAGCGAACAACATTAAAATGATATTGTAATAGTTGGACAAACTATAAACATGCTTAGTATACGGTATTAGAGAATATGAATAGGAAATACTTTGTAGAATAGGTTAATGTAGCTCTTCTTTTTAGCCTTCATTCCAGCTTTGTATCTTTTGTTTTGCCACGCGCTGAGGCATTTCCCCAACCATCTTGCTCATGCATATGACACATTTTCTGAAAATGTTTTCTTTTAAATGCATAATTCTTGTCAGCTTGGATATTGTTTTTAAAGGGACAGCGAAGAGAGATTTCTGTTAAACCAAATTATGTACCTTGAATAGATATGATCCCACAAGACAGCACATACTATTCCTTTGGAAAATCACTTTATTTCATGTAAAGAATCATATTAAGTTTCGGTATCACTGAAGGCAATAAAATTCATCTTATAAACACCTGAATGATCAGTGTTCTGGGTCATCTGTGAGCACCATTTGGAAGCCTGTCTGGTCAAGGACAAACATCAAGTACCGTATATTTAAGTAAATGTGCTGTATAATCTCTGGAACCAAAATAACTTACACGTTTGTTTATTGCAGGCTCTGCAGCATTCAGAAGGCAAACTTTCAAGGGCTGAGCCTTTGTTTCCAGAAGGTTGTTATCTGCATTGCTTCCTCCCACTAGAAATTCCAGTCACACAAGTGCACCACAAACACACAAGTCCGTGGTTTCTCTGTGCAAATGTGAATACTCCTCCCACTTCAGCATACCACAGATAACAACCCTCACATTGTTTGCATTCACACAGGACGGGAAAAGGAGGTAGTAGAAGGAAGACCCATCTTCCATCAGGGGTTGCTTTTACCTTTTAAAATGTTAAAACGTCAGCCCACGTTTAAGAAGAGGTGAATATAACTCGGCCTAATGTTACTGCAGTCAGGAGTGCCTTCTATTTCACCTCCTCCCTGTGGCTTTAGGATCCACGTGAGAGATGTTTCCTTTGTTGAAGAATAGCCAAATCCATTGATAGAGCGTGCATGCTTTTTGCCTACAGAGTGACCTAGAATCACTTCCAAGTACAGGCCAAGTCTCCCTTATCTGAAATGTTTTGGCTTTTGGATTTGTTCAGATTTTGGAATATTTGCATACTGATGATAAGGTATCTTTGAAATGGTACCCAAAGCGAAACATGTAGTTATTTATGTTTTTGATACACCTTATACACACAGGTGAAAATAATTTTACACACCACATTTTTAATAATTATGTGCATGAAACATAGGTTTGTGAACATGGGACCATCAGGAAGCAAAGGGGTCGCTATCACAGCCACCCATGTGGACAATTTTGGATTTTGGAGGATTTCAGGATTCTGGATAAGGGAGTCTTGGCCTGTATAACATACCCACCAGCTCTCTTGATTTGGCAGGTACAGTCTCAATATTTGGTTTTCCACTTTTCTAGCTGCTTTTAAAATGTCCCAGTTTCTCCCACTTTCCCTGCTTTTCTGCAGAAATAATCCAGTTTGAGACTGCTTTAACTGCCCTGGCTCAGTGCTAAGGAATCCTGGGAACTGTAGTTTATTATGGCACCAGAGCTCTCTGACACAGAAGATAAATATCTCACAAAGCTAGTTACCAGAATTCCCTTGTATTGAGCCAGGCCAGTTAAAGCGGGCTCCGCAGTGTTTTTTAGACTTAGTCTTCAGCTTACTTCAGTTGACACAAACTATGTTCAATGTACAGAACTAGTTTGTACTCCATTAATTCAGCAGGGAGGAGAGGAGGGGTAGCTTCTTGCCCTTCCGAGGAGGCACAGGCAAAAGCAAACTGCTGCAATCTTTCCTAGCTTTTGTGTTTTTTCCTCATAAACTTTTTCCATCTTGTCTATTCATTCATATTGCTTAGCCAAGTCTTTCAGATTTTATATGTAATGTGTTGAAGGGTATGCCTGTGTGGCAGATTAGCCATAATTCAGTAACAGAGGACATGCATATGTGTATGTGTGTGAGTGTTGCTACCTTGGTTGCTATCATGGCTCCATACACATAGCACTGAAGGTTTAGCAACATGACACTGACAGAGGTCTAGTAACATGTTTGTATTTATTTGCAGTCCTTTACAGTTCTTCCTGTCAGGAACTGACATACGAAAAAGGAAGTCCAACTACAATTCAGTCGAACTTGACGGATCTGATGCTGATGTCTCCCTCCACTGCAAAGTATTCTGCTGATTCAAACCCCAGCCGATTGGGGATCTTGATCTCATGGCCTTCATCTATCTTCACGGTCACCTCCTCAGCATTAAAGTGGACACAGATCTGATGATGAGAGAACCAGGAAATTAAGCTGTTGTTGTTACGGCAACCACAGGGTAAACCTCTCATAGGGTTATCTGGAGCTGAGCGTGTGTGTCTCATCCAAGGTCATCCAGTGGGTTTCGCTGGCCGAGTGGGGAATTGAACACTGGTCTCTCATTGTCCAGCACTCAAACCACTACACAATGCTGGCTATCCTTTGCTAGAAAGCTGCAGTTTAAGTACTTTCATCACCTAGAGCAACATTTCCTAAACTTTGGTCCTCCAGACATTTTGGACTTCAGTTGCCAGAAGCCCTAGCTAATATTGTCAACAGTCAGGAATTCTGAAAGGTGAAGTCCAAAACATCTGGGAAACCAAAGTCTGGGAATCATTGACCTGGGGGGGGGGGTCATACAAAGATGTAGAATACAGACAAAGAGACCATTTGCATTTGTGATCTTGTAGGATATACTTTTTGCCTTAGCTTGGCAGTCTGAGGCTGGAAAAAGATCTGAAGGCTGAGAGCAGACTAGGGATGTGAATTTTTCTCTGTTGCTAATGTGCTTGCATAGTTCCATAGCTATTAGGAGGAGATGGGTCATCCCTGTGCACTTGCATTTTTCTTTTTGCTTCTTTCTACACTATGTACTTCTCGGGAAGCCATCTTTCATTGGCCTTGCCCTGGAGGGGCTACCACCCAATCCAGTGGACCTATTTAGGTAGAATTCGGCCACTAGCCAGGGATGATCTAAGTAGAATTAGTTTTTTAGGCTCCAGATTCTGCCACTACCTGTGAGAGAATGCTGCTCTCCTTAGCAAAAGGACTGGAATGTCTCTCTGCTGTGAACCATACAGATTACTGCTGGAAGTGTTACTGGGCTAAACTGTGATTTTCAGTGACTGTGATTCATTCTGTTACTGAGCTTGGCTTATGCTACATAATGTATGTCAGAGGCTCCATACAGACAGGCCAAAATAAAGCTGCTTCGGGTCACTTTGGAGGTATGCTGTTTAAATGATGCATGCGTCCTAAGAATCCGGAAGCTGCACCAAAGCTGCGTGCCAGTCCTTATGACTGGATCGTGGCTTTGGCGCAGCTTCCAGACTCTTAGGACGCATGCATCAACTAGACAGCATACCTCCAAAGTGATCCAAAGCAGCTTTATTTTGGCCTGTCTGTATGAGGCACCAAAAGAACTTTTGGGGAGGCCTGGAACTACACCCAAAGAACCTTTGGCACCAAAAGAACTTTTGGGGAGCCCTGGAACTACACCCAGTTCTGGTACAAGACATAGTCTTATCACACGAGAAAAGAAAGCGGGGGAGTAGTGGCTTTCTTCGTGCCTCTGCATGTCGTTGTAACACTTCCTGAGACCCAGGAAGGTCAGAAGAAGCATGACGGCATTTTATGCCTATGGTATTCTTTGAGTTATAAGGTAGGGACTAAGGAGGATGTCTTTCCAAAGAGTCATCCAAACTTAGGAGAGAGCACTACCCCTTCTTTTGGTTACTTCTGTGCTTCCAATTCTCTGACTCACCTTAGTCTGTTCTCCACATTCAAAGGGGAAGATGGATTCCCGCAGCTCCGAACCCCACTCTCCGCTCATCTTGGAGTTACACACGATGGTCTGGACATCTCCATGACTCTCGAAACGAGGGTTGAAGTGAAGAATCAGATTCGAACTGTCCTGGCCCAAGTTCAGGGCAAAACTGGCAAAGGGAGGGGCAACATCTGACACAAGAAGCAATGCACATTTTGGACTCCAATATAATAAGTCGGTGGAGTCTAGGCCTAGCCTCTTCATTACAGCTCACCCACAAAGACTGAACAAAAATAGTTCTATATTAGTCCATTTGGAGTTCAGGAAAGTTACTTTTTTGGGCTAAAAGTCCCCTGAGGTTTAGCACAGCTATCACTGGGAGATTCTGGGAGCTGTAATTCCAAAAAAAGTAAGTTGAAGACCTAGTCTTATGTTAAACACCACTAACCACATTTAAATTCCAAAGTATGCTGTTGACCTAACAACTTTGCATTGTTGAATTTATGTTATATAGCTTGGCTTTCCCCCATCCTGAAGCAGGAGGGGAAAAATAGAGCAAAGATGGAAGAAATAAACCATGGTTCTTATAGTCATTTGTGACCAATTTATGGCTAAGCCAAAAAAAACCCAAACCCCATAGCTAACTTAAACCACTGTTCAATGTGATTCACACCTAGCATGTGAAGTACTTTATCTGCTGGGGTAAAGGACCACCATTTGCTAGGGACAATACTGCACCTGGAGACAAAACATCTGAGCAGAGTGCAAGTGATTTCAAGGGAATTTACAATCTCCTTTTTCACAAATAGAAACAGTGTTTGGTTTGAAATTAAGATCCCACATGTACACCTTCAAATCAGTTATGTAAGACAGAGCATAACTGATGCAGGGTCCTAGCCTGACAACCTAGCAACTCAAAACTGGAAAAGAAGTGGATCAGCCTTAAAGCCAGTCCAAAGGCAGACGTTTCTGAATATAACATCAATACAAACCTCTTTGCATATGGTGCAACTTTCCCCTTCACTTTGATGCAATCTCCAGGCTTGATCGACAAGTGGGAAAGAGCCATTTGCTGGGGAAGAACAAGCACCAAAATAAATAAATAAATATTGGAGTCTACTTTGTCTCTAGCAATGTTTTTAAAAAGTAAGTTTCCCGAACTTTAATAATAATAATAGTCATCATCATCATCATCATCATCATTTCTTTCCCACCTCTCTTCAAGGCCCTAAGAAACCAGGGTTCAAATCCTTGCTCACTCCTGAAAACCCATCCAGTGATCTTTGGCAAGTCACACTCTTTCATCTCATCTGCAATGGCAAGCAACCTCTGAACAAATCTTTTCCCCCCAAAACCTATGGTGTTGCCATTTGAAGGCACAGAACAATAATGGAGGGGGGAATAAGAGTGTACAGTGGACCCTTGTTATAGGCTGGGGTTTGGTTCCAAGATCCCCCATGTATAACAAAATCCGTGTATGCTCAAGTCCCATTACATATAATGACATAGCAAAATGGTGTCCCTAATAAAAAATGGAAAATCAAGGTAAATTTATACTTTTTTGGAACATTTTCAAACCGTGTATGCTTAAATCCATGTATAAAAAATCCGTGTATAAGAAGGGCCGACTGTACTAAGGTGAGATCAGCAGAAGAGGCCTAAAGGGCTCCCAATATTACTTTTTAATATTTTAAATGTTTAATGTTTTAAACTGTATACATTGTTTAACTATTTTTTTAAAAAAACTTTATATTGCTGCTTTTCAACATTTTTGTATCACTTCTAGTTTGCATTGTTTTGACATCTGTTGTTAGCTGCCTTGAGTCCCTACGTTGGGAGAAAGGTGGGGTATAAGGAAGGAAGGAAGTAGTTTTAACCAGATCTGGCCCTGCTTAGTTTCTGAACCCAGATGAGATCAGCTGTGTTCTGTAGTGTGTAGTGACTCACCTGGAATCCATGTCATAAATAAAGCTCATTGCTGATTATCCCTGAGAGGTTAATGAGTAAAAGAAGGAGGCAAGATCCTTTGTTTGGGTTTCTCTGCTACAACCTGTTAGGATTTCTTTCCTAACCCCAAGAAGCTCCCCTTTTAGGAGTGCCTTTATCAGTTTGGTCTTTGGAACTATTGTTGCAACTCGTAGTTCTCAGATTATGTCACCAAGCCTCCTGAAGGCCAGATCAGATTAATTGTTCAAGTCCTGCTACTTGACTCCCTCAAGCAACACTGGTGTGGTTTACTGACTTTTGGCAGATAACACCAGCTGCTTCTGGCCTAAAGTTTCCATCAACCCTCCCTTTCCCAGGTACGTCCTCTTTTTCAGAGCTAACGTTTTAAAATGTCCAGCATTTTCAGAGAATGCATTCTCTGAAGAAGTCAGCCACAGATGCTGGTGAAATGTCAAGGGAAAAAAAAACTCTTCTAGAACATGGCCTCATACCTTGAAAAACCCACCAAAAACTATGGCAGCCGGCAGTGAAAGCCTTCAACTTCACATTAGTTTCAGACTGCTTTAACTGCCCTGACTCAATGCTAGGGGATTCTGAGATCTGTAGTTTTGTGAGCCATTTAGCATTCTCCGTCAGAGAGCTCTGGTGCCACAAGAAACTACTATCCCCAGGATTCCTGAGCACTGAGCCAGGGCAGTGGAAGCGGCCTCAAACTGGATTATTTCTGCATTGCGCTTTGAACCAGAGTCTCCACAATGCCACAAAATGTCTTTCCATACTGATATTCCAGACTAGCATAGCTATCTTTCTGAAATAAACAGTTAGTTCCCCCTCAAGATCAAGCCAGCTTGCACGCAATATTCAAAAATTCAAGGGTTTTGAAAATTACATTGACTCCAATTAAAAAAAAGAAAACCTACATTGACCCCCCGCCCAACAGAATACAGCTGAACACAAAAAAATTAAAACAAAATACTATTATTTTGGGATTATACAATTTGTACTCCCTTCTATCTAACACTAAAATGTGCAGCAAGCTACCCCACCTAATCATGACATTAAAACAAAGCGACTAATAAATTAAGTTAATTAAATGTTGCATAGGTCTACTCCTCAGCCCATCCTAATACTATACAGGCAACTCACAGTCTCCATTGTGGAAGTGACTCTCAATTGTAGGCAGGCACAAAAAGGTCTTGTTTGCTCTATCTGAGCTTTAAAGAGTGGCCAAAGGCGCTGCCTCCTTCCAGCCAATGAGGCACAAACCAAGAAATCAGAGCAAAAGGAATTGGCCAGTAAAAGCTAGGGCCATGTCTCAGTTCATTCAATAATTTCTGCCCTAGTCTTGGCCAGCGCTTGCAAGTAATATGTTACAAAGAGTATAGTTTGTTAGTAATTCTTTGTGTAGGTGCAACCACACTGCAGAAATAATCCAGGTCAATGTCACTTTAACTCCCATGGCTCAATGTTTGGCTTCAGAGCTCTCTGACAGGGAAGGCTAAATTTCTCACAAACCTACCATTCCCAAAATTCCACAGCACTGAGCCATGGCAGTTAAAGTGGTGTCAAACTGGATTATTTCTGCAGTGTGGATGCAGTGTCATCCGATCCGAAATGCTTGGTGTTTTCGATTTGTTTTTCCCCCTCCAGTTTTGGAATATTTGCACATACATGATGAGATCACTTGAAGATGGGACCTGCATCTCTAAATAAATGTAATAAAAATATAGCAATAATCTAAATACAGAATTCATTTATATTTTGGATAAACATTGCACACATGGCTTGTGGGTAATTTTTTACATAATATTTTAAATATTTTTGTGCAGGAAATGTGTGCGTTTGTGTATTGAACCATCTGAAAGCAAAGGCGTCACTGTTTCGGCGACCCATGTGGACAGCTTTGGATTTTGGAATATTTCAGATTTCAGAATTCTGGATAAGAGATACTATTATTATTATTATTATTATTATTATTATTAAGTTGTATTTATAAAGCGATGTAAATTTACACAGCACTGCACAACATACAAGCAATTAAAAATAGATAAAATAAAATAAACCTGCCTATGACGTACTCAACCTGTAACTACATTGGACTGCAGTTTCAAATTCTTGGGGATGCAATTGCTCATTTACAAATGTTACTGTACCTTTTAGTTACTTTTATAGTTACTATAGTTGTTGTTGTTGTTGTGTGCCTCCAAGCTATTTTTGATTTATGGTCAAAATAGCTTGGATGCACACAACAACAACAGCAACTATAACTGTAGTAACTATAAAAGTAACCTTAAGGCAATTGTTTATCAACAGAAATTTATCAACACAACAAATGTGTTGAATTAAGATAGCTGCATGCTTCTCAAAAGTAAAAGATACTCATTAGCTACTTTCAGGAAACAGGTGAGTAATTAATTATTTTTTAAAATTGTAACTGTTACAAAAACTAACAAAACGTGGCATGATAACTGTAACTAATTACTTTTAACATTAACTGCCCCACTCCTATCACAGCCGATCAGGGAAGAGATGGGCATAATCCACTTATACAGTGGGTCCTTCTTATACATGGATTTTTTTATACACGGATTCAAGCATCCACGGTTTGAAAATGTTCCAAAAAAGTATAAATTTCAAATATCAAACCTTGATTTTCCAATTTTTCAGGTGTTACTGTAACTTTTAGTTACTTTTGTAGTTAATAATAGTTATAGCACAGCATGGGACTGTGCTACGAAATGATTTGTTTATGGTATCACTGATGGATTTTTGTTTGCATTCCTTAAATGCTTACCCAGAAGTAACTCAATGGGGTTTATTCCCAAGTAAATGTATATACAGCCAGCATGGTGTACTGCTGTGAGCAATTGAGTCCTAGGGGAACATCTACACTGTAGAAATAATGCAGTTTGGCCCCACTTTAATTGCCACGGCTCCATCATATAGACTCCTGGGATCTGTAGTTCTGTGAGGAACCAGCACTCTTTGGCAGAGAAGGCTAAAAACTTTGTAAAATTACAAATCCCAGGATTTCATAGGATGGAGCTGCATCACTTAAAGTGGTGTCAAATTGCATTATTTCTACAGTGTAGACACACCCCGGGACTCTGGGAGACTAAGGGTGTATCCACACTGCAGAAATAAAGCTGTATGACACCATTTTAACTGCCGCGACTCTATCCTACAAAATCCTGGGATTTGTCATTTGGTGACAGGTCAGGCTGAATACCTCACCAAACTACAAATCCCAGGATGGAGTCATGACTGTTAAAGTGGTGTTGAAGTGCTTTATTGCTTTATAGCAATAACCCTTCCCTAGGCATTTGTAGGTCCTCCAGGGCAATGCTATGGTCATCGTCCAGATGTTGATCAAAGATTTGTGCTGGAGGACCTAGAGATTCCTAGAGAGCTGTTTTCTCAAGTAAAATAAATAAAATTTAAAAATAGTGTTGTTTTTTTCCTTTGCGATCTTCCCACTTTCATGGGAGTCCTGCACCTCTACACCCAGCAAATGCGGAGGGACCACTACAAAGCCTTAAGCACTGTCAGCTTTCATTAGATCTTCATTGAGCTGTAGTCCAGCACTCAGTCCTGCTAGCATTTATATGGAGCGATGAGTAGTAAATTGGATGGCCATGCGCTACTTCCCGGATCGGACACAGCATGCCTCTGAATACCATGTGCTGGGAAATGAAAGGAAGAGAGTGTTCTTGAACCCATGACCCACATATAATCCACATATACATGAGCAATGGGCTTCCCAAGGTTGGCCAGTGTGGGATCAGGATGCTGGACAAGGGCTAGACAGGCCCTTGGTTTTGCCCAGGAAGACTCAGCTTGAAATTTTATGTTTATTCATCACTATTGTCAAACTTCAACTCCAGGATTCTTTGGGGAAATCAATCGCAGCTAAAGTGGCATTAATCCAGCAACTACGCAAAGCCTTGTTCTGAAGGCACTTAAAAACATTTTAATCATCATTATTATGTAATCTGTTGTATAGTTATGCCCTCTGTGAATTCATCTTGCAAAACCCATCTGCATGACTTTGGAATTGAAATGAGTTCCCACCTGTGTCTTTGCAAATTATAATCAGACGTTTTTAAAATAAGAAAGCAATGCTTAAAATTCCCAGTACTTTGCCTGTATGAACCTGTTTTGACAGGTACTGTGAGCCAGCTATTATTTTCCACTGCTTTCCAAAACACGCTTCTAAATCACACTGGGAAAAGTTAATTACTATGATTGTAGTAATTGGTGTCGTCTCTCATCACCTTGTTCTCTAAATTCTGGTTTGGAGCATACCAGAATTCTTTATTCCTAGAGGAATAAAGCACAAGCCATAACGAAGCGATGGAAGCGGCTGAAATTAATGAGGCAACAAAAGTGTTTTACACGGCAAGGTGTGTCAGATGTTTAATACTTACTTGTTACCTTTCTGCCAGTTGCCGTGGCATTTGCTCATCAGGAGCACAGGGAATAGCAGATAAATTAGTATTATTATATAAAATACAGTGGGCCTTTGGTATCCACTGGGATTTGGTTCCAGGACGCTCCACTGATACCAAAATCTATGGATGCTCAAGTCCCATTAAATGCAATAGTAAAGTAGTGTCTCTTACTGTATATACTCGACTATAATGCATAAGTCGAGGGAAAGTTTTAGGGCCAAAATTATGGATTTTGCAATAATCCATGGATCAAGGGTAAAACCTAGGGGCATATAGCAAAGGATCTAAAGGATGAAGCAAAGTAAAACAGTGTCAAAGAACTCACAAAATTCCAGTAGATATAGTTCTTTGTACTCACCCTTAAGGCTGGATGGAAGAGAGAGCAGAGGGGGTCAGTGCTTCCAGGACAGATTATATTCTTACTTTTCACCAGAGGAAGGTTCCTTCTTTTAAATAAGAGTTAAGATACACTACTTACATTGACCCGACTCAGTTTTTTGGGGTCAATTTTTTGACCTAAATTTCTAGACTTATACATGAGTATATACAGTATATAAAATGGCAACATCAAGGTTTGCTTTATGGATTTAAAAATATTTTCAATCTGTGGATGCTTTAATCTATGGATAAAAAAATCTATGGATATGGAGAGTTAACTGCAACTGATTTCTAGAGAGCAATGAGACTCAAACCGGGTGGCTCAGTGGCCAAATGGAATACTAAGGGCCCATCCATACTATGCAGTTATAATGCTATGACACCACTTTAAGCAATTTTAACCCACTGCCAATTTTAAAAAGGCTTAAAGCACAAAACATCTTACATTTATCTGGGTAGAGAAATGCAGGGCTGTCAAGTTGAAGTCAGGATCATATGGAATCTTGGATAGTGTCAGAATCCATAGAAATTTTGACTGTGATGTCAAAATAAAAACTTAGGGGTGAAATAGACCACCCTGAAGGACCGGTCTGCTGCCACCTCTTTGAGCGCTTGATCGGGACCACAGCAACCGCATGCCACGGCCCCAATCCAATGTTTTTCCGGGCCACTTCTTTTGCTACTTCTTTTTGGCCTGAAAAAAGGGTGCTTTTATGGCCGCCACACAACTCTTCCCCATTTCTTCAGTGCAGCGCAGGCACATGGACACAAATCCTCACATCCTGTTCTCCTTGAGGCCTGCTGTCTTTCAAGCAGTAGCCATATCAGTTTGCTGCAGAAAAACAACAAAAATTTCAAGATTAAAAAAGGAAGTTGTTTTATATACATGTGTCTGTGAGCATATCCCACTTTAGCCAGTGCATAAAGTGTCGGCATGGCTTGCAGCTTAGAAAAGTGACATCTGTATCTATCAACTTGCCCTCAATTTTACCTAGGTTTCATCATGAGTTTGATGATTTTCTGATCCTTGCGTATTAAAGGAAAGCATCTCTGCATGTGAATGCAGCACCAATATTTTACTGACGGCATTTACAACGTTTCTACAGGTTGAGTCCCCCTTATCCAGAATCCCCAAATCCAAAATATTCCAAAGTATTTGTCCACATGGGAGGCTGAGATAATTATTTAAAATATTGTGTACAAAATTACCTTCAGGCTATGTGTATAAGGTGTATATGAAACATAAATGAATTTAATGTTTAGCTCTGGGGTCCCATCTCCAAGATATTTTGTTATGTATATGCAAATATTTGGAAAAAACAAAACAAAAACAAATCCAAAACACTTCTAGTCCCAAGCATTTTGGATAAGGCAGACTCAACCTGTATATAATATGGTTCAGCAGTGGATACCACATTACCCATAAAGATTAACAGGTGGCGAATGTGCTGTTGCAGCATAAAGAAGGAACATGGAGAGAGCCTTAGAGTATAGCTTGTTTTAGGAGAACCACACTCATAGAAGATCCTAGAAGAACTTTGTCACACCTGACAGGTGAAATATATTATTCTTGCTTGTTTTTTGGTGACTTTGTTCATGAGGTTAATAGATTTCCATTGCTTGTGTGCTAAAAGCATGGGTCTGTGTACAGAAATATTTTAATAATGACTTTGGCTATATATGTGCATCTACAAAATGTGAATTGGCTTGAACAAAGCATTTATTCAGCCTCATGTAGATTATAGAACGATTCACACATGCCAGGGTCCTGGTCCTAGTCCAACCTCCAAACCATTACACTGGCTCTCACATTAATGCATCTTTGGGTTGTGGGCCTTTGAGTTGTTCCTGACTTTGAGTCATAGTGCTTTGAGTGTTGCACTATGGAGGCCAGGGTTTGATTCCCTTCCAGCCATGAAATCCATTGGATGACCTTGGGCAAGTTACACTCTCTCAACTTCAGAAGAAGGCAATGGCAAACCACCTCTGAACAAATCTTGCCACGATAACCCCATGATAGTTTCACCTTACAGCCCCCATATGTCAGAAATTAAAGACATGCAACATCTTTATCAATGACTTGGATGAAAGAATAGGGGGAATGCTAATCAAATTTGCAGATCAAACCAAATTAGGAGTAGCTAATAAACCAGAGGACAGGATCAAAATTCAAAATGACCTTAAATAGATTAAAAAGCTGGGCCAAAGCTAACAGAATGAACTTCAACATGGAGCAAGCTTGTTTTCTGCTGCTCCAGAGAACAGCATCCGGAACAATGGATGCAAGCTGCAGGAAAAGAGATTCCACCTCAACATTAGGAGGAACTTCCTGACAGTAAGGGATGTTTGACAGTGGAACACACTTCTTCCTCAGAGAGTGGTGGAGTCTCCTTCTTTGGAGGTCTTTAAACAGAGGCTGGATGGCTATCTGTCACAAGGACTGTTTTGACTGTGATTTCCTGCATGGCAGAATGAGGTTGGGCTGGATGGCCCTTGGGGTCTACTCTAGGATTCTATAAACACACTCACACAAGGCAACCCTTTCATGGGGCTTTCTTGGCAAGATTTGTTCAGAGGAGGTTTGCCTTTGCCTTCCTCTGAGGCTGAGAGAGTGTGGCTTCTTGCCCTGGGTTTCCATGGCTGAGCAGGGATTCTCCAGAGGAGCACTCTAACTCTCAAGCCCCTTACAACAGGCTGACCCTGGGGTGGGCTCCAAGGAAGAAGGCAAAAAAGGGCAGATGTGGGGCAGGGAGGCCCCTTGATCTCTCCTTGCCCCTCCAAAGCCCAACCCCAGGGCTGCCAGCCAGCCTTGCCTCTCTTTCCCCCTTCAGCAGCCAAACACTCTCTCTAGTTCAACCCCAGCTCAGCCAATCAGGAAGAGTAGAATAAACATTCCCAGAGGTTCCTTCCGCTTCCGGAGTGGAGGAGAGGGAGACCGGAAGGGGCTCTTCCCTGAGATTATTATTATTAGGCACCCTCCCCCTCCCCTTTAAAAACAACACAACTTTTCTTTTTTATGTATTCTTTTTATTCAATCATTCGCTGTAACGTAAACTGTAATAACACAAATTACATATACTCTGTACATATAGTTTATATATACATGCACACACATATATGTACACACACATATATAATACATATAATATGCATATAATTTATATATACATAGATACACACATATACTGTATTATATATATATATACACACACACACATATAGACACATGCATATATAATGCATATAATACACATATAATCTATATACACATCCACACAAACATATATATATATATATATATATATAACATATATACACATTTATATATACAGACACACATATACATATAATAAAATATGCATATACTTTATATATGTATATACACACACACATATATATTTATATATTATACATATAATATACATATCATTTATGGAACAGAGATGGAAAATACAAACACGAAGAATAAAAACTTGGTTGTGGTTGTTGTTGTGTCCCTTCAAGCCATTTCTGATTTATGGCAACCCTAAGGTGAACCTATTCATGGGGGTTTTTGCAATGGCCTTCCCCTGAGGAGGCTGAGAGAGTGTGACTTGTACATAGTCACCCATTGGTTTCCATGGCTGAGACAGGATTCGGACCCTGGTCTCCAGAGTGCATAGTCCAACACTTAAACCATCACACTTCACTGGCTCTATATTATTGAACATGTATGTATTATGTGTATGTATAAAAACCACCAAAAGCAAGTTGCCACTAACAAATGATCAAACTACTCTCTTGGGTAATTGTAGATAGTTTGTTTCTTGAAACAACAGCAGTGAGCTCTTGCAAAATGTAAGCAGATGGATGGGCTTTAGAGTGGCTGCAGCCTGAGTGTTCAGAGCAAGAGGCACAGCATATTCTGCAGCCTCCTCCTTCCTGGGAAGAGTTAAAGGGACCGCGTTTCTGCTCCTAGAGAGGTCTGTCTAGCAAGCGGAAGGGAGGACAGCCCTCCCAAAATTAGACATTTCCTGCTGTCTCCCCCCCCCCTAGCAGAAGGAAATCCCGGGCTGCTTTTCCATCGGTGGCTGCGGGGGATTATTGTTTGGTGAGTCCAAATCCCGGTTGGGCTCCATGAAGTGGGGCTGGAGCTGGGGGAGATTGCAAGCAGAAGGAGGAGGGGTATGAGCAGAACCCCCAATGGGACCAACATGAGCCCCCCAGGACCCCCATGAGAACCCCCAAGCCCCAGTGAGACCCCCCTAGGACCCCAATGAACCCTCCAGGATCCCCATGATTCCCCCAGGACCCCCACGATTCCCCCAGGATCCACTTAGGATCTCCTTGAGCCCCCCAGGATACCTTTGAAACCCCCCAGAACCCCCATGAGTCCCCCAGGGCACCTTTCAGCCCTCCCATGAGCCCCATGAGCCCCTCAGGATACCATTGAGCCCCCCCAGTATCCCCATGAGCCCCCCAGAGCACCTTTAAGCCCTCCCAGGACCCCCATGAGCCTCCAGGGTACCTTTGAGCCCCCCAGGATCCCCACGACCCCCCTAGGATCCCCTTGAGCCCCCACAGGACCCCCATGATCTCCCAGGGCACCTTTGAGCCCCCCATGAGCCCCCCAGGATCCCCTTGAGCCCCTAGGATCTTCTCAAATCCACCAGAATCCTCATGAGCCCCCAGGATCCCCAAGAACCTTACCAGGTGCCATTGAGCCCTTCTGAGTGTTCCGCCCCCCCATACGCTTTTGAGCCCCCCAGCACTCCCTTATGCAACTTGGGTCCAGGCTCTTTGAAGGAACATATCTCCCTCTACAAGCCCCCTAGAATATTGAGGTCATTGGGAGAGACCCTTCTCTCTGTCTGACCACCCCCTAGCTGCGTTTGGTGAGAGCAAGAGACAGGGCCTTTTCAGCAGCTGCTCCCAGCTCTGGAGTTCCCTCCCTCCCTAGGGAGGCCAGGATGGGCCATCCCTGCTGTCAGGGATGCTGTTTTGTTTTTTAAGAGTTTTAAACTTTAAATATTAATAATGTAATGTTTTTAATTCTTTGAATTAATGTTTTAACTTGGACTGTTTTAGATTTGTTAGCCACCTTGAGTCTGTACTGGGATTAAGGCAGGATATAAATAAACATAAGCATAGTAATAATAATGATAATGATAATAGAGCCCCCCATAACTCCCCCCCAGCACTTCCATAAATCCCCAGGATGCCCTTGACCCCCCCCCTCCAGACCACCCTTTCCCAGGGCTTTCTCGACAAGATTTTATTCCTTTTGTCGTTGCTTTCCTCTGAGGCTGAGAAACTTGCCCACGGTCACCCAGTTCAACCATCAAACCACATTGATTTTACAAAGTCAAGAGCCCTTTCCCCTCCATGGAGGGGGAAATACAACAGTAATAGACATTAAAAAAAATAGGTGCCTGCCCATTCATGATGCCCACTTTGGATTCAGAGACATAGATGTGTTAGTCTGGAATATCAGTATGCAAAGGGATCTTGTAGCACTTGTGCAAAATAAGTTGTAGCATGAGTTTAGGTAGATTTGGTCTGCTTCCTCAGATGCATCTCCACTGTGGATGTTTGAAACAGGGGTGTCAGCCTACTTATCTGTAGAATAAGTTATTTAAGAAGAGGTGGCTGGTCTTGTTATGTGGCTTCAGGTCAACTCCAATTTATGGGGACCCTCTCCTAGGCTCTCTTGGTAAGATTATTGTCCTTCCTTTCCTCTGAGGCTGACAGAGTGGGACTTGCCCGAGGCCATCCAGTGGGTTTCCATGACTGAGCAGGGATTTGAACCTTGGTGTCCCAGTGTCCTCCTTCAACCTAAACCACACTGGATCCATTTCGGACCCGCCTCCCACAAAAACAGAGACTCACATCTATTCAAGCCCCATAGGCTTGAATGGGGTGCATGCCTGCAAGCGTAGGGTGTGTGCTGCAGGGGTGCACCCCACTGAAAATAACAGAGGTCGCCCGTCCGTGAATATTCAAGACCATGGACCTAAAGTCCATGAGAAATGAGGGGCGACTGTATATATAAAATACATGAATTATTATTATTGGTTGGTTAGTGATATAGAATTTGTTGTTTTTGTGTGCCTTCTCTAACCTATGGCAACCCCGTTGTGGGGCTTTCTTGGCAAGATTTGTTTGGAGAATTGTTTGGGTTTGCCTTTGCTTCTAAGGCTGAGAGAGTGTGATTTGCCCAAGTCCACTCACTGGATTTCTATAGTAGAGTGTGGATTCAGACTCCTAGTCTCTTCATAGTCCAGTGCGCAACCCACTACACCATGATGGTTCCCACTCAGAAGCTACCCAGAACCAAACTGAATTGACCTGGAAGACCTGCTAGTGAGTGTGCATAATGGGAAAGATCACACATAGTCGTCAATGGGAATGGAAGGAATGGGAATGGAAGGAATGGGACCTTCCATAGAAAGGATGCCTTTGGCCCCATTATGGGGAGTAAGTGGCATTGTGAAGGAAATGTTTTTTGCAGAAATGTCATAGCATACTGCCTCAGCCCTGACCAACCAAGTGTGGTAGTTTCCTCAGTTTGGCTCATACAGCAAGAAATACTGATTTATTTCCTCAGATTGCCGCAGAAAAATAGTGTGCATGTTTTTTGGGGGGGAATCTGTAATTCACATGTTGTTGCGTGCCTTCAAGTCCTTTCTAAACCTATGGTGAACGTAAGAACTAAGAACCTAAAATCTCTTATCAGGGATTTTTCTTAGCAAGATTTGTTCAAAGGGGGTTTACCATTGCCTTCCTCTGAGGCTGAGAGAGTTTGACTTGCCCTAGGTCACCCAGTGGAGTGTGGATTCAAACTCTTGTCTCCAGAGTTATGGTCCAGTGCTCAAACCACTACACCACACTAGCTAATCCAATACTATCTAGTTATATATGACTACAGTTGATGTGTATATGACTGCTGAATTTGGTTGATTTAGTTAGTTGGAAGTATAGAGGTCGCTGCCAGGAGAAGCTACTGCAAAGTGTTTTCCATAAACATCTGGAGTTTATTGCATCAACATCTGGAGCTTATTGCATCACTCCCAACCCATCTGTTGTGGCTGTTGATAGGGACTGCATGTGGCATATGTTCTGCTCATCTGCATTATTTAAATATAACCAAAGAAATAGTTCTCTTTCATGCTCACGCACAGAGACACATGCTTTTATCACAAACTCAAGGTGGGAAGAAGCTGAGTGAGAGGAGGGATGAAAAATGAAAGTTTTGTTCCTCACATTTTGAGGGCTTTGTATATCAAATAAAGGCTAATCTGTGATGATAAGGCAAGAAAGAGAGGAGATGTTTTTTAAAGATAAGAGAAGCAGGACAGAAAACATGTTCACAGAATAAAAGCATCCTGTTCTTCTTTCACTTTCTCACAGGTAGAGGCAACATATTGGTGGCACGTTCTAGATCCTTTTTGAAGCAGAAAGAAATACTATGAAGCCTGCTCAGGTAAGGGAGGCATCTTTGAGAACGTTGCAAGGAACAACTTGAATTTTTTACTTTCCGGTTAACTGCTGCCTTTACTTTGCTTGAAGCCGTCAAAGCTGTCCACTAGGAAATGATTGGATGGATTTCACTTGTAATTTGTTTGAACATTTTGAATGCCTAAGGAAGCACCCAAATGTCTCATCCTAGCCTCTTTTTTATATTTAGGCTAACATGGGCTTTTGCAGATTGTTTTAAGAAGAATGAGTTCTTAATGAGTCCTCGGGTTTTGCTGGTTGTTGTCATTTCTGCACCCACTCATTATTATTGTTATTATTATTATTAAACTTTATTTATGAAGTGCTGTACACAGGTCTACAAAAAGCCTACTCTTTTTGTAGGCTGCTTCTAGGTATTCTTTGGACTTGAAGTAGAGTTCTTGTTATGTTTTTTTAAAACTAGGGCATGGTTTGAAGAGCTGCTATAATTTGAAGGGAATTTTTTCCCTTGAAATATTTAATTTCTTTTTTCAGTTACAGTGCAAAAATGCCATTTCTTAAATCCACTATAGCAGTTCAGTTTTTAAAAAGTGGTGGCCCACAAGCAGGACCTTTCCCATAAAGCAGCTGTGCCTTTAATGTGCTCTTGGTGGCCTTAGCCCAACTAGAGGCATGAAGGTATTAGTAAAATAATAATAATAATAATAATAATAATAATAATAATAATGCTTATTTATAACACCCTTTTCACTGAAGAGCGTAATACCAAACAGATTCAATCCAAAGCAGAGACAGTAAAACTTAACACTATAAATATACATGAAATCCCCCATATCCCACCTGCTACTTCCCATCTTAGCAACATCACACACAACAGCAAGAACAACAAAAACAACAAAGAACAACTATGATGACAGTGTAATCATGGGACTCATTTACCAGATTCATCTGCCTTTGCCCCAGGATGAATCCCACAATGGATGCAGTTGAGCCGAAAACTGATGAGAGATGAGATGAGAGGAACGTGTAATGTTCCCAGTAAGGACATCCTGAGAATCCTGCTTGTAGTATTTTAACTTGGCAATCTGTTTATGGGCAAGTTAGATTAGGTTAGACAAGGTGTAGGCAACTTGGTAACCTATCGATATTTTGTATAATACTCCCCATAATGCCAGCCACTGGCCATATTGGCTCGGGAAATATGATGGGTCCCCCTCCCCAAATATCTGGCAGGTGTTGTTGTTGTTGTTGTTGTGTGCCTTCACATCATTTCCAACTTATGGCATCCCTAAGGCAAACTTTGTCACACTGTGGGTCCATGTGGATGATATAGTATCCAAACAGGACTTCTGGATACTCCCAAGTATAATGGAAGCTGCGGCAAAGATTTATTTACAGAGGAAGGCAGGAGACAAAAACAATACACATCACTTACAGAGCACACGGAACAAACTGAAAGCAAAACTCTTAACTCTCAATAACCATCTCACACAGAGAGAGCTGGACTTGTTACCATTGTACACTCTCATGGGGCCCTAGCTAGGCTGCTGTATAAACATAGCCTTTTTCTGTCCAGGTGCTGCCAATACATATTTACTGTCTGGCTTCCAGACTTCTTTGTCCAAGGCCATGATCACCCCATGTCCAGGTCTAGATACACACACAACATGGCTCTGCAGTTCTGCAGGAATAACACAATCAACACGTACGGTACGTGTGACAAACCTTTATGGGGTTTTCTTGACAAGTTTTATTCAGAGGGGTTTTTGCCATTCCCATCCTCTGAGACTCAGAGAGTGTGACTTGCCCAGGGCAACCCACTGGGTTTGCATGGCCAAGAATCGTAGTCAAAGACTCAAACTGGCTTTCATTGGTGCTAGTAGAGTCTGAAACAAAAATCTGAGATGGGAGGAGTGGCCCAGTGTATAACAGTACACCCGACAAAGCATTGCCTGTTTGAAAATCTATATATCAGGCAGTAATAAGAACTCACAGGAATATTCAGAAGCAGAGGCCAGAAGTAAAGGATTTTAATTAATGATTTTCATGATGATAGGTTTTCACCATTCTGTTCTGGACTTTTCTAAGACTGAGAAGGGTAATCTATCTATAATGTGATGAGAATGTGTATCTTTTTTTTGTTTCAGGTCTCAGTGTCCTTTGAGGAGGTAGCTGTGTATTTCACTGAAGAAGAATGGGTCCTGCTGGCTCCACGTCAGAAGGCACTGTACAGGGAAGTCATGCTGGAGAATTATGATATGGTGGCATCTCTGGGTAAGGCTCTCTTTCCCACCTCAATATGCATACCGTGACTATTCTGGTGACTCTCTTGGAGGAGGACATATAGGTTCAAGCTGAGCATGAATGTGAACTCTTGCGTGTGCGTGTGGCATGTTGTATATAAAATGTGCAGTCAGGAGAAAAACTATGCAAGTGGATAGATAACTGAAAACATGGGGAGCAATGAGGCATACCATGCTTTGGAGTGGAACAGAAGTACTTCACATGCAAAAAGAAAGCAGCTTCAAGTCTGAGGATTCTACTCTGGGAAACTGAGATAGGCTACCCAGCTTGGTCATGGAAACCCACTGGGTTGCCCTTGGGCAAGTCACACTCTCTCAACCTCAGAGGAGGGCAATGGCAAACTCTGTCTGAAGAAACTTGCCAAGAAAACCCTGCGACAGGTTTGCCTTATGGTTGCCATAAGTTGGAAACGACTTGAAAGCACACAACAGCAATAAGCTTGGAATCCCTCAAAACCAGAAGTACCCATTGTTCTTCTTCTGTCCCCCTACAAGAATATTCTCTGTTGCTTCAGCCTGGCCTGATTGCCTGGTTCAAAGAAAGGGAAAAACAATTTGTTGAGGAGACATGGGCAGGAGTGTGCTTTAACTGATCCTGGCGCTACCTCAGTTTTCTGAGTTGTCAGACGGATTGCTACAGACTTGCTTCCTCCTTCTCTGGACAATTTGAGATGTGGAATTTGGAAGTAATCTTTGAAAATAAGTTTTTGTTTTCACCTCCTTGCATCCTAAGTGTTGCTCTGTCAGGCTATGTTATGGTAGAGATCTGATACCTTTATCTTTAGGATAAAAATATCTGTGTTTGGAGTGCAGGAGAGGAATGAATGCAAGGAAAAGCAGGCTGGACTCACGTGGAGTGCTCTTTCTGGGGCTGTCCTTGAAGAGTGGCTATTGCAGCTCATACAGATGGTTGTTGAGTTGTTACTGTCAGGAAACTGCAGTTAGGGCCGCATTGCCTTTTTACGTCCACTGGCTCCTGATTTGTTTCCCAGCTCAGATCCAAGTGTTAATTAGCACTCTTAAAACCATAGAATCATAGAGTTGGAAGAGACCACAAGGGCCATCCAGTCCAACCTCCTACATAGAGAGGAGGTTACCCCCTGGCCCTCTGCCTTCAGGAGAAAAATTCCAGAGCTTTACCATCTGCCTTTTGATCCGGAAGAAGACAACCCTTTAGCAGTGTCCGGGTTTACTTTCTTGCTGTGAAAAAATTTGAGGAATTCATTGAACACAAACTTATTCTATTGTTATCTCCAGTCAGAAGTCAGAGGATATTTGAGGATTGTTGTTTTTGTTGTTGTGTGCCTTCAAGTCACTTCTGACTTCTGACAACTCTAAGGTGAACCTGTCACAGGATTTTCTAAGGCTGAGAGAGTGTGACTTGCCCCAGGTCACCTACTGGCTTTCCATGGCCAAATGGTGATTCAAACCTTGGTCTTCCAGTGTCATAGTACAATATTCAAACCATGCCCCATTGGCTCTAATATTTGAGAAATGAAATTTAAATACCTAGCTTTGAGGTGCCCTATAGAACTATGCTTTTCAGTCCGGAAGCTTCCATCTTAGTACACATAACAGATTTGAGTGTGCCTTACATACTTAGTGGGAAACCAGTAATAGTAAGAATTACACTTGGACCTACTCATGTTGCTTTTGTCCCACCTATTCTGTTTCTTTCCAAAATAGGGAAAAATGTCTGGGTGTTCTTCTGACTTCCAGTTCTAATTAGCTGCATGCCTAACAAATTACGGATGGACTTAAGCATATTTTCTATATGATTGGAAGTAAATGTCAATTCAGTCAGTAGAATCTCATTAGTAGTACGATCGATCAACCGCTCCACACAAGCTTTTCACAGAATCTCCTGTCACATTCAACTTTCATATTCTGTTATTCTCCATGTTACTTAATTGGGTTTATTGAATTATTTCAAAGTTTCTTGGCTTTTGCGTTTGTATGATGTTGTATTTTCTTTCTCCGTTTCAGCAGAGGATATGAAGAACACAGCAAATTACAGGGAAGGACATCAAATATGGAGGGGAAAGGCTAAATGTCCAATCATGGAAGAAAATAATTCAGCTCAAGAGAAAATGAAGAAACAGAAAAGAGGTCGACAAATCAAGACCAAAAACAAATGCAGAGTTTTTCGCAACGCAGACTTGTCTAAAATTCGAAACCATGAAAAAAAGCAAAAAGGAGAGAAAAGGAATGAGTGCCTTGTATGTGGGAAAAGGTTTGCTCATAGATCAGTCCTTGATAACCATATGAAAACCCACACTGGGGAGAAACCATTTCCCTGCCTGGAGTGTGGAAAGAGCTTCATTCAGAGTGGGAAGCTTATCAGACATCAAATAATTCACACTGGAGAGAAACCATTTAAATGCCTGCATTGTGGAAAGAGTTTCCTACGAAGGGAAACACTCAATTCACACCAGAGAACTCATTCTGGGGAGAAACCATTTAAATGCCTGGAGTGTGGAAAGAGCTTTACTGAGAATGGAAAACTTACTGTACACCGAAGAACTCACACTGGAGAGAGACCATATAAGTGTCGGGAATGTGGAAAGTGCTTTATTGATAGTGGGACACTTACCAAACATCAACGAATTCACACTGGGGAGAAACCCTTTAAGTGTCTGGAGTGTGGAAAGAGCTTCAGCCAGAGAGAAGGCTTTACTACACACCAAACTATTCACACTGGGGAAAAACCATTTAAATGCTTGGAGTGTGGAAAGAGCTTCAGATTAAATGGAAGCCTTACCTCTCACCAAAGAATTCACACTGGAGAAAGACCATTTAAGTGTCTGGAGTGTGGGAAAAGTTTTACTCAGAGTGGGACACTTACCATACACCAGAGAATTCACACTGGAGAGATACCATTTCAGTGCCAAGAGTGTGGACTGACTTTCAGACAGAAAGAGATGCTTACATCACATCAGAATACTCATGTAAATGCTGGAGAGAAACCATCTAGCGTGAATGCTGGGGGAAAACCTTTTAAATGCCTTGAGTGTGAAAAGAGCTTCCAGCAATGGAATCAGTTTTATTCTCATCAGAGAATTCACACTGGGGAGAAACCATTTGCGTGTGCGGAGTGTGGAAAGTGCTTTAGGAAGAATGAATTCCTTACTGTACACCAAAAAATTCACACAGGGGAGAAGCCATTTAAATGTCTGGAGTGTGGGAAAAGTTTCCGGCAAAAGGCACATTACAACTCCCATCAAAGAACTCACTCTGGGGAAAAACCATTTACGTGTCTGCAGTGTGGGAAGAGCTTCCTGGAGGAGAAATCCCTTGTTTTTCATCAAAGATTTCATACCTTGGAGAAACCATTTCAGTGTCTGGAGTGTGGGAAGAGCTTCAGTGTAAGTGGAGCACTTACTAAACATCAGAGAATGCATACGAGGGAAAAACCTTTCAAATGCCTTGACTGTGGTAGAAGCTTCACATGGAGGAATAAGCTTATTTCACATCAGAGAGTTCACACAGGGGAGAAACCCTTTAAATGCCTGCAATGTGGAAAGAACTTTCGAAGAAAGGATAAACTTAACATACATCAAAGAATTCACACTGGAGAGAAACCTTTTAAATGCCTGGAGTGTGGGAAGAGCTTCAGGCAGAGTGGAACTCTTATCTCCCATCAAAAAATCCACACAGGTTAAAAAATGTTAAGCTGATTGAACTGAGGCTATCATACTCTGGGAATTCAATAGGCCCTTGGTGTCCCGTGGGATTTGGTTCCAGGATCCCCCGTGGAAACCAAAATCCATGGGTGCTCATGTCCCATTAAACACAATGGTGTATCGAAATGGGGTCCCTTCCATAAAATAGCAAAATCAAGATTTGCTTTTTGGAATTTATATCTTTTTGGAATATTTTCAAACTGTGGATGGCTGAATCCACAGAGAAAGAAACTGTGGATATGAAGGGCCGACTGTAACGTGAAGTGACAGGACTCACTGGAAAAGAGGAAAATGCTCAGTAAAGCTGAAGACAATAGCAAAAGAAGAAGGCCACATTATAGCTGGATTAATTCACTCAAGGAAACCAAGGCCCTGAGTTTAAAAGACCTGAATGAGACTGTTAATAGCAGGGTCTTTTGGTTGTCTCTCCTTGACTGGGTTGCTGTACATCTATGCCAGCTTGATGGCACACAAAAAACCTGGCTTTTCCAGACAACAGCAACAAGTGCTGGGTGGAGTGGGAAGAATCGGTACCAGAGTAGCTGAATTAAATATGGATAGTATACCTTTTATTTAATGAGATTGGTTTGAAAATATATCAACAGCTGATCTGTCTTTCAGATTTCTACTCTTTTTACAAGCTTAGAACATGTGGCATGCTCAGAAGATAATACCAATTATGTAATATGTGGAAACATAACCATTGATAGAATAATAAATAGCCTGAAACTCTGTACAGTATAACAGACTGTCTACAGACAGAACAAATATGAAAAATGCTCAGTCAAAGGAGAAACCATTGAAGAGAGGAATTAGTCTACAAAATTCATTTCAGTATATATAGAGTATGATATAATTGTATTTTGTTGTATCATTGTATACATCTAATTTTATTTCTGTTGTTTGATACTCATTTTCCAGTGCTGTAAATTACACAGAGGTGTTTTCCATCCTAACCTAGAAAGGCCTGGAAGTTTTGTTGAGATGAATTCTGTTACATGGGAAGCAAATGGCAAAGGTGATTTCTGAACTATTGCAAGGCAAAAAATTCTTGAATCTGCACACCCTGGCCATTAATAGGATGGGTGAAAAATAGCATCATTTTTTGTGAATTTACAGTACATGCAACTCCTACCTGGATAGTGGCTATGTTGTACTGTTGACTGGAAAATGATGGGTTCAGGTTTCACAAGGGCACTGTGCATTCATTGTATCTACGCACTGGCCAATCTTTGAAATTCCTTGTTAAAGGACCCCATAGATTTAGATAGAAAGTAGCACATCAGACACCAAATACCCAGTTGGTCCAAATTCAACATTGTGATTTTTTTTTTTGGGGGGGGGGGTTGGTGATTGAACTGGATTAAAAGAAAGAGCACAGAGTAATCTGTTGGAAAAGTTGTCTCAGGAAGAGATAATAAGTAGAATCAGCCAGGATTATTAGCCCTGTTCTGTGCTAAACATATGACATGAAATTGGTACCCTGTATTGTAAAAGCTAAGATTCTCTGGAGTAATGATGATGTAGAAAATACAACTAGCTCTTAACATTGACTGTAGGAGATGTATTTGATATTTCGGCTAGTGACGTGCAGTGGAACAATGCTGAGCTTATAGCTATGTTATACTTTAGAAACTCATGGTTAGGTTAAAAAATAGAAAACTTGCATGTATTGCCTTATGGAACCCAATCAGATATAATGTAGGAGGGGAAAAAAAAGCCAGATTTGAAAAGTATCATCATCAGTCAGCACATCAGAGAGAAGAATTACCTCACCACTCTTCCAGAGAACAGAGGGCTATAGCTGTTTCCATTTTCCACTTACTGTGGCCTCTCTACCAAGAATTGTTGGCTGCTGGCTGAGAAGAGAAGCTACATCTTTCCAGGACTAGGTTCTAGCCTCCCCAGGGATAGCCAGCAATAGCATTTACATTTTTATAGCACTTCATAGTGAACTCTCTTTAAATATTTGAAGGGATGTCATATTGAGGAGGGAGCAAGCTTCTTTTCTGCTGCTCCAGAGAACAGGACCCGGAGCAATGGATGCAAGCTACAGCAAAAGAGATTCCACCTCAACATTAGGAAGAACTTCCTGACAGTAAGGGCTCTTCGACAGTGGAACACACTCCTTCCTCAGAGTGTAGTGGAGTCTCCTTCTTTGGAGGACTTTAAACAGAGGCTGGATGGCCATCTGTCCCAGGGGATGCTTTGATAGAGAGTTCCTGCATGGCAGGGGGTTGGACTGGATGGCCCTTGTGGTCTCTTCCAACTCTACGATTCTATGATTCTATGAACTCAGTACTCTCTAAGTGATTTATAATGTGTAAGCCAATTGCACACAGCAAACTGGGGACTCTTTTTATCTACGAAAGAATTGAAAACTGAGTCAACCTTGGAGCCCTGGGATCAAATACACAATCTTGTGGCTTCTGGTTCCACAATTCTGCAGCGTTGTGGCGGCAGTACTGGCATTTAATCACTGTGCCACCAGGACTCCTGGTGTGGAACCAGCAGTTGCGGAACCAGCATTGCCGTCCCTTGCTCCCCTGCCGGAAAGGTGATAATAGGGGCGGCTTGAGGAAGCCAGCACATCAGGGAGAAAAAGCACCGCCACCACCACCCTCCAGAGAAGAGAGGAGGGCTCTAAACATTATCAATATTATTGCTGCTAAGTTGTGCCTGAGGTTGCTGGGATGGGGAGTGGCTGGTGGAACTTTGGGGATTTTATGTGTATTTATAGTGTTATGTTTTATTGTTCTTGCTTTTCATTGTATATGTTTGATGTTCCACCCTTAAGTGGAAATAACGTTATAATTATAATAATAATTATCATCATCGTCATTCTTAGAACTGTGTTTTGTAAAAATCCAGACTTCTCAGTTATAATGCAATGCATTGAAAATGCTGAGATACTGTACTACCAAATGACTGCAATGTTTATAAATGCCTATATATTGATTCACCAACAGGTAAACTATGAGTTGCGATGCCTCAGTATTGTATAAGTAGATCTTCCTGTCCATGTTTATGTATTGCAAGTCCTATGTGCGTTAATTCCGAGAGTTATCTCTGGTAAGAAATAATATGACTAGGTTATGAAATGTCTATAGAAATAACAAACCAAGACTGAGATGTCCGTGATCCTCCACAAGGAGTTCGTAAGTGGAAAAGCTAATGGCTCTACTTAATAAATATATACAGTTACCCCTCCATATTTGCTGCTTTGATATTTGCGGATTTGATTATTCACGGATTTTATTAATATGTTCTCTCTAGGAATATCTAGGTCCTCCAGTGCAACTCTATGGTCAACTTTAACTAAAAGTTGGACTGAAGGACCTCTACTAGGCCTTTGTAGCTCCTCCAGCACCGTTCTATGGTCAGTGTAGGTTGGACATTGACCACAGAGTTGCACTGGAAGACCTAGAGATTCCTAGAGAGGTATCCTCTCAGGTAAAAACATGGTGTTTTTGTTATTTGCGTTTTTTCAATATTCACGGGGGGCTTGTGCCCCTAACTCTAGCGAGTATGGAGGGATGACTGTAGAAGATTAGAAAGCTGGAAGGTTTATCCTCCTATTATATACATTTCTTTGAAATCCAGAGGTTAAGAGATTCTTAATGGAAATGTTGATGGAGAAGATAAGGTTAAGAGGTGATATGATAGCCCTGTTTAAATATTTGAAGGAATGTCATATTGAGGAGGGAGCAAGCTTGTTTTCTGAAGCTCCAGAGACTAGGACCCGGAGATTCCATCTCAACATTAGGAGGAACTTCCTGACAGTAAGGGCTGTTCGACAGTTGAACACACACTTTCCTCGGAGTGTAGTGGAGTCTCCTTCCTTAGAGGTCTTTAAGCAGAGGTTGTATGGCCACTTTTCAGGGATGCTTTAATTGTGATTTCCTGCAGGGGGTTGGACTGGGTGGCCCTTGTGGTCTCTTCCAACTCTATGATTCTATGATTCTATGTTGATTTACTTACTAGATAATACTATTGTTTACAACTTCGGAAGCTTAAGAGATGAGCGGCAGAAAATATGTTTGTTTAAAGGACACTACAGTGCTACCTCGGGTTACGAAATTAATTCGTTCCGCGGCGCCGTTCGTAACCCGATACATTTCGCAACCCGAAAAGGCTTTCCGTTAGCGCTGGAAAGCCGCTAGCCGCGCTTCGGATTTGAATTTCGCGCCGAAATGAATTTCGTAACCCGAAAAATCTTTCGTTACCCGGAACAGTTTTTTCCAATCTAACTTTTTCGTACCCCGGAAATTTCGTAACGCGATCAGTTCGTATCCCGGGGTACCACTGTATTCTCAAATCCTCTATTGCATGACATTTTAAGCTTAATCCCCCCCCAAAGTCCTACTATTCAGACTAGTAGGAGGTTTCCCCCCCCCCCCCCCATTGGTCACACTGGGAGAGGGATGATGATTGGAAGGAAGAGGAGAAAACAAAAAGGCAGATTCTGCGTTGGGGTAGAGGGGAGGACAGAGAGGTGTTTGTGAACAATTACACTATTTGCTCAAACAGTGTGTTAAGACTGGGGTGAGACCCCCAGAGGGGGCGTCTTCTTAAATCACCAGAACCTCTCTTTGGCTCAGCTGTATCTTAGCCATAATCTAATTCTTGAGCGGAGGAGACCCCAGGTCCCTTTCATACTAACACAGTAATAGTGATATGATTCCACTTGAACTATCATGGCAAGATCCTATGCAATCATGAGGTTTGTAGTGTAGGGAGGGGTATTTTGAACTCTCAGTCAGAGAGTTCTAGTGCTTCGCTAAACTACAAATTCCAGGATTCCACAGAATGTTAATTCTGTTAATAATGATAACAATGTTAAGTCATTAAAATTGAATCGTAGCTCTATATTTGTGTAGTTCAAAAGGATCCCAGGTTTAAATCCCCATTTAGGTACAAAGCTAACTAGGGGTGGGTCTACACTGGCTAGAATACTCCAGGCTGCTCCCATGGTATTCTGGCACAAAAGCTGTCCTGAATTTCTTCTGCTACCTGGGTACACAGTATTGACACTGTTTGGCTGTTTACATGTGCATCCAGTTATGCTGCCTGCCACTGCTGGCACAGTCACTCCCTCTGAGGTGGAAAAGAAGGCACTCAGCATCAGTAAGATGGCTGGATGCCTTGTTGTGATTTTAGAGGCTGCGTAAACAGCTGCCTGACATTGCTCTCGACTGTTGTGGAAGATCTGGAGCAAATGGTGAGTTTTTAAAATTTGCTTTAATGCATTGATGGCCTGTATTCGCTATGATACTGCCATTTCATCAGGAAGACAGTCCCCAGTCGAACTGGCCCTTTGGCCCTGTGTTGTGAAGACAGAGCAATGCAAGGGTGGGGAGAAACCAGTTCATTTGGTCCATAGAGACATAACTTCTCTGTGTATGTTGTGTGCCTTCAAGTTGTTTCTGACTTACGGGGACCCTATCATGGGGTTTTCTGGGCAAGATTTGTTCAGAGGGGGTTTGCCATTGCCTTCCCTTGGGGGTGAGAGTGTGTGATTTGCTCAATATCTACCAGTGGGTTTCATAGCTGAGCAGAAATCAAACCCTGGTCTCCAGAGTTGTAGTCCAATGCTCAAACCACTATGCCATGACATATCCTAGGTAGTCTTTATTTGTTACATTTCTGTCCTGTCTTTTGGCCTGTATGCATTTCCTCCAGTGTAGTAGTAGTAGTACTAGTAGGAATGGTGGTAATAATAATATAATAATTTTATTTCTTTCCGGCCTCTCACGGCTCAAGGCAGGTTACAACATAGTTAAAAACACAAATCATTGCATAAAATACACATTAAGCTGCATCTCTACACAATATTTATATTACAATACATAGGACAATAATTAAATATAAAATTGATGTTTAAAATTCATGATTAAAAACTGCCTGAATATGAAACTAACATTTAAAAAAATGCCTCACATGCCACCTTGAGATGATTTGCAAGAAGAGACAATGTGTATTCATGATAAAAAAAGTAATTAAGTGTATTTATTTATAATCCACCTTTCTCCCAACATCAGACTTACAAAAAAGTTAAAATCAGATTTGAATCTGAACAGCACAAGACGATTTTTTAAAAATGCTTTGGTGTAGAACAAAGCATTCATAGGATATGATGTTTCCCTGTTCCAGTAGTTCACCTTCCTAACCGCCCACTCCTGACTTGTGGGAAAAGACATTGTAGGACTAGAAACAAGACTACGTGGCTGAGTTAATTTCTGGAGTCAGAATATCATCAGGGCCAAAGCCACCTTGTAACAATTAAGAAGGAATGGGCCCTTGGTATCCATTGGGGTTTGGTTCCAGGACCCCAGTAGATACCAAAACCTGTTATATACAATGGCATAGTAAAATGGTGTCCCTTAGATAAAATAACACCATCAAGGTTTCTGTTTGGGAATTTTTATATTTTTGAATATTTTCAAGCTGTGGATAGTTGAATCCACAGATAAAGAATAAAGACTGTAAATTGTTATTGCCCCTCTCATTCTTGGCCTCTATTATTATAAAAGTTGTGGTGATGCTTTTCTATACTGTTGAGGCAAGTATAGCCTTCTGAATGCTTTTGGACTGTATCCTCTATAATCCCCCGCCACTGACAAGGCTGACTAGAGTTGATTGGAGTTGATCGCCAAAACCATGAAGAGATACACAGTTGTCCACCCCACTTGTATGTGGAAAGATACTGCGTGAATACTCACAATATTCCACTCTAGACACAGGACTACTTTGGAGCCACTTCTAATGTCTCAGGGATGTAGTACAAGTTCAGTTCCCTCCCACACCCGGAACCAGGGATAAACCATTTCCCCAGAAAAAGCCACTCCAGAGAAAGTGTAAATTGAAACCTTGGTTTCAATGTTGAAAAATTCCACCTTCCCATCGGCATAGTCCAAAAAGACACGAATCCACCGTGGTCTCTTGTCAAAGTGAAGTGGGGTATGTGTTGGGGAGGTGAAAGCCACGTAATTGCCCAATCCCCAGTATTCCCCCATGCCCCAGATGCCTGCCTTGGGGCTAAATTCTGGTAACCCTTTTCTTTCCACAGACTTTTTGGCGACCCCTACAGCCCATTCCCCCTTGCCCTTCACTTCAACCTGCCAGCAATGTCTTCCTGAGACAAAACCGTTTTGGCCTAGCACCCAAACACGTTGTTCAAATCGCTGTGTATTGTTGGGAAGACTCTGCTCCTTCTCACCCCATTTTACACTTTTCTGATCCTTAGAGATGACAAGCCGTCGATGGGCAGTGTCAGGATCCAAAGTCACGCGGGCTACAGGAGAAAAAGAGGGTTTTTGTTTATATCCTGCATGTCCTCCATTGAGCTCAAAGTGTCATATATCACTCTCCTCTTTCTTACCTGACCCTCTCTCTACAACAGTGGTCCCCAAATGTTTTTTGGGCTACCAACCCATTTACTCTTAGGTGACAACCATATTATCTTCATATTATTTCTTAATATTAGGTCTACTGTTTGACTGCAAGTTCAAAGTAACCCATCTTGGTCGCTGCTCCCTTTGCACCTGGTCCCCTCAAGAGCAGCAACTGAGCAACTGTCTGGGCAGCAACTGAGATGCTACTTGGGTTTACAGCAAAGGCCTCCATAGGTGAGAGGTTTCTCAGTTGCTGCTTGACTGGCTGTTCGGTCACTGCTCCCAGTCACCCTGGGGGCAACAACCAAGCAGCTGGCTGAGCAGTAACTAAGACGCTTCTTGCCCATGTCAGGCTTGCAACAAAGGCTGGTGTAGCTGAGATGCTTGGTTGTTGTTCCCTTTGCCCTGGTTACTCTGGTTACCAGCAACTGAGCAACTGGCTGAGCAGTGACCAAGAAGACTCTCGCCCGTGTTGGCCTTGTGGCAAAGGCCAGTGTGGACAAGAGGCTTATTAGTCACTGCTTGACCAGCTTCTTGGGGGGCAGTAACATCCACTTTGAAAATCGCTGCTCTACAGCCATGTAAAGTAGGCCAAGTTGAGATGGTGTTGTGAGGGGACAAACAGGACAGGGCTGCTGCACTTTCATAGTTGCATAGAAGAAGGAATTTCTGCTGGTGTTGCATGTCATGCAAGCTCAGCCTGCTGAAATCCCCTCTTCTGCACAGCCATTAGCCCTGTCCAGTTTTTCAAATGGTAACTTTAAAAGAGTATGGCTTACATGCAGTCATCTAGTGAGTTTGGCTTGAACTGATGATTGAACTGCCAGGCCAATACTCTCACCCAGGGCCTGGCAGTGCTACCACATCACTAATGTAGACTTCGATGTGAAGGTTTCTGACCCAAGATAGGAGTGACAACCCATCACCCTTCTGAGTAATACTCACCAATCTTTTGTTTTGTCCTTTTAAAGATAAGTGGTTCTCTTTTCTGACACAACTGTTTTTGTTCCTTCTGTAGTTTTGCCTCTTTTGGACTACAACTCTCATCAGCTCCAACCAGCATTGCCAAAAGTGTAAGATGATGGGGTGTTGTAGTCCAACAGCACATGTATGACTATAGATTTCTTACAATGGATCTAAGCTCTAACTGTCCAGATCTGGCAGGGACAATCTCAATTAATCCTCTTGTTGTCCCACTTTTTCAATTGCTTTTAAAGAGTCCCAGTTTCTCTCTCCTCGTCCTCTTACATCCCCCCTTGTTATTAGCTTACTTCAGTTGCTACAAACTGAGTTCAAAATGCAAAAGCAATTTGCAATCAGCCAGCAAAGAGTTGGCAGAATCTTGCCCTTCCCTCTCAGCTCAGGCAAAAGCAAACTGCTGTGGCCCCTCCTAGCTTATGTGTTCTCCCTCATTAACATGTTTGCCATTTTGGCTTCACTCAGATGTTGCTTGGCTGGTCACACATGTCCTGGATTTTATTTGTGAAATGTTGGCGGGATGAAAGTCTTGTTTTCAGGCCCAAATGTCTTGAAAACCAGCATTCCTGGACCTGGACCCAAGGTAAACAATATTTCTCACTCTCATGAGCAAATAACTTCCATTTTTACAATGTTGCTCTGCTCTACTTTGAGGTCTGATTAAACTTATCTGTAAAAGTTGCTTTTAGAGGACTGAATTCAGTCCTTAAATTCAAGAAGCTTACAAACAGAAGGAGTTTAAAATTACCTGTTGGATTGCCTGGGATCCATTCACATGAGTTAGATAGAGTCGCTGGGCAGGAACCATCCCTTACGTTTCCCACCTGGAAAACTTTCCAAAAATATTCAGATTAGCATGTGGAAAAACTAAAGCACTAAAGTACTAGATTGCAGCTTGGAGATCTTTACACAACAATACTATAGGATGTGAGCAACTGGCAATTATTGGTTTCCAATGTGCTAGGGAACAACATGAAATTTGTGCCCATTGAGTACTATTGTTTCTTTCTTTCCTGTAAATTTGCCAGGGACTTTAGCAGCCAATGGTTCAGGGACTGACATTGGTCCAGGGCTGACCACTTTGAGTAGTGCTACTTTAGAGAATCTTTCTCCAGTGAAGCATTCTCCCAATGTGTTGGACTACAACTCCTAACATGCCCAGATGGCATAGCCTTCTTGTTGTGCCAAACTGGAGAGGAGATTGCAAAAAGAATAGAGGGAGAATTTAAGAGATAAACCTGCTTCTGCTGTGTGTGTATGAATGTGTTTTAAATAGATGTACTCCTTACTTTGCAGACTGTGAAAACTTGGGATGATTCCGTTTTGCTGAAGAAAGGGCTATTGCTTTACATTTTCCCACGGATAATGCCACACTTTGTTTCCTTCTACATTATTATTGATAGTATTCCCAAAACTGCCCCACTGGAAGTGTTCACAGTGAATACAACACAAAACCTGGCAAACATAATAAATAATGCTAATCAAGAAATAGCAAAAGCCTACTGTATAAATGAACCAGACAGCTAAGCTGCATCTTCACTGTCGAATTAATGCAGTTTGACACCACTTTAATGGCCGTGGCTCAATGTTCTGGAATTCTGGGATTTGTAGCTTTGTGAGATATTTGTGGCATAGTGGTTTGAGTGTTGGGCTATGAATCTGGAGACCAGGGTTCGATCCCTGTCAGCTATTAAACCTACTGGGTGCTTTTGGGAATGTCACATACTCTCAGCCTCAGAGGATGGCAATGGCTAACCTCTTCTGAAGAACTGTTACCAAGAAAACCCCATGATAGGTTTGCCTTAGGATTGTTCAAGTATCCTCAGCACTCTTCTCCAGCACCACATCTCAAATGAATTAATTTTCTTCCTATTTTGTTTCTTAACTGTCCAGCTCTCACATCCATACATGGTAATAGTGAAAACAATGGTTTGTATGAGTCTAACTTTTGTGCTGAGTTGTATATCTTTGCATTTTTGGATCTTTTCATAGCTGCCCTCCCAATTCTTAAATCTTCTGATTTCCTGGCTGCAGCCTCTGTTCTTATCAATATTTGATCCCAAGTATGAGAATTCTTTTATAGAATCATAGAATCGTAGAGTTGGAAGAGACCACTAGGGCCATCCAGTCCAACCCCCTGCCATGCAGGAAATCCAAATCAAAGCATCCCTGACAGATGGCCATCCAGCCTCTGTTTAAAGACCTCTAAGGAAGGAGACTCTATCACCCTCTGAGGGAGTGCATTCCACTGTCGAACAGCCCTTACTGTCAGGAAGTTCCTCCTAATGTTCAGGTGGAATCTCTTTTCCTGTAGCTTGCATCCATTGTTCCGGGTCCTGTTCTCTGGAGCAGCAGAAAACAAGCTTGCTCCCTCCTCAATATGACATCCTTTCAAATATTTAAACAGGGCTATCATATCACCTCTTAACCTTCTTTTCTCCAGGCTAAACATCCCCAGCTCCCTAAGTCGTTCCTCATAGGGCATGGTTTCCAGACCCTTCACCATTTTTGTTGCCCTCCTTTGGACACGCTCCAGTTTCTCAATGTCCTTTCTGAATTGTGGCGCCCAGAACTGGACCCAATATTCTAGGTGTGGCCTGACCAAAGCAGAATACAGTGGCACTATTACTTCTCTTGATCTAGACACTATACTTCTATTGATGCAGCCTAAAATAGCATTGGCCTTTTTAGCTGCCGCATCACACTGTTCACTCATGTTCAACTTGTGGTCTACTTGGACTCCTAGATCCCTTTCACACGTAGTTTCATTCAGCCAGGTGTCACCCATCCTATATCTGTGCATTTTATTTTTCCGCCCCAAGTGCAATACCTTACATTTCTCTGTGTTGAATTTCATTTTGTTAGCCTTGGCCCAGCTTTCTAGTCTATTCAGGTCATTTTGAATCTTGATCCTGTCCTCTGGGGTATTAGCTATTCCCCCTAATTTGGTGTCATCTGCAAATTTGATAAGTATGCTCCCAATTCTGTCATCCAGGTCATTGATAAAGATGTTGAATAGCACTGGGCCCAGGACAGAGCCCTGTGGGACCCCACTGGTCACTTCCCTCCAGGATGAAAAGGTGCCATTGTTGAGCACCCTTTGGGTTCGGCCGGTCAACCAATTACAGATCCATTTAACAGTTCCTTTGTCTAGCCCACATTTTACAAGCTTGTTTGCAAGAATGTCATGGGGAACCTTGTCAAAGGCCTTACTGAAATCAAGATATACTATATTTTACTATTTTATTTTCCATATCTGTTGAAATATGCTGGTTAGCACTAGAGTTGACTCTGTCAATTGCAGCAGTTCGATTGGGATATCATCTGTTCCTGGAGAGCTTTTTTGCTATTTCTTTTATTGCAGCTTCTACATTGCTTTTTAGAATTTAGGGTTCATATGGTTCTTCGTTCCATGTGTCCTTCATGTTGTCATCTCTTTGATTTAACTGTTCTGCGTATTGCATCCAATGTCTTTTCAGTCCTTGCTGGTCTTGAATTATGTTATTTTTATTGTCATAGAGTGTCCTGATCCTTGGCTGAACTTTCCTTTGATTTCCTGAATCTTGTGGAAGAGGTCTCTCGTTCTTCCTTTTTGTTGTTGTCTTCTATTTGTCTGCATTGGTCATTGTACTAGTTTTCATTATCTTTACACATTAACCATTGTACTGTTGCATTCATGGTTCTTAATTTATTATTATACTTTTTGTTTTATTTCATAGTTCCATGTTATCCTTTATCACTCTTTCAGCTGATATTAAAATATTTGATGTTCTCTCCCACTTTCCCCCTTTGTCCTCACCTTACTTCAATTGCTGTAATTTGAAAAGAGGAGGGTGGGCAGAATCTTGCCCTTCCCAGTAGGCTCAAGCAAAAGCAAACTGCTACAGCAGAAGAAGGAAACTGTGACATTTTAAAAGAAGCTGGAAAAGTGAGATGACAGAGGATTAGTGAGGATTTTCCTGCACAGTTGAGAAAGTTGCATGAGATGATGTTGGGAAAGGATGTTGCAACCCGACAACATATAAGAATACAATAGAAACCTACCTAGTAGGGTGGCAATTAGAGCCACATTCAGAGCAATGCTTCCTATCAAGAAAACAGCCATTGTAGCTTTGCAGCATTTTGAAGAGGAACCTGTACAAAGTAAATTTACATTGTAAATATCATTTTAAATTGAGATGAGAGTGATTGTTACAGACTAGTGCAGACTACACTTGTTGATTTGATTTATATTCATCCTTTCTCCCAATGCAGGATCCAAGAGCAGCCATTACATCCACAAACCATCACCCATTTGCTAGCAAATTTGAACAATGTTAAGTACAGCCAGCAACCATTCCTAGTGGAAAAAACAATGCTACTATAAGAAGACCAAAACCACAAATGTTTGTGACATAAAGGTAGGCATGACACATTTCCAAAACAAGTTCCCTATATTGCACATAATGGAAGGCTTGAGACATTTCAAAATCAGGTTCCATATATTGTTGGATAATTGTACTAACTTCCTCATTGCAGGGTTCAGCATGACAATGTTGCTTTAAATATATATCAGATCCGCTTCTGGATTCAACATTTCTAAGGGCCATACCAGTGAACATCAAACTGAATGCTGTTTTGAGTCAAGCAAGCGGGGTCTACAACAAAACATTGCAGCATGGAGTGCTCCTGATAACCAGCAGGCTGTGACATTTTTCAGAATATACCATTGTATCCACTTTGGAAAATGCCTTCTGTACAGAGGCAGTGGTCTCACTATGGAGGTGCAGGGGGTGAGGACTGCACCAGGTGACACCCAAAGAGGGGGTGACACACTGCTCCACAAGCATCTGACTTTGGGCAGAAATGGGCTGTAGTGTTCACCTATGTCCCTTTAAAATGCTGAAGAGATGATGTGAGTGGGACATAGGTGAACACTACAGCCCATTTCTGCCCAAAGTCAGATGCTTGTGGAGCAGTGTGTCACCCCCTCTTTGGGTGTCACCTGGTGCAGTCCTCACCCCCTGCACCTCCATTTTCCACTTTGGAAAATGCCTTCTGTACAGAGGCAGTGGTCTCACTCAATGGGAAGAAAAAAGGAAAGGCCCCAGTTTTTGAAAAATTAAAAATTTTAATTTTTAATTAAAAATTAAATTTATAATTTAAAAAAATCTTTTAAAACATCACATTTTTCCAAATGTTAACTTTAACCACATGGAGCTATGTATGCTCATCCCTCCACATTTGGTGGGTTTAGGGGCACAAGACCCCAGTGAGTGCAGAAAATCCACAAATAACAAAAACACTATGTTTTTACCTGAGAGAACACCTCTCTAGGAAGCTCTATGTCCTCCAGTACAACTCTGTGGTCAATATCTGCTAGGCATTCACCATAGAATTGCGCTGGAGGAACTACAAATGCCTAGTGGAGAGTGTTCTCTCTAGGAATCTCTAGGTTCTTCAGTGCGACATTTGGTTAACATTGATCATAGAGTTGCACTGGAGGAGCTAGGTATTTCTAGAGAGAATAATCAAATCCACAAAAGTCAAAGCCACAAATGTGGAGGCACGAGTGCATATGTAAATACATTTCTTCTTTGTGTTTGATATTGTAATGTAAAGGTCTAATTTTAATTTTGCTAGTTGCTTATATCACAGCTATGACCATTACATTCAGTGATATATGATAATTATGAATTAGGAGTAAATTAGTACCAAAAACATTACTAAGGATTCTGTATAGGTGTGGGTTATGGGAGGAAGTCAATGGGTGAGGGGTGGCACCATGCGTTACCGCATGGGGTGACACCAACCCTAGTGACGCTACTGCACAGACAGTGCCACAACTCAAAAGCCCCTCTCTCTTGTAGCCAACTGGCTTTGCCTCTTTGGCAGGGGCAACAGATTACCAGACTGGTGGGTGAATGGTATGATTATAGTAAAGCATGGACAAAGTATATTTTTTGATTACAACTGAGAACTCAGGGAGCAATATTGGCTGGGATTTATAGAATCATAAAATCTTAGTTTGAAGGGGCCACAAGGTTCATCTAGTGCAACCCCCCTGGCAGGCTGGAATACAGAACAAAGGTACTCCTGAAAGATGCCCATCCAACCTCTGCTGAAAGACCACCAACAAGAAGGAAATCCCACCATCCTTTAAGGTAGTCTATTCCATGGTTGAACAGCTCTGATAGTGAAGACATTCTTCTCGATGTTTAGGTGGAATCTCTTTTCTTATAATTTGAATCTGTTGATTCCCAAACTTTGGTTTTGGACTTCAGCTCTCAGAAGCCCTAGCCAGCGTGGCCAACTGTCAAGAATTTTGAAACCTGAAGTCCAAAACATCTGGAATACCAAAGTTTGGAAATCAATGATCTGGTCTCTGGAGCAGGAGAAAACAAGCTTGCTCCATCTTCTACATGCCATCCCTTCCAATATTAAAACATGGCTATCACGATACCTCTTCAGCTTCTCTAAACTAAACATAACCAACTCCCTAAATTGCTCCTCATAACAGCCACCGAAAGCTAACAGCAACTCAAAGTCTAACCATACCTTCTGTCTTTGGTGGAACGGGCACAATATACAAGTCCCTTCTTCCAGGTTCTATCGACATATATCCTTCTTCGTCCTCCATTTCCCAAGATCTTTCTTGAGGATGGTTTTCAAACAAATCTAGAAAGCAGCAGCCTCTGCAGGGGAGAGGATTCTTGAAAGTAAGACTCTCAGTCTTTGGAAGGGAAATTTAACTCAGCCCACAGACTAGTATTACGTAAAGAATAGTGAAAGGGACAACTCATGAGCCTTTCTCAGTTACTGTGTCGTCTGAAGTCACCCGCATGTTTAGCAATGCGTCCTTCCTCTCTTAGGTTTGTGCTTGGATCACTGGGACAGGGAACACAATGACATGCCACTGATCTGCTAAACAGAAGCAGAACCAAACCACAAGGACATTAAACTCCTAGAAGAACAATGATACAGCCAGCCCTCCATAGTTATAAATTCAACTATCTGCAGCTTGAATACACACACACACACACACACACACACACACACGTATTTTTTGCCATTTTATATAAGGGACACAATTTTACTGTGCCATTGTATACAATGGGACTTGAGCATTCAAAGATGTTGGTATCCACAAGGGATCCTGCAATCAAACCCCAGAGGATACCAAGGGTCCACTACACCTCCCTTTTAAAATATTTTTTCATGAAACAGTTTCATACTTGTACATGCAGAAACCACCTAAACTCTATTATTATAATTATAATCATAATTATTGTTATTAATAGCCCATCTTTTCCCGAGTTTGGATCTAAAGAAGGCTTACAACAGTTACAACATAGTTGAAAATTAACAGCATACAAAAGTTAAAATTCCATTAAACCACTGTAAAATTTGAAGCCAGTTAAATGAAAACTGCAGCAACAATTAGTTGTGACTGTTTTCTCTGAAGACCTTTGAAATAGGTCCTTTATGCTGAATGTCTCAGAAGAATAGACACCGAAGAAGGGGGGGATACTATATTCAGATACTGGCATTAACTTGTTAAAATGTGCAGTGATTTTGTCATATATTTCAGCTGTATTTTATAGACATTAAAATATCTAGAATTAATCCTATTCTGACCAGGAAATGTAATTGCTTATATGTTGTTGTTTCAAGTTGTTTCCAACTTAAGTGTCTGCAAGCCTAAGGTGACCCTATCATGAGGTTTTCCAGGGCTGAGAGTTTGTGACTCACCCAAGTGAACCCTGATCTCCAGGGTTGTGATCAAGCCACTACACCATAGTGGCTTCCAGTGGCTGATATATTGTTTAATAAAACTGAAATGACAGAGGCGATGATGTCCTATTTACCGGTACTTTAGCTGGCAGTGAACAGGGGTCAGGAGGTCAAAACCTGAATTTTATATTTAATTATTATCCTATGTATTGTGATATAAATACTGTGTAGAGATGCAGCTTAATATGTTTATTTTATTATAAGGATTGTGTTTTAACTATGTTGTAACCTGCCTCTAGCCATGAGGAGAGGCAGGTAAGAAATAAAATTATCATTATATTATTAAAGCAAGAATGCCAGCAGGGAGCAGGCAAAACTTACAGACTTCGAAGACTAGTCCGATAGTATTAAGCCAGAGGGGAGATGCAAAGCTGTAGTCCAAATTTCCTTTCCAGGGTTCTAGTATCCTGAGTCCAACCTGAGTTATCAGCAAGAAACACAACAGCAGCACGACTATCCAAAACAGGTTGCTGACCACACGGAAGTGAAGCAGCTGGCTCCTTTTAAGCCTTTTGGCCTCCAGCGGAGATAGGCATCTCAGGAATTCCCTGGCATATCATCTTTCAACAGGTCCTGGGACTGGTATGGTAAGTTCAGTCTCTTCCTCTTCTGGGTCCTGGGAATTCCCCAGCCCAGGATGCTCCCCTGAACCCCCTGACACTCCCAAGTCTGTCTTTGCATCAGACTCAGAATCCTTCTTGTCATCAGGGCAGGCCATGACAGGTGAGGATATTCCAGTTGCTATGAGTGAATGGGGAAGAAGTGAGTATGCACACCAACTAAAATTATTATCTGTTGGTCATAGAGGGACATCAATGTCTTAAATGGCCCAAGATTACTGTATATTTTAAGTATAAGTAGGGTTGCCATAACCCGGTTGCAACCGGGTTTTTCCCGGTTTTGGCTGCACCTGCCCGGTCACGGCACGAGTGCAGCCAAAAACCGGGAGAAGCCCGGTTGCAGCGGGGTTGCTGAGCAACCCTGGGGCCTCGCTGCCCTCCTCCTCCTCCCCCGTGCATGGCCGCGCGGAGGAAAAGGAGGGCAGCGAGGCCTGAGGCGGAGGAGGCTGCAGGGAGGCGGCGCCTCTTGGGCGCAGCCGCGCCAACCTCCCCGCCTCCCTGCAGCCTCCTCCCTCCTTCCTGGCCTCCGCTGGGGCCAGGAACGAGGCAAGGCCGCGGCGATCGCCGCCAGGCTCCCCGCCTCCTTCCTGGTCCCTGCGGGGGCCAGGAACGAGGCGAGGCCCTGGCGATCGCCGCCGGGCTCCCCGCCTCCTTCCTGGCCTCCGCTGGGGCCAGGAAGGAGGCGAGGCCCTGGCGATCGCCGCCGGGCTCCTCGCCTCCTTCCTGGTCCCCGTGGGGGCCAGGAATGAGGCGAGGCCACGGTCATGGTCGGCGGCGTGCTCGCCTCCTTCCTGGTCTCCGCTGGGGCCAGGAAGGAGGCGAGACCCTGGCGATCGCCACCGGCTCCTCGCCTCCTTCCTGGACCCTGCGGGGGCCAGGAACGAGGCGAGGCCCCGATCCTGGCCTCCGATCGCGGTGGGGCCCAGGCAGGGAGGGAAAGCCTCCTTAAGTGGAGGCTTTCCTTTGCCGCTTGGCCTCTGCTCCCCGCCGCGATCGCCAGGAAAATGTAGGACAGAATTTTCAAATGTAGGACACATTTTTTTGTGTGTCCTACATTTGAAAATTCTGTCCTACATTTTTCCCAGTTTTGAGGTCCGGCGCTATGGCAACCCTAAGTATAAGTCAACCTCGAGGGCAAGTTTTGGGGTGGAAAGTATGGATTTTACCCTTGGATAGGTCAAGGGTAAAACACAGGGGCAGATAGCAAAGGATCTAAAGGATGAAGCAAAGCAAAACAATGTCAAAGAACTCACAAAATTCCAGTAGATATAGTTCTTTGTACTCACCCTTAAGGCTGGATGGAAGAAAGAGTAGAGGGGGTCAGTGCTTCCAGGACAGATTATATTCTTGCCTTTCACCAGGGGATAGTTCCTTCTTTTAAATAAGAGTTAAGATACCGCACTTACATTGACCCATGGATAAGTCAACTCAGTTTTTTTGGGTCAATTTTTAGAACTAAATTTCTAACTGTATACATGAGTATATACAGTAGTTCCTTTTGTCCTCAAGCTTTGTATTATTTTAGCAGAGTCATCAATCAACAGATTAACTAAATTTTAGATTGTTATTTTTAATCTATTTTTGCTGACACAAATAAGGGGCCGTAAGCACAAATACATGGTTTCTATGTTGTTATCACTTGTAAGACTTCGTGTGACCAAGGAATAGAAATCAGCTAATGCAGACCCTGTTTACACTATGGAAATAACCTGGTGTGAACCAGGTTGTTGTTGTGATGTTCAGACTGGCCTCAAATACATCCAGCACCATTTGTGGGGAGAGGAGTTTGAAAATCCCACTTAACCCAGCGCATTTGATACCAGGTCCGTTACCGTGTCTTTTTTAAAGTGCCAGAGTGATCCGGATCTTCGGTAGCGTAAATACACTACTGAATCGATCCAGATCATGCTGCAGCAGTACAGGAAATGGCACCATTTCCTTTCTAGTAGTTGCCAATGTGAACGGGAAGGTGGTTTAAATTGCCTCAGAGAGATTTGGGGACGTAAAATGTAGTACCCCCGTACTGAGAACACTAATCTGATATTGCACCACCACAGAGAGCCAGATCTCCTTGATACCAAAAACTAAGTCTGAATGTCCCCACAGTAGACTGCTGCCATACTGCAGTTTGACACCACTTTAACTGTCATGGCTTCATCCTATGGAATCCTGGGATTTGTAGTTTGTTGTGGCACCAGAGCTCTCTGACAGAGAAGGCTAAATGTCTCACAAAAATACAAATCCCAGGATTCCATGACATTGAGCCATAGCTATTAAAGTGGAGTTAAACTACATTAATTGTGCAGTATAGATTCAGCCATAAAGATATACTGGGCCCTTGGTATCTACTGGGAGTTGGTTCCAAGACCCCTCGTGGATACCATAATCTGTGGATGCTCCATTAAGTACAATGGCATAGTGAAATGGTGTCCGTTATATAAAATGACAAAATCAAGGTTTGCTTTTGGAATTTATATTATTTTTGAATATTTTCAAGCTGTGGATGCTTGAATCCATAGATAAAAGATCTATGGATATAGAGGGCCAACTTATACATGTATGGTGGAGGAAAATTTGGGACCTTGTGTTACACTGTCCACAATGAAGTACCCCATGGAGAGAAGGAGATACCTTTTTGAAACTTGACTACCATTTATTGAATTCATAAATGACAAGAAAGGAGAGTGTGGGCCAATTGGACCACATTGGAGATACTGGAGAGATTTACTGGATGCTGTGTCATCGAAGAGATGTAAAGTCTGATTGATATTCCTGCTTAAAAAGACAGAGAACAGGAAACTAGTGGCCATTTGCACTGTACAAACTATGCCAGTGATGGATAGTAATTAAACATCTGTATGTGTTTTGTTAATAAAGCTTTTTTTAAAACTTTCTCTTATCTGTCTCTTGAACTTCTCTATTTGGTGCGGATGGGAAGCCCTTTCAACATTTTGTTAGCATGAATTATTGGAGTTGCCAACCGACGCATGGAAACTGGCTGCCTGATCTCATCCTATGCTTGCATTACACCACAGAAGTCAGCATGTGATGTTTTTGACCGTATCGCCACTGGCTGATGTCTGGTCTGGAATAGACCAACTTGCTGTTTAAGGAACCGACTGAAAAGCTGGCAGTGTTAATTCCCATTTTAAAGACCAAGCTGAAGACATCACCTTGCTACTAATTAATTAATCTTTTTAAACAATAGTTTTAAAAGGACATGCCCTCCAACATTTCACAAATGAAAACTGGGGTGTGTGTCACCCATACAACAAAGCAACCACTAATCTGTAGAAAGAACATTTCTTTCTTCACTTCTTGTCTTCATTCCTTTCATTTCAGAAAGCAAAAAGAAATGACATAGGTCTCTAAGTCACAAACAATAGGTAGCCAGGGGACAAAGGTAAGGGAGAATAATATGGTAAGGCACCAGGTCACTTGCCAGATTTGTGAGGCTTAAATGTACAGTCTATAATAGTGGGTTTTTTTTTTGCTAGAAACATGCATTTCCTTTATTCATATATATATACATACAACTCTCTCACTTCATATAATCCAGTTTGAGACTGCTTTAACTGCCCTGGCTCATTGCTACAGAATCCTGGGAGTAGTAGTTTAATGTGGCACCAGAGCTCTCTGACAGAAAAGGCTAAATGTCTCACAAAACTACAGTTCCCGGAATTCCCTAGCAATGAACCAGAGAAGTTAAAGTGGTCTCAAAGTGGATTATTCCTGCAGTGTGTTTTGGACCTTAGTTAATTAAAACATAAATATTATTTTAAAACAAATATTATGTATGAGTCGATTTGCTACATCCAACATCTAATTTCTATCCAAACTGTGGCAAATTATTTTTTCAATTGATTGCCTCTCTTTAATGATCTTTCATGAAAATAACCATCTCCCAAACAGAGTCGACTAAGAAATCTGAATGTTTATTTCCAAACTCAAAACATTTTATGCAGTTCTAGAGAGAGAGCATATAAAATTGATTTTGATCTGGATTTCTGTTGAGCAAGATTCTTGTCTACAGCTGGGCAGTTTTATAGTACCCTAAAATAAGAAAGTAAAGTAAAACTAAAGAAAACTAATACTTTAATAAAGTTGAATAATGTTAGCCCTCTTGTCTATTATAAACCAGAAAATCTTTAGTTTTTTGTGGGGTTTTTGGGCTATGTGGCCATGTTCTAGCAGAGTTTCTTTCTGACGTTTCGCCAGCATCTGTGGCTGGCATCTTCAGAGAAAATCTTTGTTAAGTGCTTATAAACTGGCATTCTGCTGGGAATGAATACTTCTGCTCACTTTTGCCCAGCTTCCCAACAAAATAAAGGATAAGCTTTTTCTAAAGTGTTGCTGTCCTCACTATTATCCTGATGGGGATGACAGCTATGTTGAGAGAGATGGTGGCATCCATGAAGGAGTAGTAGGGCATAGGCTGCTCAGAACCACTAGATTATGTCTACCTACCCTCACCACTACTGTGTCCTTGACCCTGGGGGGAAAATGGTCTTTATCACACAGAGGTTTTTGCAGCTCCGATCCGACGCCACTGCGGGTCCAATGATGTGAATTCATGTGATAACAAGATGTATTATCACACGTGATTCCTTTCTATGGGGGGTTGTTCCAAGGCGCTTCCACAGTCAATCCAAATTGACTCCTCATTTTGGTGAATTCGGCAACAAGCAAATTCACAGTAATTGCTTCCAAGCTCACTTCGATTTCACTCCGAAGTGGTCTGGTGTGGAATGCAACTTTGCTTCTGCTCAGGTACACCACCGCAAACCACCCGGGTTGTAAATTTCCCATGATGCGGCGCTGCAATTTCCCCCCCATTTCCTTCTGGTGGTTCTTCTGCTTTCAGGGCAACCGAGGGGGGGGGGAGCGATCACTCCATTGTTGCTGAGGTAAGGCTGAAACCTTTTGTGGGGGTTGTGCACATGTTAAACATTTTCATGTTTTAACGTTAAGACGTTATAATGTGAACTGGGCAGGACCCTTTTTTTAACCTTGAGCCCCCCACACCTCCCGGTCTGCAATGATGGGGGGGGGGGTTCCTAAGGTTTTCTTCCATGTCCTATTCCTATCCCCCTGCCTCGCGCACACATCTGGGCCACTATGTTGGAGGAGGAGGTGTGTTTCTAGGGCAACTCATTTTTTGGAATATATATATATGTATGTATGTGCGTGAATGTGAATATACAGATATGTATATGTATGTATATATATATATGTGTGTGTGTATAATAAACATACATATACATACCTAAACGCATGGGCATACTATACTGTATATGTGCATACACACACACACACACACACATATATACATACACGCATGCGCATATACAGTATAAATGAACATGCGTGTATGTGCATCTACACACACATCTGTTTTCCATGTCCCTCTCTCTGTCTATATATGTCTGTGTGTATATATATATGCATGCAAATGTCTATACATGTTTGTTGGTATACATGGATGTGTGTGTGTGTGTGTATATGCATTCTTATGTTTGTCAATATATATGTGTACACACACACATATATACACACATGCACACATACATACATATGCTGCTATATCCATATATGTGTGCTTGTGTGTTTAGTTGTTTGCATGTATACAAGCATGTGTTTCTCTGCAAGATACCATTATGTCTCTGTACACACGCATATATATATATATATATATATATATATATATATATATACAAGTATATATGTATGTATGTTTGTGTATTTATGAGATTTGATTTTGACTACAATTACACACACATATTCATATCTATACACTATTACAAAACTGACTACATGTGCGTATATATATCTGTCTGCTTTCATGTATGTGCATTGCCTTGGGTTTGCGGGGTTTTTTGTTTGTATATATCTGGATCTTTGCATGCGTATATGTATACATGCATGTTGCTATGACTAGAAATTGTGGCTATAACAAAAAACATACATGCTTTGATGTGACTGGTATGTACATATAAATGTTTATACACACACACACATATACCTTTACGTATATGTATGTGTGTTTATTGAGATGTTGCTTGCTTGTATCCGCGTGCACATGCATGGATGTCTGCATGCATACTTATACTGATTTGTGTGTATGTGCATTTTCTTTTCTGTATGGTTGCCCGGAACGCATGTACACATATATGTACATGCTCGCATTTTTTGCCGTTCTTCCAAACTCCACAAGGACATTTCAGTTTTTGTGCAGGTTGATATTTCTTTGTCTGCATTTCTTTTCACTGCAGCACGCCATGAGACTATGTTGGTGGGGCCAACTTTTGCAACACTGCAGCATCAGATGTTGAGACTCCAGCAATTTGTAGGACTTGATTTGCGGAATTCTTCGCCTTGCTGTCTTGGTTTCCAAGTTGGATGTGTACTTCCAAACATGCCCGCCACCACTTCCTCCCGTCTCTCGTCCCTGAAGCCAATTCTCCAAAATCCCAGGACACAAGCTATGAATAGTTTATTTTTATTTTTATTTACAAATCAGAAGGTAAAAAACACAAGGATAAAATAAACTACAATCGGCACCTGTTACATCACAGCTGCTGGGGGGGGGGTAAGCACTCTCATGCGCACGTACACACACAGATACACACACAGCAATAAAAAAAGGAGAGCAAAAAAGACCAAATTAATTACACTCCCTGACTGTTACTGCACAGCATGCAGGGGGAAGGGTTGGTGGAACAGCTTCACAGATGTGTGCATGTGTGCGCGCGTGCGCACACACACACACATGGTGATACACATAAAATAAAAATACCTGCTGGCTATTCCTTCACAGCTAGCGGGGGGGGGGGTGCATATTCTCTCTCTCTCTCTCTCTCTCTCTCACACACACACACACACTCCCCACATCATTGTGGGGAGTGCCACACACGGAAGCGGTTGATCCACATTTCATGCTGGTCTTGGATGTAGTGGAGTTGGGCAATGTCCTGCTCCAGAGCGTCAATACGCTGCAGCACTGTAATGGCAAGAGAAAGTATTTAGATTTCGCTTGTTGTTTCTTGTTCCCATCCACCCTTAAATTTTGTTAAGGTGGGGGGGAACTTACCTTCCTGGCTAAGCCCCTTAAGCTGTGCGAAGCTGGCCTCCAGGTGAGTGATGCAGGCAACCATTCCTGCTTGCTCCTGGCCCACAGCCTCTGGTTCTACTGCAGGGCCTGCTTGAGGTGGGGTCTCTTCTGCAGCATCACCTAGAACAACGAACATTCAAATATATATATATACACACATGCACACGCACACACACACACAATCTACATCTGTACACAAATGTGTATAGCCTTATCTCCATCTTTGCATCCATATATCCACACATATATCCACATATGCTTCTCTGCTGACTCTGTGTACATATACAGATGTATATGCACAAACACACATGCATCTGTTGTTGTGCATGTATATATGTGACGGCATCTCTATGTGCACTCAAACTTATACCTTTATGAGGCTACATATATATGTAATGTTTCAAGTCTATGCCCATAGATTTTGCATACAACTCATCTTTGCACCCATAGATATCTGTCAGAACATGTGCACGCACATGTATTGATATATATATGTGTGTGTGTGTGTGTGTGTGTGTGTGTGTATATATATATATATATATGAGAGAGAGAGAGATGCAAGCACATGTACACATATATGTCGGATCATATAATCACAGATGACCACTCGAAGAAATACTGTTACAGATAAGCAACCTGTCCTCCTTCTTCGTGGTCTCTGTGAATCATACAAATGAGTTAAGACTGACAAGCTTAGGTAAGCGGCAGAGGGAGTGTCCTGAAACCAAGTAAGGTTCAAATAGAGTGTGTTTATTTTCCAAAATAAAACTCCTTGGAACCAGGAACTGTGTCAGTCATTGTTTGGTTCCTCAATAATAGCACTAACCTGTGCAGGGTAAGGCACATCAACAATAAATAAGGTCATGCAAGGCCTTAGTAAACCATTAGAAGCACATGAAGCACACTGAATCATAAACATGTCAAGAATATACATGGAGTACAGAGCAATCATGTCAAGAATACACATGGAATGCAGAGCAAACAATAGAATGTTATGGAAAGGCCAGTCTTGGCACAAACACTTCCCTGAATACAAGAAGAACATCAACTGTAAAACATGTCAAGAAAACATGGAATGCAGTTGTCAGGCTCCTGCTTGCAGGTCCCTCTTCCAACAAGAGACTATTCTTTGAAGGTAACAGCTTTATTGAAAAAAGTGATACATACAACAGAAGTGACTTTTTTGTCAGGAATGAAGATGTATAGTAACATATGGTTTATATAGCCCCACAAAGCAAACCCACCCCATAAAGCAATAAAGTAAATTAATTGGATGATTCTTTCCTGCACAGTGAGGAATCTCCTCCCCAATGATGTAATGTCCTCCAGTCTGGGATCTTTGGCAAACTCTCAAAACAATTAAGTTCCCACATGGCATTATCTCTTCATTGCACCTGTGACTTTGAAGCATATATATTCCCCACAACTAGGCTAAGTAATAATGAACCTTAACACCCTATAAGTATAATCAAGCATAACTATATATCCCATCATTCCACAACTCAACATATATAGCAGCATATTAAAGTACAATGAACATATTACCATAACACCATATAAGCAATAGCAATAGGCCCTTCATGTTTCAGTTCCCCCTCCCATCACAGAGACCTGTCTCTGGCTGGCAGGGTAACTCCCTAGCATTCCAATCCTAACAAGCAAGCACAGAGTCTAACAGTCAGAATACCACTTTCTAGTATATTCCATTAACCCAATACACATTAAACCCACTACTGTCCACTAATAATATTTAAACAAAACCCTAAACTTTAACCCTCATGACAGAAACCCCAAATGAATAAATGAATGCAGGGGATTTCTGACAGCAGTGCACTTAACATAAACCTGAAACTAACACTGCCCTTCCAAAGGCAGCATCCTGTTTGGCCCTTGTGTCCAGTCTATAGTGTTTAATAAAAGTCATTGACTGAGACCAAACAGCAACTTTACAGACATTCTCCAGAGAGACCCCAGTCAAGAATGCTGAGGATGCTGCTACTGCCCTAGTTGCATGGGACCGAGCCCTGGCCGGGAGAGGTCTGCCCAAGAGTTCATAGCAGAGGTGGATGGTACCGACCACACATTTAGAAAACCTCTGTGCAGACACAGGCAGTCCCTTCTTCGGCTCTGAGTAGCATTGGAAAAGTCTCTCGGAGTGGCTCGAACCTGCAGTTCTGTCCAAATAGAAGGCTAGAGCCCTCCGAACGTCCAAGGTGTGTAGACTGCATTTGACCTCTGTGGTCGGGTTCGAGGCCAGGGTAGGCAATACAATGTCCTGACACATATGAAAAGCAGACACCAGCTTAGGCAAGAAGGTGATGTCAGTATGGAGGACAACCTTGTCCTTACGGAATCTAAGGAAAGGCTGGTCCCTTCTTAAGGCACAGAGTTTGCCCGCATAGCAGGCAGAGGTGATAGCCACAAGGAAAGCAGTCTTCCAAGTCAATAGTCTCGAGTCCGATGTGGCCATGGGCTCGAAGGGCTTGGATTGTAAGGCACATAACACCGCATCCAGGCTCCAAGCCGGGGTAGGAACCAAGGCCGGGGGATGGAGATTACCACAGCCTCTCAGGAAACTCTTAACAAGAGGGTCCTTGAAAAAAGAAGGTTTGCCCTCAAACTGGAAGTGAGAACAAATAGCAGAAAGGTAGCACTTAATAGAGGCACAGTCCCGTGTCCATAAGCACCATCAAAAACTCCAGCACCATCGGAGTCATCACCTGCATCGGGGAGAGGTCTCCTTCTGCAAGAAAGGACAGGAACCTCCTCCACTTGGAAGCACAGGACCTCTGGGTCGAAGGCTTCTAAGCAGCAAGGATCACCATCTGCACCGAGTCAGGCAGCAAGTCTAGAGGCGAAGCTTCCAAGCCACCAATCGTAGACTCTCGATGTCCGGATGCCGGACCCAGCCCTGCTGGATCGTGAGCAGGTCGGGACGGAACTTGAGGCAAAGGAAGTCTCTCCTGGAGAGGTGGAGAAAGGACGGGAACCACGGCTGTCTTAGCCACCAAGGGGTGATGAGGATCACATCCGAGCAGTCTATTGTCATCTTGGACACCACTCTGATCATTGGGAATGGTGGGAAGGCGTAGAGTATTTCCCCTGACCAGATGAAACCGAACCCAGTGTTGCCAATGTGGTGACTTTCACACGAAAACGGGGACTTTTCAGAGCTTTTGGTGTGATTTTGGTGCCTGGCTCTATTTCAGTGCATTTTTGGTGACTTTTGCCTATTTCAGCTCCAGGCCTGACTGAGAGCGAGGCTGGCTACTGACCAACCCTTTGGAGTGTCACACATTAACAGTTTTCAGCCAATCAGAGAGAGGACTGGAGAGTGGTCGCCGCCCCCCCTCTCTCTCTCAGCCTCCGACTCCCTCTTAAGTCTAGCTTTCCTAGACTTAAGCGTACTTCCTCAGATGCATGGGAACTGTAGTTCATTGTGGCACCAGAGCTCTTTCTCACAAAACTACAATTCCCAGGGTTCCCTAGCACTGAGCCAAGGCAGTTAAAGCGGTCTCAAACTGGATTATTTCTGCAGTATGGATTGGACCTTGAGCATTTTTAATAACGAAGGTCCAAAACACACTGCAGAAATAATCCAGTTTGTGACCGCTTTAACTCTCCTGGCTCAGTGCTAGGGAATCCTGGGAATTGTAGTTTGTTGTGGCACCAGAGCTCTTTTTGATAAAGAAGGCTCAATGTCTCACAAAACTACACTTCCCAGGGTTCCCTAGGACTGAGCCAAGGCAGTTAAAGCAGTCTCAAACTGGATTATTTCTGCAGTGTGTCTTGGATCCAACTCAGGCTGCATCTTCACTCCAGAGACAATCCAGTTTCATACCGTTTTTACTGCCATGGCCCAGTGCTATGAAATCTTGGGAATTGTAGTTTGTTGTTACACCAGAGTTTGCTGAGAGAGAAGGTTAAATGTCTCCAAAAACTAGAATTCCCATGATTCCCTAGCACTGAGCCATGGCAATTAAAAGGGTGTCAAACTGGATTTATTTCTGCAGTGCGGTTGCAGCCTAACACATTTCTGTTTGGCACAAAGCTTCCTGAACCCCCTCCATACAATCCGCCCCGCACACTCAGATCGGCTGGGAAGCATCTGCTTAGAGTTCCAGAGTCTAAATATACTGTAACATCACAGAGGGGCTTTTCTGTCTCTGCCCCCAAGCTCTGGAAATCACTTCCCAGCGAGCTCCGCTCATCCACCTCCCTTGACCAGTTTAAAAAGGGATTAAAAACTCTCTCTTTTATATATATATTACTGCTGTGGATTGATTTCAAATAAAGAAATGAATATAAAGAAATAAAAGGGACACTCAAAGTAGAAAAGACAAAGATATCTAGTAAGATTAGAGAGAGAAGTCAGGGAAGAATGAAGTGAATGAAGGTAGAGGATGGAGGAAGAGTGTTTAAGAGAATGTAAAGTAAGTGATGGAAGGTGAGAGTAAGTGGTAGAAGAAGAGGAGAAAGTGACAGAGTGAAGGTTTGTAAGCGTGAAGATGAAGGCGTAGTAATCGCAGGGAATGGGGAACTGGAAAAGAAAAGTAAGTACAGTAGTAATAAGGGGGAAGAGGTTTTAGAAGGAATTTGAAGGAAAGAGAAGGAAACAATGGAGGATCAAAGATAGTTAAGATGAGAAGGAAAGAAGCAGGAGATGGTTAAGAAGTAAAGCAAGGAATAGGAGAAGGGAAAGATGTAGAAGGGAAATATAGGAGTGGGGAAAGAAAGTGATCATAGAGCAATATTCCCTATATAAAAACGTATTATTTTAATGATGGGTTATCTCTCAATATATCATTATTACTATTTTCTCTTTTTGAATCCCCATTGTAAGTAGGTTAATGCATCGAGTATGTAAGTGTGTTATTGTGTATGTTTGGTGTTTGTATATTTGATTGTCTGTTTTAAGTTTCAATAAAATTTAATAAAAAAAAAAAAGGGATTAAAAACTCATTTATTCCAACAAGCTTTCCCCTAAACTGCCTTGATGTTAGTTTCCCCTCTCCAATTTGTATCTGTTGTTGTAATCTCACCGTATTGTATTATTTGCTGCTGGCGGGATTGTTATTGTTGATATGTATTGCTGATGTTTTTAATGTGATTTTTATATGAATGTAACTTGTATTATTGAATGTTGTTGCCGCTTTGATCCATGAAAAGCGGGATACAAATAAATATTTTATTTTATTATTATTATTATTATTCATGTCAAAATAAATATCTTAACAGGAGTGAAAGATTCTTTGTTTGGTTCAATGGTGATTTTGAGAGTTGAAATAAGTTACAATTATTTTTATTCAATTATGTTTACGTTTATTTGCAAAACATCTGCCATTTTAACATTATGGGAATTTTCCAGGAATTGTGACTGAATATTCCATGTGATGTGGGGGGATTCAGTGTGTTTTGGAAAAACATTTTGGGGAATTATCTTCGAGGCTCGTTGGCAACACTGCGTCTCGGGATGCACCAGTCCCAAATCTGTAGGGTGATGTTCAGCAAAGTCCTGGATTTGGTGCCTCCCTGCTTGTTGATATAATACATGACGGTTGTATTGTCTGCCCTTAGGAGGACCACATTGTTGATGACACTGGATTCAAATGCTCTCAAAGCCTTTTCCACTGCAAGCATCTCGAAAGCGATGATGTGGAGACCTGGTTCCTCCGGAGACCACTTGTCCTTTACTAACAGATTGAGCAAGTGGGCGCCCCAGCCCTCTAAGAATGCATCCATCATCAGGGTTAACTGTGGCTGAGGCTGGTTGAAAAGCATGCCGACGCAGACGTTGCGGGAGTCTAGCCACCAATGCAGGGAACAGGCCACAGGTCTCGGAACGATGAGCCATTTGGGCGGAGGGTCTTCCACTGGATTGAAGACTGAGAGGAACCGCGACTGGAAAGGACGGAAGCGAAGCCTTGCCCTCAGGGTTACAAATGTCGTTGAAGCCATGTGGCTTAGGGCTACCTGGACGTTTCTGGCCCTCACTCTTCTGTGGGCTAAGCAGGCCCTTACGGCTGACGAAAGAGCCTGGAAACGGTCCCGAGGGAGATATGCGGTGCATTTTTCGGAGTCGGGAACGGCACTGAGGAATTTGGCCTGCCTGGATGGGGCGAAGCAAGACTTCTCCCGGTTGACGACAAGTCCGAGGGATGCCAGCAGAGTCAAGGCGAAGTCGACTGCTTCCCGCAACTCCTCCTCTGAGGCGGCCACAAAGAGCCAATTGTTTAGGCAAGGGAATACTCTGTAGCCCTTCTGATGCAGATATGCCACAACCAGAGCCATACACTTGGTGAAGACCCTCGGGGCTGTGGCAAGGCCGAAGCGAAGAATGTTGTAATGGTATGCGTCGGAGCCGACGGCGAAGGTGAGGAATCGTCTGTGGGAGTCCCGAATTCTTATGTGGAAATAGGCATCCTTCAGGTCGACCGTCACGAACCAGAGTCCCTGGTGAAGCAAAGGCAGAATAGAAGTCAGGGTTACCATACGGAACTGATGATATTCAAGGAAGTAGTTCAGGGCTCTTAAGTCTAAGATGGGCCTGATTCCTCCTCCAGCTTTAGGTACTGTAATGTATCTAGAAAAGAAGGCCCTAGGGCAGGGGTTCCCAACCTAGGGGTTGCCAGGTTGGGAATCCCCGTCTCCCCCTCCCCTTTTCTCCGTGGGTGCCGGCGCTAACGCAGGCACCGCATGCAAAAAAGGGGAGGGAGCGGGGGTCCCTCCTCCTATTTCCTTCCCTTCCTGCGGCTGCCAGACAGACGCAAGGAGGAAAGGAAGGGGCGGGGGTCCCTCCTCCTCCTCCCCTCCCTTCCCACAGCTGCCAGACAGCCGTGGGGAGGAAAGGAAGGGGCAGGGGTCACTCCTCCTCCTTCCCTCCCTCCCTTCCCACGGCTGCCAGACAGCCGTGGGGAGGAAGGGATGGTGGGGGCTGCCTCCTCCTTTTCTCCCCGCGGCTGCCAGGCAACCATGGGGAGAAGGGGAACGGGACTGCAAGCCCCAGAGGCCCTAATTGGTTGGGAGGCTGGGAAGGGGCGGGACTTCCAGCTGCAAAGCCTGCTGGGGCTTGTAGGTGGCCGGAAGCCCCACCTCTTCCTGACCTCCCAACCTATCAGGGGGCCACGGGTGGGACTTTCGTATCCACTGGGGGTCGCGAGCTAACAAAGGTTGGGAACCGCTGCCCTAGGGAATGTCTCGGGCTCTACGGGTGAGATTGTCCCTTTGGCAAGCAGGGTGCGCACTTCATTGAGAAGGGTGTCCGAGGGGACGGTGGAAAGGAAAGCTCCAGTTGGAGGGAGCTCTTCGAACCTGAGGGCATAACCCCTATGAACAATATTCAAAAGCCACGTGTCAGTGGTGATAGAGGCCCATTTGTTGCAGAAAGGTCTCAAAATATAGAGGAAGGAAGGAGCGGAGGGGACGAAGCACGCAGGAGCCCTTCAAGACTTCTTCTTACTCTGGTCAGTGTCCTGCCGGCGAGACTTCTGATACCGGGCAAGGATGTTGCACCGGCCAGAGAAGGAGGAAGACTGGGAGGGATACCTTTGCCTCTGAGGTCCTTGTTGCTGGAATGGACGGTCTTGATGGTAAGGCCTCTAGGACTGACCTTGTGACTGCCAAGGGCGATGTCTCTTCCTGAATGGTGAGATGGAAGTAGAGGACATGCCGTGTTTCTTTGCTGCGGCCTTCATCCTGTATTTCCTGTTCAGGCGCTCGTCGGTTTCAGCATGAAACAGGCCCGAATCGTCCATTGGCATATCCTCTATGGCCGACCTCACATTGGGGTTTAGATTGGAGTCCCGGAGCCACGCATGACGTCGGAGGGCCACTGATGCTGCCATGGCCCTGGCGGTGCAATCAGCCACATTCCTCGAGGCGACAATCAGCCAGCTGCCTATTGAATGCACCTCGTCCCTAATCTCAATGAGCCTCTGTTGAACGTCATTAGGCACATCAGGTATTACCAGTGAAATTCCCTCCATCAAAATTTGGATGTATGCACCCATGCAAGCATTGTAATTTATGACTTTCACTGCCAGAGCCGAAGCAGAGTATGCCTTCTTGGCAAGGCCATCAATTTTCTTCGCCTCTCGGTCGGCAGGCGAGGTGGCTTGCTTGTGGGTGAAGGTCTGTTGGGCCCCTTTTACTATGGCTGAGTTCTGCTTAGGGTGGTTGATCAGCCACGCACAATGGGAGGATGAAATTCGATAGAGGGACTCGATTTTACGAGAGGAGCACACTAGGGATGCCGGTGAATCCCATGATCGTTTGACAATGTTCTCGAGAGACGGAAGGAGCGGGATCGATGGTGGTGTCGGGACCCGGCCATGAACCCGGCGCTCTACAGGGTCCTTCGCCCCTTCTTCTTTGGGATAGGACAAATCAATATCCAATGCGGTCGCCATCTTAATTATGTGCTCAGTAAAGGAGCGCACATCATCCATTGGAGATGATGGTTCCGGGTGGTGCAACTCCTGGGGCGATCCTTGTGGGGACATTTTGGCGTCCGAAAGCTCTTCGGAGGACTGAATGATCTCTGGTTCCGAGTCCGAATCCAAATGAACGAGCTGTTGCTCAGGGTGTCGGGCCGGAATGGAAGTCAGTTCCGAAGTCAGTTGTTTTGACGCCTGATGTGTTGGGGTCGAAGGGGGAGGCCTGGATACCGTCGCCGAAGGCCTACGTCTATCAAGTAGCTCCAGGCGGTCACAGAATTTAGAGGAGAAACGTTGCAATGCCTGCTCCCTTGACATGGATATATAATAACGGTCTGTCTCCGAGTCGTAAAAGAGGTTGGAATCGTCCTGGATGGCTTCCTCACGGGAAGAACGTGAAACAGGAGTCGGCAATCTGTGCCTGGAAGACCTGGAGCCCTCATCTTCTGAATGTAGAAAGGGGACAGTAGTCATCCCTGAAAATCTGGAGGAAGGGTCAGTACCAGAGCGATGGCGTAAAGACGATGCAGGGTCGCCCCTCTTCTCCCCTGCAGGGGGCTTCTTGCTACTGGAAGCATGCTCATCCTTCTTGGACTCCGTTCTCGGTTGCGAAGGTGTTTCTACTGCCTTGGACTTCTTAGGCAGGGGTGACTCGGATGCGACCTCCATCTGATGTCTCTTCTTAGAGGACTTGGAGTGACCCTCTGATGTCGAGGAAGGCTTCAAGGTTGACCCCGACGACTTAGGCTGGTCCGTGGACTTAGAGCTATCCTTCTTGTCTTTCTTGCCAGACGAGGACTTCGACACCGAGGCTTCGGGCAAAGAGGGCTTAGGGGCCTTGGAGGCGCTCTTGGAGGGGTCCTTTGAGGTGGAGGCAGTCTTAAGGGCCGGAGACTCGGACCCAACAGCCTTGGAAGGCTTGGAGATGGAACCCTCGGAGGCGGCCGCCTCAGTATGAGCAGGTGTCAACTTTGAAGAGGAACCTTCAGTCCCTGATGATTTATGGGGACGCTTGGAGGGTTTGGTGGTGGCGCTGGGTCTATCGTGACTGCGGGCCACATGGTTGGCAGCGCTGGGTTCATCAGAACCACAGGCCGCAACTGCAACCGGTGCGGACACCACAGTGGAAGGGCTGCCGTGGGCAGAAGTTGCAGAGCCTGAAGAAGAAACTACGGGAGCCAAAGCAGGTCGGGGGTCCCCCTCCTGGGACTTGATCACCCCTTGGGTAATGGCAGACGTAAGTCGAGACTCATGATTTTTCCTGGCCTGTGAAGTCATCGATCTACACAGTGGACAGGCCTTGGCGTCATGCTCTTTTGCAAGACACAGCAAGCAAGAAGAATGCGGGTCTTGGACTGGAACCTTGCCTCCGCACACATCGCACTTCTTGAAAGGAGCCGGAGACATGCCAACCAATATCGACAAAACTGATAGGGAGAAGCGATAAGTGAAGTCAAAAACAAGCCAAAAGTCCAACAGTACATGGGGGTGATAGAGAAGACGAGGTCAAAACTGTCCAAGGTCAAAAATACCAGTGATTCAATGGGAAAAGCAAGCAAAAAAGCAAGCGAAGTTCCCTAGAGCAGCCAACACAGTGGAAAAAAGGAACTGGGGAAAGAGCAGGAACGCAGGGGCTTTATAACGGGTGGGCGGGGTTACCGCCAAAAAGTTTCTATGTTGCAAAGTTAACTTTGCCCAGTGATTCTAGAAGTTTCTGAACAGCACTGCGCAGGCACAATGAAACCCATTTGTATGATTCGCAGAGACCACGAAGAAGATATATATATATATCTACTGTATTTTCTGGCGTATAAGACTACTTTTTAACCCAGGAAAATCTTCTCAAAAGTCAGGGCTCATCCTATACGCTGGGTTTCATCTTATAGGGTGGGTGCTGAAACTTCCGAGCCAGACTGGAGAATCTGTGTGCTTTGTATACAATCCAGTCCAAGCAGGCTTTGTATACAAGTTTTCCTGCTAAGTACCTGCATGTCATAAACATTTGAAATAAAATTACCATATTGAAATCAAATCTGACGCTTTTTTAATTTTTATTTGGTGTGCGTTGGAAGAGGGGTAGTCTTATACGACAAGTATATCCCAAACTCTATATTTTAACTGGAAAAGTTGTGGGTCATCTTATACACCCAGTGTATAAGATGTAAATGCCAGAAAATACAGTGTGTGTGTGTGTATATATATATATATGTGTGTGTGTGTGTGTGTGTGTGCATGTGTGCTTTTTTCTACATATGTAAGCAATTACATGTTTATATGTATTTATTTCCATAAGCATACCTTCTGGGGGATGAGGTGGACTGCCCTCTTCCTTCTGACGAGACTGATTGTTGAGGGGCGACCTGGAATGCCTCCTCCAGCATGCTGTGTAGAAGAAGAGGAGACACAAGTGCAGAAATGAGCTCAGGTGCCTGAAGGCAACTCATAACAGTCCAGTACAGGTAATGTGAACAAGAATGCGACACTCATTGGCTGCTGAATTCCAGTCCATTCTCAGACTACCTGCAAGCATCCAAAGATGCCACATCTACTCAAAATATTGAGGTTTGCTGTGTGGGGAGGGGCAGTCGCCATGCGTGTGCATGGCGCAGCAAAAAGAGATGTGCATGAACTTGACCTTTGAGTCCACCTGGATTAGGGAGCGCTCAAATCCCTGCCTCTGGAGCTTCCTGGCCAGACTTTAATATATTGCCTTGTTGGGGTGGGATGTGGACCCCATGATGACATTGAGGTCCACATCTCCCTCCAGGCAGTGGAAGAGGTACTGGACCTCCCATCAGTCCACAGGTTCTCCCTCTGGGCATTATGGAGAGGAAAGGCCCAAAACTCCCAAAGGCCCAAAAACACATGGTTTGAGAAGTTTTGGTCTTGCCCAGTTAAACTTTTTGCTGGCCAGCAGATGGCACTCTAGGAAGTGTTTGCGCATGCATGCTGGACTGCTGGCTTACTTGCTGTTCACGCAATAAAGGAACAGCCATTCTGCATGTCGCTTGCAAAGAGAAAGGAGACTGGGACCGTTTACCTTCTATATTTCATGTTACTGCGTGAAAATACAAAGCAGGTCTGGCAGCCGCCTTTGGAAAAGGAAATGGAGGGGGCACAAGACAACAGAACACACAGGTGGTTCTCTCTGCTTTTCACGTTTTAGTGTGAATATAAGAATTTACCTCTGGAAACGGTAAAGGGAAATAGGGACCTGGGGAACCCCTGGGGATTACACTGTTGCCTGTTTTGCTGCACGAGGACTCTTTCCCAAGGACATTTATAGTCTGCAAAGTCTGCATCCTAGGAGGTCCAGGCAGACAGGGGGGGAAAGGCACCATTAATGGGTTCCCACCCAAAATTTTCACTTTATAACATGAAAGTAATTTCAGTGCTGAAAAGAATGTTATTCATGTGATCACATTAACGCTCCGCTTTGGTTTTTTTCTGAACTTGCTTTTCTTTTGCTGCCCAAACTCTAATAATCCTCCCAGAGCAGCGACAAGAAAAGGAAGCAGGGAAGAGGAATTTTGTGAGAACATTCGGAAATTTTGGATTTGCTGTATTGGAGGGATGAAGAGATACAGAGGCACCTCAATTCAAACCACTGAAACCTTGCGCTCTCTCTCTCTCTCTCTCTCTCTCTCTCTCTCTATATATATATATATAAAATAATTGCCGACCGAATGCAAACGAGGGACACAATTGAATGCCCAAAGAATGCGGCACAAAATGTAAAAGTTTGAAGCAGAACGACCAGCAAGTTTGCTGACACAACGCAACCAACGGAAATTCAAGGTGGACAGGTTTATGCATGGCAGATGTACTTTCCAGCCCAAGAAAGTAAGCAAGAGCATCAATTGGGAAAGGCAGGAAGATCAGGTCACCAAACAGGCCTCTGAGGAAATCCAGGAGGACATCAACCATCCTCCAGCTACAGGCAAGGAAACAGAAGCCCAGGAAGTGCCCAGAAATAGCATCCCTACAGGTATGTATGTGCAGGCATTGTCTCTTTTTGTGATGTTTTTCACCTCAGTCTTCTACATTATCTCAAACTCACCCTTTCCCTGTAAGTATTGAAAACCTCATTCACAGTGATTTCAGTTGCTGTGCTATGTCAAATGCCCAGTTCATAGGATCATAGAAACATAATTCGGTGAATTATAGTTATTGTCGCCTTATGATCTCAAGCCCATGACTTTTATACAGGCATGTTTGCATCCATTTCTTTCAGATGGCCAGTGCCTGGCCCCAAGACAAAAGGGAATGCTGTTATATACCAGTGACCTTTCTATCCCAAATGTTATCCAATCAGTCGAAGGAGTAAAAAAAATTCCTGCCCTCTATCTCCATCTCTATTTCCCCTTCTATCTTCACAACTAAACACTGAAGTGGGTCTGGCTCTGGACTAACATTTTTATGGACTTGAACTTGTATCCATCAGATCCTGTAATTCTTGCAGTGCCTGTTTTCCATTTGTAACTGTTTTAGATTAGTTACACTGCAGACACGTTTTGGTCCTCAGGATTTTAGATTCTGATACTTTACAAGGGGTTGTTTGAGATCTGGTAACCATCCTACAATTCCATTCTTACACTGGGTAAAATACTGTGATCCTTTCCCTGATTTGCTCACCAATTTCTATTATTTAGCTTTTGTCCATCTTTCTGGTCCATTCTGATCATTTTGATTTTTGTTCCTGTACCCTGGAGAATTACCTATTTCTTATGATTTGGTGTCATGTGCAAATTTCATAAAGATGCTCTCTATTCTGTCATCCATGTCTTACATATTTATTAATATAGTGCGCCCTTTTTTTACATGGGGGATCCATTCAGACCCCCTGCATAAAAAAAGCATGTATGCTCGAGCACCATTGAAAGTAATGGGGCTAGTGCATGTGTGGCAGCAGTGCAGTGGTGGTGACAGCGCGGGCGCGCCATGGGAGCGTGCCCCATAAATCTTAACGGGATGCGCCAGCCTTTGTGCTCCACACGCGGCTTTCAACATATGCTGAAAGCTGCGGGTGCATAGTATTAGTCTCTTCTTTCCCTGTGCCCTAGGAGAGGAAGAGGTTTTCCTGGAGCTATACGCTGTCTTGGAGGAGGAGCTTGTTCCTGTGGACATGCTGGGCATCCAGGAACCAGAGGAGCAACACAACAGTGGAGAAGGTGTGGTGAAATGTTCTTCCGAAATATAAACACTAGCTCCCTATTTCTTTCCCAATTATGCATACAGGATGTGCAATAGGAAGATTAAAAAAGGACCATTGAGGTGAACCCACTCCAAGGCTTGAAACCCACTGTACACTTGCTAGAGTTTACATGTGTTGAAGTGATATTAAGAATTTAAATTGTGTATACTAAATACTAGAGACAGGAAAAAATCTCCGTGGGTCAAAATGCAAGAGATCTCTGCACATTACCTCTCCTTCCACATTATGCTTTTAAGTCATTTCACTGTGAAAAGCGAGTGTACAAGGGAGGACCAGCAGTATGGCCACATGGAAGGCGACATTCACATCACTATATAGTGGATAGGCATCACTATCTTGTAGCTTGTCTGCTCAGCTCTGTTAGTGGGCCCTGCATCAGTTAATGAAACCTATATCACGGGGTGGGGTGGAACACCACCCATCCTCTATATGGTGGTTTCGGGACATCCCCAGCTTAAGGTTTAGATAGCTAGAAACACAGATAGAGCAATGCAAGCCCAAGGTTGGTGAATGGGCAGTGGGAGAGATAGAAAAAGAGAGCAAGAGATCAGCAAGTTAGTTAGAATCAGGGGAGAAAACTCCATATGTGCATGGGATGACAGATAGAAAGAAAGTAGGCAGTAATAGATAGGCAAGTACTTAGAGATAGAGAGAAAGAGGCATGTGGCTAGATAGCGAGAGAGTTGACTGAGAATAAATGTGTACAGGAGTGATAGAGAAATGTTACTGCTAGGTTACAGAAAGAGAGAAAAATGCTGAATACATGTTCTTCCTTTTTTTAAAAGAACAGCATGTATGTGCTCTTTAAAAGAAAAGTTGTGCTAAGAACACACAAGAAAAACAACTTACCAGCTTCTGGTCTAATACCGAGCTGTAAAGTAACCTCCTCACAGAGAAATATAATGTGCAACACTTAGGGTGCCAGAAAGACACGTATACATGTAAAAGGGATCTCGGAGTTCTTGTATACCAGAAGTTAAACATGAGTCAATAGTGTCATTCGTCAAGCTCCAATTTCTCAACATCCCTTGTTGAAATAAGGAGTCCACAACTGGACACAGAATTTCAGGCAAGGCCTGACCAAAGCACAATTCATGGTACTATCACTCCCTCCCTTTATCTACAGATAATAAATCTATGGATGCGGCTTTTAAGTAAATAGGTTTTTTTTCCTGCCTGAAGAAGAGATGGGCAAAGTGTTGATCAGGTAGATAGAGAGATGTCAGACATATAGATAGGCCGCTGAAGACATATCTGGGATGATTGATACACTCTGTATTGGGATGACATCATATTTTATCAGCATTGAGGTATGTTATCCCTGAGAGCTCTGGGACTCAATAAGTACCTAAGAACATGGCCCAGCTGTGTGAATTAATTGTCAGCTTTTTCCCCTATAAAGACTGTTTCAGGGAGCATGTTTCCTCTCCACCTCCATCTCAGTATACCACTACCAGTTAAAGTGGTGTAACCCTCTGTCTTCTCCTTATTAATTTTCTTGCAGGAGACATTTGCCCTGGATCTTGGGCCTCCTTGGACCGCGATTATAACCTGTGGTGCCACAGGCCAGGAGCAGGGCTGGGATGGCATCCCATCTCCATGGGCACATACCCCTTATACGTAGTATGGCTTTGGTTTCCCACAGGACACCATTTCTCCTAAGGGATTAATACATTGTTTTACAAATTCTGACAGTGCTAATTACAAAGGGACACACAGACATAGATGTTGGAGAATAAGGCCAGATATAAAATGTGAAAAAGTGACAAAGGTAACTATGGGTCACTCGCAGTCTGATAACCAGGGAATTGTTTACAGCTGAGTCAGGACATGTGATGTATCTGTGCTGGAAAGCAGTGGAAAGGACTCATCATGTGCCAGAAAGCACTGGGAAGCATTGAAACACTGTTGTAAATATGCATGGTCATCTTGATTGGGGGACAAGAATAAAGGTGACACAGCAGGAAAAGGTAGGACTTGATGGCAGCATGGCGAAACACAATATAAAGCCCAAGCATCATTGTACAGTGTAGGTTTTTGGTTGGTTGGTTGGTGGTGGATGTGTAGCTTTGGAGATTTCAAATTGTATTTATTGCAACTGAATGATTAAAGAGCCTCTTTATAGATAAGCTTGCTTAAGCATGTTTTTATCAGCATCAGAGGGAAGGTGGAGATTCCTGAACAGTCAGACAGCTCCAAGTCACTTGGCGATTACCTCCTGAGTACTTTTGACAAAAGGTTGTGCATTCACATTCCAACAACAGATGTATCTATGTTAGAGAGGCAGGGAACCTCTCTGCAAATTTGATAAGTATGCCCCCAATTCTGTAATCCAAGTCATTGATAAAGATGTTGAATAACACTGGCCCCAGGACAGAACCCTATAGGAACCCACTGGTCACTTCTCTCCAGGATGAAAAGAAGCCATTGTTGAGCACCCTTTAGGTTCGGCCGGACAACCAATTACAAATCCATCTAACAGTTACCTTGTCTAGACCACATTTTACAAGCTTGCAGAGATTATATTTGCTATTGCACCTTAAGCAGGGAAATGTCTTAAGCCTACCAATCTTGCAGACAGATGCTCCCAAAGAGAAATCAGCATCAGCAAAACAAATCAAATAACAACTAAGTTTGAGGAAACTTTTGTAGAACAGCTATGAGGTATAATATGTGCAGGGCAATACCACCTTCTGAAGGAAGCAATTGAAACATAAAAGGTGATCACAACATTTTGAAAAAAGATGAATCAGAGTTCCTAACAGCCTTTTGTGAGGTGGCTCACAAATCTCTCACCTGAGTAGGTGATGGAGTTCTCCATTCCATCAAAGTCCTGCAAATCTTGTACCCATGGCTCTATCCCTTCTTCTAGCTGCATGATCAGTTCAGGTTTGGGAACTGGAATGTCTTCTTAGGAAAGAAGAGAACAAAGAATAATAAGATATGTAGTCAATTTGCTAAATTCATTCTATGCACCTCCAAGAAAATCAAAGGTATGAAGGGAGAGAAAGCCCTACAAATTTCTTTCAGAACATGATAGGTCATCCAAATCTGTCAGGAGTGGGAATACAGAGTAATTCTCACACATTGTGGAAAAAGACAGACATTAACACACACAATGTGAAACTATTTCCTACCAAACTGCAGATGGTGGGTTATGTGATATGAAAGATGATCACTGTTCCAGAGAGATGTGATAATCCTCCCCTTTCCCAACACTGCACTCCATACCCAAACAGACACATGACTTGAGGAATCATGAAAGAAGTCCCTAAAGAGCAGGTACAATGAGTGAGGACCAAAGGGAGAGGCGGTACAAGACTGGATGGAAAATAATTTCTCCAATACAACCCCACAATTTTCCACTTTATCCATGAAAAGGGGAAGATGTATGAGGGATCATTCCCTCAGATTTCCTGCCCTAAGATTTCTTCGATCACAGACAATGGTTATGAGAAAGTATTCAGGACAGTGGATCATGATATTTTTGGCAAGACTAAAAAGAAACTTACTGATGAAATCAACACATTATTAAACAATAATGAACATATAATACGAATACAACAAAATGTATACCTACAACCCCAACATCATCATTTTTTTTCTTTCTCCTGTACATTTTTGCCTGATCAAGAAGGCAGTGGAAAGCCATCTAAAGCTTGCCTCATATATTTTGTGCATTTGTGTTGGCAAATAAAGGTATTGTGTTTTGTCGATTTTGTACTGATTGTACAATAACGAACATTGTAATTTCTAAAAAACAATCATGGACAGGAGGACACCAAGACTTTAGAAAACTACCAAATGGATAGCCAGGCTTTTTACCCAAAGCAGACACATTTGCATAGTTCTCCATCATGACCTCTTTGTACAACGCTCTCTGATCTGGGCCCAGCAAGGCTCCCTGGCCCTTCGTGAAATACACAGCCACATCTTCAAAACTCATTGACCCCTGTAAGACAAGAAATAGGCCATCTTAGCCTCGAGAATGATAGATATACTTCCACCCCACACCCACAGATTTGTAGCCCTCTGCAACTTGACACACCACATTTTTTTCTAGCAAAACTAAAAAGATTATTCCACAGGAAAGTGAGATTATCCAATTCACTTCTTTTTCAAGTGAATCGCTTTAGACTGCAGATTAAGTACGCAGGTATTAGAATTTATAAGAAACAATGATCCTACTGTGATTCTAGCCTGAACTGCTCTTTATGGAATCTTTTTCTGTGATTAAGGAGATCAACCAATAGCGGAGCCACAGTTTTTCCACAGAGCCCTACTACTAGCAGAGACAGCTTCAGGTGACCCACATGCAGAAAAGAGGTTTGCCCTGTGAGGGGCATGCCTTCTGCAGATGGCCTAGTGGGGTGAAGATACTCATGGAAAAGAGAAGACATAGGGGCCCAAGCATCCCCAACACTAGGTTGGGGATGTTGAGCCCTCCTGAAAAATCTGGCAAAATATAAACACCAAGATTTCTATGTTGTTGAGCATACTTAATTATCAACTGGAAGAAAACTAAATGATCAATCGCTTAAAAAAATAACCAATCACCTTATTTATATCCCTTCTTTTCCACAGGAATGGGATGCCAAATGGCAAGATAGCTTAATATTAAAACAGTTAATGCCTTTTAGCACTCCTAGGAATAATAAAGACTTTGTTGTTGCTGCTGTGTGCTTTCATTTCCATCTTACGGCAACCCTAAAACCCTATCATGGTCTTTCTTGGCAAGATTTATTTAGGGGGAGTTTCTTTGCATTCCTCTGAGACTGAAAGAGTGTGACTTGCTCAAAATCACCTAGTGTTTTTCAACAGCCAAGTGAGGATACAAACTCTGGTCTATGGAGTCGTGGTCCAATGCTCAAACCATTGCACAATGCTGGCTCCTACCATCTATCCTATGTACATGTACTTCAGAGTAAGTTACACTAACTATATGGATGACACATCTAAGTAGATACTGTGCTGTAATAGACTTCATATTTAAGGATATTTAATGAATAGGAAAAGAAATTTGTCTTCCTCTGCAAGTAGGCAAAATAATTAACAATCTGCCAGCCAATGGTGAAATCCTGCCCCAACCCTGCCACCATCTTAACAAGTATTCTAGGATTGTTCAAGAGACATGTTCTTGTATATCTTGCAACATGGAGGAGATGCCAGAATTTCCATCCTTTGTCTTGGGCTCACCCATCTATCGATCTGGCAGGCCAGCTCCTCTATAGCAACGTGTGATGTTATGGACTTTTGTTAAAATGTTGTGTTTACTGGAGAAATCATGGTATGTTATATAGTACAGGTAATATGGTAAATGATCTGTTGGGAGGGGATGACAGTATGGGATGTTGGGAGTGACTGGTGAAGGCAGAATGTTGGAAGGGATGCTTAAAAGGTGAGGTGGAAATTGGATAGAGTCAGAGCGTGAGAGATAGGAGGGTCAAAGCGAGGAATATATGGAGAGATGTGAGATTGTTCATTAGGGTCCGTCAGGTTTTAGAGGTTTTACGTAAGTAATTTTTAAGTGTAAGTTGAACTTGTTTTTAAAAAATTAATTTTGGTATTACACACTTGTGCCTCTGAGAACACCACCAAAAAGTTACTGGAATGCTTGAGTTCAGACACCCAGTGCCTCTGGTGGCAGAAGTTATTCAAAGACAGTGGTGTCCAAGGGTAAGATTAGATGAATAAAAGCTCACACAGGAACCATGAGGGCATTTACAAAGTCCCCATATTTGAGCTGTGACGATGGCTACTACACAATCTGTGAAACCATTAATGAGAGGTAAGTCAAAGAAATGCGACCCCTGAGTACTGGGTGCTGCAGATCAAGAAGGGGGGAGATCTATAGCTGTCATGCCTGGTTTGTAGGCTTGCTATACCAGATGGAGCTTTTATTCTGGTTTGATGCAATTGTGGTGGGATAGGAGGAGATCCTCACATTTGGTGGGACAGGTGGAAGTCCTCACACATCTCACAGATGCAATTTGTGTTGATCATCACTAGACAGTCTGTGAGACTATTCATAGCAGGTAAGTTCAAGAAACATAATGAAATGGACCTGTGAGTATTGGATGCTGCAGATCAAAAAGAAAGGAGGAGATCTATAGCTTGTTGTGCCTGGTTTGTAGGCTTGCTAGACCAGATAGAGCTTTTATTTTGATCCAAGAGAAGGAAGGAAGGAAGGAAGGAAATGAAAGGAAAGAAGGCAGGCAGGCAGGGAAGGAAGGTGCAATTTGGCCTGTTACAGACTGCCAAAATAAAGCTGCTTCGGGTCTCTTTGGAAGTATGCTATTTAAATGATGCATGGGTCCTAAGAGTCCAGAGGTCGCACCAAAGCCACACTCCATTCCTAAGCATCGGAGTGCAGCTTTGGTGCAGATTCCAGATTCTTAGGAGGTATGCATCATTTAAACAGCATACCTCCAAAGAGACCCGAAGCAGCTTTATTTTGGCAGTCTGCAACAGGCCTTTGTTTCCTTTCACAAGTTCTGCCTCTTTATCCATCTCTATCTACCTCCTTATAAGCCTCTGGAGGACTTCCTACCTGGCTTGGCTCTGCTCCAGCCTGTTTCTTTATCCTGGAAGAACGACACAATTTTGGCATAGACTCAGACATTCTTCTTCTCTGTCTGAAGCAAAACGAAGAGGGAAATATTTCAGAAAATTACCCAAAACCCTAGGGCAGAGAAACTGTTTGTTGCTTTTCCATCAGATGCCATAATAGGAGGGACACATGTTTGTAGTGTGATAATATGATTTAAATATTATTTTAATCATTGCATTAACCTTTGAATAACCTAGGGGAGTTAGATAAATAACAAACAACAACATTTATTTATATCCCACTTTTTACCCAAAACTGGGACTCAGGGCATCTTATAATATTAAAATCCAGTTATTAAATAAAACACTTTAAAAGAATCCTAATCAGGTATTGTGAAAGCAATGTTTCTTTCCTTGTTTTTCAGATGCAGAAAATTACTGTGAATTTGTCTGTTTGTAGTTGTTTTAATAAAAATAATATACAAAAAATAATAGGAGGAAAGGAAGAGACAATACCCGCAAGCATCTCAACACCTATATCTCTAGGAAAAGCTGCTTTACGCTGAGTCCAACCACTGGTCCAGAAAGCATGATTAAGCTGGTACTGGCTATCCTAAGTTTTTGAAGGGGGGGGGGGGGTCCTTTCCTGCAAAACTACAAATTCCATAATTCCATAGCATTGAGCCATAATACTTGGGCCTGTTACAGACTGCCAAAATAAAGCTGCTTCGGGTCTCTACAGGTATGTTATTTAAATGATGCATGGGTCCCAAGAGTCTGGAGGTCGTGCCAAAGCCACACTCCATTCCTAAGCACTGGAGTGCAGCTTTGGTGCAGCTTCCGGATTCTTAGGATACATGCATACCTCCAAAGAGACCCGAAGCAGCTTTATTTTGGCAGTCTGTAACAGATCATAAAGCCTTATTAAACTGCATGATTTCTGCAGTGTAGATTAGCCCCCGTTTTGTTTTGTTTTTTCAAACCATGTCGAAAACTTCTGGAGAAGTAGAAACTACTCATCCGCTGAAATAACTACACTGGTGTCATATGTCCTCGGGTGCATCTACACTGTAGAAATAATAAAGTTTGACACCACTTTTAACTGCCGTGGCTCCATCCTACCAAATCCTGGGGTTCGTAGTCTTTATGAGACATCGCCAGCACTTTGTAGCAGAGAAGGCTAAGGACCTCGTAAAACAACAAATCCACGAACTTCATAGGCTGGAGCTACACTTGGAGTCAAAGTGCATTACAGTTGTCCCTCCTTATCCATGGATTGTTTATCCACAGATTGAAGCATCCACGGTTTGAAAATATTAAGCTTCAAAAAGCAAAGCTTGATTTTGCCATTTTATACAAGGGACACTGCTTTACTGTGCCATTATATTTCATGGGACTGGCACTTGAGCATCCACAGATTTTGTTATCCAAAGGGGTCCTGGAACCAAACCCCAGCGGATACCAAGGACCCACTGTATTTCTACACTTGTAGACACATCCCAGGTCTGTTTTAACATTATCATCATCATTACATTTTATATTACTATTATTATTATATTCCGCTTTCCCCCCAAAACCGGGACTCAGAGTGGCTATTGGGACTCAGGGCAAAGAGGCAAATCACCTACAGATGATAGCACTTCCATTATGTTTTATCTGAGCATCCATTCTGTTACTGGTTCCAGTTACCTGTTAGCTTTTTTGTTACTGGGGAAGGAAGACCACAGAGCAGAGGAGATGGGTGCATCTACACTGCAGAAATAACGCATAACGCAGGTTTGGCACCACTTTAAAACTGCCATGGCTCCACTTTATTGAATCCTGGGATTTGTAGTTTTTTGCGAGGCATCACCACCAGCACTCTCTGTCAAAGGCAGCTAAGGATCTTGGCAAACCACAAATCCCAGGATGCCCAAAAATGGAGCCATGGCAGTTTTAAAGTGGTGTCAAACTGCATTGTTTCTGCAGTGTGGATGCATCCCTTGAGTCTTCTCCTGTTTTAAAAGGTCTTGGCCTCATCTGCACTGCAGAAATAACCCAGATTGAGACTGCTTTCAGTTGCCCTGGCCCAATGCTATAGGACTCTGGGGATCTGTAGTTTGGTGAGACATTTAGCCTTCTCTGTCCAGAGAGCTCTGGTGCCCACAGCAAACTACAATTCCCAGGATTCCATAGCATGGAGCCAGGGCAGTTAATGGGGTTTCAAACCGGGTTATTTCTGCAGTGTGGATGCAGTGGAGGGGGATTCAAGCAATCTTGTTCCTCCTGGGGACCCTGCAGCCCTTCACCTGGGAACGTCTGAATGGAGAAGGCTCCCGGGTTCCTGCAGCCTCTCTCCTGCTCTTCTTCTTCCAACAAACACAATTCCCTGCTTCTGCTGGGCCTCTAACTCCGCCACGCCCATTTCCCCACCTCAGCCAATCACTGGCGCCCTTAAGTTCCAGGCTCTTCTCCTTCAGCCAATCAGGGATCAGGATGTTTAAAAACCCAGCTGGGGAAGCCCAGGGGCTTCTGGGAATTGTAGCCTCACGGCCTCCATTTTCTCCTTCTCCAACATCCCTCCCAGTAGTTTTCATGGGAGACTTTCTAGCAGAGAGTAGGAGTTAAGGAGTAAATGAGAAAGAAGTCTTGACAGGAGTAGGAAGAAGGAGTAGCAAAACATATTGGTTCCTCCTTATTCCTCTCATTATATTGTACATGCAAACATCCAAAAACCAATGTTATTAACTTCCCCAGTGCAATATAATAACATATTCTACGTTTTATTGAGGAGCAAAATAGGAGTAACAGTAAGGGAAAACACCTTACTTCAGAGTAGGACAAGGAGTAACCCCAAAACCACCACTACTCCCTAGGCCTGAACTGCAATCCATTTGCTGCTTTACCCCTTTTCCTTATTGTTGTTATTATTATTATTATTATTATTATTATTGTTGTTGTTGTTATTATTATTATTATTATTATTATTATTATATTTATACCCTTCCTTTTTCCCAGGACTGGGACTCAGGGCGGCTTACAACATTAAAACCACAATACAATTAAAAACATACAAAAACAGTACAATAAAATAGAATTAAATTGCCACAACAATTAAGACAGATTACATGCCCTCATATCAAAAGCTTTTTAAAAATCATTTAAAATGTACACATAAATGCAAAATCACGCTTCTTAATCATACTCTGAAATCAGTGATTCCCAAACTTTAGTCTTCCAGGTGTTTTGGGCTTCAGCTCCCAGAATTCCAAGCCAAGGTGGCTGAGGCTTCTGGGGGACTAGAAGTTTGGGAATCAGTGCTTTAAAATGATCCTGTAACTCAGTGGTCCCCATCTATATGGGCCCCTTTAAGAGCTTGTGGACTTCAGCTCCCAGAAGCCTCAGCCATCTTGGCCAATAGTCTGGGATTCTGGGAGCTGAAGTCCAAAAGTCTTTAAAAGAGTACAGTTTGGGGGCCTCTGTCTGATACCTTTGTGCAACTAAAAGGGAAAGGAAAAGAAGGAAAAGGAAAAGGGGTAAAGCAGCAAATGGATTGCAGTTCAGGCCTAGGGAGTAGTGGTGCTTTTGGGGTTACTCCTTGTCCTACTCAGAAGTAAGGTGTTTCCCCTTAATGTTACTCCTATTTTACTCCTCAGAAAAACATAGAATATTTTATTAACTTCCCCAGTGCAATATAATAAAATTTTGGATGTTTGCATGTACAATATAATGAGAGGAATAAGGAGGAACCAATATGTTTTGCTACTCTTTCTTCCCACTCCTGTCAAACCCTCTTTCTCCTTTACTCCTTACTCCTACTCTCTGCTGGAAAGTCTCCCATGAAAACTACTGGGAGGGATGTTGGAGAAGGAGAAAATGGAGGCAGTGAGGCTACAATTCCCAGAAGCCCCTGAGCTTCCACAGCTGGGTTTTTAAACATCCTGATCCCTGATTGGCTGAAGGAGGGGAGCCTGGGACGTAAGGACGCCAGTGATTGGCTGAGGTCGGGAAATCAGAGTTCCAGCAGAAGCAGGGAACTGGTGTGTTTGCTGGAAGAAGGGGAAGAGCAGGAAAGAGGCTGCAGGAACCCGGGGGTCTTCTCCATTCAGACGTTCAGAGGTGAAGGGCTGCAGGGTCCCCAGAGGAGGGTTTCCCAGGACTAGGAGCAAGAAGGGGATGGTCCCTTGCTTGGGGTTGCTTGAATCCCCCTCCACTGCATCCACACTGCAGAAATAACCCGGTTTGAAACCCCTTTCACTGCCCTGGCTCCATGCTATGGAATCCTGGGAATTGTAGTTTGCTGTGGGCACCAGAGCTCTCTGGACAGAGAAGGCTAAATGTCTCACCAAACTACAGATCCCCAGAGTCCTACAGGTCCCCAGACCTCCAGACTCTTGGGACCCATGCATCATTTAAATAACATACCTGTAGAGACCCGAAGCAGCTTTATTTTGGCAGTCTGTAACAGGCCCAAGTATTATGGCTCAGTGCTATGGAATTATGGAATTTGTAGTTTTGCAGGAAAGGACCCCCCCCCCCTTCAAAAACCTAGGATAGCCAGTACCAGCTTAATCATGCTTTCTGGACCAGTGGTTGGACTCAGCGTAAAGCAGCTTTTCCTAGAGATATAGGTGTTGAGATGCTTGCGGGTATTGTCTCTTCCTTTCCTCCTATTATTTTTTGTATAGTATTCTTATTAAAACAACTACAAACAAACAAATTCACAGTAATTTTCTGCATCTGAAAAACAAGGAAAGAAACATTGCTTTCACAATACCTGATTAGGATTCTCTTATGTTATTTTTTAAATAACTGGATTTTAATATTGTAAGATGTCCTGAGTCCTAGTTTTGGGTAAAAGGGGGGATATAAATAAATGTTGTTGTTGTTTAACTCCCCTAGATTATTCAAAGGTTAATGCAATGATTAAAATAATCTTTATACAGTACTGTCATACTACAAACAAGTGTCCTTCCTCCTATTATGACATCTGCTGAGAAAAGCAACCAACAAACAGCTTCTCTGCCCTGGTGTTTTGAGGAGTTTTCTATTTCTGAAATGTTTCCTTTTCCTTTGTCTTCAGACAGAGAAGAGCTATGTCTGAGTCTCAACCGAAATTGCGTCGTTCTTCCAGGATAAAGAAACAGGCTGCAGCCAAGCCAAGCCAGGTAGGAAGTCCTCCAGAGGCTTATAGGGAGGGGGATAGAGATGGATAAAGAAGCAGAACTTGTGAAAGGAAACAGAAGAGAACAAATTGCACTTTCCCTTCCTTCCTTCCTTCCTTCCGTCTGTCTGTCCGCCCTTCCCTTCCCTTCCCTTCCCTTCTCCTACTCTTGGATCAAAATAAAAGCTCTATCTGGTCTAGCAAGCCTACAAACCAGGCATGACAAGTTATAGCTCTCCTTCTTTCTTCTTGATCTGCAGTATCCAATACTCACAGGTCCATTTCATTGTTGTTGGTTTTTACTCACTTGCCATGAATGGTCTCACAGACTGTCTAGTGATGATCAACACAAATTGCATCTGTGAGATGTGTGAGGACTTCCACGTGTCCCACCAAATGTGAGGATCTCCTCCTATCCCACCACAATGGCATCAAACCAGAATAAAAGCTCCATCTGGTATAGCAAGCCTACAAACCAGGCATGACAGCTATAGATCTCCCCCCCTTCTTGATCTGCAGCACCCAGTACTCAGGGGTCGCATTTCTTTGACTTACCTCTCATTAATGGTTTCACAGATTGTGTAGTAGCCATCGTCACAGCTCAAATATGGGGACTTTGTAAATGCCCTCTTGGTTCCTGTGTGAGCTTTTATTCATCTAATCTTACCCTTGGACACCACTGTCTTTGAATAACTTCTGCCACCAGAGGCACTGGGTGTCTGAACTCAAGCATTCCAGTAACTTTTTGGTGGTGTTCTCAGAGGCACAAGTGTGTAATACAAAAATTAATTTTTTAAAAACAAGTTCAACTTACACTTAAAAATTACTTACGTAAAACCTCTAAAACCTGACGGACCCTAATGAACAATCTCACATCTCTCCATATATTCCTCACTTTGACCCTCCTATCTCTCACGCTCTGACTCTATCCAATTTCCACCTCACCTTTTAAGCATCCTTTCCAACATTCTACCTTCACCAGTCACTCCCAACATCCCATACTGTCATCCCCTCCCAACAGATCATTTACCATATTACCTGTACTATATAACATACCATGATTTCTCCAGTAAACACAACATTTTAACAAAAGTCCATAACATCACAAGTTGCTATAGAGGAGTTGGCCTTCCAGATCGATAGATGGGTGAGCCCAAGACAAAGGATGGAAATTTTGTATTCTCCTCCATGTTGCAAGATATACAAGAACATGTCTCTTGAACAATCCTAAAATAGTTGTTAAGATGGTGGCAGGGTTGGGGCATGATTTCACCATTGGCTGGCAGATTGTTAATTATTTTGCCTACTTGCAGAAGAAGACAAATTTCTTTTCCTATCCATTAAATATCCTTAAATATGAAGTCTATTACAGCACAGTATCTACTTAGATGTGTCATCCATATAGTTAGTGTAACTTACTCTGAAGTACATGTACATAGGATAGATGGTAGGAGCCAGCATTGTGCAATGGTTTGAGCATTGGACCACGACTCCAGAGACCAAAGTTTGTATCCTCACTTGGCTGTTGAAAAACACTAGGTGATTTTGAGCAAGTCACACTCTTTCAGTCTCAGAGGAATGCAAAGAAACTCCCCCTAAATAAATCTTGCCAAGAAACACCATGGCGGGTTACACACCGCCATGAAAGTACGGAGTCAGTCCGTACTAGGGTTAGGAAGGTGCAGTGCTTCCGCACCCCCCTAACCCTAGTACGGACTGAGTCCGTACAAAATGGCGGCTCCCCTTCCACATGGGGGCCGCCATGACGACGTCACGACCGCGCAGCCTCTATACGGGGCGGTGCGGACGTGACGTCGTCGGTCCACGCCAGGGCGCTTAGTACGCCCTTTCCGCGAACCAGGAAGGAGCTCCGTTTCGGAGCTCCTTCCTGGTTTGCGGCGAAGCTTTGCGTCGCTGGGCGCAGCCTTCAGACAGCTGCGCCCAGCGAAGCAAGAGGGAAAGGGGCCAAGCGACCCCTTTCTCCTCCCCGTCGCAGGGGGGGGGTCCTTGGGGCTTGAAGCCCCAAGGACACCCCTTTTCAGGCTGCGGGGAAGCGGCGTTTTGCCGCTTCCCCGCAGCCTGAAAAACGGTGGATTGGAGCCTCAGCGGCTGCCGTTCTAGCAGCTGAGGCCCCGATACACCAGGGAAAGGGTTGGGTACAGCCCGCCCCAAATGGGCGGTCTGTAACCCGCCCATGATAGGGTTTTAGGGTTACTGTAAGATGGAAATGAAAGCACACAGCAGCAACAACAAAGTCTTTATTATTCCTAGGAGTGCTAAAAGGCATTAACTGTTTTAATATCAAGCTATCTTGCCATTTGGCGTCCCATTCCTGTAGAAAAGAAGGGATATAAATAAGGTGATTGGTTATTTTTTTAAGCGATTGATCATTTAGTTTTCTTCCAGTTGATAATTAAGTATGCTCAACAACATAGAAATCTTGGTGTTTACATTTTGCCAGATTTTTCAGGAGGGCTCAACATTCCCAACCTAGTGTTGGGGATGCTTGGGCCCCTATGTCTTCTCTTTTCCATGAGTATCTTCACCCCACTAGGCCATCTGCAGAAGGCATGCCCCTCACAGGGCAAACCTCTTTTCTGCATGTGGGTCACCTGAAGCTGTCTCTGCTAGTAGTAGGGCTCTGTGGAAAAACTGTGGCTCCGCTATTGGTTGATCTCCTTAATCACAGAAAAAGATTCCATAAAGAGCAGTTCAGGCTAGAATCACAGTAGGATCATTGTTTCTTATAAATTCTAATACCTGCGTACTTAATCTGCAGTCTAAAGCGATTCACTTGAAAAAGAAGTGAATTGGATAATCTCACTTTCCTGTGGAATAATCTTTTTAGTTTTGCTAGAAAAAAATGTGGTGTGTCAAGTTGCAGAGGGCTACAACTCTGTGGGTGTGGGGTGGAAGTATATCTATCATTCTCGAGGCTAAGATGGCCTATTTCTTGTCTTACAGGGGCCAATGAGTTTTGAAGATGTGGCTGTGTATTTCACGGAGGACCAGGGAGCCTTGCTGGGCCCAGATCAGAGAGCGTTGTACAAAGAGGTCATGATGGAGAACTATGCAAATGTGTCTGCTTTGGGTATGGAGCCTGGCTACTCATTTGGTAGCTTTCTAGAAGTCATGGTGTCCTCCTGTCCATGAATGTGTTTTAGTACAATAATGTACTAAATCGACAAAACAGCAACACCTTTATTGGCCAACTAAAATGCACAAAATACATGATGCAAGCTTTCAGTGGTTTTCCACTGGCTGCTTCATCAGGCAAAGGTATTAAAAATCATACAGGAGAAAAAAAATGATGTTGGAGTTGTAGGTATACATTTTGTTATATTTGTATTATATGTTCATTATTGTTTAATAACATGTTGATTTCATCAGCAAGCTGTCCTGAATACCTTCTCATAACCGTTGTCTGGGATGGAAGGAATTTCAGGGCAGGAAATCTGAGGGAATGATCCCTCATGCATCTTCCCCATTTCATGGATAAAGTGGAGAATTGTGGGGGATATTGGAGAAATTGTTTTCCATCCAGTATGTACCTCCTCTCCCTTTGGTCTTCTCTCATTGTCCTAGCTCTTTAGGGACTTCTTCCAGGATTCCCCAAGTAATGTGTCTGTTTGGGTATGGAGTACAGGGTTTGGAAATTATCACATCCCTCTGGAACAGTGTTTTTCTTCCATATTACATATCCCACCATCTGTAGTTTGGCATGAAATAGTTTCACATTGTGCATGTTTATGTCTGTCTCTTTCCACAGTGAGTGAGAATTACTCTATATACACGCTCTTGACAGAGTAAATGAAATCTCTTTTGAGGTGGAACCAGCTCTCCAAATCATCTCACACAGCCTGAGAGCTGCAGTTACACTTGAAATTGCCTCTTTGTTTTTAGTTGCCTGTGTGTGTGAGAGAGAGAGAGAGAGAGAAAGAGAGAGAGAGAGAGAGAGAGATTTGTGAGCATGCGCTCTTGGGTGTCTGCATATGTGAATTAATGGATGAATAATTTATTTAGACCTACTTGCGTTTTGCCATGAGGACTACCCACTACTGAAATGTGGTCTCCAAAGTTTCACTCCTGAAAATACAGTCCATGAAAAAAATACCTGATGCCTATCCACATGGAATTGGAATGGGTGGAAGATGCTGTTCTTACTCTGGAGCTAAAATCTTTGCATTCTAAAATCTTTACACACTCACTTCTTGTTTGCTTGTGACTGGCCAGGAATCTCCCAGGGAGATTTTTAACTCTTCAGAGACTTGAACTCAGATCTCCCAAGACCAGCATTCAAACCTGTTTGCCTTCTGTCTTTCACATGCCCATTACATGGCCAGTGAGGGGGCCTCCAACAGGAATGGAGAACATGTAGCCTTCCTAATGTTGCAGGACATCAATGTCCATCAGCCAAAGTCCGTAATCCCATGGTCAGCTGTGATGAAAGTTCTCATTTCACAACATCTGAAGAACTGCAGGTGGCCTACATTTTCCTTCCCTTTCCATCTTATTTCCTCTGGAAATAATTTTGTGAATATTGGTACTATGTCTCAAATGAAGCTTCAAGCAAAGATTTCTTACACACTGGAGCTGATTAAAATTAAGAATGTTTATGCTGATCACTTTTAAAAAAACTTCAGCTGAGATTGTGGTAACTGGATATTCAGAATCTCCTCCTAACCAGAGTTTTGATGAGCTTTTATATTCTGAAAGAAATTTCGTGGGGCTTCCTCTCCCTCCACACCCAAAGTTTTCTTGGAGGTGCATAGAATGAATTTAGCAAATTGACTATGTCTCTTATTATTCTTTTCTCTATTATTTTCTAAGAAGACATGCCAGTCCCCAAACCTGAACTGATCACTCAGCTGGAAGAAGGGAAAAAGCCATGGGTACAAGATTTGCAGGACTTGGATGGAATGGAGAACTCCAGCACCTACTCAGGTGAGAGATTTAGGTGAACCACCTCACAAAAGGCTGTTAGGAATTCTGATCCTTCCTTTTTCAGAATGTTGGGATCACCTTTTATGTTTCACTTCCTTCCTTCAGAAGAGGCAGTATTGTCCTGCACATACTATACCTCTTAGCTGTTTCTACAAGAGCCTCCCCATGCTATTAAAAGGCATCTTTCTGCTGCTGACTTCTCTTTTGGGGGCATCTGTCTCCAAGGCTGGTAGGCTCAAGACATTTTTCTGCCTATGGTGGAACAGCAAATATAATCTCTGCAAATTAAGAACTACAGTTGTCCCTCCGGATTCACAGCTTTGGGGTTCACAGATTTGATTATTTGTGAATCCCTAGCTGTGCACTTGTATACTCCTCCCTTTTCATCCTCCCAGGCTTTTTCCCTGTGAGTGAGGGAAAAGGTGAGGGTGCAAACGCGCAGCAAGGGACTTGCAAATAATTGAGCTTTCTGAAGCCTTGGACTGAAGGAGGAAGCGGCAGGTGTGCCCTCCTTCCTTCCCTCCCAAGGTTTGTGAGGGGTCCCTGGACTTCTCTCAAGCCTTGGCAGAGAAGGGGGATGTGGCCCAAGCGCACTGTTCCCTTGCTTCCCAATGTCTGAGACAGGTCCCCGGACCTCTCTCAAGCCTCGAGACAGAAGTGGACACTGCCAAAGCGCCCTATTCTCTTGCTTCCCATGGTCTGAGAGAGGTCCCCGGGCTTCTCTCATGCCTTGAGATGGAAGGGGACACAGCCAAAGCGCCCTCCTTCCTTCCTCCCCAAGGCCTGAGAGAGGTCCCTGGATGCTTCTCAAGCCTTCGGAGGGAAGGGAGAAGCCACTAGCATGCACTCCCATGCCCTTCCAGCACCTCAAAGAGCATTCTAGAGCTGTTTGAGGTTTTGGAGGAGGAATGGGCATGTGCGCATGAGTGCGCAAACACATGCTAGTCTCTGCCCATTATTCACAGTTTTTTCATATTAGTGAGGATCCTCTGCCCCTAACCCCCCTCGAATCCGGAGGGAAGCTTGTAGTAACCAAAGCTGGTCAGAATACAGAACCTTTAAAAATCAGTTTGGTAATGATGGTCATTAGAAGTGAGGAAACAAATTCATTTTCTTTTAAAAATTAGGAGAGGTGGTGGAATTAGTTATGTTTCTTGGCAATTAGTTATGGTAACTTTGCATAAAAGTTCCTCTCACCTCCAGGCTATAGGAATGCACCCTGGTGCTCTCAAGGTGCATTGTGTAACCAGCGAAGGAAAAAAGCCAGCATAAGGATCTAAGTGGAATTTACGCTGGGCCAAATTCCTGTTGGTGCACTGGGCTAGCATCTGCATTATTTTCCAAGGTCAATAACACAGTAGTGGTGAGGGTAGGCAGACATAATCTAGAGGCTCTGAGCAGACTGTGCCTTACTACTCCCTTCACGGATGCCACCATCTTTGTCAACCCATCAGGATGACAGTGAGGACAGCAACACTTTAGAAAAAGTTTCTGCTTTATTTTTTGGGGAAGCTGGATAGAAGAGTGCTGAAGTATTAATTCCATGGTTTTGTGATATTTGGGCATTTGTGCTCCCAAATCATGAAGAAAACTCAAATCCCTCCCTGCATTAGTACCCTAGAATGCTATACTGCACCCAAATACAACCATTTTCCTCTGTGGTTCCTCACAATGACCAAAGGAAGTGTTGTGTTGTCACTTCTTGTACCGGTTTGAAATGGACTCCAGAAAACAGGTATTTGGTTTGAATAATAGAATCATAGAGTTGGAACAGACCACAAGGGCCATCCAGTCCAACCCCCTGCCGTACAGGAACGCTCAGTCAAAGCATCTCCGAGAGATGGCCATCCAAAAGCACCTCCGACAGATGGCCACCCAGCCTCTGTTTAAAGACCTCCAAGGAGGGAGACTCATCACCTCCGAGTGTGTTCCACTGTTGAACAGCCCTTACTGTGAGGAAGTTCCTCCTAACATTGAGGTGCCTGCAGCTGGGTCAAGGGGTGACTGACACCCCCATACACACAGTTACTAATCCCTGCACTGGCTTCTTCTCTCTCAAAGTGAATAGGAAACTCACATCAACATGTTCATTATATAATTACAATAGCAGGAAGCTGCTGCCTGAGATGTGTATGGTACCCAGTCTTCATGAAGCTGATCCACACAGGTGCAGTAAGAATTTCAGTGAAAAAGAAAGAACTTAGCTGACTGGATCAAGGCTCCCCATAATATTTTGGCTAGCAAATTGATTTAATGTGGAATAGATGAGAACACGGTGAGATGGATCCATAATGGGTTGAAAAACTGTGCTCAAGGTGTCACCATCAGTGGGTATACTTCAGACCAGAAAGAGGTCTGGAGTGCCTCAGGACTCTGTCCCAGGGTCATAACTCTTCAACCTTTTTATCAGTGACTTAGATGATGGGGTGGATGGAACCCTTTATCAAGCTTGCAGATGATGCAGAACCGAAAGAGATGTCTAACACAATAGAAGATAGGAAGAGATTTTAAAAGGACCTAGAAAAACTAGAAAATTGGGCAGAAATTAATCAAACATAATTCAGTAGAGTCAAATGCAAAATTCTATATTTGGGCCACAAAAACAGCTATGGACAGCTATAGGATGAGGGATATATGGTTCAGAAAGAGAGTGTGGAAAAAGGACCTGGGAACATAACCCAGCACTGTGATGCTGTAGAAAAGAAAGTGAATACTATTTTACCCTGCATTAATAGAAGCATAGTTTCCAAGTTAAGGGAAGTCATAGTCTCAATGACCCATGAGGCCTCTTCTAAATCTATGATTCTGTAATGAAGAGAGAGAAATAAGGATTGGACGTGAGTGTTTTCCACGTCCATTTCCACACCTGCACCTGTAATAGTGCATTGTAATAATGACTACAATTTAACCTGCATAGTAGGAAAGGAGAAATGAATTAGTAAATAACTAGTTGGATTTAATTTGTTTTCCTTGGGCACTGAAGTGGTTCATGTTTTTGTCCCATGGGGCACAAAATATCAAAAGTGTCTTTCCCCCCATCCCCCTCAGGTAGTGGAAATATAACTCCCAGAAACAAAATCATGAGAAATATGTTGCCTTTTCACAAGGCTCGAAATCATCTGCCTCTCACTTTATAATGTGTGTGTGTGTGTGTGAGTATGCAGTCACGGTAGCTAATATGGAACTATTTCTTTCCTACTGCAAATCTCTTGCTGGATTCTTTGTTCAGTTACTGATTTCATTTCTTTTAATTCTGAATTCTCTTATCAGTGTGTCCTTCTTTCCTTCATTCTTACCTTTGACCCTTTTTGCCCAGATTTCACTCTTGTTACTCTACATCCTTTGGTTTTTCATTCCCCCTTGGACACAGGCTAAAATGCTCAGCTTAAATTCTTACACTCTTGGCAGCCCACTGATATCTCTCTGTTCTGATTTGTCTACATTTGTCCCATTACCATTATAATTTCTTATTGGTTGAAGATGGAATTTTTTTATTTCACCCCTTGGGCAGTCTCCCTTACTTGCCTGATCCCCCCTCCAAAGTATTCACCCCAATCCCCACCTTTCTCTTTTGCCACATTTGAAAATGTAACATTCAAGTATAGATTATTCTCTCATTAATTCCTATTTACTTTAATATTTGCATTGCTGTATACTTTTCAAATTCTTTTATACTTTTTCTGTTTTGTATCCTCTCATGGGATGAAAACCTGATGGCCAGGATGCAGGTCCTTGCCATGTACAGGATTATTTTAATTTAAAAATTCAAACTTCAGTAGTGAACCAGAAAACCTTATTCAGAAACCAACGATGTGTCCAGTAGATGTATGTTGTCAGGACTGAAAATCCAGTGTTAACACACCATTATTTAAGCAGACAGTAATTCAATTTTTAGTGGGTTGATAATCTCGTTGGCCCATGAAATCAAACATGCTCACTTTTTCCTTTCTCCCATAGTTGCTCCTCCTTTCACCCCATACCATCCATTGTCATAGAACTGATCTAGAAACTCCTGGCACAATCAGTGCAATTCAGAAAATTAACAGATCGCTTTTTAATTTAATGTAAAACATATTTTGCTCTGCTTGGTTTTTGACTGATGGTTTTATACCAGTTGAGTTTGTGTTTAGGGGTTATTGGGTAAAATGTGTGTGTGGGTCTACATGCATCTGCATATGTGGGAATGGAATGATATTTACATCTGCCTCTTTATTTCTGAACAACAGTGTTCATGGCCTCCTTTCTGTTCATCCTCCTCCTCCTCCTCCCTCCTTTCTTTCTTGTCATCCAAAGTAAAACAATGATTTGCTTTGCCTCTTATCCCAGCAGGTGAATACACAGGAGAGAAATCCTATCAATGCTCGGAGTGCCAGAAATGTTTCACTCATAAAGCCCATCTCATGTCCCACAAGAAAGTCCACAGAAGAAAGAAATCTTATGAATGTGAGGAATGTGGGGAGTGTTTTCCTCAGAAAATAAATCTCGTTCGTCACCAGAAAGTCCATGAGGGAGACAACCCTTGTCAGTGTTTGGAATGTGGGAAGTTCTTCCCTTGGAAGTCAGAGCTCAAGAGGCACCAGAGAATCCACACAGGAGAGAAACCTTATAAATGCTCAGAGTGCGGAAGTAGTTTTGCCTGGAAATCCCATCTTGTGAGGCACCAGGAACGCCACACAGGAGCCAAGCCATTTAAATGTAGGGAGTGTGGGAACACTTACACTCGGAGTGAAAATCTCATTATCCACGAAAGAACACATACGGGTGAGAAACCGTATAAATGCTTGGAGTGTGGGAAGAGTTTTTTCCGAGCCGCAATCTTTGCAAGACATCAGATGCACCACACAGGAGAGAAATTGTATCACTGCTTACAATGCGGAAAATATTTTGCACATGGTCATAGCCTATCAGAGCACAAGAGACTGAGACACAAGAAGAAGAACCAGGAGGAGAGTGGAAAGTGATTTGCATCTTCTTCATCCTTGACAAGCCACAAAAGCATCCATGTTGGACAGGACTTTATCTCTACAGAATATATCAAGAATCATGTAGCTGCAATAATTCTGCTTGATTAAGAGAGAAACTTCAGCATAAATCAGAACCGTGAATGGAGAATCTTCACTCATTGCTGGATATAGCTACTTAAAAGTGAATGCAGCAGGAACTCAGCAACATGATAAAGCTTAAAGCTGGTGAAATCTCATTAACTTTACCAATACTAGCGGTACAGCAGCCAAGGCATTGGTCCTTAGTATGAAGCTCTAGTGTCAATTGCCACACTAAAAACTCACATTGACTCGCAAATGAGAATAGAGCGACTTGAAAAATAAGAAATCAGAATTCAGGTGGTGGAGGAACATATGGAGTTATGAGATTTGTAGGAGGTGATGTTTGATATTTTAACTGAATTATAACCAGAGCTGTAGTTGGAGAAGACTTACATGGCAGCTTACAAAATATCTACATTCGGACCTGGGAAGTAGGGAAGTTCTGGGATGTTATAGTTAAAACTAAAATCCAAGCAGAATTCCATTTTTAAGCACTTAATAACAAAGATTATCTGGTTTATATTGAACAAGAGGGTCAACATTATTCAACATTATTAAAGTATTAGTTTTTTTAGTTTTACTTTATTTTCATGCTTTAGAGTATAGTTGGTCCTTCTTATACACTTTTTTTTTTTAATATACAGATTCAAGCATCCAGTTTGAGAATGTTCAAAAAAAGTATAATTTTCAAATATCAGACCTTGATTTTCCATTTTTTATAAGGGACACAATTTTGCTATATCATTTTATTTAATGAGCATCAACGGATTTTGTTATCCACGGGGGATTGTGGAACCAAACCCCAGTGTATAACAAGGGTCCACTGTACTATAAAACTGCCCAGCTGTAGACAAGAATCTTGCTCAACAGAAATCCAGATCAAAATCAATTTTATATGCTCTCTCTGTAGAATTACATAAAATGTTTTGAGTTTGGAAATAAACATTCAGATTTTTTAGTCGACTCTGTTCGGGAGATGGTTATTTTAATGAAAGATCATTAAAGAGAGGCAAACAATTGAAAAAATAATTTGCCACAGTTTGGATAGAAATTTGATGTTGGATGTAGCTAATCGACTCGTACGTAATATTTGTTTTAAAATAATATTTATGTTTTAATTAACTAAGGTCCAAAAATACTGCAGGAATAATCCACTGTAGTTTTGTGAGACATTCAGCCTTTTCTGTCAGAGAGGTCTGGTGCCACATTAAACTATATTTCCCAGGATTCCCTAGGAATGAGCCAGAGCAGTTAAAGCTGTCTCAAGCTGGATTATTTCTGCATCGTGTTTTGGACCTTCATTAATTTAATTTCCATGACATGGGCAAGGAATTAAGGTGTCCATTGTCTCAGGAGGACAAAGCACTGTAATATGGAGGGCACTCAAAGAAAGTGTAGGACATTGCAAAATAACTGCTAAAAGCTCTATTATGCATTTATTTCATGTTTGATTTACAGTTATATTACATACATTGTGTTTTATTATGTATTCAACCATATTTTTCTGATGAACCTACCTGCATTAAAATACCTTGTTGGCTTGGAGGATACTTTTAGAACTTGGAGCAAGACAAATGCTTAAAATGGTACTTTACTACCAACAAACCTACACTGAAATGATTCCTTTCATTTGTCCATGGGGCTGAAATGAAGGGTGGAAACCCTGTCAACATTTGCATTGTGTCCTGAAGCAGCCCCTTGCCTAACCTGTTTGCTGTCCTTTTCTCCTCCAAGAAACAAACGTGCCCCGAGCTTTGGGTGCAAGTCTTGTCTGCTGCTGCTCCTAGGAAAAAAGGACTAGAAGGATCCATCCTATCTCTGTATTTGCAATGAGGACAGGCTGCTGAGTAGAAACATTTCTTGAAGGGGAACAGCAAACATGGTGTTATTGCATGGGCTTCTTAATCATGCTCAAAATGGAGGACATTTTGGTATTTCTCCTGGACAGAAGATTAAAAAATAGGACATGTCCTGGGAATGGAGGGCATCTGGTCACTCGGTCTTGTCTATACAAAGGGCAGGCCAGTCTAGAAAAAGAGAAAGAAATCAAATGGTTTCTTGCTCTTTGCTTCCTTTCTGTAGCTTTTTGCCAAGACTTTGGGCATAATGCATGGGAGGGGGACACAATTTTTCACCCAGGAAGGTATTCCTGCCGCTCAATGGCTAGCTGTAGAATATTTTTCTCTTTCTTTGCCCACATTGCACAGGCCTCTGTGTCTGCGCTACAAAGTTTACTCCCTTGATTCTTTGCTGCAATTCTACTGAACTGAGTGCAATACTGACTTCTAGCTTTTGGTCCAGCTTAATTTAATTAAGAGAGATAAGGGTTCAAAAAACATCCCTCTGAGCTTGCTTTAACTGCCCTGACTCAATGCTAGGGAATTCTGGGAACTAGTTTTGTGTGACATTTAACTTTCGCTGTCAGAGAGCTTTAGTGCCACATTAAACTACAATCCACAGGATTCCCTAGCACTGAGCAAGGGGCAGGTAAAGTGGTCACAAACTGGATTATTTCGGCAGTGTGTTTTGGACCATAGTCTGTTTTTTCCAATGGAGAACATATTCTGGGAAATGAAGTGGGAGAGTTTTATTTACATACAGTCATTCCTCCATATTTGCGGCTTTGATATTTGTAGATTTGATTATTCACGGATTTCATTAATATGTTCTCTCTAGGACCGTCTAGGTCCTCCAGTGCAACTATGTGGTCAACTTTAACTAAAAGTTGCACTGAAAGACCATTTGTAGCTACTCCAGTGCCATTCTATGGTCAGTGTTGTTAAGGAAAATGCAACATGGGACATACAGTAATAGAAATAAAATATGTATGTGAAAGTCACAATGACTAAGCAGGAGCAATTAAGAAGCTACACAGGTGAAAAAGCTAATGTAATTTAGAAGTCTTGAAAGTCAAGGACAGAGTTATAGAATGAACAATTGGAAACACCTGAGATTCATTAAGTGTACAAGGTAAAATGATGAAATACTTGGGTTGGTCTTAAGTGTGGGTTGAACTATGTGAACCAATCAAAATGAGTGTACACACCCACTGGGTGGAAACTGACTAGTGGGTGGTGATTAACAATGGCTATAATAATTGCAATGTTTGCCAATGTATTGTGTGGGTAGTTGGAGTAGTTTGGAGATATTGTGGAGTATTGGAGATTGTAGAGATTGTGATTTGTAGGGCATATAGTATTTGTATGTAGTAGAATAAAGTAGATCTTTTATATAAGACTACTGAGTTGTCTGGTGTCTTGAGTGAAGATACAAGAGCCAGCAGGATCCTGGAGAAGTTTGGAGACATCTGAGGAAGAAGAGTGAGAAGGCTTGGAGAGTTTGTCAGGGTCTTCAGCCTATTCTCTGAAACTCTGCTGCTTTGAAGAAAAGCATTAACCACTGGCCAAAGCTGGTCAGCTCTGCTGCATAACAAGGTGGTGAGTAAGAGCCAGAGGTGAAGAGCTACAACTCCCATCATCCCTGACAAGTGTATGTTGGACATTGACCACAGAGTTGCAGTGGAGGACCTAGAGATTCCTAGAGAGGTGTCCTCTCAGGTAAAAACAGTGTTTTTTTTGTTTGCGGTTTTTCCATATTCATGGGGATCTTGTTCCCCTAACCCTAGCGAATATGGAGGGACAACTGATTATGAATAAATGAAATGCATAGCCATTATGTTTCTAGGAAAAAAACACGTATAGACTCTACATTTCAGCCTCACAAATCTGGCAAGTGATCTGGTGCCTTACCATAATACTGATGGTTTATGACTTTGAGCCTTATGACATTTCCATTTGCTTTCTGAAATTATCCTATGTGCAAGAAATGTAGATAACAGAAGTTCGTTCTGCAGATCAGGGGTTGCTTTGTTGTTGTGTGCCTTGAGGCCATTTCTAATTTACAGTGACCGTAATTGTGTTTTTTTCTTGGCAAGATTTGCTCAGAGGGCCTTCCCCTGAGGCTGAGAGAGAGTGACTTGCCCAAGGTCACCCAGTGGGTTTCCTGGTGAGCTGGGAATCAAACCCTGGTCTCCAGAGTCCTAATCCAAGGTAAAACTACTACACTATGGAGTTTATCACACCAGTGAGCTCCCCGGAGAAACTGGATTTAAATTAAATTTGAATTTAAACAGAACCTGCAAATTTGGGAAGTTTATCACACTGAATTGCAGCTAAAGTGAAACGTCGCAAAGTTAAACCAAAGTTAAACCAGAGGAAAAACCACCTTTTTACTTTCGGAATTTATAATTATAAGTAGGGGGAAAGAATTGAGATATCAGCCCCAACCACATCCACCCCAAGAGTATGTGGATTGTGGGTTTCGAACCTGAATCAAAGATATAGCTGTGTTAGTCTGTAGAATCGGTACGTAGAGAAATCTTGTACCACTTTTAACTGAAACAAAGAAGTTGGCAGCATGAGCTTTCCTAGACTTAGGTCTACTTCCTCAGATGCATTTAGGATTGTTATCCTTGATCAAGGAGATTCGCTTCCCCACCAGAACAGAACAGAACAGCCCAGCAGTCTCTACCAGGAGCAAAGAAGAACAACTGTATTGATAGGATTCCAACATTTATTAGCTTGCAAGGTGACATTATGAGGACTAAAAATTCATGTGTATATTGCTCAGATTCACATGACTTCATTTGGCGCATGTGTCTCCTTGGTGTTAGTTTTTATCCATCAACCATTGAGCATTCAGTATGTAGAGAGATCTTGCAGCACCTTTGAGACGAACTGAAAGAAAGAAGATAGCAGCAGGAACTTTCTTAGCCTTCAGTCCACTTGCTCAGATGCATTTAGGGTTCATTTTCTCTTAGCCCATGTTCCTCAAACATATCAAAGAGATGAATTTCAACCTGGGAAATGCAGTCTTCAGGAGTCCTGCAGCTGTAACTGTGGGACTGAACAGACAGGTCAAAATAAAGCTGCTTCGGGTCACTTGGGAGGCATGCTGTTTAAATGCTGCATGTGTCCTAAGAGGCCAGAAGCCACGCCAAAGCCATGTTCCAGTACTAAGGACTGGAGCGTGGCTTTGGCACAGCTTCTGGCCTCTTAAGCTGCAAACAGCATACTCTAAAGTGACCCGAAGCAGCTTTATTTTGGCTTGTCTGTACGGGCCCTGTATCTCTGTCAGTTTCCCTGTTCAAGGTTGTTTTCCAAGGGTCAGGACTCTATAGTACATTGCTTCGCTTTGGTCTGTTAGTAGTTTCAGGTTTGGAAGCAGAGAAAAGCAAAAATGTTTAGGGTTCTAGGGGGGGACTGACCTACTTTCTGCCAGTCTCAGAGATATCCATCTACCCACCCCCCCTCTATTTATTTATTCATTTATTTCATTTTTATGCCGCCTTTCTCCCAGAAAGGGACCTAAGATGGCTCACAAGATAAACATTAAAAAAAACTTTACAGTACAAATTTAAAAACAGTCAAAATCCTCGAATTAAAACAATATAAAATGAACATTACAAACGGTCAGGCCCCACCTGGAATATTGTGTCTGGGCACCATAATATAAAAAGGATGTTGAAAAACTGGAACGTGTCCAAAGGAGGGCAACTAAAATGGTGAAGCGTCTGGAAACCATGTCCTATGAGGAACGACTCAAGGAGCTGGGGATATTTAGCCTGGAGAAAAGAAGGTTAAGAGGTGATATGATAGCCCTGTTTAAATATTTGAAGGGATGTCATATTGAGGAGGGAGCAAGCTTGTTTTCTGCTGCTCCAGAGACTAAGACCCAGAGCAATGGATGCAAGCTCCAGGAAAAGAGTTTCCAGCTCAACATTGGGAGGAACTTCCTGAGCACACTCTTTCCTTGGAGAGTGGTGGAGTCTCCTTCCTTGGAGGTCTTTAAACAGAGGCTGGATGGCCTTCTGGATGCTTTGATCGAGAGTTCCTGCATGGCAGAATGAGGTTGGATTAGATGGCCCTAAAGCATGCTGAAAATGGAGAACGTTAGGGCAAAAAATAAAAGCTAACAACACTAATCCATGCTTCTATGGAGGAAATTTTGGAATTCCTCCTGGACAGGAGAAGGAGCTGGAAATGGAGGACATCCGGACACCTCTCTGAATAAATCTTGCCCAGAAAACCCCTTGATAGGTTAGAGCCTTAGGGTCAGAAATGACCTGAAGGCAATACAATACATAAGATAAAACTTGACAATGTGCAGCCCAAAGGAGAGAGAGAGAGAGAGATGCATGCCTTCTCTCATGGACTACAATTCCCAGCAGCGCCTGGGAAAATCCCAGCATCTGGTTGGCTGACAGGAAGGGGGGAGTAAACACCCAGCAGCTGTGTGATTGGCTCAGTGGGGAAATGGGGGGAAAGGACAAAGCTAGTGATGATGAGGACGAGGAGCCAGAAGCTGCAGGAGGTAAAGAAAGGGGAATGAATGGGCTGCAGAAGGGCACTGTTTCACTGGACTGGGAGTTTTCATTGTAATGCTTCCCAGCCAGGGCTGAAGGGTATCCTTCCTCCTTGGTTTGCTCCAGTGCCTCCATTCCACATTATATGTAGAACTGGACAAAGAAATGGCTGCCCCTTGGAGCCTACTATAGGTTTGGGAAGGAAAGAATTGCAATCTCTTAAAATGGGGGAAGGCAGGTGGGACAGTGTAGCAAAAAATGCCCAGTCTGGGGTGAAGTTGGTGGACTACAGATTCCATCATCCCTCACAAGTGGCAGGGTTGGTAAGAGTTGATGGGTGTTGCAGTACAGTGATTATTATTCAATAAGGCTAGTCTCATGGCAAGTTGTAAGACAGCAACTCCCATCATCACTCACTACTGGCAGTGGGGGTAAGAGAGGTGATAGGTGTTGCAGTACAGTGATTATTATTCAATAAGGTTAATCTCTGGGCAAGTTGCAGGACTGCTGCTCCCATCATCATTCACGACTGGTAGTGCTAGTAAGAACTGATGGATGTTGCTGTACAGTGATTATTATTCAATAATTTCAATTTCTGGGCAAGTTGCAGGACTGCAGCTCCCATCATCATTCATGACTGGCAGTGTTAGTAAGAATTGATGGGTGTTGCAGTTCAGTGATTATTATTCAATAATTTCAATTTCTGGGCAAGTTGCAGGACTGCAGCTCCCATCATCACTCACGACTGGCTGTGTTGGTAAGAGCTGATGAGTGTTGAAGTACATTAATTGTTTATTATTATTCAATGAGGTCAGTCTCTAGGCAAGTTGTAGGACTGCAGCTGTGATCATCACTCACAACTGGCTGTGTCTGTAAGAACTGATGGGCATTGCATGTGTGTTGTTTGCTTTCAAGGCGTTTCAGACTTATGGCAACACTTTTTGCCAGTGTCTCCCCCTGAGGCTGAGAAAATGTGACTTGCCCAAGGTCACACAGTGGGTTTCATGGCTGAGCTGGGAATCGAATCCTGGTCTCCGGAGTCCTGGTTGAACACAAAACCACTAGGCCATGCTGGCTCTCAGGCTATAAAGATGCCACTGCTGTAGGCTCCCAGCAGAAGGAAAAGGAGGATGCATTCCATCTGTGAAGGCACCTTTGTTTCATTTTCCTCAAGCTGAGATCAGCTGCTCCATCATCATATGAACTGCCTCCTTACTCCCATCTTCTTCCCATTTTCCAGCAGCAACAGGGTGGTCCTCCCTGAGTTGCAACTGCACAGACAGAGCATTATGCTGCCCACTTGATGTAGGATCTCACTGTGTAAGCCCATCATGCTGTTCCCACAATGACCATCCAAACTAGTAGCAGCAGTATCGGGAATATTCAGAGCTATGGAGAATTTCTATGGCTAATGGGACCAAGTGCTTGCTCAGCATGAAGCAGCTTCTTAAGACCTACCATATATACTCAACTATATTTTGACCTCATGTATAAGTCGAGGGCAGGTTTTGGGGTCAAAATTAAGGATTTTGATATGACTCATGGATAAGTTGAGGGTAAAACTTAGGGGCATGTAACAAGCGATCCAAAACGATGCCAAAGAACGTAGAAAATTGCATCAGACATAACTCACTCTAAAGGCTGGATAGATGAGAGAATAGAGAGGGGTTATTGCTTCTGGTACAGATTACATTCTTGCCTTTCACCAAGGGATGGTTCCTTTTTTTGTAAATAAGAGTTAAAGTACAGTACTTATATTGACCTGTGGGTAAGTTGACTCTGGTTTTTGGGGGCAATTTTTTGACCTAAATTTCTAGACTTATACATAAGTATATACAGTAATTGCAGAGATGATTAAGAATTTCTTTCTTTCTTTCTTTCTTTCTTTCTTTCTTTCTTTCTGAGGAAAGTAACAAACAATCTTTTCGTTTTTCAGGTTTGGGAGCAGAACGTTTTGATCTTGGCCCCCAGAGAGTAAAGAATGGCATCCAAGTTTCAACAGAGATGGACCCATCCTTCCAGAACAAGGCGAGAAACTCCAGGAGATCCAAGCCAGGTAAGAGACTGGTAGAGCCAAGCCAAGAAACTCCAGTAGAGCCAAGCCAGGACTGCATGGATAGGGAGGGAAATAGAGATTAACGCCTCGTTTACATTGCAGAAATAATCTAATTTGACACCACCTTAACTGCCCTGTCTCAGTCCTATGGAATTCTGGGAATTGTAGTTGGTTGCGGCACCAGAGCTTTGCAGAATGACATCTTGGTTGAGTTTCTACTGGGAGGGCTCATATCTTGCCCCTGTCTGCATCTGGGACTTACAAATCACGTTTTCACTCTTGTGGAGAATTGTCGCAGCAGAGAGACGCAGAGACAGGAATGGGGGTGCAAAGCTTCTTAGCTGGCCAGGTCTTGGCCAGCCCCTTTTATTCACATCAGGGTTACATTAGGTTTACAGTATCTCATCGTACATCAGAAGGCAATTTACGGAATTAGGGACCAATGTGTGTTCAGGAGAATTCTAATTAGCAAAGGGAACAGGATGTGTACACTGTCTCAGCCGAATCAACATGGGCTTATCCAATTATGGATAAAGCATTGTCAACCAGAAGGTGAGTCATGACCTCGTGGTTTGCCAGTGAGGCCATCACATCCTATTCTCGGTAGACATTGCTATCCTGGGAGGGGGTGCACCCCCTGGGCTTTCCAGGGGATGCCACATCTCCCTCTTTTTTGTTTTTTATGAGCTGGTGTACATATCCTGCGACCAGCTGCTTTTCCGTGGTTGTCATTGTCCTTTGTAAAAGCCTAGAACACAAAGCAGGAACACATTGGAGGAGACAACAAAATAGGATCATAATACAAAAATGATAATGCCATATACAAGAAGTCTTTTCAGCCAAGGAAGGTCTGGCAAATAGTAAATCAATCAGTTTCATAATTCAGAATATCCAATGTTCTGGTGGACCTGAGTCAGGTAAATCAAGTAGTTCTTCAATCAAATTATTAATGGAACAAAAGTTATCTGACAATTTGACACAACACATATCTTGACATCTTCACACAGCAAAAGTATTCAGTTGGGCTATGGAGGTATATTGTAGTCAGAGGTGAGTGTTACTGCTCTTTGAACCCTGGAAACATCCAAGATAGAAGGGTGTTGGAGAACAGAAACAAGCCTACTCAGACAGCACTGTGTGCCATCAGACACATTGGCAGGTATAGAATTATAAGCTTGACAGTTACAATTAAAAGACTATCCAGGTGGCAACAAAACATGGATATATATATAAATGAAATCTCTTTTCCCAAACATTTTGATCTCCCCTTTGATACCACTGGGCTGAAGGGGCTCCACTGGTCAAACATAATAAACCAAGTATAACAGTTAACATAGAATTATGGGTTAATACAGCACATATTTTTGATTTCTTCACATAGCAAAAGTAAATAGTCTATGGCTGCTCCATTGTCCAGAGTGGCATTTCTAAGTTCATGTTGTTCATGATTTAGCATCATGTGAAATTGTTGATTGGGTTGAAATATTAGGTTCTGCGGGTTTAAGATACTTGGCTGATGTCCATACTGTGCCTATTGGGGTTGACACTGCTGCACAACCTCTTCCCCAAATGACGGGGGTTGCTGGTCCTTTCCGCTGTCTCTGGCAACTGTCAATATCACACCAAGGGTCACAGCAGCAGGGAAAATGAAGAAAAATGTTTCTGTGTTGGAAATAAATAATCAGACAGTGCAATTAAATTATTCCAGGCAAATCAAATATAACAGATATGACCCGGTTCACAACCTTTTTGTGTTGATGGGGAGGTGCATTCCCCCTTTTTTTGTTTTTATAGAAGAAGGCTATTGGGGTCATTAAAAAGGAGAAAGAGTGGATTTTATGTCCCTTTAACTTCTGGGCATAGGCAAAATTCACTAAAGAAATTTGGGATATTTGCACCATTTTAATTGAGAAGGTGTACCACCTCTGAGATTGAAAGGAAAAGGTAAGGCATTGTGCCTTTTACTTTGATGACTGGAGAGCTCAGAAAAGACAGATGGCATTGCAAACAAACTGAACTTGCATTGTTCTCTGAGCATGTGAAGAGTATGAAGAGACAGAAGCAGAGGAAACAACACCTTAGACAAGACAAAGGGCAATAGTGAGGCTATAGTAAAGAAGGTAGGATACCAATTTTAGCAAAAATGAGGAAATCTATATTAGCAAATCCTTTTCTGCAAGCAGACCTATGGAGTACAAGATTAAACTCCAAAACAAAAAGGACGAGGCAGGGGAGAAGGAGGGGGTTCTCCCCCCCCCCCCCAGTAATCCCACTATAGCTAACCCAGATGAAGAGTAAGAGAGACAGATAGACTGTGCTGTTAAGAGAAGCTCTCTCTCTAGGAAACAATGTATAAAAGAAGGAAGCAAAACAACACAAATGGAGGAAGAGTACAAGAAATTCAGACTTATGTATTGCAAAAGTGTAGCACAAATCCAAACACATTAGCAGACAGACAAATGAACAATTTCTAGGTGCAAGAGGACTAGAATCTGTTTCTAAACATGTACCACAATTTAGGTAGATGGGATATGTAGTCCTTTAGCCATGAGAATATAAAGCAATCTAGACAAAACCTTTTTCCTACTTTAGCCAAGACAGTTTTTACAGATAGACTATGCTGACCAGAGTGAGGCTTAACAGCAAGGAAAAAGACTCTTGAGAACAGGAATTAATCCCTATCAAAAAACCAATGCAGCAAAGACCTTTGGACTAAAGGAAGGGAGCTGTCTTCAGATTTGCAAATCACAAACAGCCAAACAAACAAGCAAATTAACAGATACAAGCAACAATTAATAAGATCCACAACAACCTTTAGTTGTTGCAATTCTCCAGCCAAGCCTGGGCAAATCAAACACATAAAGGAGACAGAGCGCAAGCCAAGCTGACTACTAGAAGAATGAGACATAGTTTTCCAAGCACACTCTAAGTACTGATTTTATTCCATAAAATGGTATGTTCTCTTTGTCTGTAAGATTTGTGCGTCCAAAGAGAATTTCAATTATGCTTTATCACAACCAAAAACGCAAAATTAACACAGATTTGAGTGGGGTGGAAAACCTAGAAACTCCTGTCCCTTTACAATTTCCACAATTAAATAGGAGAGAACAAACTAAAGGCATACAGAATCCTCTGAAAACAGAATGTAGAGACAAAAAGTTGAGACAGTGTCACTCTGCCTGAGCACATGTAGAGTGCCAGCAACAGAAAATAGTGAGACATTTCTCAATCTCAATTTTGTAAAGTAGGAGCAGAAGAAGGGGGGTCCTTACTCAATTTGGAATTTCCTACTGAATGATCTTATCCACTTGCCTCATGGGCACAAAGGAAAATGCAGAAATACAAAAAACACAGACTACTGAATAAACTGGACTTACTGAGGGGAAGGAAAACTTCCTATCTTTTAAGATCCCAACACTTACAAAAGTTCTCTGCAATGTTTAAAATGCCTGTAGGGTTTTATGTTTCTCAAAGAGCAGTTTCTACGATTCCTTTCCGAGAACTACCTTCTGAGGTCTTTGTTCTGGGAGCTGAGGCTGAAACAGTGTGCCTCACCTCTTGCTCAAGGAGCTGGGTTGAAGCTGAGACAGTGTCATACATTTTCACTGTTTTTCCCAGGGAGCTGGGCTTTTGCCTCTTCCAGGAAACACATCTCCCAGTGCCACTCCAATCTGAACCACAGGAATGGGAAATATGACCTCTGAGGTTCCCTTTCTCTGGCATGTCTGGCTGGAAAGGTTTCCAAAGCTTGGGGTTTTGTGGTTGAGTCCATGCCCTGTTTTCTGGGGTTTTGACCCTCTTGGCCTCGAAGTGCTTATTTAGGGTATGGTTCTGATCTCTCTGTTTGTAGACTGTAGTCCGAACAGTAGCAGAGGTGTCTCCAAAAGAAAGTGAGACATTTTTCTTTCCATTTGGGCAAGGGGGGCTTGCTTTCCTGAGATTTACAGAGCAACTAGTAATATAGGGGCTCTTGGAATGGAGTCCCTTGGGGGTCTCTGGCAATTTCTGCTTGCTATGGTGAGGCAGGCCTTCGGGTGTTTCCATCTCTCTTTGGGGAATGAGAGAAGGCTGAGTAGGGCTTTTAGATGGATCTAAAAAGCGTTTTTTAAGGGAATTTTCCCTAGCTTTCTTCTTTAGGGCTAGGGACTTTTCTTGTCTCTGTGCTATCATCAGATGAAATTTTGAAGAGAGCTGCCTTAGGTGCTGAGAAAAGGTTTCCCAACCCGCAAATAGCTCTGACTCTTTGATTTGGCATCCCAGAGACTCCTTGCTTTTGGGATGAAGCCCTCTATATATTTCACCCATGAACTCTTTATTCATAGCTTTGGAGGGGCGAGCTATTCTTGCAAGCAACATTTTCCTAGCCATGTATGTTTCTGGACCCTCATTTGTTTTTTTCTCTTGTGCATAGTATAAATCCTCGGCCAGTTGTCCTGGCCACAATAGGCTCAAGATATGTCCCATCCAGGAGTACATATCTTGGGACAAAAGGTTTCGACACATCACTGCTGCTTCCAGGTTGTCCTTGTCCACAGAGGACATGCACAGCCTAGCCAACTGTGCCAGATGAAATCCTGCAGCATATGGATAACTATTTGCAGCCCGAATCATCCATTTTATGCTCGTTTCCTGATTTAAGGGACCTAACAAATCTGCCATTATACATGCTTCTGCGATGGAGAAATGGGTTTGTTCTTGATTTGATGTTGCTTCCCATTTTTGAACCTTGGCTGCCAAAATGGAATTTTCCTCCTTGAGGAGGTTGACTTGGGCTATCAATTCTTTAATCTCTTTCTTCATTTTATTGGGGAAAGCCCTAGCAATTTTGGGAGCTTATCTGAGTCTTATCCTCCAGTGGGAGGATGAAGGGCAGAAAAGCTGAGAAAACTTACTGTTCCTTTCCTTGGAAGAATGTCCTCCAAGTCTGTCATGAAGCTGTAAAGCCTCTTAGACGTGATTGGCTTAGAGTTTAGACCCAATTTTTAGCCAAAGTTGGTGGATACCTTAAAAGGTTTGTCAAGTGAAGAGTCTGGGTTAAAACCACTTGCTCTAAACCAAAATTGGCCAAGACCTTTAGGGATTTATTGGCATTCCCTCCACCTTTCAACTCAGGTAGAGTTTAAAGCCAGGCCACTTCTAGTGTTCTGACTTTAGGATTTGTCTTTGCTTCAGCTATTCCTGCTTCTACTGCTCCCAGCCGGGGCCTTACAGGCGACAAGGGAGGAGCAACCACTGGAACGGGGTAACCAGGTGGATCTCCTGGAGGAGCTAATGTGGCTAGAGGAGCGGGGGGCTGTGGGCAGGATTTTGGGGGCCGTGGATTGGCTTAGCCGTCCCACGGCCGTGTTTACCACCTGCCAGGCAATCAAGTGGGGTGCCGCAGCACGAGGTTCAACCTTTAGATGATTGCCTATCTTCTCCCATTCCTCCGCAGAGAGTATTCCCCTCTCTGGGTACCAGGGACACTGGCATGAGATCTCTGCGACTAAATTTTTAATGTCTCTCCGGGTGATTTGTTTATCCCCTGACAACCGCTTAACTATAACTTCCTAGCGTGAGACCTTTGCTTGGCGGTCAACGTTCCTCCCATACTCACGGGATCCTTTGAGGATGTGCGCGCAGACTATTCCAGTCGAGTGAGCTGGGCCATAGCCACCTTCTCCGTATCACGTCGGGGTCACCAGCTGTCGCGGCAGAAAGACGCAGAGACAGGAATAGGGGTGCAAAGCTTCTTAGCTGGCCAGGTCTTGGCCAGCCCCTTTTATTCACATCAGGGTTACATTAGGTTTACAGTATCTCATCGTAAATCAGAAGGCAATTTACGGAATTAGGGACCAATGTGTGTTCAGGAGAATTCTAATTAGCAAAGGGAACAGGATGTATACACTGTCTCAGCCGAATCAACATGGGCTTATCCAATTATGGATAAAGCATTGTCAACCAGAAGGTGAGTCATGACCTCGTGGTTTGCCAGCGAGGCCATCACATCCTATTCTCGGTAGACATTGCTATCCTGGGAGGGGGTGCACCCCCTGGGCTTTCCAGGGGATGCCACAGAGAATGAGATGGGCTCCCTTACACTCTTTTTTTTTCAGGGGCTGGTGATGTTTGAAGATGTGGCTGTGTATTTCACAGAGAGCCAGGGAGCTCTGCTGGGCCCAGATCAAAGGGCCTTGTACAAGGAAGTCATGATGGAGAATTATGAGAATGTGGCCTCTTTGGCTGAAGAACTTGGTTCTTCATCTGGTAAGAGTCTGGAAGTCTTGATGTCCTGCTTGATCATTGCTGTGTTTTTGAAATGATGGCACTCTTAGTTTATTAACATTTTTATTCATTCAGTTGCCATCTTTTCACCCTAACCCAAGAAATCATGGTGACCCGAATTTCTCTTCCCAACCACATCCATTTGTTCTGTCACATTGTGCATGCACAAAATGTGAATACTTTTCGCATGCATTTGTACAGCCTTGGTGGCGCAGTGGTTAAATGCCTGTACTGCAGCCACTCACTCACAAACCATAAGACTGCGAGTTCAATACTAGCAAAAGGGCTGCAGCTTGATTCAGGCTTGCATCTTTCCAAGGTCGCTAAAATTAGTACCCAGATTGTTGGGGGCACTTTGTAAACAGCTTAGGGAGTGCTTAAGTGCACTGATAAGTGGTATAGAAATGTACTTACTATAGAAATGTACTTACTATTGCTATTTGCTGTTTGCAACACCTAGAGTGCCTCCATAAGTGATGACTTCAGAATGGTTCATAGTTTAGGAGATAGATGTTAAGCTTCCTGTTCCTCCTGCCACATGTAATGCAAAAAGGGTGACAAGCAACAGACTAGGACGCTGGGAGACCAGGGTTCAAGTCTCCAAATTTCTAGTGGGCTAATTTGAAGAAAGGAAAGACCTAAAATTGAGAGAACCTTTCTTCATACATCTGCCCTTGTTGTTATGTTTCTGAGGTGAACCTATCACAGGGTTTTCTTGGCAAGTTTTGTTCAGAGGAGGTTTGTCTTTGTCTTCCTCTGAGGCTGAGAGGGTATGACTTGCCTAGGGTCACACAGTGGGTCTTCATGGCCTAGTGAAGATTTGAACCCTGATCTCCCAGTGTATGTTATTTGTGATCCTTTTTACAATGTGTGTGGAGGGAGGAACAGGATGGTTAATATCTATCTTGTTGACCATCTTGAAGTCATAATTTATGGAGCCACCCTAGGTGATGCAAAAAAATTGTATGTGCATGATGTGAAAGAATGAATGGATGAATGCTATGCTTGAGGGTATGTGTGTAAGAAAGCTGGCTATGGGGAGGAATGACTCCATGCCATTACATTTTTGCTTAATTGACTTTTGGCAGATGATTATCCACTAGTGACATGTGGCCCCCAAAGAATGTAGTCCAATGGATTGAAACATGGAGGGAACAATATAGGATGGAAATGTTTGGTGCCTCTTTCCTGCATGTTCCTTTTAATCTGAAAATCCAAACACTTCTGCCTTTGCTTTGTTTGTGAATCTAGCAGACATATCACTGACCAATATCAGTCCAGAGAACTGGTTCGAGCTCTTCCAAGATTTTAAGCAGCATCTCTCAAGAGATGCTTGTTTACCATCCTTTCCATGTTTGTCAATAATTCATGCTCCAAATTTTTTTTGGGATCTTATGTTCTTGAGATTTCTTGTGAGGATATAGCATGGCATAAATTGGATACTGTGATGCTTTGAGCACCTTTTGACCTTCCTTGTTTTCTTCTTTCCTGGGAAGGAATCACAGTTGCCAAGCCTCAACTCATCTCCCAGCTGGAACATGGGGAAGAACCATGGGTCAGAATGGAAAACTCAAATGCCCACTCAGGTGAGGGCTCTAGGTGAATGTGGATCCGTTTGTGATAAAAGGCTGGGATCCCTTCTGATACTTTGGTCCTTCCTTTCAGAGGGCAGCAAGGAAAGATGTCCTTCAGCCATCGTTTCATAAACATTTCAAAATCAAGTCCAATTGTTATCAGATATCCTGCCTTTTGGCTTTTATCACATTTTCAAAACTATTTCCTCCACTTTTTGTTTGATTGATGTTTTTATTTTTAAATGGTAAATTATGAGTTAAATCAGCACTTGCGTTGTTGGGGTGATATATGAAAACCTGAAAGGAGTGGGGGGTTTGAGATATTTCTGTATAATTTTTAACCCACTTCCACTGAGCTCATTGTTTCTGTTCTTCCTTCACCCTGCTTTTTAGGTTTCTTTCTCTCCCATTCTCCAGAATAAAATGTTATTCTTTTTGTTCTTTATCCCAGCAGGTGAGTATAGGAAAAAGCACTCACGCCTTATGAGTGGGAAGCATTTGTCTCAGAAATCAAGACTTCCTGACCATCATCAGCATGTCCACTCTAGCAAGAAGCTGCATCCTGTGAGTCATCAAAAGATCTACACAGGAGAAAAAGCCTACAAATGTTTGAAGTGTCAGAAAGGTTTTGTTTATCATTCATACCTTAGGAGGCATCAGACTATCCATGCAGGAGGAAAACCATTTAAATGCTTAGAGTGTGGGAAATGTTTTGCTCAAAAGGCGAATCTCATGATCCACCAGAAAATCCACACAGGAGAGAAACCCCACAGATGCTTGATATGTCAGCAGTGTTTTCGCCATCGTTCAAACCTTGTAAATCATCAGAGAACCCACACAGGGGAGAAGCCATATAAGTGTTTGGAGTGTGGAAGTTGTTTTTCTGTCAAGACGAGTCTCATTGTCCACCAGAGAGTCCACACAGGGGAGAAACCATACAAATGCTTGGAATGTGGAAAACGCTTTGCTCAGAAATCAAATCTGACAAGCCACCAGAAAATCCACACAACAGAGAAATTCTGTACTTGCTTGGTGTGTGGGAAATGTTTTGCTGATAACACATCTTTTGCAGAGCATCAAAGAGTCCATACAAGAGAGAGAACCCATAAATGCTTGGAGTGTGGAATGTGTTTTGCTCATAAGTTAAATCTTAAGACCCACCAGAGACTTCACGCAGGAAAGATATCTTATAGATGCTTGCACTGTCAGCAGTATTTTGCTTATAGGTCACAATTGATGATACACCAGAGAATCCACACAAAGGAACGGCCATATAAATGCCTGGAATGTGGGAAAGGTTTTTCTGTAAAATCAAGTCTCACAAGCCACCAGAGGACCCACACAGGAGAGAAACCCCATAGTTGTTTGGAATGTGGGAAGTGTTTTTCTAAAAAATCAGGTCTCATGAGACATCAGAGAACCCACACAGGGGAGAGACCTCATAGATGCTTGCAGTGTGGGAAATGTTTTACACGCAAACTGTATCTTGTCACCCACCAAAAAGTCCACACAGGAGAGAAACCCTACAAATGTTTAAAATGTCAGCAGTGTTTTGCTCTTCGTTCCAACCTTACAAGGCATCAAAGAACCCATACTGGGGAGAAACCACATAAATGCTTGGAATGTGGGAAATGTTTTTCTTCTAAATCAAATCTTGAGGACCATCAGAGAGTCCACACAGGGGAGAAACCTTACAAATGCTTGGTGTGTGGGAAGTGTTTTGCACATACGTCATCCTTTGCAAAGCATCAGAGAATTCACACAGGCGAGAAACCCCATAAATGCTTGAAATGTGGGAAGTGTTTTGCTTATACCTCATCCTTTATAAGACACCAGACAATCCATGTGGATGGGAAATCCTTTAAAGTCTTCAAACCTTTCCCCATACGGTAGGAAATGACACATACTGTAACAGCAAAAAGAGTATACAGGTAAGTTGATTCTTTTTTAAATACAGTTAGTAAATTTTTTTGTCACTATTAAAAAAATACTTAGACCTAACACAGTTTGTAGTGCCAACTAAAGTAGAATAATTGAACCAACTGCTGGTTGATAAATCAACACTATTCTAAATTACATTGATTCAATGAGTCTAGCATTTGGATTTAGGCCCATGTCACTAATGAATCCACCTAGATCAGAAAGATGTCCAGAAAGGTGAAAATGTGAGTTGAGACAGGGGGTGGTTGGACTACAAACACCAGACTGGGGAGTCACTAAAAGATTTGGCAGGAGGGATATTTAGAGAAGAACCCTCATAATTTGAGGTTTTAAACTGCATAAAACCAGTTCTATATGAGGCAAAATACTCTCCTTGTCATCCTAAGATGTCTCTGCTATTGCACCAGTGACGGATTCATGGCTCCACCACCCTGTGAGAGAGAAGGTGAGGGTTGTGTAGGTGAGGCAAGAGACCTTATTTATCCCAGAATGGGATCTAAAGCATCTTACAAAGTGAATCCGTTAAACTCATCATAAAATGTTTAAATGGCTGCTGGGTAAGTGAGAAAGGGAGGTGACACCTTTTCTCACCCACCTAGCAGCTGTGTTAGTCCCACTGGATGTGCCACCCCACTGGATGTACAGTTGCTTCTGGGGTGTCACCCAATGCAGTCCACACCCTCTGCACCCCCCTAATGATACTCCTGTATACCATGTGCCTTGTGTACCAAAGGGAGAGGAGTAGGGAGCTTTAGTCTTCTGTGATTGGCTAGCTTGTGACATAAATGGAGGTGTTTATAGCATCATTGGATTGCACCTCTGGAGGCCAGGATTCAATTCCAGCTTGAACGTGAAACCCATTGGTTGACCCACTGGGTCGCCACTCTATTCTGCTTTGGTCAGGCCCCACCTGGAAGATTGCGTCCAGTTCTGGGCACAATTAAAAAAAGATGTTGAGAAACTGGAGCATGTCCAAAGAAGGGCAACTAAAATGGTGAAGGGTTTGGAAACCATGCCCTATGAGGAATACCTTAGGGAGCTGGGTATATTTTGCCTGGAGAAGAGAAGGTTAAGAGGTGATATGTTTAAATATTTGAAGGGATGTCATATTGAGGAGGGAGCAAGCTTGTTTTCTGCTGCTCCAGCTCATAGGACCTGGAACAATGAATGCAAGCTCCAGGAAAAGAGATTCCACCTCAACGTTAGGAGGAACTTCCTGAGAGTAAGGGCTTTTCAACAGTGGAGCTCACTCCCTCAGAGAGTGGTGGAATCTCCCTCCTTGGAGGTCTTTAAACAGAGGTTGGATGGCCATCTGTCGGGGATTGATTGAGAGTTCCTGCATGGCAGGGGGTTGGACTGGATGGCCCTTGCGGTCTTTTCCAACTCTGTGATTCTATTATTCTAACTAGACATTCATGCCAAGGGGAAACCTTTACCTTTTGCAAGTTATGATCCAACTTGCAAATGTGGATTTGCAGGTCTTCATGCTAACTAACCTGATGGCTGACTGTACTGAAACATTAACTGTTCTAAATCACCTCACTGAATTCAGTTTCACTTTATTCTGTATTTGTTAAAGATTCCTGTGTAAAATAGTAAGCCCTGTTTAATGCATGCACAGGCTATGTATAAAATATTTAAATAAAACCAAACATGTAGCATGCTCCATTTGCTATGCAATGTGGTAAAACTGAGCACTATAAAATAATAATAATAAAAAATTAAGGTGTTCCATTGTCATGCTTCTTCTATCTCCCCGTTTGTCAATAAATCCTGTTGGTCAGGGTTGTGGAGTCGGTACACCAGATGTTTGACTCCAACTCTGTTTTTCTATTGTCTTCGTAAATGACAAATGTATATTATTTAGTAGAGGTTGAGTATCCCTTACCAAAATTTGAATATCTGAAATACTCCAAAATTGTCCACATGGTGGGTTGAAATACACCTTCAGGCTGTGTGTATAAGGTGTATACTAAATATAAATGAATTTCATGTTTAGATTTGGTTCCCATTTCCAGTATATCATCTATTTGCAAACATTCCAAATCCCAAAAAATCCAGAATTGTGCATTTCAGATAAGGGAGACTCAATCTGTAATAACAATTTTATTTTAATAAAAGGGTAGCATAAGACATCACTACCACCCAAATCACCAGACTACTCATAGAATGTAAAATGTATTTGTTTAACTTTTTTGAACAAAGAAACATTCCTAACTTCTTGTGAAAGTTAAATATGCAAAAAAAAAATCTTTTTCTGAAAAGGTAAAATACAGGTATAAAGTGATATATTTGCCATATACTGTTACAACAATATAAGTTTTTATTTTGAAGCCAGAGTCGGTACATTTTGCAGTTCTGCTTGCATTCAACTTCACAGCCCTGATTCAATTGGACACAAATTGCAGTATACCTGCACCTCCTAACAGACGTAGTTTTTAAAGTGAATATGACTGGTGTGTATTGGGTTCTGTTGATGCTTTGGGGACTGGGGTGGTAGTCCTCTTAAGGTTTGTGGCATGGGTATTGCTTTACAGTCTTTGTAGGAAATAGCATTAGACCTTGACTTTGGACATGCAATTTTTTTTGTTTTTGTTTTGATACTCTGCTCTCATTGATACCCAGTGACCATGCTGTCTGGGGGATTTTTGGTGACAGAAACCCCAACAAAGTAACATTTCCAAGTTCTGAAAAGAACAAGCTCACATTTGGCCTCTTGAGATGTTGCTTCAGGATGGTCAGGGACTTCCAACAGAGAAGAAAAGCAAACAGGGCCTGATCCGCTCACAATGATCATAGAATCATGGCGAGATGGCAAAAAGAGAGAAAGCAGCTTGCTGGCTTCCCAAAGAAGGTTGTAGAATTCACACACCCCATAAATTACTTGCTAAGTTTGCCACTGTCTTGAGGGAGCTGATAATGCATCTCTCCCCACCTTATTCTAGTGTCAATTCTCAGGAGCCCTGGTACTGTCCACATTGGAGAACACCAAGGTTTTCAAAAGTACATAAGTTAACAATCTGCACTAACAGACTTACCAGAATTAAGTTATAAAATGCTGTTGGTGATTTTACTCATCCTGCCTTGAGTTTGGGAGACAAGGAAACAGCTGGATTGAGTTTTGAAAACCTCATTTCTTGTCCACCACACCAACAGCTCTTCCCTTGGTTTCTTTTTCTCATCCCCCTATAATCTCATCACCTTAACCTCTGCCTTTTACAAAGTCACCGATTCCTTTGAGGATCCCTGAAAAGGTCCCATGAAGAAGAGCTTCAAAATTCAGTTTCACGGGATCAATGAGAAACATATATTTGGTGGCAATGCAGGAGGACTGCCTGCATGAAAATAACCACACTCATTTAAAAAATTTTTAACCTTTGAAATGATCTAAACAACTATATTCTAATCATGAAAATAAATCTTCCTGTAGCTATTTGTATTTTAAGAACCTGTTGTGATATCTTGAATTCAACAGTATCTGCTGTGCCATCAGTTAATAACTTGATCTGGAATTAAGTTAATGATGAAAGCAGCCAGTCAATACAGCTGAAAAAAATACTTTTTGTTAGAAAAATTGAGGACTTAATTGATTTTAATTAGTTCCTATCACGTGCCACAATAATTCATTATTTGTCCCTGTTTGATAATGCAACACAGACTTTCAAAGCTTCTGATGTTAGGTGAAGAAACAAAACGCCTGCAATGAGAAACTACATTGTCCAACAAAGTCTCCAAGGATTCATCTCTTGAGGAGAAATGATTTTGCCCATTATAGTACAAACACCCCTGATACACTGATAGGATGGGGCTTCTCGAGTTATTTTGTGTCTGCACATGATAATTTTTATATATTTAACTTAGAAGTATATTCTGTAATATCAGGCAAAGTTCTGCTTGAAATATGAAGTAAAATGCAAGGAACCAGACCCGATGAAGTAGCCAGTGGAGCTTCAAAAGTTTTCAAAAAGTATGTTGTGCATTTCTCGGTTGCCCAATAAAGCTATCGCTGTTTGGTGGATTTTTGTTTGAATTTACTAAATGGCCAACACAGCTACCTCGGCACATTTTCTGGATTGTGAGATGCCACATTGTAGCTGCAGCAGGGGAACCCTGAAGAGTGAACCAAGGTAAAACAATTTTTTTTCTTCTCAAATTTGGACCAGATTGGCATATTTTACCTCTACACCTACCAAAATGTTCCTGATACAAAAACATGGTGACTTCTTGAGGAATCCATTGTCCTCTGCCTACAAAGAGGCCTGTGGCCTCACAGGAATGGAGACATTGGATTGCAAAATGAGTCCTTGTTGAGATGCAAATCGACTTTAAATTTCCTGGTTGGGTGGGATGATGCCTAGGAATCGTCCTAAAAACCACTTTCCCAAGCCTTGATTTCATCCTATCATTTAGGAAAGTGTCATGGAGAGGAATGCATATCCAGGGGGGAGGCGTGTTGGCCATGTTGTTGTTCATGTTGTTGGCCATGTAGCAAAATACAATGACATTCAAAATCCCCAAAAGAGGGATACCTTTATTGGCCAACCAAAATCCACAAAATCCTTGCTCCAAGCTTTGGAAGTTCCACTGGTTTCAAAATCACACAGGAGGAGGAAAATGACAATGTTAGTCACAAGGCTGCATTTTGAAGATGTTTCTGTTCTCAGTTCAGGTTTTGTTTTTGGTTTTTTGGAAGGGCATTCATATAGGCTGACCCCTCTTCCTTTTGGCAATGTGGGTACTAAAGGATTCTTAGCAAGACAAAAGCAAATGCTTCTCTTGAGATCCAAGTTGATCCAAATGGTATGCAAAGCCCTGAACATGCTCTTCCTTTTGACCATTATAAGTGTAATGAGTATAATTTTTACAGTACAGAGTTTCATATAGTGGTAGTGCTTAGAGTATTTATTAAGAGAGCCAGAGTGGTAGAGTACTTTGAGTGTTGGACTATGACTCTGGAGACCAGGAAACACATCTAGGGGTAGCCGTGTTGGCCATATAGCAAATCCAATAACATCCAAACAATGCTACCTTCATTGGGCCAACCAAAATGCACAATTACATGTTGCAAGCCTTCAAAGTCACACTGGCTTCTTCCTCAGACAAACAGGAGAAAGAAATTGAAGATATTAGTCACTGGCCTGCATTATGTTTCTGGTCTTAGTTCAGATAGTAGAGAGGACTACCTGGATTCTGGAACCTGGAATCTGCTGGGTTCCAAGGAAACATTTTTGAGTTGCAAATGGACATTAAATTTCCTTGACTTTGAAAATCTCTCAATGACCACATGGCCAAAAAAGGGGGGAGGCGCCACCCTGCAGATAGCCCTCCCCTACCAGTGGCCAACACGGCTACCCCTAGATGTCTTTTTGGATTTCAAGATACTGAATTTTAGCCGTGACAGGGGAATCCAGTGGAAAGAGCCGGTGTAATGGAACCTTGCCATCTGAGGCTTCTGCCTCCAACAAAGGTAAAGCAATTTTTCTAATATTGTGACTGTTTGGCACGCTTTGCCCCTACATCACCTAAAGTTTTCCTGATGCAAAACATGAAGGCTTCTTAAGAAACTCAGTGTTTTCCACCTACATAGGAGCCTGTGGCTTGACAAAGGAAGGAGACCTGCTGGATTCCAAGGAAACATCTTCTTTGAGTTGCGAATGGACATTAAATTTCCTTGACTTTGAAAATCTGCCAGTGACTGCATGCCCAAAGGGGGAGGTGCCAGCCTGCAGATAGTCATCCCTACCATCTGGAGACCAGGGTTTGATCCCAGCTTGGCCATGAAACCCAGTGGTTGACCTTGGGCAAGTCACACTCTCTCAGCCTCAGGGGAAGGCCATTGCAAACTACCTTTGAGCAAATCCTGTCAATAAAACCCTATGACAGGGCTGCCTTAAGGTCTCCATATGTTGCAAACGCCTTGAAGGCACAAAACAACAACATTTATAATGAACATTAATTATTTGCGAGTCGAGGAAGCAAATGGCTGCTTATTGGCTTTTTCTTTGCCCTTTGGAATGGGGGGACTGCATAGGAAGAATCATAGACTTGGAAGAGACTTCCAAGGGCCATCCAGTCCAACCCCCTTCTGCCATGCAGGAACACAGCATCAAAGCACCCCCCGCAGTTGACCATCCAAAGAGATTTGCAAAGAAGGAGACTCCAACACACTCTGAGGGAGTGTGTTCGACTGTTGACTCTCTTTAGGTGGAACACATAACAGGAGAGAGAAAGAAAGAGAGGAACATGGATGGAAATGGGAAAGGAACCCATTTGTAGTTTTGTGGGATATGTAGCCTTCTCTGTTGGAGAGCGCTGGTGCCACAACAAACTACAAATCCCAGGATCACACGGCACTGAGTCATGGCAGTTAAAGCTGTGTCAGACTGCATTCATTCTGCAGTGCAAATGCAGCCATGCTCTTGTCTGTTGTTACATGTACCCAATTTCTTCAATTCTTGTAATGATATTTTATTTATTAATGTCTTGAGTTCTTCTGTCCATCGCTTCTTGTTCTTGCATGACAGATCAGGATGATCTCATTTGTATTATTTCTGATCCACAATACAGTCAGTGGCAACCTAGGCTGACAGAAGCCCAAGATATATTTAATGTGTGCGCTCTGTACTTTTATAAAGCCCAGCTAGGGAGGGTGTTGTTGCTGTTGCAAGGAATAAAGTAAAAGGAGAGCAAGAGAGAACACACACTGTAACCCATAATTCCTTGAAGCCAGTTGCTCCAGGTAATCTTCCTATCTGGCTCCAATATGGGATGTAAACTAGGTATGTAGTTTGAATCCACTGTTCCAAGTCCCAGTCTTTGGAGTAGCAGAAAACAAACTTCTCTTCTCAAGGCCAAACATACCCAGCTCCCAGACCTGTTTCTCTTAGGGCAAAATAATAATAATAATAATAATAATAATAATAATAATATGCTTCTATTGGCCTCACTGGAATGAGTCCATTTACTTCAGGTATGAGTAAATGCCAAAAGGCATTTCCTCCAGATGTTTGGGATGCTCAGTGGTGACCAGAAGTGACATTTCAGTCAGCTGGAAATCACATCTGGTCACTTCCAGATAAGCGTTTCCTGCTGTTTTGGGGATGGGATTGAGAAAAGCTAGTACTCTGTTTTTCAGACCAAACACAATATTTTCAACCCATTTTTTCTAATATAATGTTGGGGTTCTGGGTGGTGGTTGAAAGATAGGGACCAAGGACTGCATCAAAACTGCCCCCAGTTGCATGGACTTTGCAGGCCTCACAATTTGTGTTCCTGTTTTAGCCTAGGGTATGTGTGTGCCATTGTAAGCAAGAATGGGGTAATATAATAATTCTTACCCATCTCTTCCATGGATCGAGGTGGAGAACAACAGCAAATCAACAATACACAACATCAGTAAGCCTGCCTTTGCACTTTCTTCTTTGATCTTCCTTAGTAGTAGTTCCAGATCTGTGAGGTTCTCTGCTGGTATTATGGGATTACCACAAATGGAATAATTCTGATTTTTGGAGTGTATAATTTTCCACATGACCCCAGATGCACCCTGCAATGCAGTCCACCATAATCCCCAAGGCAAGGGAACATGTACACACTACCCAGGTGAGGTCAGCCTAATGGGGCCTTTTGGGAACAATACGCCTAGGACAGGCCCAGCAGGTAGTTTGGGAACTGCTAAATGGGACATTAACACCTTCATTATCAGGAGGAGGATGAGCCTGATGGGCTTAATCAAGGACCCATTCCCACCTTGAATACTGCCAGACCACCCATAGATGTGGAATCACTTTTGCCCAGAGGCTAGATTTGGCTTCTATAAGGTCCCTGAAGTCCTTGCTTAGTGTGCTAGTTTGGAGTTCATAGAGACACTTTGTCACTATGCTCTCTGAATTAGTTCTGACCTGGTCCTGCACTCAGTGACGGAGTCCCATGCCAACTCAACCAATTGGATCCTGAAGCAAGTCTTGGCTTGTGTAAGTACAGTATCTCCATCTGTTCAAACCTCCTCTCTTATTTACTGAGCCTTGTATGAATGTGTGTGTGTGTTAGTGATTTGCTGTGTGATTTTCCCCCAATAAAAGAAAAATTTGATTATAAGAATTCTGCCTCTGCACAATTCCTCTGGTCCAACTCCTCTTGGTTATTGCTGCCTAGCCCACTCTGAGCTGAAGTAAAATCCCCCTATATAGATTTTTGGCTACAATGGTGTCATGAGCATATCTCAGATTGTTGATGTTTCTTCCCCCTATTTTCACACCTCCCTCTTCCATGTCCAAGCCTGCTTTTCTTACAATATATTCTGCATATAAGTTGAATAGATAGGGTGATAGGATGCAGCTTTGTCTGACTCCTTTGCCAGTTGGGAACCATTCTGTTTCTCCATGTTCTGTTCTGACAGTGGCCTCTTTCCTGAGCATAGATTCCTCATCAGGACTATCAGATGTGTTGGCACTCCCATGTCTTTAAGGGGGTTCCATAGCCTTTCATGATCTGTGCAGTCAAAGGCTTTGCTATAGTCTATAAAGCACATGCTGATTTTCTTTTGGAACTCCCTGCTACACTCCATTAGCCATCGTACATTTGCAATGTGATCCCTTGTGCCTCTTCGTTTCTTGAATCCTCCTTGGACTTCTCTCTCCATGTATGGTTGGAGCCTATGTTGCAGAATTTTGAGCATGATTTTGCTCGCATGGGAGATTAGTGCTTTGATTCTATTGTTGCTGCAGTCTCTTGTGTCTCCTTTTTCGTGGATGAGGATGTATGTTGATCTTTTCCAATTTGTTGGCCATCGTTTTGTTTTCCATATCTGTTGACATATGTTGGTTAGCACCAGAATTGACTCTGTCAATGTGGATTGCAACAGTTCTGTTGGAATAGACTTGTTTTTTGCATTTCTTTTATTGCAGCTTCCACCTGTTTTTAGAATCTGGGTTTCATCTTCATATGGCTCTTCATTCCATGTGTAACAAACAAAAAGGTCTAGGAAAAAAGTGTTCACATTGTCCAAAATTTAATGTCCTTCTCTGTATGTTTATCTTGTAGAAAATGCTGGACCATAGGTGCAGTGGTTCTGTGATTTCTAATGATAATAATAATAATAGGTATCCCACCTCTTCAAGCAGATCGAGGCGGCTAACAATAATAAAACACCCTTAAAACACAATAAATCAGTTATCATCATTATATCCCAACCCTCCCAAACCCACCCATCCACAATAAAATACAATTAAATATTAAATAATTGTTACAACAAGGTAGAGGCAGCTCTGGACAGTAGTGGATTCACAGATCCTCATTTTTACTTTCCTAGTGGTCATTCCAACATATAGAAGTTTACAGAATAGAAATCATTCCTCTACCAGACACACACATACAATACGAGAAGAAGACAGGATACAATCTCCACCAGGTTCCCGTGCAAAATAATTTTAAAGACCAGGAGGTAGTTAATCTATCTGCAAGAGGATTTACCCCCACCAACTCCAGGTATTAAAAAGGTTTATCATTTGTCCCTAATCCTCAAAGAAATAGCTTCCAAATAATGATTGAGGTGCAAGAATTATTTAGAAAAATCAAGATTGTAGATTTTTTCAAAACTAATCAGCCTTATAAGGAAAGAGAAGAAGGCAACTTTAGGTCCAAATCCTTTTTTAATCTAGTAACTACACATTATAATATTATTTGAAGATATGATTCTCAAAGGATTAAAATTAGCCCAGGATCTATCCCTTCCAGTGTGGCATAATTTAACACGACAAGAGAATTTGGCTTTAAAGGAATTATGCCAACTTCAAGATGTGGTTTTTAAACCAGTAGATCAGGGAGGAGCCATAGTAGTATGGGAATACAAAGGATTATTTAGCTGAAGTTCATAGACAATTAGGCAACTTCATACACTATGATCTATGCAGTCAGGATCCAACTAAAGAAATTAAGAAATCTGTCTCCGGGATAGTATATGAAGCATTTCTGGATGGATACATTAACAAAAGCATACGTGATGTTTAAAATTACAATCAGAAGAGAGAATAACTGTATTCTGTTTGTCACCTAAAATTCATATGAATAAACCCAGTTCCCGGCAGACCAATCATATCTAGATGTAGCTCTATATTAGAACCCCTCCCTGAATATGTGGATTTCTACGTAAAGCCTTTTGTCCCACAAATATCAGCATATATTAAAGATGGGACACTTTCTACATATTCTGGAACAGATAAAATTACCCAATAGTGAGTGTCTTTTAGTGACCCTTGATGTGGCATCTCTTTAAACCAATATAGTCCATGATGACTCAATGGAAGTGACAGAGTCTACACTCAATAAGAGAAATGACTATTTATATCCACCAACACATTTCTTGTGTACATTGGCTGAGATTACCTTGAAACAAAATTAATTTTCTTTTCAGGATCATTACTTCTGGCAGGTGTCTGGTATTGCAATGGGGTGCCCCGAATTAGCAAACTTATATATGGATGGCTTTGAACATCAATATATATTGAACCAAGATAACATTTTCAAAGCCAACATATTTGAATACAAAAGATTTCTGGATGATATTTTTAACATATGGAGTGGTACAGATACTGATTTATTTGAATTCCATACATATCTAAACAATGTACACATCACTATAAAATTTGAACTAAACATTGATTACTTGTGACGTTTAACAGACATACAAGATCCATTCAGGCAACTGTCCTTAAATATTGGGATTTACTTCAGGGCATTGTTGGTTGTTAAGAAAAACCTTTATTTGTATAAAGGATATCCTGGTCCATAGTAAATGTAACATGCAGAAGGCTCAGTCATGTATTATGTTAAAGAAACCGAAGGGAACTATCCATGTTATAATTGTAGCGTTTGCAGAAATTATGTTAAGACCACGGAATTTCTTATAAAATCTATTTTATGAATAACATGTATATTTGTGATACAAAGGGTGTCATAAGCAATCCAATGTCTATGTAAATTTCTATATGTTGGAATGACCATTAGGAAAGTAAAAATGAGGATCCATGAACACAAAAGCTGTATATTAAATCACAGAACCACTGCACCTATGGGCCAGCATTTTCTACAACATAAACATACAAAGAGGGACATTTTGGACAGTTGAGAAATTGACTGGAACTGGAGAGAACCTGAAAAGAAGAGAGCTTTTCTGGATTTTCACTTTACAAGCCCCCCCCCCCTTTCCCTCTCCCTCAGCTATATATTATCTTTTTGGTAGCATTGTGGCTTAAGCATGTGCAATGCTTTGCACACCCTGCAAAGCAACTTTAATTACTCTGTAACACGTGGTGTAGATTGTAAATCAGGAGGGAAGACAAAGTCCTCCATTTGGAAACATCTACAATAGCCTTGCAATTTGTTTGAGCATCCAGGATACACTAAGTAGGGGGAAGTAACATTTTCAAATAATTTAGAATATTTCTCCAAGTTTTAAACATATATATTTATATATGTTTTCTATATGTTTTTTACAGGAATTATTGTAAGCCTGATCTATCACTTATACTGGATGACTCTTTGGCAATAGGATAATTATTTTGCTGCTACTACAGGTACATTTGTCTGATTATTATTTTACAATATGGTGTGTCTATATGTGAATTATATACTAACTCTACTATATTCCCATTTTTTAGCTTTGCTTACCACTGAGGAAGACTCTTGTCAAAACCCATTTGGATATTTTGATACTTTTTACTTTTAATGCATTTAGGAAGTTTAGATACTCCTTGTCTTTTATGCATTTTAGCACAGTGTATTGCCCTGTTTATACACTGTTTATTTTGATGTAAGGGAATTCTTTGTCATTGCATCATCAGAATATTTTAGACATTAAAATTATTTTTATGTTTTACTCTGTGAACATTTTTTCCCCTAGACCTTTCTGTTTATTCATACTGTTTTGTTTCTGGTTTCGGCTAACACTTTGTTGTCTTGATCTCTTCATTCCATGTGTCCTTCATGTTGTCATCTCTTTTTTATAACTCTTCTGTGTACTGCATCCAACATATTTTTATTCCTTCCTGGTCTTGAATTATGTTATTTTTATTAGTGTCTCGGTCCTTGGTTTGAACTTTACTTTGATTTCTTGAATCTTGTGGAATAGGTTTCTCTTTTGTTGTTGTCTTCAATTTCTCTGTGTTGTTCATTGTAGTAATTTTGCTTATCTTTGTGCACTAGCCGTTGCACTGTTGTGTTCATGGTTCTTAATATATTCCTATCTCCTTTTTGTTTTGTTTCTCTTCTTTATTGCTTGTAGTGTTTTATACATGGTTTCTTCACTTTCCTTTTGTCTGTTGGAAGTGTCTTTGTGCATTCCTCTTTTATTATGTCCCTGGCCTCAGACCAAACCTATGAATAGTTCACAAAAATCTATCAGATGCTCACCTGCTTCATTTCTTTTGCTTAGTCCAAATATGCCTACTGTTCTTTATTCTTTTTGATTCCAACTTTTGTGTTCCGGTCTCCAATGATCAACTTGATATCCTGTATTGGTGTGTTGTCAATTCTTCTTATACTCCTTTATAGAATCTATACATTTCTTCTTGTTCTGCCTCAGTGGTTTCAATGCTTTAATGGCTAGAATTCAAAATGTCACCTGTTCTGTAAATGTCCTTCTCCTGTCATTCAAAGTAGCCATTGTTTCTGTTTGCTCTTTATCCCAGTGGATCTTGATGAGAAAAAGCACGCTAGCACCCTATGTGTGGGACCTATTATTCAGAAGTCAAAGGCCTGATAAATGTGTGCCAAATAAAGTGGTTTTTGGATGCTTTGGGAGTGTGGCGTTTACATGACACATGCCCCCAAAGTGGCCAGAAACTGCACCGCAGCCGTACTAAACTGGGAAATGCCAGACTAAAAATTACCCAGGATAATCAGACATAGCCCTGAAACTGCGCACCTTTGATCCCACATATAAACAGTCAGATGCCAGAGTGGTCCCAGGGGACTGATGTATCCTAACCTTAACCCTAATCCTGCATGTAAACACACCGACACAGGAGCCCTTCTAAAAGGGACAGCCCTTCATAGGAGCATGTGTCGTGTGTGTCACAGGACACTGAAACTTTTTGTACTGGATGTTCCAGTGATGAGGAATTATAAATTATCACTTTCATTTCCAAGCTGGATGTCCATGCACATTGTGGCGCCATCGCTCACAACACCGCATGTGAGCACCGTTGTCCTGTGCGCTATCAACCCTTGTCACCCAGAGGGGGCATAATGGCAGAGATATCAATGAGCCAGCAGAAAATATGGAGAGGGGTGAACTGGTCCTATGTGGAGATAGCTGACCTCATAGCCATATGGAGACAACCCAGTGTGCTGGAACAACTGGAGCAATCCCACCGGAATATTGAGACATACAATGAGGTGGCAGAAGCCATGAGGGCCAAAGGCCATCAACGCACGGGTGAGGAGTGTCGCAGAAAGTGCAAAGGTCTCAAAGAAAAATACCACAAAGTGAGAAAGCACAATCTGCGCAGCGGCCAGAATGCTTCCACCATGCCCTTTTATAAGGAGCTCCACGCGTTCCTTTGTCGGGATTGCAGCATACGACCCAGCAGAGTGGGCACCAGTGCCGAAATCGTTCAGTTCCCAGGCAGCAAGCCAGCCAAAGCCAAAGTTGGGGAGGCCTCCCCGCAGGAAGACTGCTCCCAGGAGCTTTTCAAGGCCACTCCAGGTAACACGGCTCAGGGCCTGGGGAAGGGATGGTATGGGGTCACAGTGGAAGGACATGGCACCGGGTGGGCATGGGACAGCCATGAACCTGATCCCTCATTGCACAGGTGACCAGGAACACCTCCTAGACTTGGATGGAACCTCTGTCAATCAGAGAGCTTTGGACACCTCCTCCATGGACATTATTACACGTGGCAAAATTGGAAGTTTAAAGTGGGGCCAATGCAGGGTCATTCAGGGTTTAGGGACAAATTTGCAGCTGCTTTTCACATGACGACGCACCCAATCTGGGATGAATCTAGGGTGAATGTGAGGTCAATCAGGAAGTAAGTAAATTGGCAAAACTACCGGATTTACAAGTCCATTTTGCTTGCAAATTTACTCCTTTCATGTAATGCCAGCCATGTGGAAAGCAAGCCTCTAATGACTTCATTTTCCAGGATGCCTTTTTTTTTTTTTTTTTTGCCAAAGAGGGAGAATTTTAAAGGGACACACGCTTCCCTTGCTTTCCTCCTCTTTTCTGTTTTCCTCTTCTTTGCAGTCTGTAATTAAGGAAAGAGCTCGTGGGAGAAGGCAGAGAGAAAGAGTTTTGGAAATCCTCCTGGACAGGAGGGAGAAATGGAGGACATGCCTTGAAAAAGGAGGACATGGAATCAGGCAGGCTTATGGCCCCAGCCTCCTCCTTTCCTTCACTCTCTTATATGTGCATGTGTGTGTCTTTGTGTGTGGTTTTAGGAGTTTGCAAAGGGCAGCCTCACTCTGAAACACCTTTTGGGGCTTCTGTGGCAAAGAGGATTCCCCTCCCCGGACCGTGTGTGTGTGCACTTGTGGAAATGACAGTTTTGAGCATGCTCAGAGGAGGTATTTCTAAGCAGGCAATGAGGATTTGTCTGTCTCCTTTTCATAGCCAAATTCGCATTGGGCCCACTTTAATGTGCTTTTAACCTGTTGTTGCGCTCTGTGTGTGATAACCAATAGCAAATGGGATTGCTTTTCTGGGACGCCACCACTTTAACCATTTTTGGGATGGAAGCACATAGGACGTACACGTGATAAGGGCCCATGAGATCATCCCATTGTGAGGAGGGGACCTCCATGTCCTCCATGGCCAGTAATCACTGTGACGGTTTGCCTGTCCTACAGGCTGCTACAACAGCTAGTGATGACAGCCAGGGCAAAGAGGGGGCAGGTGATGGCAGTTTTGAGCTGCTGTGACATGCAGTTGTGATTACACATGGTACACACCCTCCCCTCAAAATACAACTGCATTACACTGCATTGCATGTGCACATGGAAGCTTGTAGTTGTAGTTGGCATATAGCGGGGGTTTGATGTGTTATGCACTTCTGGGCAGGTTCTGCTATTAACCGCATGCCACCATTGTTTCCTGCTATGCTCAGGGGCCTCCAGGGGTAGTGTTCATGGGGGTTCATTGTTGCATGAATACCACTTGCATGGATCCAGACCCCCTAAACAATCCTCCCTTGCTGTTACCTTTCTCACTGGATCCTGGAGAATGTGTTAAGTAGTTCACCAGTGCCCTGTGCTATGTCCCACAGACCAAGAAGCACCCAACTGCACAGCCAGAATGACCTCAGTGGCCTGCCTGGCCGAGATCCAAGGGAAAAGAGTGCGGCAGTCAGCGGAGGTGACACTCAATAGTGCCATGGATCGCCTCATGGAACAGAACTCAGAACATATGAGGGGCCTCCTGGCACATCTGGAGAGGGAGGTAGAGTTCCAGAAGGTGGTGGACGAGAGATCCCTTCAGCAGCAGGAACGCCTCAGTGCCACCCTGGAGGCCCAGACTGCTCTGCTGGCCACCCTCGTGGAAGCCATGAAGTCGGCCCAGGGTGGCATGGGAGTTGTAGGGCAGGGGACAGGGAGAAGGGGCATCCCTGCAGTACAGGAGCAGGGAGCCACTGTGGAGGTAGACACCCAGGATCCTCCACCCAAGGAATCTGTCAGACTCCGAAGCAGACTGGTAATGGCAGAACCCCCTTCCCAACCCCAAGTGAGAAGGCGAAGTTCCCGGCGAAGGAGGGCAGCTAGAGGAGGCAGGCGACCCAGCACCCATCCTCAATGACATGGCTGTCACCACCCAGAGCCACCACCAATGTCACTGCAAGCATCTTCCCCTGCCACACACTAGCCTATCCCTATATATCCCCAAAATGCCCACCTCCCTGACCTCTTACACTACTATGACTTGCTATCCTGCCATCCCATGTGCATGTATGAAAACTGCGTCATTTTAATAAAAATAAACAAGTTTTATGCACAAGTATTTACAGATAAGTATTTACGTACATGTATTTGGCCATGTTTTGGGCAAAGGGGTGGGGGTTGGTGGTTTGGGGGAATGTACAAGGGGGAGGTGCAGGTGGGGGTGCAGGACTGACGGGGATCAAGGTGTTATAGGAGGGCCTGGACAGTGTCCTGCAATTGGAACATCTAGCCCTCCATGGCCACCATTCTCTGTTCCATTGTGTGATATGAAAGGGAAAAAACAAGGGAAACGGGAGTTTAGGAGACAGATGTGGACCGAAACACGCTGTGGCATAGGCAGGGTCCCCTTGTCCCCCTGTTCAGTCCCTCCACTGAATGCACAGAGGTGCCCCCCCCCCCATCCTATTTGTGTGCCAGACTCACCATGTTCCCAGTCCTGCTCCATAGCTTCCAGGAGATGGACAAAAATGGAAACAAGGACGTTGATTTCCCAGCCACCAGTGTGAGAGAAATGTTTTGCTCATTCATTGACATTTGGAAAACACCAAAGAGTCCACACAGGAGAAAAACCTTATAAATGTTTGGAGCGCGGGAAGGGGTTTGCTGATCCATTCCCCTTTTGAAAGCATCAGGCAATCCACACAGGAGAGAAACCCCACAAGTGCTTGGAATGTCAAAAGTGTTTTCGTCATCATTCAGATCTTGGGAGGCATCAGAGAACACACTTAAGAGAGAAACCATATAAATGCTCAGATTGTGGGAAGTGTTTTTAGTCAGAAGTCTTGCCTTTCCAAACATCAGAGGGCCCACAAGAATCAATAACCTTCCATTGCTCTAACAAGAAATCATATTGCACACGAAGCTGTGAGTCTGTCTCTGCAGATTTCCAGGAAGGTAGGAGAAAACACTTGCTCTCTCCCAGTTGGAAAAAAAATACCAACTTGTTATTCAGCAATGTTATCTTTGACCACTAAAGAAAGTACCCAGAAGCTGAACTGCTTTTTATAGGAGAGTTGCTGTTAATCAAACCATCAAGTCAACTTTGACCGATTGAGCGACTTCCAAAGTTGCCCTGTTATTATCAGCCCTGATAACCGTATATACTTGACTATAAGTCCTCATACAGTGGTCCCTTGGCTTACGCGGAGGATCCGGATCCCCCTGCGTAAGCCAAATACTCTGTATGCTCAAGCCGCATTCACTTGAATGGGGCTTGTGCACGCGGTGGTGGCATGGTAGCGCAGTGGCGCAGCGGTACATGCGCGCCATGGGCATGCATCCCATTCATTAGAATGGAATGCGACGCCTCTTGTGTCCCACATGCTTCCACACAGCTCCATGCAGAGTTGAGCATATGCTCAAATCTGCGCCCACTTATAATGCAGGCACATTGTATACAAGTCGAGGGCAGATTTTGGGGCCAAAATTATGGATTTTTATATGGCCTATGGATTAGTCGAGGGTAAAACTTAAGCGCATGCAATGGAGGATGTAACGGATGAAGCAAAGGAAAACAAAGCAAAGAACTTACAAATTTCCAGCAGGCATAACTATATGTGCTCATACTAAAGGCTGGATGGATGAGAAAGTAAAAGAGGATCAGTGCTTCCAGGGCACATTAAACTCTTGCCTTTCATCATATGTATGTATGTATGTATGTGATAATTATATGATATATTATGATATATATGATTAAAATACAGTACTTACATTGACTCAGGGGTTTTTTTTGGGTCAATTTTTTTAACCAAAATGTCTAGACTTACACATGAGTATATACAGTAGTTTTGCAAATTCAGGGCTGTGGTTGTTTATCCAGCTATAATGCACATATAACTGCTCTTTTCCTACTGCCTTCCAGTTTCCTGAGTATTATTGTCTTTACAATACAGAAGTCTCAGTTTAATCATTTTGGCTTCCAAGGAGAGTTCCGGCTTGATGTTCTTTTCTGCCTTTTTGGCAGTCTGTGTTATCTGCAGAACTCTCCTTTAGCACCACATTTCAAATTAGCGGATTATTTTCCTGCCAGCTTTTGCCTCTGTGCTGCTTTCCACAACCATACAAAGAAATCTGAAATACATGCTTCAGTTAACAAAGGCTCTGACCAAGGAGCTCTTTCTAGAAAGTCCTCCTCCTCTAACTAGGCATTGATGCCAAATACAAGTCTAATGGTATTTGGTATGGGTTGGTCTGTCCAAATAAGTATAGGAAAATAGTATTTTCCCATTTTGCCCCAGCTCTAATCTCTGAGGGAGTAGCTTCCATATCAATCAAGGATTTATTCCAGGATTTAATTGAAGCTTTCAAGTAAGTATCCAAGGCGCTGAAGCCCTATCCTAATAGGTTTAGCTCCTTGGATATCTTTGAAATTCAGGTTAAATTGCAGAACAAATTTATCACTATTCCCCCAATAGGTGCCACTGCTTCTCAGCTTTCAGAACCATAGCTACTGCATTCCTATTTTCAGCACAGAATATGAGACCAGGGCTGCATCCGCACTGCAGAAATAATCCACTTCGACACCACTTTAACTGCCATGGCTCAATGCTATGGGCTTTTAAAAAAAATCATGCAATCCTGGTTTTATTTTTTTGGGGGGGTGTTGTTGTTTTAGATTGTCTTTTAACTTCTAGATGTTTTAAATTTTACCTTTGTAGGGTTCTAATTAGATTATTTTAATTGTTTATATAAAAATCTGTTTAAATTGTTTATATAAAATCTGTTTCTATATTGTGAGCCGCCTTGGGTCCCTTTTTGGGGAGAAAGGCGGCATAGAAATAAAATAAATCATGGGAACTACAAATCCCAGAATTCCATAGCATGGAGCCATGGCAGTTAAAGCAGTGTCAAACCGGATTATTTCAACAGTGCGGATGCAGCTATAGGTACTAAAGACACTGCAGAAATAATCCAGTTTGAGACCGTTTTAACTGCCATGCTTCAGTGCTAGGGAATCCGGGGAAGTGTAGTTTATTGTGGGCATCAGAGCTCTCTGACAGAGAAGGCTAAATGTTTCACAAAACTACAGGTCCCAGAATCCTAGAGCACTGAGCCAGGGCAGTTAAAGTGGTATCAAACGGGATTATTTCTGCAGTGTGTTTTGGACCTCTGACATACGGTGATCCTGAGGTGAAACTTGTCCTGGGGTTTTCTTGGCAGGATTTGTTCTGAGGTTTGCCATTGCCTCCCTTTGAGGCTGAGAGAGTGTGACTTCTTGCCCAAGATCACCCAGTGCAGATAAATGAGATTTCTGTATAATAATAATAACATTCAAGTGTATATTAAAACACAACACACACAATTAAAAAAATATATTGATCTTTCATTTCATTTATTGCAGCAAATACCTGTCATAGTAAATATATATATGTGTGTGTGTGTGTGTGTATGTATATTACAAGGCAGTCGACTGTGAAAGGGATCTAGGAGTCCAAGTAGACCACAAGTTGAACATGAGTCAACAGTGCGATGTGGCAGCTAACAAGGCCAATGCGATTTTAGGCTGCATCAATAGAAGTATAGTGTCTAGATCAAGGGAAGTAATAGTGCCACTATATTCTGCTCTGGTCAGGTCTCACCTGGAATATTGTGTCCAGTTCTGGGCGCCACAATTGAAAAAGGACATTGAGAAACTGGAGCGTGTCCAAAGGAGAGCAACTAAAATGGTGAAAAGTCTTGAAACCATGCCCTATGAGGAATGCCTTAGGGAGCTGGGGATGTTTAGCCTGGAGAAGAGAAGATTAAGAGGTGATATGATAGCCCTGTTTAAATATTTGAAGGGATGTCATATTGAGGAGGGAGAAAGCTTGTTTTCTGCTGCTCCAGAGACTAGGACCCGGAGCAATGGATGCAAGCTGCAGGAAAAGAGATTCAACCTCAACATTAGGAGCAATTTCCTGACAGTAAGGGCTGTTTGATAGTGGAACACACTCCCTCGGAGTGTAGTGGAGTCTCCTTCCTTGGAGGTCTTCAAGCAGAGGCTGAATGGCCATCTGTCGGGGATGCTTTGATTGTGATTTCCTGCATGGCAGAATGGGGTTGGACTGGATGGCCCTTGCGGTCTCTTCCAACTCTATGACTCTATGTATAATATACACATTTTAAAACCACTTCAACCACCATTAGAGGGAGTTGGTGAAAACAACCTAATATTTGACAACATTCATTATATGGATCAGTTTCCCATGAAATATTAAGGGATTTGTAGTTTTACAGGGACTTTATAGCCTTCTATGCCAAAAAAAGTGCTTGGTGCCCCAAAGAGAAGGCTGGAAGACCTTGTTTAAAAACTACAAATCCTAGGATTCCATAGCTACTGGAATCTCTCAATGAATGCTGGGAAATGTAGTCCTCCATAGTCCCATCAGTCCAAAATCTCTCTTCTTTTCCCCTCCAATCTCCAAACTGTAGAGGAATAAATGGAGTGGAAACCATAAAGGAAACCAAATAGATTCCCCCCCCCCCAAAAAAAAAATACAGCAAAGGGAGGTGGAGTACATTGAGGGATGTCTAAAGAACTACAATTCCCAGCAGCCACCGGGGTTTGGAATCTTCAACATCCAGAGGTTCCATGGGCTGAGCTAGAACGTCGAGAGAAGCGTCGTGATTGGCTGGGATGGGGAAGGGGGCGTGGCGCTGGTAAAAACGCATGCTCCCAGTCCAGACTCTGCGGACGGAAGAGCTTCTGATTCTTCTATTTGGTTTCTACACAACTGAAAGGTGGGAAGGTTTCTTTAACAACTGTTGCCTGGGACTTAGGGATCAGCCTGGCTTCAGTGCAGGTAAGTTTGCTTTAGGATTGCCGTAAGCTGGAAACAACTGGGAGGCACATGAGAGTGAAAGAGCAGCAGCAAAGGTGAAGAAAATGCCCAGTACAAAGTTGTTCTTCCCTCTTAAAGAGGAATGGTAAGGGAGGGATCATGGGATCATGGAAGAGACCACAAGGGCCATCCAGTTGAAACCCTTACCCCTGCCATGCAGGAACTCCCATTCAAAGATAAAAGTCTGATCTGTATCATTCCCAATTATTATTACATAGTTCTAATAAATGTATTATTGCATGGCAAAGCAGCTTTTAAACGTGTGTGTGTATGTACACACACACACACACACACACACATTAGTGTTTTGGGTGATGGACTAGGGCTTTAGAGACTAGGCTCTAATCTATGCTCTTCCATGCAAACCTACTGGGTGACCTTGGACCAAGTCACACTCTTAACCTCAGAGGAAGGCTATGGCCTTATCTTGCCAAGTGATAAGTTTACGTTAGGGTTGCCATACGTTGCAGGTGACATGCAGGCACCCAACAACAACAACTGTGTGTATGTCTTCAAGTCACCCATTGACTTCTGCGGCAACCTCATGGCTTTTGTAGGATTTCCTTAGGCAAGGAATCCTTAGAGGTGATTTTGTCAGTTCCTTCCTTTGAAATATAGCCTACAGCAGCTGGGATTCATTGGTGGTCTCACATCCAAGGACTAACCAGAGCTGACCCTGCTTTGCTTGCAAGATGAGATGGGATCTATTGCTTTTAGGGTATATAGGCTCCTTCTCTCTCTGCTTGATAAGTCACACGTTTAGTCCATGGGTGGTGCAGGTGGGAGCCTTCTGGTTTTAATATGCTGAGGCACCAAATCCAGTCTCTAAATTAAACACGGCTTGCCTTTTTACTTCATCAGGTAATGGTACCTAAGCAACATTTCACAACCTGGGCCCCTCCAGCTGAATTCGACACCAACCGGCATAAACATATGACTAGGGATTATGAGAGTTGGAAGAGTGAGTGCCACGATGGGTGATGGTGGTCCTAACGATTAAAAGATAGTCATACAATTCCAGTGGTCAAAACACCATCTCCATGCCACCGATTCTGATGATATTTACTGTAGTGTAGGCCAGTGTATTCTACAAGAAAGGTTTGATAATTTCATACTTTTCAGATATTTTAAAGTATGTTGCCCATAATTCTTTATCATTGTAGTAGTGATGGGTGACTTCAACTGTCCTGTTATACAATGGAAAGGAGAAGCCAGGCATAGTCAGACACGCATTATAGACTCTAGGAAGGCTGATTTCAGTAAACTTAGAGAAGTATTGAGGGTGATCCCATGGTCAGAAATACTAAAAGGGAAGGGAGTTCAGGACGGATGGGAATTTCTCAAAAGGGAGATACTGAAGGCACAATTTCAAACAGTTCCAGTGAGAAAGAAAAACGGGAGATGTCTCAAGAAACCAGGATGGATGACTAAGGAACTTTCAACTGAGCTAAGTTTTAAATGGAACATGTACAAGAAATGGAAAAATGGAGAAATCACCAAAGGGGAATTCAAACAAATAGCAAGCACATGTAGGGGTAAAGTCAGAAAAGCTAAAGAGCAGAATGAACTCAGGCTTGCTACAGAGGTTGAGAACAACAAAAAGGGCTTTTTTGGATATGTCCACAGCAAAAGGAAGAAGAAGGAAACGGTAGGGCCACTGCGTGGAGAAGATGGCAAAATGCTAACATAAGACAGAGAAAAGGCAGAATTACTCAACACCTTCTTTGCCTCAGTCTTCTCAGAAAAGGCAAAGGGTGCTCAACCTGAGGATAGAGGACAGATTAGGGGAATTTCAGTACAGAATAAGTAAAGAGATAGTAGAGGAATAGCTTGTTAATCTAAATGAATTTAAGTCTCCAGGACCAGATGAACTACATCCAAGGGTATTAAAAGAACTGTCAAATGTAATATCGGAGCCATTGGCAATAATCTTTGAAAACTCCTGGAGAACAGGAGAGGTCCCAGCAGACTGGAGGAGGGCAAATGTTGTCCCCATCTTCAAAAAGGGGAAGAAAGAGGATCCCAACAATTATCGTCCAGTTAGTCTGACATCAATATCAGGAAAGATTCTGGAGCAGATCATTAAACACGGGTTTCAGAGAAAGAAGTCATGCCAGACAAACCTTATCTCCTTCTTAGATAAAATTACCACCTTGTTACATGAAAGGAAAGCTGTGGGTCTAATATATCTTGATTTTAGTAAGGCTTTTGACAGGGTTCCCCATGACATTCTTGCAAACAATCTTGTAAAATGTGGGCTAGACAAGGCAACTGTTACATGGATTTGTAACTGGTTGACCGGCCGAACCCAAAGGGTGCTCAATAATGGCTCCTTTTCATCCTGGAGAGAAGTGACCAGTGGGGTCCCACAGGCGTCTGTCCTGGGCCCAGTGTTATTCAACATCTTTATCAATGACCTGGATGACAGAATTGGGGGCCTACTTATCAAATTTGCAGATGATACCAAATTAGGGGGAATAGCTAATACTCCAGAGGACAGAATCAAAATTCAAAATGATCTGAATAGACTTGAAAGCTGGGCCAAAGCTAACAAAATGAAATTCAACAGGGAGAAATGTAAGGTACTGCACTTAGGGTGGAAAAATGAAATGCACAGATATAGGATGGGGGACACCTGGCTGAATGAAACTACATTTGAAAGGGATCTAGGAGTCTAAGTAGACCATAAGTTGAACATGAGTCAACAGTGCGATGCGGCAGCTAAAAAGGCCAATGCAATTTTAGGCTGCATCAATAAAAGTATAGTGTCTAGATCAAGAGAAGTAATAGTGCCACTGTATTCTGCTTTGGTCAAGCCCCACCTGGAATATTGTGTCCAGTTCTGGGCACCACAATTAAAAAAGGACATAGAGAAACTGGAGTGTGTCCAAAGGAGGGCGACTAAAATGGTGAAAGGTCTGGAAACCTTGCCCTATGAGGAACGTCTTAAGGATCTGGGGATGTTTAGCCTGGAGAAAAGAAGGCTAAGAGGGGATATGATAGCCCTGTTTAAATATTTGAAGGGTTGTCATATTGAGGAGGGAGCAAGTTTGTTTTCTGCTGCTCCAGAGACTGGGACCCGGAGGAATGGATGCAAGCTGAAGGAAAAGAGATTCCACCTTAACATTAGTAGGAACTTCCTGACAGTAAGGGCTGTCCGACGGTGGAACACACTCCCTCAGAGTGTAGTGGAGTCTCTTTCCTTGGAGATCTTCAAACAGAGGCTGGATGGCTATCTGTCGGGGATGCTTTGATTTGGATTTCCTGCATGGCAGAATGAGGACGGACTGATGGCTCTTGTGGTCTCTTCCAACTCTATTATTCTATGATTCTAACTGTCGGTGAAGGATACCTCATTTGAATGCATCCCTGCCATGAAAACTCCCTTCAAACAGAAGGACTGCATCTACACTGCATAAATAATGCAGTTTGATGCTGCTTTCACTTTGGAATCCTGGGATTTGTAGTTTGTTAGTACACCAGAGCTCTCTGACAGAGAAGACTAAATAGTACATGAAAGTACAGATCCCATGACTCTGTAGCATTGAGCCATGGCAGTTAAAGTGGTGTCAAACTGCATTATTTCTGTAATGCAGATGCATCCAGGGCTACCAGAGTGGAGGAAAGATGGTACTCTCCTGCTTTTCAGTTTGCAAGGGGCAGATTCAAACCTGGGGGAGAATTCAGAGGTGTCATTGCACGCTTTCAGAGTGAAATTGCTGAGGCTTCTTTTAGCACTTTCTGTGACAAAATTCTGGAGAAAATACATCATGTGCACATGCCTTATTCTAGCTCTGGGTGAAAGGGACAAAAGGCCAAAGTGAATAATTGCTGAACACCTTTAGATTTTTGCCTCTTTTTTTTCTTCACATCTTCATCTGTTCCAGAGAAGGTAACAAACAACCTGATTTTAAACTGAAAGGCATAGCTCTGTTAATCTGGAAAACCAGTGTGCAAAGGACTCTTGTAGCACCTTCAAGACTCACTCACTGGCTTATCCCCCAAAGGCCATAGTTAAAATTGAACTTGTCACCTCATCTCCATAACCCCAAGTTTTGCTTTTCTATGGCAATTCTCGCACACACAGCCTGCTTAGATAATAGGCCTGTCTCTTTACCCTCCCTTCCTGCATCTGAGGAAGTAGGCGCAGGTCTATGAAAGCTCATGCTCCCAGCTTCTTTCTTTCCATCAGCCTCAAAGGTGCTACAAGATCCCTTTGCATCCTGACTTTGAGAATATGATCTTCAATATCTGTATTTCTGAAATCTTTGCTTTGCGCTCCTTGCTCCCAGAGAGTGAAGAATGATGTCTGGATTTCACTCACAATTGCTCCCTCCTTCTGGGACAAGGCAAGAAATTGCAGGAGAACCAATCCAGGTAAGAGATCTTCCAAAAGCTGATAGGGAGCAAGGGAGAGGAAGAAGGACAGCAAGATCAGTACAAGGAGATTGGGGCCAGTTGGGCAGCCTGACAGAGAGAAGGGTGATCTCTGAGTGATCTTAGAGCTCTAGTGAGTTTCTCCGTCTGTGGCTAATCATTTGAAAGGGTTTCTGTGGATGTTTTGCAGACTGAGATGGTGTCCCTCTGTGTATTTTTTTCAGGGCCCAATGATCTTCGAAGATGTGGCTGTGTATTTCACAGAGGGACAGGGGGCCCTGCTGGATCCAGACCAGAGAGCCTTGTACAAGGAGGTCATGATGGAGAATTATGGAAACATGGCCTCCTTAGGTAAGAAAATGGGTTCCTCTTTAACAGTCTCCTGCCTGTTGCTACATTTTAGCAGTATCTTCTGTTTTTCAAACAAGGCTCTTGTTTGTTTTTTCCAGTCACCTGTTTCTCAGCTTAATTTAAAAGATGAGGGCAGGTTGAATGGTATGCTTACTCCCTTTCCTTCACATAACAACAATCTGTGACAAGTTAGGATTAGAAAAGGTTCAATTAACTCTGGAAGTAATTTTGTGAGCATTGGCTTGTTGCCTCTCACTTGAGTGACACATTTACTCAGGGGAAATCAATACTCATCTCCCTGGGGTCATCTTTTTGCAGTGTCCATTGAGCAAAGCCTTCTTAGAGATAGATAAAAATAAGTGACCTGATTTCTTTGGGAGGACACCCAGTGTTGACACTCCTCATCGAACCTAAAATATGCATCCTAAGTCAGATACAAAGAATGTCTTCTAGTCATAACTGTGAGAATAAATCCTTTGCCAAAATGGTGGAATTTTCTCTCTCTCGCTTTTTGGCAAGGCAGGCATAAATTGAATTTGATAACATTTGAGTCTTAGTAGTCCACAAGTAGAACATGAACCAACAGTGTGATGGGGCAGCTAAAAAAACAATGTGATTCTAGGCTGCATCAATAGGAGCATAGTATCTCGATCAAGAGAAGTAATGGTGCCACTCTATTTCTCCTTTAGTCAGTCCTTGTCTGGAATGCTGTGTCCAGTTCTGGGCACCACAGTTCAAGGGGGATATTGACAAGTTGGAGCATCTCAGGGGAGAGTGACCAAAATGGTGAAAGGTCTAGAAACTATTTCCTATGAGGAGCAGCTTAGGGAACAGGTTGTGTTTAGCCTGGGGAAGATATGGTTAAGAGGTGACATGATAACTTGTTTAATATTTGAAATATTATTATACTGAGGATGGAGTACACTTGCTTTCTGCTGCTCCAGAGATCAGGAACCAGAGCTATGGATGTAAAGTTACAGGAAAAGAGATTCCACCTCAACTTCTTGACAGTAAGAGCTGTTTGACAGTGGAACACACTCCCTCAGAGTCCCCTTCTTTGGAAGTTTTTAAACTGAGTCTGGAAGGCCATCTGTTGGGGGTGCTTTGATTGTGTCTTCTGGCATGGCAGGAGGTGGGACTTGGTGGCTCTCTTCCAACTATGATTCTAGGAGCATCTTAATACTTCCTCTTCTCTCTTTTCCTGGGAAGGAATTCTAGTGATCAAGCCTGAGCTCATCTCCCGGCTGGAACAAGGGGAAGCTCCCTGGGTGTCGGATTCTTGGGCTGCGGGTGGGACAGAGAATTCCATCATCAACTCAGGTGAGGGGCTCAACTAACCAAAATTCTAAAAGTAAATTATTTAAATTCCTGATTCCCCCATCCCATTTCTTTTACGATGTTGTGCTTCACATACCTCCTGTAGAAGAAAGGGTTGCCTGCAGGTTTTAGATTTCCATGCCTTTCCCATTTCCTGGTGTTCCTGCCCCAGCTCAGTGATTTTTAGGAATTTCTGCCCCTTGAATGAAGCAATTTCACATCAGTTCCTCACCTAAAGGATCCATGTGTATGTGTCACTAAATTTTCCATTTTGCAAATAATTCACTTTGCAAAGGATTCTGAGACATGTCTGAAGCTAGCTTTTTCTTGTATGTAAGACATTGGCATAGACCGCTGAGCCTCATTACTGTTAATATAGTCACGTAGCCCTGTTGGCTGGAGAATTCTGGGATTTCTAGTCCAAAAAGGCAACATTTCCAATCTCTGTCTCTTATGAATGATTCTTAATACTCTATAAAGTAAATCCATTGTATGCTGGGTGATCACTATCACACCCAATTCTCTCCTGTCGCTGCATGTTTCCCAGGAAAATGGGCTTGGGGGCTGAGCTATGAGCCAGGCGGTCTCTTTGGAGTATATCACACGGAGCTTTTTGATGGCTTTCTGGCTCAGTTCCGGCTCATTTCTGACGTGACTGCACTTCCAACGATGCAGTTTCACATTGTAACGCGAATGTGTTATCAGATGCCATTCCTTTCTATGGGAGCTCCTTGCGAGGTGCTTCCGCAGTGTTTCCAAAGTGACCCCTCATTTTGGTAAAACCGGGAAAAAAGTGACTTCAGAGAATTCGCTTCCAAGCTCCCTTCGATTGCACTGCAGTTTGATCTGGTGTGGAATGCAGCTTTGCTACTGCTCTGGTATTTCACCGCAAACACCCCGGGTTGCGAATTTCCCATGATGTGGCGCTGCAGTTTTCCCCCATTCCTTTCTGGTGTTCCTTCCACTTTCAGGGCAACCTGGAGGTGGGGAGCGATCCCTCCGTTGTCTCTGGGGGTATTCCCTGGCCTCAGGCGCACTTCCTGGGGACTATGTTGGAGCGTGAGGTGTGTCTGGAGTAAATCATGTGTTTGTGTGAATGTGAATATATGTATATATATGTGTGTGTGTGTTTGCGTGAATGTGAATATACAGATATATGTGTATATATGTGTGTGTGTGTGTGTGTGTGTGTTTGCGTGAATGTGAATATATGGATATGTATATATATGTGTGTGTGTGTCTATTTATATATATCTATATATTATACACATGCATATACATGCCTATATGCATTGGTACATATGCATATGCATGCACATATATATGTGTATATATATATATATAGATGTGTGCGTGTGCGTGTGTATATACATATGAGCAGAGCAAGCATGCATGTGCATCTACACACACATCTGTGTTTTTCCTTTATATACATGTACACATGTATATACATATACATGCATAGCATACACATATATATGCAAGAAGACATACATGGATATGGCAGCGTATGCATGTGTGTGCACATCCAATACATATATATACACATGTGCATTGACAAACATATAATAGCGCACGTGTATAGCATGTGTGCATATATATATATATATATATATATATATATATATATATATGCATGTTGACAAACATATCACAACACACACATATATGTGTATATACACATACGTACTGATATGTTTGTCAACATGCATATATATATATATATATATATATATGCACACATGCTATACACGTGCGCTCTTATATGTTTGTCAATGCACATGTGTATATATATATGTTTTGCTCGTGCATACTCATACATACGCTGCCATATCCATGCTTGTCTTCTGGCATATATATATATATATATATATATACGTATGCTATGCATACATATATATATATATACACACACACGTGCTCTTAGATGTTTGTCAATACGTGTGTGTGTGTGTGTGTGTGTATATATATATGTATATATATGTATTGCACATGCACACACATACATATGCTACCATATCCATGTATCTAATTCTCCAAAAATGCTCCAAAAACTTCAGGACACAAGCTATGAATAAATAAATTATTTTATTTACAAATCAGAATGTATAAATGATAATGATAAAATAAATCACAACCGGCACCTGTTACATAACAGCTGATGGGGGGGGCACACTCTCAAACAAACAAACAAACAAGCTTCATTTATATACCGCTTCATATCACCTAAGCAGTGTCTAAGCGGTTTACAACTGTAAGCTAATTTACCCCAACAATCTGGGTACTCACTTTAGCAACCTCCTCGGAAGAATGCGTAAATAACGTAAATAAATGCAAGTCTGAGTCAAGCTTGGGCCCTTTTGATGGTCTTGAACTTGCAACCTTGTGGTTTTGAGTGAGTGGCTGCAGTGCAGGCATTTAACCACTGCGCCACCAGGGCTCCAGAGATACGCACACATATATACACACAGCAATAAAAAAGCAATAAAAAAGGAGAGAGCAAATAAATTATACCCGCTGACTGTTCCTGCACAGCTTTCGGGGGGGGAGGGTTGTTGGAAAAGAAGACAAACACACACACACAGCAATACACATAAAATAAAAATACCTGTAGGCTGTTCCTTCACAGCTTGCAGGGGGGGGGTTCACAGACACACGCGCACACACACACACACGTGCATGCGCGCGCATGCATAGCAATACACATAAAAATACCCACTGGCTGTTACTTCACAGCTTGCAGGGGGTCGGGCACCACACTCACACCACATTGGGGAGCCTGGTGGGGTGTGCCACATGCAGAAGTGGTTTAGCCACAGACTCTGCCTGTCCATGCGCAGATGTGCTTGGATGATCGCCTTCCCCAGGGATTCAATACGCCTTTGTGCTGGAATGGTAAAAGGACGTGGTTAGAATTTGATGGTTGTTCCTTTCTCCCATCCACCCCTAAATTTTAAGGTGGGGAAGACTTACCTCCCTGCAGCTTGCCCTTCACCTCTGCATCCTTTGCCTCCAGCTGGGCAATGCGGGCAACCAGTGCTGCATTCTGTGCCTCCAGTTGGTCTACGCAGGCAATCACTGGAAGACAGGAGACAGCAGGCAGCAAGGGCAAGCCAGCAAAGATGAGTCTGTGGCAGGGAGGCAGGCCCCAAACCACACAGCCCAAAAGAAACACAGCCCAGAAGAAACACAGGCCAAAACAAACACAGGCCAACACACCAGCCGATGCCCCAAATCTGGCTTCCAGAGTTAGGGCCTTGCCAGTAAAACTTTTGGCGGGCCAGCAGATGGCGCTTCAGGTGGTTTTTGCACATGCAGGAAACACTGCTGGCTTGCTTGCAAACTTTTGCGTGACAAAGGAAAAAGCCATTCTCTGCGTGGCTTTCTAAGAGGAAGGAGTCCAGGACCATTTACAATCGACTTTCAAGTTATTGCGCAAAAGATTCGAAGAGAAGATATCAAGGATTACCCCAAAGCTAAGAATCACCCTCCGGATAGGGTAAAATGAAAAGGCTGGCCTGGGGTACCCCTTGGGATTGCAATGTTGCCTCTCTTGCTGCATGGCGACCATTTTCTAAGGGAACATTTGGAGCCTCCAAAGTCTTGCATCCAGGGGAGCCTTGGCAGGGAGAAAAAAAACCATATGTAAATATATATATATAAAAGTCAGATAGATAGATAGATAGACAGACAGATGATATATGATGCATATATATAAGTACATATATAAGATCTTGGACCTGCTGTGTTTCTGAGGGGATGAGGAGATTCAGAGGCACCTGAACTCCAACCATAGAAACCTCGCTATCTATAATAGAATATTGGAGCAGATGCGATCAAGAGGGCATGACAGAATGCCTGAGGAATGCAGGACAAAGTCTAAAATAATGAAGCAAAACTATACAAATGTTTGCTGCCACAATGCAACCAGTGGCAAGTCTAGGGTGACGTGTCCGTCTTTTATGAAATGGATAGATTCATGCAAGGCAGCCGGACCTTCCAGCCAATGGTACTAAGCAGAAGCATCGATTTGCCACAGCAGGGTACCATGGAGGGCTCTGAGGGTAGCTAGGAGGGCGTCACCCTTCCTCCTGTTCCTGCTGAGGAAGCAGAGCCCCAGGAAGTGCCCGACAACAGCATACTGACAGGTATGTATGTGCAGCCTTTTTTGTGTGTGTTGTTTTTTGCATTGTGCCCTCAATGTTGTCTCAAATCAACCATGTCCCCAGTGGTATTGACACCTCTTTCATGATCAGTTTCAAATCCTGTTACATTCAATGTGCCTAGTACATAGAACAGTCATTTTCATCTTAAGTTCACCAGCCTATTTCCTAATCACTGGAATGTGAATTGGTGTTTTGGGGAGGCCCAAAATACTAAAGGGAAAGCTGTTGTTCATCTGTTCACTCTGTATCATAACTCTTGTCAAATTTGTTTAATGCCCCCTATTCTGTAGTACTTCTCTTACATGTGTTTTCATATTTGTCTCATCTTTCCCTACCATCTAGGAAAGGAAGAGGTGGGCCTCGATCTATATGCCGTCCTGAAGGAGGAGCTTGAGGCAGTGGACATGCCGGGAGGCCAGGAGCAGGAGGATCTACACAGCCATGGAGAAGGTGTAGAGACATCTTGTTGCAAAATAGTAACACTAGCTACCCCATTCTTTTCCAGTTCTGTCTTCTGAAAGTACAGTGACAAGTGTGAAAAAGAACCATACAAGTTCCCGCACTCCAAGGCTGGAAATCCACTGTTTATTTGCAAGTTCCTACATGTGTTGCCATTATATTAAGAAATCAAACCATGTATACTAAATCCTAGATGCAGGAAAGTGAGGAATAGTCCCCATGGGCCTAAATGCAAAGCCTCCAACATAGGTTTCACATCACTGTATTAGCAGCCAGCTAGCTCGGCTCTGTTACTCACGTGCACTGCAAAGTTTTCTTGCTGGTTTTTTTTGGGATATTATCAGCCCACGTTATTTTACAGAATTATAACTAACTAGCCCTGTTTTCCCTTTTTTATCTTGCAGATAAAATTGTGGAAGGCCTGGATGACGCTCCTCCTAGTGAAACACAAAATGATGTTGCAGCAGTCATCCCTCAACCCCCTAGAGCTCATGGTGGTAGGTAGTGTTATCTAGAGATAATGTATTCTTGATTGTACGTTCCATGCACTTTCCACAAGCTTGTAGCTGTGGAGATTTATACCAGAGCAAAGAAGTATTCCCACTGTATATGTTCAATTTAGTCCCCAAGTCAGAAGTGCGGCATTCCATGGTTTTTGCAGAGGGGCCGAAAAGGTCTCAGCACTTGTTGTGTTGCAGGTAATGAATGATCGCATTGCAGGAAATAAGAGTGCTGCCTCACGTAACAGTGCAACTAACATCTATGTGATCTTTTCTTCTGCAGAGCGAGAAAATGGAATGAAGAGGCCTGGAGTAGTACATCTCCCAGTGCACGAACAGGAGGTTAGAGATGGTAGGGAAAGAAGAGGGGAACACATTGCCAACTCCATCATCGCACATGGGAGGCAAGAATGGAGACTGTTCAGGCGCCAGAACAGGGCAATCTCTAACAGGCAGCACAGGCAGTGGCAGCATGAGTCTGAACTACTGCAGCAATGGATGGACACCTGCACTTCAGACACTCAAGCTTGCAGGCAGGAAAGCATGAAAATCGGAGCGTGCTTTCAAACCATGGCCACATATGCAGCTGAGATGATGGAGGCCCAAAGGGCTGATACAGCTCTGACGGAGAGGCACATCAAGGTAAATGAATCCCTGGCAGCCCTACAGATGGAACTCCTTAGGGCAAAAATCACACATTTTAATGCTGGAAATGCTATGGGGCAAGCTGGAGGGAGTGACCTTCACTGGCCATCAAAGAGGCCAAAGGCTCAATGTAAAGGAAACCTTACCCAAGAAACTCCCACCCAGGTTGGGGGGGAATTCTCCCATAATGTAACAGTGGAGGATACAGAGAGCCAGGATGAGATTATGCCTGGTTCCCAGATGACACTGCCTGTGCTGGAATCCCAATGCACTGGGACAAGCACTGCTGCGAACAGAGGGAAGAGGATGGTGAAGAGAAAGCAAATATACTCACCATGATGCTGGTGCTGTCTCTGCAAGGCCATCCAAAACACCAAATGAACATCAATTTCTCCCTACGGTCCATGGACATTGTTTTATAAATGTTACTGTTTGATATGCTTACAATGGTTTTGGTTTCATTCTACTTTTCTACTTTAAAAGGTTTATGTTTACTTTAAGGTTGCACTGTTGTTGTAGTGACTGAGTTCGTGTTCTACCTCAGCACACCCACACATCCCCAATGATCAAAGTATTATGCTTTTCCCCTATGGGCTGTGGGCATTGTTTTATACATGTAATAGTTCGATATGGTTTAAATGTTTATCGTTCTGTTCTACTGTTGCACTTTAAAAAGTTTATGTTTACTATATGGTTTCACTGTTATGGTTGTGTTTTGCTTTTTTTTGGTTCTAACTCAGTGCTCCTTAACACTTGGTTCCACAATAAAACTTGACAAAAACATAAAAATATGTGTGGCGTGCATGAAGCCATGCAGTGTTGCTTTGAAAGATACATATGCAATGATGATTTCCCAGCCATACGGTCTTCTTGAGGAGGTGCTTCTCAATGGCCTGGCACACCTGGATACATATTACAGCTGCTGTGGAGACCCCAATCTGGAACTGCAGGGCCACCTTCTGATACATCAGCTGGCTGGTAAGCCACCAAATGGTGATGGCGACCCTCTCCTCCACTGTGATGGCCCCTCCTCATCACGGTGTTCATTGCTGTGATGTGGGGCTGGAGGACTTCCGCCAACTCAAAGAGGGTGCTTCTGGGCATCCTGAAGTGGCGCATCCACATATCATTGTTCCACATGTGGACCAATTCCTCATTCCACCAGCCCCTCGCTATCTGTGGCCGGATCCAGTAGCACCGGGTTCCAGCATTGTTGCAAGGTGAGCCAGAACCCAGTTAATATCGCCTTGCCTTAAGAGCTGGCAAACATCCCTAGTGGAGAGACCCCCAACCCCCCTGGATCTCATCCACACACGCAAGAATCTCAGCATCCCCCTCCGCCTTTCCTTCCTCCTAAGCCACAGCTGCTGGTACCTGGCAAGCAGCGTGGTCATAATAGAAAGACGCATGGCTGGAGTCTGCGTTGCAGGGGACATCACAAAATTCCTGAATTAAAAAAGGGAATTCATGTGAAAGGAAACACCCGAGGAGATGGAGCTAACATGCACGCAATCATGCGATAAGGCAAAACAGGAAACAGGAAGCAGTTCCTTTCCTCGCTGCCCCCGGAAGCATAAAAGGTCAGGATGCGTCCAAACCCCCACTGAACATGTGCAACGGTGCTGATTCACTGGTGTGGTAAAACAATTTGCCCTCACTCCGTTTTGCATGAATTTGCATCACGTGAATTGCCTTGGATTCGCTTCCCACTCGCTTCGGAAGAATGATGGAAGGGCAACCAGTGTGATAAAACATTCACGTTATAACGTGAATCCACATTGTTGGATCCGCACTCATGTCGGAACTGATGTGCAAAAACTTCCATCTGATATACTCCTTTGTTTTTTCTGATGTAACTGTGGTGTCCTTGGGAAGGTGCAGCAGAATAGACTCTCCCCCTTTGTTTAAATTAAAGATAATGGAAGGATCTAGCTGGAGATTCCATGGCAGGCAGAAAGTCTGAATCATGTTACAATCCCTACAAAGATGCTGAAAATCTGCAAAGGCCACGCTTAGTTCTCTTTTCCATTCCTGGCCTGGGTACTGTATTTTTCTTTGGGAATTTCTGTATCACCTTCACGTTCTCTATCTCTTCTGTTGTCTCTGGATTATCATAATCCTTACTAAAGTGATATTAATCTGCGTTAATTTTTTTATTGCTCATTTGAAAATCTCTCAATCTTAGAGGCTCACTGATGTGTCAAATCTCTCCCCCCCCCCCCCCCCCGATTTATCATTTCGTTATCTTTGCCATGTCAGTGCTTTTGCTGTTAGTAAAAGTGGGGTTGTTGTATTTCTATTACCCACCCTGATCCATTTCTCAAAATCTGCTTTTAAGGGAGACACCGTGGTCGCAAAGGTGGTTTTCCCTGGGTAGGCTCGTCCATTGCAATCTGGGTGTGCTGACCCCTGTGATTTCCCCGGGTGGAGAAACTTGACTGCATAATTTGTGGTAGTGGGGGACTGTGTTCGCGCTTTCCCCTGGAAAAAAAAATCTGCTTTTAGAGTGTCTAATGCTTTCTGACATCTACACCTTTCCTTTTGTATATTTCTTCAATTTGGATTGAAAGTATAATTCTTCCTTGGCTCTTTTCCTCTCCTCCTGTATTCCTCCCTGTTTTGGTCCCTTCATTATTTTTGGTCTTCTTTGTATCATAAGACTGGCAACAGGGCCTTGTTCTTTTCATATATAGTTAAAACTGAACATCTAGCTTTTAAGATGTGCTGTGTTAGAACTTTATCACACAAGGCGTGAAAATTGGAATTAGAGCAGGATGTCAGTGTCTGTGACTCTCCCTTTTCACATGACTATGTCTGTCCAGTAACTATTTTGTAGTCCCTCCATTGATGGAGCACTGCCTCTCATTGACTGGCAGCACCTGTCAATGTTTCCCGGTCGTGTTTCTTTTCCACTGTTGATTCAAGTGTGATAAGTTCCTCTTGAAGCAGTTCCAGTATGCAAGCAATCCATGATGTGAGCAGGCATCATTCTGCTCATCTCCCCTCCTTGTTGCTATTCCTGAGCAGGCTGTTTTTGTCCTCCCCCCATTTCTTTTCTTTTCTTTTCTATTACTTAATATATTGTCATGATCATGCAATTACGTTAAAAATAAAAATAAATACAGACCAAAAGGTATACTGGGAAGAGGATAGGGCAGGAAAGCAGGGCTATGGAGGCCAGTGTGAGGAAGGCAGAGGTTTAAACAGAAACAGCACCATGGCAGTTTGAAAGAGCTGTGCAATAATGAGTGTCTCCAACCCAGTATGTTTGTATTTCCTAGGGCATAGACTAAAAAGATTGTGGTGTCTTACGAACTTGGTGTGATAAAGTCCTTAGTATTTTGAAGTGAATTAATGGGGAAGGGGACAGTGAAATAAAATGAGCAGAGCTTGGAAAGATTTTTGGAATTCAACTCCCAAAATCTCCCAACAGAATGGTAATTGGAAAAGTGCCATAGTAGCTAGGGACTCTAGTTGTACCCTAAAAAGTAACTTACAGACTCAGGAGATAAGCATGGGAGATGTTGACAGGCTGGCTTTGTATTCAGTATGTTAATATTGCTGAAGTCTTAATGGTTGTTTTCTGCTTCAGCCTACTTCCTAAGCTTACTTTTTTTTGTTTTAAGTATTTTTGTTTCCTGATTCTACTTTATTTCCAAAGGTGAACACAGAAAATTGCACTTACCCACAGTTTGGCCAGGATATTTTACAAAAAAACCAAGCCTTTCCAAACATCAACACATTCATACAGGAGAAGAACCATATAAATGCTTGGAGTGTGGGAGATGCTTTACTCAGAAATCACACCTCATGAACCATCAGAGAGTCCATGTGGAAAAGACATTCTACAAATGCTTGGAGTGTGGGAAATGCTTTGCTCAGCAGTCAAAATTTATGATCCATCAAAGAATCCACACAGGTGAGAAGCCATATAAATGCCTAGAATGTGGTAAGTGCTGTACCACCAAATCCAATCTTACAAGCCACCTGAGGATCCACACAGGGGAGAAACCCTGTATGTGTCTAGAATGTGGAAAATGTTTTGCTTGGAAATCTCATCTTCTGGTGCACCAGAGATTCCACACAGGGAAATTTCCATATAAATGCTTTGAGTGTGGAAGGTGTTTTAGTCAAAAATCATCTCTCTTGGATCACCAATCCATCCACACAGGAGAGAAACATCATAAATGTGTGGACTGTGGGAAACGGTTTCGTCAAAAGTCATCTCTCAGGGACCACCAAAAAGTCCACACAGGACTGAAATTGTATAAATGTTTGGACTGTGGGAAGAGTTTTGCTCAACCTTCAATCTTTGCAAAGCACCAGAGAGTCCACACAGGAGAGAAACCATATAAATGCTCGGAGTGTGGGAAGTGTTTTGCTTATGCCACATCCTTTGCAATACATAGGAGAGTCCACACAGGAGAGAGACCCTACAAATGCATAGCATGTGGGAAGTCTTTTGCCGATCCCTCAACCTTTGCAAGACACCAGAGAGCCCACACAGCAGAGAACGTATATAAATGCTTGGAATGTGGAAAATATTTTGGCCGCAAATTACAGTTCTTGAGACACCAGAAGGTCCATGTGGAAGTAAAATCCTTTAAATGCTTGGCATGTGGGAAGTGTCTTGCTAGCAGATCCAACTTCATAAGACATCAGAGAGTCCATACTGGAGAGAAACCATATAGGTGTTTACAGTGTGGGAAGTGTTTTGCAGCAAAAGCACATCTCACACGGCATGAGAGAGTCCACACAGGAGAGAAGCCTTACAAGTGTTTGCATTGTGGGAAATGTTTTGCTGATTCTTCGGCCTTTGCCATACACAGGAGAGTCCACACTGGTGAGAAACCTTATAAGTGCTTGGAGTGTGGGAAGTGTTACGGTGATTCTTCAACCTTGGCTAAACACAAAAGAGTCCACACAGGGGAGAGACCCTATAAATGTCTTGCATGTGGGAAGTGCTTTTCTGAACCGTCAACGTTCTCTAAACACCGGAGAGTTCACACAGGAGACAGAACTTTTGACTGTGTTGAGTGTGGAAAACGTTTTGCTGACAAATCTCATTTCATGAGACATCAACGAGTGCACACAGAGGAGAAACCTTTTAAATGCTTAGAGTGTGGGAAGTGCTTTGCTGATCCTTTACCCTTAGCTAAACACAAGAGACTTCACCCAGCAGAGAGAACCCACAAATGCTTGAGGTGCCAGAAAGGTTTTGTTCAAAGTGCAGACCTCACAAGACATCAGAGAACCTGTGCAGCAGACAAACCTTATACCTGTTTGATGTGTGGCGATTGTTTTCCTTCAACATCAGCTCTTATCAGTCATGAGAGGACCCATGTGGATGAATTGTATTATGAAAGATCTAAACCCCTATAGAAGAGAGTGGTGCATACTTGGATGCTGAAAATGTGCAGGTGAGAGTTGTTTTAAAGTATATAACATATTGCCCATGAGAGAAATATTTTATCATTGATGAACCCTATATTTTGTGCCAAAGTAGAAGTAGGCAGAGCTTGGATTACAGTTTCCTGTAGTCCAGGGGGATTGTGAGAGTTGTAATTTTTTTTTTTTTTTTAAAAGCAGTTTTTCTAGGCTCTGAAATAGGTGATAGGATGAGCTGCAAGGATCAGCTGCTGGAAGACAGAGGTGGTGTCTGAAAAGGAAGGTTCTAATTCTCTCTGATCTTGCTAATTTTGGGTTCATAATTCTAATATAAATTCAAAAACACTGCTCCTACAATAAAAACAAATACATAAATAAAGTTTGTCAGGGATGATGGGAGTTGTAGCTCTTCACCTCTGGCTCAAACTCACCACCTTGTTACGCACCGGCGCTGACCAGTTTTGGCCAGTGGTTAAAGCTTTGCTCTAAAGCAGCAGAGTTACAGAGAATAGGCTGAAGACCCTGACAAACTCTCCAAGCCTTCTCACTCTTGCTTCCACAGAAGTCTTCCCACTTCTTCGGGATCCAGCTGGCTCTTGTATCTTCACTCAAGACACCAGACAACTCAGTAGTCTTATATAAAAGATCTACTTTATTCTACTATATACAGCTCCAAGACTATCCAATACCCCACAACTACTACCCACACAATACATTGGGATTCATAGCCATTATTATAGCCCTTGGAAAACACCACCCACTCTTGTCAGTTTCCACCCAGTGGGCGTGTACATCCATTTTCATTGGTTCTCTTGGTTCATCCCATAATTAATGATTTCATCATCTCACCTTGACCACTTAACAATTCTCAGGTGTGTTCAATTATCCACTTTGCATTTCTGTCCTTGGCATTCAGGACTTGTTAATTACATTACCTTTAACACCTGTGTGGCTCCTAATTGCTTTTTGCTGAGTCATGCTGACTCTTACATACATGTTTTATTTCTTACACTGTATATCCCATGTTGCTTTTCCTTAACAAAGTTATGATTGGAAATTGTTATTTAACTAATAACTAAATAAATACAGTGGGCCCTTGTTATCCGCTGGGGTTTGGTTCAATATGGATAACAAAATCTTTGGATGCTCAAGTCCCATTCAATACAATGGCACAGAAAATGTATAAAATGGCAAAATGAAGGTTTCCTTTCCAGAAATTATATATATTTTAAAGCATTTTCAAGCTGTGGATGCTGAATCCATGGATAAAAAGTCTGTGGATAAGAAGGCTGACTGTAATACATTTGAAACTACAGTTTTCGTCATGTATTTGTTTTTATTTATTTTTTTAATATTTTTTTTAATTTCAATTTGCTCATTTCACATCTTAATCTTATTTACATTCTCAATTTTTTTATACTTGTTATAATCAATTTAACAAAAACAACTGTTTCTGAATAAAAAGAAAAAAATGTACACACATTTTTACCTCATTTCACATACATCAAATTTATATCAAAATATCTTTCTTTATATCAAATACCTTTCCCCATGTCTGTGCTATTGGTAACCACTCATCATTTAATTCCAATTCAGATCTATTATTTAGCAATTTTGTCAATCTGTCCATTTCCTTCATTTCTTGTGTCTTTATCATCCATTCTTCTATTTGTAGTGGGTTACTGCTCTTCCAATTTTGTGCTATCACAAGTCTTGCAGCAGTAACTAAATATAAGAAAGTTCTCCAATATTTTTTCCCCATCTTTTTTTCCATCTTTGGCAACATCTTCAGTAAATAGAACTCTGGAGACATGTTAAATTGAAAAGAAAAGGCTGTTTGTATCACAGAATGAACCTTAAACCAAAATTTCTTGACTTTTTTACAAGACCACCACATATGCCACATCGTGCCCTCCTTCTCCCCACATCTCCAACATTTTAAGTTAGGTATTTTATATATTTTTTTTATTTTAGCTGGTGTGAAATACCATCTATTGGCTATTTTGAGATGATTTTCTTTTAGAGACTGTGAGGCGGTGAATTTATTAGTCTTGTCCCAGGCCTTCAGCCATTCTTCATATGGGATTGGATGTCCTATATCCCGTGCCCATCTTACCATATTTTCTTTTGTTGGCCTGTTACAGACAGCCAAAATAAAGCTTCTTCGAGTCCCAGTGGAGGTATGGTGTTTCAATGATGCATACGTCCTAAGAGTCCAGAAACCACACCAAAGCCACGCTCCAGTCCTTAGGGCTGGAGCGTGGCTTTGGTGCGACTTCTGGACTCTTAGGACGCATGCATCATTGAAACACCATACCTCCACTGGGACTCGAAGAAGCTTTATTTTGGCTGTCTGTAACAGGCCATTGTCTCCTTTTCAAGATCTCTCATTAGTAATATCTTGTAGAATTTTGCTATCTTTTTTCTTTGTGGTTTCCACCATATATCATCGAGTTCATTTATTATTATTTCAATCCCTCTATTCTTTATATCATCTTTGAATTTAGATTTGATTTCTTTTTATCATAATCCAGCCCTGGCCAAAAGGAATGAAAACATTAAAATTATCAATTTTCTAGTCTCACTTTGTGTCTGTATATTTCAGCTACCTGGAATTAGTAAACTATACATCATTAACCTGTGGAACTAAGTTCCATTGAGTTCAACTCAACCTACAACTAGAAAAATGTGTACTGTATATGCTGGCAGCATAAAAGGATGAGAAAACATGTAATTCTACCGGCTGTAAGTAAATAAGAAACAGCACAAATGTCAAGAGAACAGATTTGATCTTGCAGTTTCAAGTTTGTGGCATGATCTCTCACTGACTGATTTTAAGTTAACAAAGGCCCGTTACACACGGGCTTAAAAGTACGCGCGCAGCGCGTACTAGGCTTAAGGCGGGGCGGTGCTTCTGCACCGCCCTAACCCTAGTGTGCACTGTGCGCGCACAAAATAGCAGCAGCCGTTCCACACGGCCGCTGTCATCGATACATCACAACCGCGCCGCCTCCAAACGAGGCGGTGCGGTTGTGACGTATTGGGGTCGCGGCAGGGCGCCTAGGGTGCCCTTTCCACAACCCCAGAAGGAGCTCCGTTTCGGAGCTCCTTCCTGGTTTGGTCCGCTGGGCACAGCCTTCAGACGGCTGCGCTCAGCGGACCAAAGGAGAAAGGGGCCAAACGGCCCCTTTCTCCTTCTCCCCGCCACCGCGGGGTGTCCTTGGGGCTGGAAGCCCCAAGGACACCCCTTTCCAGGCTGCGGGGAAGGGGCCTTTTGCCGCTTCCCCGCAGCCCGGAAAGCGGCGGATCGGGGCCTCAGCGGCTGCCACTCTGGCCGCTGAGGCCCCGATCCAGCGGGGAAAGGTGCGCCTACAGGCCGCCCCAAAGGGGCGGTCTGTAACGCGCCATAGTTTGCATAGAGTTAGTGAAGGAAACAGGAAACTGATTAATACCAGCTCAGACTGTCACATTTGCCCAGCATGGTGCTGTCTGCTCCGAGTCATTGTGGTTCTCCATTTAAAACAGGAGTATATAACTTGCTAGAACTGTATTTTTTTAAAATCCATTTTCAAAGAAATCTACCCCACTGTATAATTGCAAATATTACCAATACATTTTTCCATGTAAGAGAATTAGCTGGCCTGGGGAGAAATATATCAACCTAGTACATTTACAAGCAAATCTGATAAGCCCCAAGAAAATAGTAAGTATAAAATGTAAATCATTTTTATCCTTGTAATCTCTGAGATCTATAGCTATTAGGAATATGACACTACCACCAGGACGGCAAAGCAACAGTTATAAAACTATTTTAGGCCAACCACTGAGGTAATCCATTTGAGACAGATCCCATATTTTCCCCTACCTCCATCTTGGAAGACTTCCCACATTGAAGCAGGCAGCCTTAATTTCATATTTTACCAAAAAAAGTGGGGTAGAAGTTTTGTTGGTGTGTGTCTTCAAGTTGTTTCTAACATATGGTGACCCTAAGACAAACCTATCATGGGGTTTTCCTGGGCAGGTTTATTCAGAAGAGGTTTGCCTCTGGCTCCCTCTGAGGCTGAGAGAAAAGTTTGACTTGCCTAAGGTTACCAAATGGGTTCACATGACTGAGCACGGATTCAAACCCTGGTCTCCAGGATTGTAGTCCAGTGCTCAAACCACTACACCACACTGGGTAGAAGTCTAGATAAATAATATACAGATTTGAAACATTCAGATATTTGGGAGCTATAAAAATCTTGTACCTTAATTATACAGAATGGGAATGCCTATATGAAAAGGATGGACAACATGTCGCTCCAGGTATTGTTGGACTACAACTGTCATCAGTCAGCCAGCATAGCATTTGGTGAAGGATGATGGTAATGGTTTGGTTGTTGTAGTACACTCTGGACACCAGGGTTCAAATCCCTGCTCAGCCATAGAAACTCATTGGGTGATCTTGGACAAGTCCCACTCTCTCAGCTTCTGATGAAGGAAAAGGCATCCTCCATCCCCAAAACAAGTCTTGTCAAGAAGACCCCATGATACGATTGCCTTAGGGTTGCCATAAATTGGAAACGAAATCCCCAACAATAACTTGTTTGCCTACTATAGCTCTATAATACGGTTGGAGAGCAGTGCAGAGATATCTACAGACTGAGGTGAGAGTATTTTATATAGCTGTTTCCCCTGGTATGTGCAGCATAGCTTTATTTTTTTCACTTATCTTTACAGTAATGCTCCTCGTTCTATGGTAATATGAAGCTCAGCTCTTTATTGCTACTGCTCTTTCTTATTTCCCAATAGACAGACATACTTGTCCAGCCTGTGGAAGCAAGGGGTTTGAAGAAACTACGCAGAATCCAGTTTTCACTGAAAGAAAATTCTGTGAAAGGCTGAAATGGAGGAACAAGGCCTTACGTCAGAGGAGGCCTTCATTCCTAAGGAGGAACTTTCTGCAAAAGGCTAACTTCGTGAATGCTTGAGGAATGGCAACAGTGGATTGTATCTGTTGAGGTCCAAACACATGTCTGTCTTGTATAGGGTTTCTCGGTGCCTTCTCCCCAACTGGAGGCTGCTTTAAATGTTGCCCTAAAAGCTTAAAGTAAGGTGCAGTGGGGTGGGCCAGGACACTGAAGGATGTAGCTTACAAGATTCAGGGACTTTGTCTTACTTGAGTGGAAGTGGAATTCTTGTTTGCCAAGGGAAAACACCTTAAGAGTCAAAGCAATGTGTTGAGAAAAAGCCTTCAGAGACTTTCATATATCTCATTCTCTTGGTCTGTAGTTCCCATAGTCAGTCACCACTGGCTGTGCTGGCTAATGATAGGAGTTGCATGGAGGACCATAGTGTGGTGCCTCTCTTTCTATGGTACATACCTCAGCCACACTGCAGGCTCTTGTCCATTTTCAATGAGCATTCAGAAGTGGGAGCTTTCCTCTCCCGTTTGGTTAGTGTCAGTGTCGGCTGTATCGTAATACTTATGTTGTCGTCTGTATGTATGCCATTACAATGCCCTGGTTGTCAGCATTAGAGAAATAGTGGTGTAGCAGCACCTGCAGATCAACAGAGACCTTCAACAAATCAGCAGTTCCCGCAGCACCTCTTTACAAAAGTCTTTTAGACTGAGGCTTTGGTGGGCAGGGAGACATCAAAGAAAGCACCATTTTCTGAAAACCCGAAGGGTGAATATTTTTCACAGCCATTATGAGATCTTAGCTATATGAGAAAAACTTGCTAAGAGAAATAGCTGTTTTCTTATATGAGGATATATTTTTACAGTCTTTCGTAAAGCATTATTTTTATTAGTACAGGTTGAATATCCTTTACCCGGATTCTGAAATCTGAAATACTCAAACTTTTTGAGCTATGTGCCTGTAATGTATTTGCAAAGCTGGAGAGAGAGAGATGACTGGAGAGATATAGCAATGGCAACAGCAATTACATTTCTATACCGCTTCATACAAAACTAAATACAGTGGTACCTCGGGATACGAATTACCCACGTTACGAAATTTTCAGGATACGAAAAAAATTAATTAAAAAAAACTGTTTCGGGTTAAGAAAGTTTTTTCGGGTTACGAAAAAACTTTTGGTGCTTTTCGGCGCGATTTTACACCAAATCGCAGCTTTTCCCCATTAGCGCCTATGGGGATTCGGCTTGCAAAAGCCTTTCGGGTTACGAAATTGACAGCGGAACGAATTAATTTCGTAACCCGAGGCACCACTGTAGTCTCTAAGCGGTTTACAATCCGTAAGCCAGTTGCCCCCAACAAGATGAGAACAAAATTTTCCGACCTATGAAAGAATGGAAGGCTGAGTTGACCTTGGACCCCCTCAGGATCAAACTCATGATGTTGTGGTTGCAGTATTGGCATTTAACCATTGTGCCATCAGAGTTCCTGTGAGGATCTGTGAAATGGTGGGAGGCATGGATTTGCACCAAGCACTATGCTCACTTTCCTGCCATTTCACAGCTCTTTAGTCTCTATCCAGTCTCATTATATACGTGATTCAAAATGAATGGTGCAAAACCAAATAAGAACAGCTTAATTTTTTATCATTCTTTTTTAATTATCTGGTATGCATATAAGATATTCCAAAATCCATAAAAATACAAAATGCAGAACACTTCTGGTCTCAAATGTTTTGGATAAGGGATACTCAACCTGTAATGCCTTTGTCCTATAATGAAATCAAAAGGGGTGTGCATGGTTTTCTTCCTCTTCACCTTATTGACTCTGTGAGGTGAATCGGGCTAACTGGCCAAAGGCCATTCAGTGAATTTAATTGTTAAATGGGCAACTAAAATATGAACTATCTCATCTGAAAGTCTGTACTACACCAAATCTCAATGTCATTTCAGATGTACCTTGACACATCTTTGCAGAAGGGCTGCACTGGGAAGTTTATCACATGAAGGTGTTATACTGCAGTAGCACTAGGATAGTATGGTTTTCATTCAAACCTCATATCACACGTTGTTGTTGTTGTTGTTATTATTATTATTAACCTTTATTTATAAAGCGCTGCAAATTTACACAGCGCTGTACATACAATCTTTTAAATTAGACGGTTCACTGCCCTCAGGCTTACAATCTAAAAAGACACAACACAAAAGGAGAAGGGAGTGGTGGTGGGGAAGGGGATGAGGTCCAGCAGTTCTTCTCTACCTCCAAGGCCTGGACAAGGCAGATGGACTGGAGGGAGGACTTGGTTTCTTGGAGCTAGCCTGCCTCTCTCTCCCTCAATATGGTGGCTGAAGGGAGGGCCAGAGGGATGCAAAAGCACCTTTTCCCAATCTGAAATAAAACAGTAATGACGCAAAAGCATCTTTTCCCAATCTGAAATAAAACAGTAATGACCTCCTTTCGCGTTCCTTTTCTGTTAGCGTCTCTGATGCTGTAACAGAAATTTCAGGAAACTTAAAAATCTAGGACTGACAGAGCAAAAGAATTGGCAAGAGGACCTAGTAATGAAAATCCATAAGTTTATTTCCAATTGTCGACAAAGGAAAACATTGAACTCAGTGGAATTCAAGTTCCAAAAAGCTGAGGCCCCGAACAAGACAAAATGGCCCTTTTTATATTATTGAAGACAAAGAAGCTTCTTCAATATACCTGATTGGTTAATTACAATTTAAACATACAGAATTCTTACAATCAGAACAGAAATACATGCATATATTAAAACTGCATCATCACTTCTTACCCCCTTCTTTAGGAGTTTTCCTTCTAACCTTGCTTCTGAATGTCAACTATGTATCCTTATCTCAGTAGTTTATGTTATGTCTTTTTTACTGGTGCCAGCTTCCATTTAGGTCAAGATGCACTCATTATTCCTTTGCTCTAGTTTTTCTCAGCTCCAATCCTCTGTTTTAAAAACTATCTCTCTGGCTGACAAAGGTGACTCCATCTTTCTATAGCTTTTTTTATTTCAACACGGAATTTCCACCACAATGCAAAAGTCTCATTCCGAATCATGGCACTTTTTGGTCCAGTGTTCTCTTGCTGGCTTGGATGCCCGTCCTGGCTTGGATGCCAACGACAGTCTCCTTCAGGTGACTAGGTTAGGAGGAGACCAGCTAAATAAAATACTGCATATTTATATATCTTGTTTTTAAGAATGGCTTCTGATTTTTCTAAAACAACAATGTTGGAGCAGGGAAGCAGTTGGGGGAGTGGAAGATATGGGGAAAGCATTTTAAAATGATTTAAAAAACCTGACAGTGAAGGAGGAACAGATAACATAGGTGCATTCTGTTGCATGTTAGTATTATAGGATTTAATGATATATTATTGACATTGAAGACTTTATAGTGTCTTTGACATTGGGCTGCCCCCTTTCCACCCATTAGCACAGTGTGCCCATGCATAAAACTCACTAGCTCAGTCAGTTATGGGGCTTGGGGTGGGCTAATTCAGTTGTGCAGTTATGGCTTCCTTTTAAAAAAAAGTCTGTGCTTACTGGTGGCATTATTAGATTTGGTGTCTCTCCAGTGCAGTAACTTGTGCTGTCATTCTAGGCTTGGAGCCACCAGGACAATAGTTTCTCAGTAGACTGGGCCAATATAGAATAGAAATGGTCTGGTCTACTTACTGCCAATGGCTGGTGGATCGGGACACCCGAAGGGATTATTTTGTGGACTGGAACATTCTGGTCTACCCACTTTGTTCACAAGTCCTGAAGGGGTCCAGGTGCCACTCGGTGATGGAAGAGGGCTCCAGGAGTTCACTGTGGTGTGCTGATAGCACCCCAGCCAGTTGCTTGCTGCTTCTGGGTGGGTGGTCTGGGTCCTTCTTGGGACCTTCAGTCACTGGGAATCCTGATTTACCCACAGAGAGGTGCAGCGATACAGTCCATACTTGAAGGCAGGTACCCCCCTCCCACGGTGTCACTTGGTGCAGTCTATACCCTCATAGAAACTCCCCTGGTGCCTGTTCTAAATATTACCTAGCTGGTACCAGTTCATCATAAAGTGTAAAGATATGCAACTGAGCACTAAAGTCAAATTGTCCGAGCCATTGTATTCCCCTTCACCATGTATAGGTGCAAGGGCTGGACAGTAAAGAAAGCTGACAGAAAGAAAATCAATTCATTTGAGATGTGCTGGAGAAGAGTGCTGAGGAAACGGTGGAAAGCTAAAAAGATTAAACAAATGGGTCCTAGAACAGATTGAGCCTGAAATTTCCCAGGAAGCCAAGATGATGAAACTGAGATTGTTGTACTTTGGACACATAATGAGAAGGCAAGATTCATTAGAAAAGACAATAATGCTGGGAAAGGTGGAGGTATGTAAAACGAGAGGAAAACCGTGTGCCAGCTGAATGGACTCAATTAGGGAGGTCACGGGGATTAATTTGTGAATTTGTAAGACTTAAGCAGAGCAGTGAAAGACAAGGAATCTTAGAGGTGTTTCATTCACTGGGTCGCCATGAGTTGGGCTTGACTCAAGGGTAGTTAACAACCACCAGCAGCACTTCATCACAGGTAGCACAGTGGTTAAATACTGGTCCTGTAGCCACAAGGTTGTGGATTTGATCCCAGAACTCCCATGGTTGATTATAAAATGAATCCCCAGCTTATTAGGGACAACTGGCTTGCAGACTGTAAACCTCTTAGAGAATGCTGAGTTCACTATGAAGCGGTATAGAAATGTAAATGCTTTAGCTGTGCTTGCAATAATCTCACTGTGAAGTAGTTGAAACCAAATTAAGCTGATTGGCCCAAGGATACTCCATAAATTTTATGACCCAACTGGGACTAGAACTAGAATTTCTCTGAATTTCAGTCCAACAGTGTCTCCATTCTACACTGATTTTAGTTTCTCTTCCCTACACAGTGTCGCTGATACAGCACCACTTCAGACTACAGTGGAAGATTAAAATGAAATCTAGAATTAGCCACCTAGGATACTGTTGTCTTTCAACGTCAGAGAGGCCAACAAGGTCCGCCAATGGAGGACAGAATACTTTGCCCAGCATCTATCAGAACTGGATAGCATGGCCCTGTTTTCCTCCTTTATAAAATACCCTGGTATGTCTGAAGGGCTGTCAGATGGAAATTCTTGCGTTCAAAGGCTGGTCTCCAGTTCAAGTCTAGTTCAAAGATAAAGAAGGGAAAGCACACTAAACTGGCCTAGCCCACGAATCACAGGCAGAACACGACCTTCCTCCCTCCGCCTCCCTTATCTGGAATTTCCAAATATTCCAAAATCCAAAACTTTCTTCACAAGTGATTGAGACAGGGACACCTTTGCTCTCTGGTGGTTCAATGTACACAAACTGTTTCAATCACGAACAAAATTATTAAATGAATGAATGAATGAATAAAACCACATAGTTGGGAGGAGAGGCCTGCCTGCACAAATATCCCTCTATACCATTTGAACTGAGGACAACAACAACCACATCTTGACAAAATGTAGATCCATGACTAACATGATTTTTTCCTCCTGCATGTGGGAGACCCAGCATGATGTAGTTAGTGGTTTGAGTGTTGGACTGGGACACTGGGGGACCTGCTTGGCCCATCAGGTGACCTTGGGCAAGTCACACTCTCTCAGCCTCAGGGGAAGGCCATGGCACCCCCTCTCCCCCAAATAAAGCTTGCCAAGAAGACCCTGTGATAGGGTTACTTTAAGGTTGCAATATGTTGGGGATGACTTGAAGGCATAACAACAACACCCCCTCCACACACACACACCTCACATACGCCATCCTAAAACCACAGAATACATTACACTACCCAACACACTCCACAACACTCCACACAGAAAACACAGACACCCCCACTTCACCACCCAGCCACAGAACACAGACACCCCACTCTCCTCCATCCCACACATTCCACCACAGAACACACTACACCACACATACCACACTACACAGAACACACCTACCACTACACCACCACAGAACATACTATGCCACAGTACATACCACACAGAACCCACCCACCACCACAGCACACACCACACAACACAGCACACACCACACACCCCACATTACACACATCACACCACACTGACCACTACAATACCACAGCACATGGCACACACCCACCACCACAGCACACACTACACTACACAGCACACACCACTACACCACTATATTACATGCCACACTACACCACACACCACACTATACACCTAGGCTTGCCATATCCCACCTGGGGGCGGGACCTTCCCGGTTTGGGGCAGGGCCACATGGTCCCACCCCCGATTTGGCCCCTCCCCCAGGACCTTCCCCCCCCCCCCCCAGCAAGGCCCTGGAGGCAGCTCCAGCCCTCCCCATGGCTGTGTGCCACCCTCCCCGCCTCCCTGCCTGACTTAAGCCTAGATAGCAGGTCTTAAAGACATCTGCCACTCAGAGATATTGCCAGCCCACTTGGTATATATACCCTGCAAAAGGCATTACTTTCAGGTTACAGTGAGCAAAGAAAAAAAGTCCATCAATCGTTCCTGTTTCCCTGGGAGTCTAAATGCCTCCTCATCTTTTAAATGTCTACCACTCAGTATTCTTGTAATTCTTTATCACAGGGTCGTTTTTGAGGCCCTAAACACCTTTCCTTGTAATATGCAAATTTCTCCCGAAGCTGACCAATGGGAAAGAAGCAATCAGCCCCCCTCCCCTTGGGTTGGTTTTCAAGGGCTTGGAAGGAAGAGATTTTGCCTTGCAAGTTGCTGGTAAATAATAGAAGGCTTTGGGGTTGCAAAGGCTGCAGAAATAGTTTGACCCCCCCCTTAAACATCCATGGCTCAGTGCTATGGGATTCTGGGAATTGTAGTTTCTTGTGGCACCAGAGCTCTTTTGACAAAAGGAGACTGAATGGAGGCGTTGCCTGGCTGGGGGCAGAAGGCTGCGATGATGAGGAAAAGCAGGGGCTCCTCTGGTGGTCCTGGCCACTTCCCTTGGCTCCCTCCCTCCTCCTCCTCCTCCTCCTCCTCCTCCTCTCAGAGCTCATTCACACTCCCTGGCTTTTCTCTCTCCCCCCCCCCTGCACTTTGAGACCCCTTTAACTGCCAAAGCTCAATGCTTTGGAATTCTGGGGTCTGTGAGGCATTTGGCCTTCTCTGTCAGAGAGCTCTGGTGCCACAATAAACTACAATTCCCAGGATTCCATAGCACTGAGCCCTGGCAGTCCAAGCAGTGTGTTTTGGACACAGAGATCCTCCAAATGAATCCAGTCTCTAGCTTTTCTATCTCTCTCACACACTGTAGGAATAATAACCCACTTTGAGACTGCTTTAACTCAGTGCTAGGGAATCCTGGGAATGCGAGTGTTTGGGAGACATTGAGACTTCTCTGTCAGTGATGGCTCTGAGGCCACAATAGACTACAATTCCCAGGATTCCCCAGCACTGAGCAGTCTCAAACTGGACCATTTCCTCAGTGTGGATGCACCTGGGGAGGAATTCTGGGCACTGCAGTTCAACTACGTTTGGAGGGTTATGGGACTCCCTGTCAGAGATAGCTCTGGGGCCACAATGTACTACAATTCCCAGCATTCCCCAGCACTAACCCAGGACAGTTAAGTCACTCTCGAACTGGATTATTTCCTCAGTGTGGATGCAGCTTTGGTGAGGAACTCTGGGCATTTCAGTCCAACATTGTTTTATTTCTGCAGTGTGTTTTGGACCAGAGACAAGGTGACCAGGCATCCTCCTCCTTTTACAGGACATGTCCTCTTCTGTCACATTTCAAAATGTCCTCCATTTGGATCATGGCTAAGAAGCATGGATTTATAAGTACATGGGTGTTTTTAGCTTTTATTTACATTTTTTTGCTTGGGTGCCCTACATTTTGGGGTGAGGGCATTGGTCACCTTGGTCAGAGAGCTTTCCAGGGGTTAACTGCCATTCTCCTGTGGTGCTGGAACAAACCACCATTCCCAGGATTCCATAGCATTCAGCCAAGACAGTTAATGTGGTCTCAAACCAGATTATTTCTCCAGTGTAGATGCAGCCCAAGCCTTTTGCCTCTCTTATGCCTGAGATTTCAAAGCCCAGCCTTGGCACCACAACAAACTACAAATCCCAGGATTCCATAGGATGGAGCGATGAGAGTGAAAGCAGTGTGGCAGCAGCCTAAGTGTGCTTAATGCAGTTCTTAACATGGTGCACCTCTTGCCTACAGAGTCTCACAAGACTTTTTTGTTTAACAACTTGTACCCATTAACTCCATTTCATGTCTCCTTTATTTAGTGGGGAGGAATACGGACAAAACAAGCCAAAATGAAGAAAAACCAAAGTCCCTTGACCAAAGGGTTTGGTTGTGGAATAAGCCTCTGAAATATGCAAGAGGCAATGTTAAAATAAAGCCATGTTCAATGCTCAAATGTGCTGTTTGGAATGGGGAGAGGGGGGTGGCCAGAAAGGGAAGTACATTTCCGTGATCTGTCTAGGAATAATGTCAAAACGTCCTCCATTTTGATCATGCCTAAGAAACATGGATTTATATTAACATTTCTAAAAAAGCCTCAATTTTTTCACGTGTCCTCCATTTTTAAAAAATGTGTCCTACATTTGAAAATGTTGTCCTGCATTTGTCCTACATTTGTCCCAGTTTGGAGGTCCTCACTTATGGCAACCCTATATACACCGCACAGAACACACTGACCACTACGATACCTGCAGAACACACTACACACCACCACCACAGAACACACAACCACGGAACACACTACATCACACCACATACCAAGCACAACACACTCACCATCACAGAACCACACCACACCACTCACACACACACACACACACACAGATGCTGCCAAGGATGGGTTCATTAGTCAGAAGTGGGAGAAAGACTACATTTCCCGGCAGCCACCGGGCTCCGCGCCTGCCAGCGGCTTCAAAGCCCCAGCGTTTGATTGGCCGGGATGGGGGTTGCGCATGCGCAGAGCGGCTGAACCTCAATAGTGAGTGAGGAGGGGGGCGTGTAAGCGTCTAGAGGGAGAGAGAGGCTGGTTCCCCGGGGAGAGCCTCCAGCAGCGTTCCATTCTTCGCAAATGCAGGTAGGGAGGGGAAGCGCGTGCTGTGTGTCACGAAAGACAGAGAGAGATAGAGAGAGAAGGGACTCTTTTGCAGAGGGTTTGCTTAGCAGAGCAGAAGTGGGGGCTCTTCTCCTTCTCTTTGTCTGATGCAGCCCCTCTACTTTCACCCACTCCTCCCAACATCCTTTCACCTTTAAAATAAATGCTTTGTGTAATAGTTAAGTGTAAAAGTTGAGGGGTAAAGTATAAGAGAGAGGGAAGAGGATAGTGAAGCAGGCAAAAAATAATTATCTAATTATGACCTCTTAAAATGGCGGAAAATATTATTATTATTAATAATGATGATGATGATGATATCTGGCTTTGTAGTAGCTTTGCAGTTTTTTTGTTGTTAGGGTGCATATCTACATCTTTGTAGGGGGATAATGCACTTTGGCCCCACTTTTAAGTGATGTGGCTGCATCCTATGGAATCCTGGGATATGTAACTTGATATTTAGGCTTGTTCTGAGTGCATCTATACTGTAGGGAACAATGCACTTTGACACCACTTGTAAGTGTTGTGGCTGCATCTTATGGGAGTCTGGGATGTGTAGTTTGGTGGTAAAGGCGGGTGTTTGGCTCTGTTTAGGTGCATCTACACTGTAGAGAATAATGCAGTTTGACACCACTTTTAAGTGATGTGGCTCCATCTTATGGAATCCTGGGATTTGTAGTTTGGTGGTGGAGGGGGGCTGTTTAGACTTGTCCATCTACACTGGAAATAATGCACTTTGACCCCGCTTTTAAGTGGTGTGGCTGCATCCTATAGTGCATCCTGGGATTTGTAGTTTGCTAGGGGGCTATTTAGACTTCTCAGGGTGCATCTACATTGTAGAAATAATGTAGTTTGACACCACTTTTAATCCTGGGATGTGTACTTTGGTGGTTTGAGTGTTGGACTGTGACTCTGGAGACCAGGGTTTGAATCCTTGCTCAAGCATAAAAACCTATTGGGTGACCTTGGGCAAGTCACACTCTCTCAGCCTCACAGGATGGCAGTGGCAAACCTCCTCTGAAGAAACTTGCCAAGAAAACATTATGATGGGTTCTCCTTAGAGTTACCATAAGTCAGAAATGACTTGGAGGCACCCAACAACAACAACAAAAAGCATCACTAGCACTCTTTTTGCAGAGAAGGGGAAAGACCTTGTGATGCTACAAATGCACTGCAGAAATAAAGCCCTTTGGCATTACTTTGAATGCTCTGACTCCATCCTGGCATTTGTATTTTGGTCAGGCACCACCAGCACCCTTTGACAGAGAAGGGAAAAGACCTTGCAAAACTACAGACCCAAGGATTCCATAGGATGGACCTTTGTTGTTGTGAGCCTCCAAGTCACTTCTGACTTTGGCAAGATTCTTCTAATTTTAATTTTTTTTAAACAAACTTTATTGATATCGTTTAAACCTTACACCAACATAGACAGACAAACACAAGCAAACTAACTAGAGTACTAACTGTATTCTCCATACATACACTGTAAAACATGACTTCCAAGTGTTAAAGTTATCAGTTATAACCTTTCTCTAACCCGACTTTGAATAAATACCAGTTTGTTCTGTCTGTCTATCCCATCCACGTCCAGTGTATTTCCTTATTAAAAAAAGAAAGAAAACTCAGTTTCCGATATTGACATTATTCAGTAAATAATATAAATTAATTGACTTATTATTTTGGTTTAGTGTCCTCAGGTCACTGTGTTTTTATAAATACATATAATGTATTATATACCCTCGTCTCTCAAAAGTTTATTCACTCCTAAAAAATCTGACCACTCATTTTGAAATTTGTCCAATGACTTATCTCTTAACAAACGCGAAATTTATCCATCTCTATATATTCCAAAATTTTCCATAACCAGTCATTTTCTGTGGGATGTTCTTCATAGACTGAAGATTTTTCAGAGGAGGCTTGCCATTGCCATTCTGAGGCTGAGAGAGTGTGACTTGCTCAAAGTCACCCAGTAGCTTTCCATGGCTGAGCCAGGCTTCTAACCCCTGATCCTCCAGAGTCTTAGTCCAATATTCAAACCACTATGCCATGCTGTCCCTCTTTTAGGATGAAGACACAGCACTTTAGAAAGTGGTGTCAAGCTGCATTATTTCTACAGTGCAGATGCACCCCAGATCTCCCAAATCCCAGTCCACCGTTCTAACCGATTTTTCCTTGTTTCAAATAAACCAGAACAAAAGCATCCATTAAAGGTATGTGATTTGTTCTCCCTTCTTTATCCTTTTTCTGTCATGGGTCCAGAATTTGGATCTCAGGTTCTAGGTCTGAGATTATTTGTGATTTTTATTTTTGCAAAAGTCCCCTGCTCCAAATCCACCCTCAAAACCCAGCCTGCATCCTTGGCTGCTTAACTGCATCATTAATAATAATAATAATAATAATAATAGTAATGAAATTGCCTGGGTGTAGTTTCTCTTGGCGCTGCAGTGCTATAAAAGCCCAGCTTGGAGGCATGTCTTCTCATTATGTTTATATGCAAGTTTCCCCATATCCTTCTCCCTGCCAACCCAAAGGAGGCTTGTGGCGCCTTAAAGGCTAAGTCGTAACCATCGGTTTATGTGGATTACAGCTCCCTTTGTCAATTGTGCCTTTTGTTGCTGACGACAAGATCATAAAAATAATATCTATCTGCAATCGTAAAAACCTCTGCTGCAGTGATGCAAAGAAACAAGCACCAAAGCCATGGAGCTTTACGGTTTTGCCAGGCAGACAATACTCAAATTTTTTAACCGGTGTATTTCTTTTCTTGCTGATAAGATCATAAAGGAACACATGCACCCACTATCCTTGCATTGCATCCCTTTGCAACCTGTGTGTCTTTCTTTCACATCTGACAAAGGTATTCCAAGATCTTTCCTGTCAGAATTGTAAGGTCCTTGGGGCAGAGGCTCGACTTTTGTCTTTCTGCAAAGTGCCACGTCTGCTGGGCTACTCAGAAGTCTTCCATATCCTGCCCTATATATCCAAATATTCTAGGGCAAAGTCCAGACAATAAAACAATAAAAGGTAAAGTTAAAGGTGGCATAAATGTCTAGTCGTAACCAACTGTAGAGGGCGATGCTCATCTCCCTTACTAAGCCGAAGAGCCATTGTTGTTCAAGGGCTGCTCTGGTGGTCATGTGGTGCATGCTGTTATTGCTTCCCACCAAAGTGCTATCTATCTATCTATCTATCTATCTATCTATCTATCTATCTATCGGCATTTGATGCTTTCAAACTGCTAGGTTGGCAGAAGATGGGACTAGTGACGGCAGCTCACCCCATCCTGCTGCACCAACATAGAATCAGAGGAACCTAGAGTTTGAAGGGATCCGCAAAGGCCATCTAGTCCTCTTCACAACTCCTTTCTGCCATGCAGGAACTCACAATCAAAGCAGCCCTGACAGATAGACATCCAGCCTCTGTTTAAAGAGCTCCAAAGAAGGAGACTCCACCACTTTGAGGGAGTGTATTCCACTGTTGCATAGCTCTTACTGTCAGGAGGTTCCGCCTAATGTTAAGGTGGAATTTCTTTTCCTGTAGCTTGCATCCATTGCTCCGGGTCCTATTCTCTGCAGTAGCAGAAAACAAGCTTGCTCCATCCTCAATGTGACACCCCTTCAAATACTTAAACAGGGCTATCATATCACCTCTTCGCTTCTCCAGGCTAAACATACATACAAATTACATATGTGGTTTATCACTCTATTAGACAATGCTGGGTTATACAGTATTTTTGTATTGTATAAGTTTCCAACACACTTAAGAAGTAGATGAAGCCTTGGTTCAGTTTGGTAAGACAGTTCTTCTACAACTGCATATTTGCTTAACTTTTTAAAATGGGGGGGGGGGGGGAACTCTTCAATAAAAATGATTTGTAGGCACACTCTGGTTTTGGCTTCTTATCTGGAAGTATTATCTGTGAAATGGGAACCTAATAGTTTTAGGATTGCTGTGGAGACTGCATTTGGCAAGCATGACTTGACCAATTGCTAGCTTTGTTCAGCAGTTAATACATTTTAATATGAGCCAGATGGTAAAATTGGATTCTGAGCTGGAAGATCGGCTGGATTCAGTCTCTCCGTTACTTGACTCTGAACAGAAGGGGTTTCAACCCCCCTTTTTTTCGAGTGTAAATTAGTGGTGGGAATGCTGTTGGACTGCAACACCCCTCATTCCTCCATGTTGGCTGGGCTGTAGAGTGATGGGATTTCTAGAGGGGAAATGAATGCAGAAGCTTTGGAAGATGTCTCTTCGAAGTTCATGTGGGAGGCGACCCTAAGGTTCATAGGGTTTTCTTGGCAAATTGCTTCAGAGGCAGTTGCTGTTGCCATCCTTTGAGGCTGAGAGAGTGTGACTTCTCCAAGGTCATCCAATGGGTTTACATGGCTGAGCCAGGATTTGAACCCTGGTGTTTAGAGTCATTTTCCAATGCTCAAGTCACTACAGCTCACTACAGTAATAAGGATGCCTGCAGTTTATTATCCATCTCTGAATACAATTGTAGGTCTCTTAATATGTTCAGATTCCACCAGATACTGAATATACCAACTGCCTAGAACGGATCCAGTTATCTATCCATCCATCCTAGTTTAACCTATATTCCACCTTTCCCCTAGTATGGGGATTAAGGCAGTTTACAAAGGACAGAACAGTACAATAAAAGCACAGACATGTTCAATCTTCCTCATTTAAAATGCTTAGGACCAGAAGTGTTTTGGATTTTGTAATGCTGTGTTTGCATATACATACTGAGAAGTTTTGATGATGGGACCCAAATCTAAATATGAAATTCATTTATCTTTTGCCTTAGCATCACCGTAAGTCAGAAATGACTTGAAGGCAAACAACAACAACAACGTACACCTCATATACATAGCCTGGAGGCAGTTTTATACACAACATTTTAATAATTTACACATGAAACAAACTTGGTGTACATTGAACCATCATGGAGGAATGGTGTCCCTATCTCAGCCATTCATCTGGATAATTTTGGAGTATTTCAGATTTTGGAATTCCAGATAAGGGAGATTCTAGCTGTAAGAGTGTCCTTACTGGTGATCTGTATTTCGTGTGCTGTACATTTATTTATTTATTATTGTTGTTGTTTGCCTTCAAGTCATTTCCAATTTAGAGTGACCATCAGGCAAGCCTATCACAGGGTTTTCTTGGCAAGATAATTTTCAAAGGGGGTTTGCCATTGCCTCCTCCGAGGCTGAGAGAGTGTGACTTGCCCAAGGTCACCAGTGGGTTTTCATGGCCAAGCGGGGGGTTGAACCCTCATTTTGAGTCATAGTCCAATGCTCAAACCACTATACCACATTGTAATCTCATATCCTATATCAGTAATGGTGCACCTTTGACAGACTGAGTGCCCAAACTGCAACCCAGACCACACTTATTTATTGCAAAGTGCCAAGTCCCTCTTGCTTTCTAGTAAGAAACTCTGGCAAACTCTGTGCTAGGGTGACAGCAGTGCCACCTCTGGCACGCGTGCCATAGGTTCGCCATCACTGTCCTATATCACTTAAAAATCTCAGGGTGGGGTGCAGAGAAGAAGGGGATCTGAAGCTATTTGAGTAGTTCAGAACATATTCAAACAATTTAAATAATTCCAAACAAAACTTGTTGAACTTGAGGTTCAGGTTTTCCATTCTGAAGATTTTTGTAAATGAAATCGTGTTCCAGAGTTATCAAGATTGTGAAAAATGTTGGGAATGTGGACTTTTCATTTGCAGACAACAGGGTTTTTGAACTGAAAACTGGTCTTGGCCTGGACTGCTTGTTACTAAAAGATCCAGAATTTTGTGAATTTGCTTTATTGTGTATGTGTGCTTTCTCTGTTCTTTATCTATATTATATATACAGTGGGCCCTCATCCACTGGCTTTCTATCTGTGGATTTAAGCACATGTGGATGGCAAGCCCAGTTGTTCCCAGTGTTGGTGCATGCATGTTGCACTGCCATTAAAAACAGTGGGACTTAAGGTTCCACATTTTGGGGTATCTGCAGAGGGGTCTGGAACAGATCCCATGCGGATACAAAGATCCGAGTGTATAGATATACCTGTATGTTTAGATACAGTGGGTCCTTAGTATCAGCTGGGGGAAATACTATAATGTGCCCTTAGTATCCACTGGTGTCTGGTTCTAGGACTCCCTGTGGATACCAAAATCTGCGAATGCTCAAGTTTCCATTAAATACAGTGGCATAGTAAAATGGTATCTCTTTTTTAAATGGAATCATCAAGGTTTGCTGTGGCATTCCCTGGCAGGCCCAGGGGGTGCGCCCCCTCCCAGGATAGCAATGTTTACCAAGATTGAGGTGTGATAACCCTACTGGCAGACCATAGGATTATGACTCGCCTTCTGGTTGACAATGCTTTATCCTTAATTGGATAAGCCCATGTTGATTCGGCTGAGACAGTGTACACATCCTGCTCCCTTTGCTAATTGGAATTCTCCTGAATACACATTGGTCCCTGATTCCACAAATTGCCTTCTGATATACTATGAGATAATGTAAACCTGATGTAACCCTGATGTGAATAAAAAGGGCTGGCCAGGACCTGGCCAGCTAAGTTTTGCACCCCCATTCCTGTCTCTGCGTCTCATTGCCGCGACAGTTTGCTTTTTGGTATTTATATTTTTTAAAATATCTTTAGACCGTGGATGGTTGAATCTGTGGATAAAATATCCATGGCTATGGAGGACTGACTGTACAGCTATATCTGTATCTTTGTAGCTGTCTCTTTTTTGAAATTATTAATATTATTATTATTATTATTATTATTATTATTAAGCTTTATTTATATACCGCTGTAAATTTATACAGCGCTGTACATACAATCAATTAAAATAGATAAAATAAACCTGCCTATGGCGTACATTCTACAAAAATAAATATAGTACATATTAGTACATGTTAACATTCAATAAAATAAGGCAGACAACAAATTAAAATAACATTAGATAACAATCTTTCATATTACTTTTGATTCTGGTTTCCAGGTTCTCACCTATTGGTTTTGTGTTTCTTTTGAGGGACTTCCCGCACTTTGCTTTTTAAAATTATGAAGCAGTGGTGCTTGAGCAAGGCGTCTTTGTGTTCCTGCAGAGCCCCGTGACCTTTGAAGATGTGGCTGTGTATTTCACAAAGGACGAGTGGGCTTTGCTGGACCCAAACCAACGATCTTTGTACAAAGAGGTCATGATAGAAAATTACGGGAGCTTGGCTTTGCTGGGTAAGAAACCTCCTCCTTCATTTGGCAGATGTGTGGATATACCTAGTAGGTGCCCTGAGAGCTTTATTCTGAAATGTGGCATTGACATTTTTGAAATAGATTAATAAATATTTAAATATCATTTTTGTTTTGTTTTTAGTCTTTTCTCCCCCTCCCTTCTTTTTAATATTAAGGAAATGTGTGGGTTTCCCCCCTTTCTTCCAGCCTTCTCCTCTACTTGAAGACCTCTACTTGTGTAGGACTAAGAGTGTCATCATCCCCAGGCAGCATGGCCGGTGGGGTGGTGAGATTTGTAGTCCTATGCATCTAGAAGATATGAGGCTAAGGTAATATTACTTTATTAGCCAGTTAGCATTACACCTGGTGTGTGGAAATCATGGACTCTTGGACTTAATTTCCAGAAGCCCCAGCGCCAGCCAGTATGATCAGTGCAGAGGGATTGTGGGAGTTGTATTCCAAAATGCAAAATTAATGCCATTGATGCCTCTTCTCTCTTTTTCCTGAGAAGGGTTTCCAGCCCCTAAACCTGGGCTTGTCTTGCGTCTGGAACAAGGGGAGGACCCCTGCGTGCCAGAATCTCATGCCCTTGATGGAAAGAAGATCTTTGACACCAGCTCAGGTAAGACATTATGACTTGCTGATTTATTAATTTATTTTATGCATGCTAAGCTCATTCTTTACTTAACAAGGTTTCCAGAGCAGCTTATGTAAAATAGAATAAAAACAGTAATCTGTCATTAAAACAGCAAATTTACTGAGAGAGATGGAAATGCTGAACTTGGCTGTTGCTTTCTCTGTAAGGGAAAAGGAGCCCAATATTGTCTTGCTGGGTGGGCAGTTAGTAGAATAGGAAATGAAAGCTATTCTGGGTTAAGCCTTTTCAAGGCCTTCTTAGTTGTGGCATCTCATCTGTGGAAGGACCTTTCTATAGAAGCTTGTCTGGTGCCTGCATCTTGGTCTTTTTCACTGCCAGTTTAAGACCAGTTCGTAATGCTTTTAGATCTTAGCATTTTTCTCTCTTGCTGATGATTTTGCTTTTGTTTTACATGATGTCATGTTTTTATTCTTTGTGGCTGATTTTATATTCATTCATGTGTTTGATTTCTGTCCTGCACTTCTCCCAAGAATGGGACTCAAGGCAATTTTTCTTTGATTTATTATACTGCTTTCTCTAATCCCTGTTTTCTTGTATGCATTTTATATTCATATGTGTTGATAGTTATTTAATGTATTGTCCGACATCAGGAGAATTCTGCTTAGTAAGTGGTTTAAAGTACAATATATATAGAGAGCTAAATGAATGAAAAACAATCCCTTAGCATTTGCCAATAATCTGTAATCCCACACCTAGAAATAGTATAGCTGCACTCTTGGACCTGAGTATATTTGTTCACAAGTGTGAATGCAGGTACCGTAGCTCAGTGACAAAATGCATGACTTGCATGCAGATCTGTACTTTAGAGCTTGGCATCTCCCAAAACTCTGGGAAAAACTTGTTTTGATTGGTGGCAGTTCCTTAAGACCTGCTACTAACCAGAAGAGACATTGCTCAGATAGAAGGATGGATATCCTGGCTCATAATGCAGGCAGAGGAGAGATCACATGATTAAATGTTCCCAACATAGAAAAGAAACATGTCAGCAAGAAAGTACAGTATACCTGACTGTGGGACCAGTGGTTTCACTTAGCCATGTCCAAAATAATACGTTCTCTCTAGGCAATTTAAAGATTCTCCAGCACAATTCTCTGGTATGCTTCTGCAGGAGGTTGACCATAGAGTTGCACTGGAGTACCAAGAGATTCATAATGAGATGTTCTTTCTAAGCATTTCTAGGTCCTCCAGTGCAATTCTATTGTATGCTTGCACCAAATGTCATTCATTTCTGGTTTCATGTTTTTACAGTAAGTCCAGGAAGGTATCCCCTGTAGATATGGGAGGTGTACTGTGTTTATTTTCCCCTCCAGATGTTTAAAGCTGGGATTTCAACCTGTGCCTGTCAATATCCTTTGACAGATCATTTCTCTCTCTGTTTGCCTTTGCTTATCTCTGCAGATAACCCTCGGAAAAAGCACTTATGCACTGTGTGTGGGAAACGTTTTACTCAGAAACCAAATCTAACCAGACACATGAGAATCCACACGGGAGAAAAGCCTTATAAATGCTTGGAGTGTGGCAAATGTTTTGGTTGTCATTCACATCTTATGAGCCACCAGATTGTCCACACTGGAGAAAAACCTTACAAATGTTTGGTGTGTGATAAATACTTTGGCCGTAAAGCCCATCTTGCCAGACACCAAGGCATCTACGCAGGGGAGACACCCTATAAATGTTTGGAATGTGGGAAGCATTTTGCATGTCAGTCACAGCTTGTGATCCACCGGAGATACCACACAGGGGAGAAGCCCTATAAATGCTTGGAGTGTGAGAAATGTTTTGCCGACCCTTCAGCCCTTGTGAGCCACAAGAGAATCCATGCGGTAGAGAGGTCTCATAAGTGCCTGGACTGTGGGAAGAGTTTTGTTCAGCAGTCGCATCTTTTAAAACATCAACGAGTCCACACTGGAGAGAAACCGTACCAGTGCCCAGAGTGTGGGAAATGTTTTGCTGATCGTTCTGTCTTTGCGAAACACCAGAGAGTCCACACAGGAGAGCGACCTTATAAATGTGCAGAGTGTGGAAAAACATTTGCACGCCAGGAACACCTAGGGAGCCACCGGAGAGTTCACACTGGAGAGAAACCATACAAATGCTTGGTGTGTGGGAAATCTTTTGCCCGTCAGTCTCATGTTGTGAGCCACCAGAGAGTCCACACAGGGGAGAAGCCTTGCAAGTGTTTGGAGTGTGGGAAATGTTTTTCTGAACGCTCAACATTTGTGAGGCACCAGAGAACCCACACGGGAGAGAAGCCCTATCGATGCTTGGACTGTGGGAAATGTTTTGGCTCCCCATCCCACCTCACAAGACACCACAGACGACATACGGGTGAGAAACCCCACAGGTGCTTGGAATGTGGGAAAGCTTTTGCTGATCGCTCAGCATTTGTGAAGCACCAACGAGTACACACAGGCGAGAAGCCCTATAAGTGTGCTGAATGTGGGAGATGCTTCGCTAACAGGACACATCTTGTTACCCACCAGCGCGTCCACACAGGAGAGAAACCCTATGCCTGTTTAGAATGTGGGAAAAAATTCAGTGCAAATAGAAGCCTAATCCATCATCAGAGGCAACACATAGGTGAGTTGCCCTTGATAAAGTAAAACTTATAAAGATTAATGGTGATAGAAATGCTAACTTGCCTTTGGGGAGTGTGCTCCATGATTTATTGTATATCAATAAATTTTTGTTTATTTACTTTACTTTTACTTTATATTAACTAATATATAATAAAATAAATAAAATAAATAGTTTATTTAATTATATATTAGTTAATTTCATATCCTACGTTTCCTCTTACAAAGTGTATATGGATCATGCACAGCCCAACACATTTGTCTTTTCAACTACCCTGTAAAGACAGAGATGTAGCTATGGGCATGTGGATAAAATGAGAGATCAGTTCCCCCATTGAAAATTTCCTTCAATCTCCATGTTTCTAGCTTTGCACTAACTTAAAATGTCAGTTGAATATTCATAAATACAATTTAGGCATCCAAAGAAAAGGGGCAAAATATACAATCGGCCTTCCATATCCACAGATTCTGCATTCAACTATCCATGGCTTGAAAATGTTATTTAAAAAATACTCCAAAAGACAAACCATTTTATATAAGGGATACCATTTTACTACCCCACTGTATATCATGGGACCTGACCATCCTTGAATTTTGTTATGCATGGCAACTCCTGGAACCAAACCCTAGATACCAAGGGCTCACTGTATTACCAAGGGAATGTGAACACAGCGGATGTAAGTGGTGTGTATGATTTTCAGTGTTTGACTCTCTGCAACACTTGAAATTGAGAGACTGAATGAAAATTTCATTTGGAGGAATAGAATTCTTTTTTTGGTGGGCCTTTTGCTTCCCCTCACTATACATCTCAGAGAGAATGGTTGGACTAAAGTCACACAGTGAGTTTCATGGTAGGAAGGGAACTTGGGCTTGGATCTCCTACATCCCCTTCCAGTAGTTTATCCACTACACCACTCTGTCCAAACATTTATTCCTTTATACTCTTCCTGTTGAGAAAGGTACAGAAGCATCTCTAACCATGATTTTTCCTGATTAACGGACAATTCCCCACTGTGATATTTGCCATAAATTGTTTGGTACTAAACCTGTTTAATGCCCCTTTTCATCCTGACCCACATCTCATTCTAATTCCACATAACATGGGACACTCACAGACCTTTGAAAGTTTGTCCAGCCACATATTAAGGCTGCTTTTCCCCACATTTGAAAACATATATTTCTGTGTATATAGCACTTCTCAGCTGTGGCACCCCAATTGTGGAATGCCCTCCCCTTGGAGGTCCAACTGGTGCCAACGTTGGTTTCTTACTGGTGGCAAAGCCAAACTTGGCTTTTTATGAAACTGTTTGAGAACTTCAAAGTACACATCTGCATTGCTGTGGTGTAGTGGTTTGAGCATTGGACTATGATTTTGGAGAACAGGGTTAAAATCCCTGCTCAGCTACAAAACCCACTGGGTGACTCTGGGCAAGTCACACATTTTCAACATCAGAAGGTGGCAATGGCAATTGCCCTCTGAAGAAACTGGCCAAGAAAATCCTGTGATCGGTTTGCCTTGGGATAGCCAAAAATCAGAAACGACTTGAAGGCACACAGAAACACAACAGTGGTTTTAACTCTTGCTATGTTTAATGTGGGCTTTAAAGTATTTATGCATTTAATCTGGAAATGTTTTAAATTGTTTACTTTGTACACTGCTGCTGTGAGATCCTGTGATAAAGGGTGGAATAGAAGGGTTCAAATAAACAGTTAAACAAAGCAAGCAGGAATAGGCAACTCAGCAAGGGCCAGAGGCCAGTTTTCCACCCCTAATTGCTCCCCAAGTGTGCCAAAATACTTTATTTTCCCTTCTTTTGCCTTCATAATGGTAACCAAAAGTGATATAGTGTCGCTTCCTGATACAATTTTGGAGGTGAATTAGAGGGGAAAGAAAGTATTGGAGGGGATGTGGGAGGTTCTAAGGCTGGCTGGGAGCCTGGGGTGGAGTGGGGGGAGTGTTTCTAATTTTGGCATGTTTGGATACATTTGATGATTTTGCACACAATTCTCCAAATAATTTTCACCTGAAAAACATACAAAATGTTTTTTTTAACAATTGAGGGGCGTTGGGAAACTTACGAGTGGGGTCGAGGGGCACACTTTCCCCACCCTTTATGTAGAACATTGCTCTTGTATTTTTGGGACTGCCATGCTGCACTTCAAAATTGATGGGCACTTAACTACTTGGCTTCACTGCTAGATGTAAATGTGGAGGGATATGCTATGAGAGTATAGAACAGGGGTGGGAAGCATGTGCCCTTATTATTTATTTAGAGTACCGTCACCTGCCCTAACTTGCAGATCTGAGATCCATGCCCTTGAATATCCACGGAGGGGCGACTTCCTCTATTTTCATTGGTATGCTCACCTGGGGTGCATGCACGGGGCCAGGCCCCACTTAAGCCTATGGGATTTGAATATGCGCATGACTCTGTTTTCACGGGGGGGGGGGATTCCCATGAAAACGAAGAGTCAACTGTATTTATACCTTGCTATTCAGCCCCAAAGGCCCTCTGAGTGGCTTACAGTGTTAATTTGTCAGTTCCCTGCCACACTTACATTCTGAAAAGACATGACATAAAAGGAGAAAGGAATGGCAGTCAAGAAGGGGACCAAGTCCAGCAGAGTCTGTCAGCTCTTCTCTCCCTCCGAGGCCAGGGAGGTAGCAGTTAGAATGACCATTAGGTTGCATATGGACCACTGCCCATCCTTTCAGGTCTTCAGCTACCTTAGATCTCTTAATATTCACATACAGGTGGTTGAGTATCCCTTATTTGGAATTCCAAAGTGCAAAGTATTCCCAAATACAAAATTGTCCACATGGGTAGCTGAGATAGTGACACCTTTCCTTTCTGATGGTTCAGAGTACACAAACTTTGTTTAATGCACAAAAAAAATTACAACTATTATGTATAAAATTACCTTCAGGCTATGTGTACAAGGTAAGTACAGAACATAAATGAATGTCATGTTTGGACTTGGGTTCCATCTCCAAGATATCTCATGTCTCTGCAAATATTCCAAAATCTGAAAAAATCCAAAATCCAAAACACTTTTGGTTCAAGCATTTTGGATAAGGAAGACCCAACCTGTATAATTAAAAGAAAACTGTCCCCCAAAGGCAAATTGCAGCACCCCTAAGCTTAAAGCTTGTTCAATACAAGCTCAGTTTCCCTCTCCTCCATGCTTTGTCTTAGCCCACAAAAGAGGTTCAGTGCAATTACAGAAGGACAGTATATTTTGAACCAGTTTGGTTTCCTTTTTCAGCAATGGTGCAGTTCACTTGGGGTCCCAAGGGCAAAGAAATTGCCCCTGAATCCCCCAGATCTTGCTTAGCCCTGGTATAGAGGTCACACTGTAGTTCAGTTTTGATTCTTTTCCCCATTTTTTGGAGGGTGGGGTGGTAATGGCTTTGGAATTCCAGGTTATTCCTCACCCCTTTGACAGTCCTCTCCATTAATATTATTTCTCATTCCAGGATATCCTCTGTCCCAATGTGTGGAGAACATTTTGTTGACCAATCAAGCCTTGTGTGACTCTGGAGAAGCTGCTCAGGAAAACAAACTGTATGAATGGTTGGCAGCTGGGAAATGGCTCACCGTTCAAGGGTCCCTGGCTCAGAACGAAGGAGTCCACACAGAAGGGAAAGCCTTGGGCACATCCTGAACACAGTGAAACATTTGTTCGAGAAACCACTGCCCTATTTTCCACAATGCCATGTTGTGGCAACTTCACAGTCCAGAGTTCATCAGACTTAATGACACTGAGACAGAAATGAACTTTTGGAGAAAATTTTGAAAATTGCTGCAACATCAGGTGTCATTACTTGGAAACTGAATTTGAAATTCAAAATATGAGTGCTTTAGATGTTGTTAAGCAGTCTCTTGATTGTTTGCTTTTTTAAAATCAGTTGTTGAATATAAAACATCATAAGCTAGTGACTTTAAAATAGTCATACTGAACACCATTGCTTGTCAGCTATGAAATATTACTAGAAGATGCTATTGCATGGCTATTATCAAATAATACCATTACATTTCAGCTATCAAATAGTAAATAATGTTGTGTGTCAGTGACAAAGTGCTAATATTCTGCATGCATGCCAGGTAATTTACATATGCTTAAAATCTACATACCACTGCATGGTAGCTCTCAGATTTAGTCAAGTCATATTACCTTTGCATGTTAGCTAGGAAATATAGTGGAATGCTGATATTGTTGCCTGCCAGCTGTTAATTAGTAATGCTTGTGGATGTATATCAAATATTTCCAGGTAACAACTGGGAAATATTATTTGGTGTCAGATACTGGCACTACATATTTAACATTGGGCCTAAAAACTGACAGATTAATTTATGAGGACTCGGCTTCAACACTAAAGGGTACTTTTTCAGAATGTACAAAATAGAGATTTTCCTCAAGATTTCCATAGGATGTAGAGATCTGGTCCGCCAATCGGGTAGAGAGTGCTTACAGGCTAAGGTTCTGAACCTCTTGTCCAGTCATAGGAAGCCTCCTTTTGCTATGAAGTCCTGGCACGATAGTAGCATATTAGTGTCTACCCAGACTCAGTGATGTATTTGAGACTCAAGTCTCAAAACTCTCCCTTCAAGTCTTAAGTCCTTGAAATATACAGCACTTTCAAGTCTCATGTATGGGATCCAACTAACAGAAAAGAGGAGGTGGTGGTGCGTGGGTGTATGTGATGGTGGTGGGGAAGATTCAGCAACTAAAAAATCAAGAAAACATTAAATTATCATAGGCAACTTTTCAAGATTGCATTTTAGAAAAATGTGGTCTGCTCAGCAGCCTGTCCTTGCTGTATGTACCTTCTAAAGCTTTTCCTAGGAGCAGCAGGCAAGACGTGCCCCTGTAGTGCGGGGCGTCATGGTGCATTTCTTGAAAGAGAACAACAAGTGTGTTGCTCTTCCCCTCCAAGGAACATTGTGAATGTGTTATGTTACTGAACCAAAGCCAACAAGTATACAAGTTGTGAGTCAAGTCAGTGTGTCATTTATTACCGAGTTGAGTCCAAGTTGTCTCACTGAAGCGACTTGAATCTGAGTCAATTGATTCTAGTCTACATCACTGACTGTCAGGATTCTCCAGGGTTTTCAGATAGAGTTGCACTAGACTTAACAGGAAGTGAATCTGGGACCTTCTGCATGCAAAGCATGTGCCTTACCCCTGCGAGTAGCCTGATTCACAGCAAAAGTCTTTTCCGATCAACTCCTGCCTTCTCTTTTGTTACTGGCGATGTGTATAGCTGAATGCTGGACTAATATTGTGCCAAACAGTGGTGGAGTTGTTAGTTTGGGAGGGGTAAATTTTAGGATAGCCTAAAGGCACCAGATCCTGTCTGATCTTGGAGGTTGAGCAGGATCAGCCCTGGTTAGCACTTAGGAGACTGCCAACAAAAACCAGGTGCTGTAGGCTATATTTCAGAGGAAGGAACCGACAAAGCCACCTCTGCACATTCGTTGCCTAAGAAAACCCTAGGAAATTCATGGGGTTTAATCTAAGTTGTCAGTTGACTTGAAGGCACATAATGTTTGGGAGGGGAGGGTACAGGCTCTGATTTTCCCCTGGATCTTTCAAAATCACCAGCATTGAATCAGATGACTCAACAGCCTCTGTTTTCCACACTTTTCTTTCATTTGTTTACTTCTGCTCAACAGGGCTGGTGCTATCATTAGGTAGAATGAAGCAGCTGCTTCATGCACAGGTACGGAGGAGCAGTTAGTGTCAAGGAAGCACTAGAGGAAAGAGCTCTTGCACAGCCTACTGTGCCCCATCTAAGTTGGGCTGCTGCCCTTCAGGTGTAGTGGAGGACACTGTCCTGTCACCAGTGTTGAAGTAAGATTAAAGCTGCCAGTTGGTTTGGTATTGGGACATAGTGGAAGGACCATCTTGGTGTTTCCCTCAGGTACCAGCTAGAGTGTTGGACTATGCTTGGAAAGACTTGGGTTTAAATCCCCATTCAGCTGTCAAAGGGATCAACTTTGGGCCAGTCACATATACTCAGCCTGGTCCACCTCATAGGGTTGTTTTGAGGATAACTTGTTGGGGTAGGAAGCCCTAGTGGCGCATTGGTTAAATGCTGGTACTGCAGCAACAAGGTTGTGAGTTCAATCCTAGAGGAGGGCTTCAAGGTCTATTCAGACTTCCATTCTTTTGCAGGTCAGTAAAATGAGTACCCAGCTTGCTGGGGGCAGTTGGCTTACACATTGTAAACCGTTTAGGCAGGGATAAACGGTATAGAAATGTACTTGCTATTGTTATTGCTATAGGAAAACCATGTGTATGGTCTTGAGAGCTGGATGAAAAGTAAAATTCAAATAGAAAAGTGATTTCCAAACTTTGGTTCTTCAGGTGTTTTGGACTTCAACTCCCAGAAGCCCCAGCAAGCTTGGCAAGTCTGGAAGCTGAAGTCCAAAATACCTGGAGGATTAAAGTTTGGGAACACTGAAATAGAACAAAAGGTCTCAAGACACATACATGTGTATGTGTGTATGATGCACTCTGGTGGGAAAGGAGCTGAACTGGTTTGAGAGCGCCTGGTGATGGAAAGGGCCAAGAAACATGAGACAGGGGGGAAAAAAAAGAACATTAGCTCATCCCAACCTGGGTATGGTTAGACTGGGTGTGCTTAGATTTATCTCTCCTCATCCCCAGACAACATGCTGTCTGAGGGTAGTCTGAATTGTACTTCAGTCTCACTTGGAGTGTCTGAGGTTGGGGAGGGCTGAATGCCATGCTCGGGGTAGGGAGGCTGATGTTTTCTCAGTTGAGAGAGATGATTTCCATGGGTGCCTTTTTGTCAATGATGGACCTGGTCCTAAAGGGCCAATCATGCTAGTAGGTGGCATGAAGAGATGCAAACTTCAAGCTTGGAAAGTAACTATCTGACTTCTGTTTCAAGGGGTGACTATGTACTATTTGCTTTACTGTATACCTTGCTCACCTGTTTTTCCCTGTGGTTAATAAATGTATTCCGTTCTTTACTATAACTGAGTTGTGGGTTTCTCTATGTCTATGTTTGAAGAAAGGTGGAGGCCTGTGAGCCGTATACATCCCCATCTTCTTTTCTTTAGCCTTCCAAGCCACTCCACCAAAGACCTGTCAATTGAAAAGGAGGGTGAAAAATCGCTTCCCAAATGGTAAATGCCTTTGTCAAACACATAGAGCACATAGAAATTGAAACCAGAAGTGACCTCTGGTTACTACTAGGAAAGGAAATTGTACTGATTTGGAGCCAGTTTTGGGATGTTGTGGCCCACTGATTTAAATACGGATATTCTCATGTAAGTGAGTATAGAATTGCAGTATACTCATGTGAGTATAGAATAGGAATACCCTCATGTAAGTGAATATAGAATTGCAGGCATTCCGTTGCTGTAGTCCACAAGATAGCTGAGAAAAAGAGTACATGATCTGAGCCAATTAATAACCGAGAATAACATCCAGTGGCAATGAATAACAAGTTGCCAAATTCAACCCACCAGTTCTGTTTGTAATACACACTGCAACAGCATTATTTAGAAATGATATCGGCAGCAAAATGTTGTGTACCCAAGTTGTGTGTGTGTCTTTCTCTCTGCCTAAGTGGGGTGAGTTTGAAAATATAAATTACAGTCGGCCCTTCTTATACACAGATTGTTTTTTATAAGCAGATTCAAGCATCCACAGTTTGTAAATGTTCAAAAAAAGTATAAATTTCAAATAGCAAACCTTGATTTTCCATTTTATATAAGGGACACCATTTTGCTATGTCATTATATTTAATGGGACCTGAGCATACACGGACTTTGTTATCCACGGGGGATCTTGGAACCAAACCCCAGAGTATAACAAGGGTCCACTGTACCACCAAAACTTAGAAGAATATTCAGGAGAAGGAAAAGGAACAACTTCACAATAGAGTGGTAGCTAATGAATTCTGTACCATAAGATAGTAGTGTCGGTGACAGACACCAACTTGGTCTTAAGAAACATTCATAGATGGCTGGTGTGATCAGTGGCTAACTGGTTATGCCGGTTATACAGCATGACTAGTATAACAGGCAGAATGGACTGGGACGCTGGAGATCTGGATTCACTCTGGCAACCCTCATCTAAATTTGGGAATGAATAAAATTCAGAGCTTAGGTAACGTTCAGTTGCCTGTCTTGTTTCTTTCTGTATGTGGGGATGGATGGTGATGGTGAGCATCTTGCCCTTTGCTTCTGACAACACCATATTTTTGGCTGGTTCTATGATTTGGAGTGTCTAGAAATGCATATGAAAGCCAGATTGGTGGTGTGGTTTGGGCACTGGGACTAGGACAGTGAAGACCAGGATCTGAAGCCTCACTTAGCCAAGAAAACCCTCTAGATCAGTGATGGCAAACCTATGGTACGCATGCCAGAGGTGGCACTCAGAGCCCTCTCTTTGGGCACATGTGCCATCGCCCCAGCACAGAGTTTGCCAGAGTTTGCCAATGGAAAGCCAGAGGGACATGACACTTTGCAATAAACAAGTGGGTTTTGGGTTGCGGTTTGGGCACTCGGCCTCTAAAAGGTTCACCATCACTGCTCTAGATCACCCTCTCTCAGCCTCAGAGGAAGGCAAAGGCAACCCCCTGTCCCCAACAAATCTTTGCAAGAAAACCCCCTGATACATTCACTTTCAGGTCGCCATAAATCAGAAATGACCTCAAGGCACACAACAGCAGAAACTCTCTCTCTCTCTCTCTCTCTCTCTCTCTCTCTCACACACACACACACACACACACACATACTGTAGCTACTCATGTATAAGTCTAGAAATTTAGGTCAAAAAATTGAGCCAAAAGACCTCAGTCGACTTGTCCATTGGTCAATGTAAGTACTGTATCTTAACTCTTATTTAAAAGAAGGAACTATCTCCTGGTGAAAGGCAAGAATATAATCTGTCCTGGAAGCACTGACCCCCTCTACTCTTTCTTCCATCCAGCCTTAAGGGTGAGTACAAAGAACTATATCTACTGGAATTTTGTGAGTTCTTTGACATTGTTTTACTTTGCTTCATCCTTTAGATCCTTTGCTATATGCCCCCTAGGTTTTACCCTCGACTTATTCACGGGTCATAGCAAAATCCATAATTTTGGACCCAAAACTTGCCCTCAACTTATACATGAAGTCGACTTATAGTCAAGTATATACAGTACACACACACACTTGACATTACTATTTCATGCATGACAAATGTAGGCTTTCCTAAATCATAAAGGACCTACGGGCCTTAACTTCACACAAGGCAGTATGCAAAGGGATAGACTAACTGGGTGGAAGATGGTGTATTTTGCTTAGCTGAGCCTCAAAAGTGCCACAAGATCCCCTTTGCATACAGGCTGAGTCTCTTTTATCCCAAATTCCCAGGTCCAAAATCTTCCTAAAACCAAAACATGTTCCATGTGTGGCTGAGATAGTGACACCTTTTGCTTTCTGATGGTCCCATGTACCCAAACTTTTGTTTCATGCACACAATTAAATAAAACACTGTGTATTCAATCACCTTCCAGCTACAAGTACACACTGCATATGAAACATAAACAAGAATTTCATGTTGCATTGCTTGTGTATTCCTGCATGGAAGCGGGTTGGACAATGGACATGCTAGCCTTTGAGGTCTCTTCCAACCATATGATTCTGTTTTTAGACTTGGGTCCCATCTCCAAGATGATGATGATGATGATAATAATAATAATAATAATAATAATAGATTTTATTTATATCCCCCTTTCCAGAAGGATCAAGGCGGGTTACAATAGAATACATAAATAAACACACAACACATACAGTACATAACTAAAATTACACATCCCCTGATCCTTTACTTTAAAACTAAAATATCAACACTAAATACAAATTAAAATCAATTTAAAATAGGCAAGATTAGGGAGAGACATTTGGGCAAATGAAGGGCAATCGGTTTAACAGGAAGGTCGGTCTGGAAAGGCCTGCCAGAAGAGATCCGTTTTGATAGCCTTTTTAAAGATATCACTATATAAATATATATATATATATATATATATATATATATATATATGTGGATACAATATCTCATTATATCTCATCATTATGTATGCGCGTATTCCAAAGCCCATAAAAAAATAAAATAAAATTTAAAAATAATAAATAAATATTAAATAAAAATAAACCCAACCCCCCCAACACTTCTGGTCCCAAGCATTTTGCATGAGATAGACTCTATTTGCACTGATATTCCAGATGTCTCTGAATTGTCTAAGCTTCCCAGTAAACCCTGCCTTTCTCAAACAGAACAGAAACTACAACTCCCAGCACCCTCTGAACCTGAGATGAGCTGGGGTGGGCTGGGGAGAGAAAACTACAAGATCCAGCTGATCTTGGGCTTTTTGGCTATTGGAGTCCTGGATCTGGAGGAGGGGCAGGCTGGAGATGCCAAGGTCTGCTGCAACAAGACAAAGGCAGGGCAGAGTGATAGCAGGAGCTGGGGAGCTTTGGCTCTGAAAACAGGGGACAAATAGGGATTGCAGAAGGGCTGCTGGCCCTTTGGATTGCAACAGCAAAGCAACAAAGAATTCAATTTCAGGAGGAGTCTCTTCTTTCTGTTTGCAGAGGCTGGTGGTGAGGAGGGTCAGCAAAGAGAGGGGGGTCCTTGGTCCTCTCTGGGTGAGTGGGATGCTCTTAGCCTCTTTGTCTCTGAAGCTGTTTTGGTTTGGGCTGGACATTTTGGAGGCTCAAGGACCAAGGAGGCTGGCATTCCCCCCAAGAAGAAGAAAAAGAAGGAGAAGGCAAAGGACAGAAGACAAAGAGGTCTGGCAGGTATAAGGCCTCTTCATTTAGTTTATTATCATCATTATTATTATTTACACAACAGACATAAAGTCACACACACATTTATGTTAGAAAACAAAAATAAAGTTATATGTGTGTGTGTGTGTGTGTGTGTGTGTGATAGGCAACATAAAATAATATATATGTGTTTGTGTGTGTGTTACAAAACAGAAATAAAGTAATTAATATACAGTATATGTGTGTGTGTGTTATAAAACAAATAAAATAATATATGTATGTGTGTGTTACAAAACAGAAGTAATTAATATATATATATATGTATGTGTGTGTGTGAGTTGGAAAACAGAAATACAATAATATGTGTGTGTGTTACAATACAGAAATAAAATAATATATATTGTTACAAAACAGAAATAAAGTAATATATATGTGTGTGTGTGTTACAAAACACAAGTTTTATATATATATATATATATATATGTTAATAAACAGAAATAAAATAACATATATGTGTGTGTGTGTTACAATACAGAAATAAAATAATATATATATGTTAGAAAACAGAAATAAAATAATATATATGTGTGTGTGTGTTACAAAACAGAAAGTAATATATGTTACAAACAGAAATAAAAATATATATATTTGTTACAAAACAGAAATAAAGTAATTAATATTATAATAATAATATTGATTGATTGATTGATTGATTGCCTCTCCCTTTTGGATTGAGGCGGGTTCTGACAAAAAACAAATATCAATCACAGCCACAAAGTCATAAAATCACAATCCCCATTCCCTACAAAACCATCAAATTAATCAGTCTAAACACTTTTAACTTTTGGTTAAAAATTCCAATCTAAATTAAAATTATAAAGCAGGCAGGTAGTAGTAGCAGCTATAAACAGACAGAGGGGCAGTCTAATTAGTTGTTGAAATCAACCAGGGAAGGCCTGCCTTTTCCGTCTTAACTGCCTTTTTATGTTACAAAACATAATCTCTCTCTCTATATATATATGTGTGTGTGTGTTACAAAACATAAAGTAATATACCAGATCCTAAGCTAAGCAGGGTCAGCCTTGGTTAGTCCTTAAATGGGAGACCATTTTTGAATACCAGGTGTTGCGGTAGCCTGTAATTCAGAGGAAGGAGCTGTGGCCAAGTTTAGAGTACAGGACCTTAGAAAGCATTGTGTGTGTATATGTGCCTTCAAGTCTCTTTTTGATTTATGGCGACCCCATTAATTTCATAGGGCTTTTACAGGCAAGGAATACTCAGAGGTAGTTTTGCCACAGTTCCTTCCTCTGAAATACAGGCTACAGCAGCACCTGGTATATCCATTGGTGGTCTCTCATCCAAGTACCAACCAGGGCTGACCCTGCTTAACTTTCAAGATCAGACATGATCTGCTGCCTTTAGGGTATAGGCTGCTACCTTGATATTTAGTTTCTCTCTATTTTCAGTTTAAAGCAGCCATGTCCACCTGCCCTCAGGATGTTCTGCACCAGGTTAGTATGGCCAATGGGGATTGTAGTCTAACACATCTTGAGCATGGCAAGTTAGGGAAGACTGCTTTTAAGTATTCATTGAGTCCTAGAATCAGAGTGGGATATTATCCCAGTCCCATGCCAAGGCCAGCCCCAAATATTTTGCTGTCTGAGGCAGAATAGCAAATGGCACCACCGCCTCCCTCTGATCAAGGTGCCTGTTACTCAAAGCCAGACGCGTTATTTTAGTAAAGGCGGTACTTTCCCCCCATTGTTGGTAGTTAAAAAGCATAGAAATAAAATAACACTACATTGCATGAGATCGCACTCTTATAATGGGGTTGCCAATGAAAAGAGAAAACAGTCATTCATAGATTCATAAAGTTGGAAGGAACTCCAAAGAACATCTAGTCCAGCCCATTACAAGTGCTGGAGTCTATATCTAAGGTATCTCTCAAAAATGATCGTCCAACATCTGTTTAAAAAACTTAAGCAAAAAAGAGTCCCTGCATTTGGAGTCATCATAATGTTTCTTAAGAGGAGAAAATTAAATGTTACAATGAGAACATAGCTTTTCTCATTCCAAAAGGGCAGCACTAAAGCAAACACTGGAAGTTACCCTTTAAGTGTTATAATTCTTTCCTTCTAATCTCCTCATGGGAATTGCTTTGTCCTCTTCCATCTACTGACCCTGACACAATAGTAATAGAAAGATTTTCAATATAATGGTGTCTGGGGTGAATAGTTTTAAGTATGTATTTTTCCCTCTTTGAGTGGGATTAAAATTGGGTGGGTGGCAAATGCAACAACATTAATGTCTCAAAATTATTCTGTTAAAAGTAAACTGATTGTTCCTCCCTGTGACCGTTCTTTTTCTGAATGGCAGTTAGAGTGAACTGTATGAAAAAAATGGGAACAAATGGAAAAGGAAAACTGGAGAGAAAACCCAGAGAGCAAGCTGGAGCTTTGAAAGGTAATTATTCCTGTGGATTAAAATTAACATTAAAATACTACCCTGTGAATTCCTTGTACAGTAGATTATAAAGTATCACTTTATAAATTTCAGTGACCCTGCAGAGTTCTCAATTTGTTGCACAGGAGTCCATGAGTTTACTTTTCTTCTTTGTGCTATTTAATCTTTATTTACTCGTTAATTACGCAAACATACACATACAAAGAGAGCCAATGTGGCATAATGGTTTGTGTGTTGGACTATGACTCTGAAGACCAGGGTAAGATTCCCAGATCAGCCAAGAAAACCCACTAGGTGACTTTGGGCTAGTCACACTCTCTCAGCCTCAGGGGCAGGCAAGTGCGTGCAATGCCCCAAGTGGGCCAAACAGAACCAGCCTAATTTTTAATGTAAAGTTGGGATGAGCAAGTCAGTTGGTGGCACATGTGCACACACACACACGTGTGTTTGTGTATGTATATCATACTTATTGCCAGTCATCCAAAGAAGGGCTTGCACTCCTCCACATGCAACACCACTAAAGAAGCATGCATCTAAATAAATGAAATAAATAAATAGTTTATTTATATTTTCTGCCTCTCCCAGTTGGATCGAGGTGGGATTACAACCTAAAATACATCCATAAATGACCAATAAACACGACAATAATAATAATTTTAGTTAAAAACTAGCTCTATCATCCATACAACAGACTGTAGAAATAATGCAGTTTATCATCCATACAACAGACTGTAGAAATAATGCAGTTTATCATCCATACAACAGACTGTAGAAATAATGCAGTTTGACACCACTTTAACTGCCATGGCTCCATCCGACAGAATCCTGGGATTGGTAGTTTTGTGAGTCAGCAGAACTCTGGGAAAGAAGGCTGAAGGCCTTGTAAAACTACAAATTCCAATATTCTATAGAATAGAGCTACTGCACTTAATCTTGTATCAAACTACGTTATTTCTAGTTTAGAAAGGCCGATGACTTTGCGGCTCCAGAGTCAGGTTCAGTTAGGGTTAACTGACTGTCCTCTGTTGTAAAGAAAAAGGAATTGACTTAGACTGTACCCTCTCCCTCTTGTTTATCTCTTCTTCCCATCTGCTGTTATGGAGATGAAAATATGAGGCGGCAAGGAGAGAACCATGTTCACTCCTTTCATCTCCGTGGAGGAAAGATGGGATCTTCTTTAGATATAATTAATAAACTATTAATGTTGTATGCACTTTTAGTAAAGGCACAAAGAACATGACTGCTTAATATGTCTGTTCTGAGGATGTGATCCTCAGGCAAGAGTTTCAGAAGGAACAAATAACCAGAAGGCACAAATATGGGAGGTAACCTAGTAGTTTTGGGGAGATGGGGAATGATGAACCTCAGCTAGATGACAATACACTTGGTATAGGCTTAGAGAACACCAGCTTTGGGGAGACTATATTAATGGTTTCTACTCGCATGCCTTTACCAGTGTATTTTCTTGCATTTCTTCTTACTCATGGGGGTTATGTCCATCAGTGGTTAATACTTAGGATAGCAATATATCCCTTCTAATATCAGAGGCAAGGCTGAGTATCCCTTCTCCAGAATTCTGAAATACTCCAATATCCAAAAGTGTCTCCATGGGTGGCTGAAATAGTGACACCTTTGTTTTCTGATGGTTCATGTACATAAACTTTGTTTCATGCTTAACGTTATTGAAAATATTATGTATAAAATTACTTTCAGGCTATGTGTATAAGGTTTCTATGAAACATAAATGAATTTTATGTTTAGAGTTGGGTCTACTCTCCAAGATATTTCATGATGTATATGCAAATATTCCAAAATCTGAAAAAAAAATCCAAAACCTAAAACACTTATGGTCCCAAACATTTTGACTAAGGGAGACTCGGCCAGTATCAGCGACTGGAGAATACGAGGTGGAGGGAGCAGTTATACTTATTTCTTGCTAGAAACTTTCCTGTGGGCAGCTTGTTGGCCTCTCTGTGAACACAACATGGACTTAATAGGCCTTTGATCTGATCTAGTGTGGTTCTTTTCATGTTTTTGCTCACATTCAACAATTTTATCATTTCTGTTTCTCTTTTATGTCAACAGAGGACCCCAGGAAAAACCATTTGTGTTCTACGTGTGGCAAACATTTTTCTAAGAAGTCAGGCCTTGTTATCCATCAGAGGATTCACACAGGAGAGAAACCTTATGAATGCCTTGAGTGTGGGAAGTGTTTTGGTGACCATTCCACCTTTGCAAAACACAAGAGAATCCACACTGGAGAGAAACCCTATGTATGCTCAGAGTGTGGGAAATGCTTTGCTACAAAATCAGAGGTAGTGATACACCAGAGAATCCACACTGGAGAAAAACCTTATCAGTGCTCATACTGCGGGAAACGCTTTGCTCAGAATGCACAAGTTGTCAGTCACCGAAGAGTCCACACTGGAGAAAAACCCTATCAGTGCTTGGACTGTGGGAAATTTTTTGCTCACCAGTCACCGTACATGAACCATCGAAGATCTCACACAGGCGAGAAGCCTTATAAATGTTCAGAATGTGGGAAATGCTTTATTCAACAATCGCAGTTTGCATGCCATCGGAGAGTCCACACAGGAGAAAAACCTTACAAATGTATTGAATGCGGAAGATGCTTTGCTCAGCAGTCAGCCTTCATAACTCATCAAAGAATTCACACAGGGGAGAAGCCTTTCAGATGTTCAGAGTGTGGGAAATACTTTACACAGCAACACCATCTCAAAAGCCACAAGAAGATCCATACAGGGATAAAACCCCATAAGTGCTCATACTGTGGGAAATGTTTTTCTGCCATCTCTGGTCTTATAAGCCATCGGAGAATCCACACAGGAGAGAAGCCCTATAAATGTTTGGAATGTGGGAAATGTTTTGCTGTTCATAGTGGCCTCACAAGCCACCGGAGACTGCATACAGGAGAGAAACCTTTCCAGTGCTCTGGGTGTGGAAAAGGTTTTGCTGACAGCTCCACTTTTAGGAGACACAAAAGAGTTCACTCTGGTGAGAAGCCTTACAAGTGCTTGCAGTGTGGGAAATGCTTTGCAGGTCATCCCAGTTTCAAGCAACATCTGCGAGTCCACACAGGAGAAAAACCCTTCAAGTGCTCTGAGTGTGGGAAATGTTTTCCGTACCGTGCAGATATTGTGCGACACAAAAGAATCCACACGGGAGAGAAGCCCTACAAATGTTTGGAGTGTGGGAAATGTTGTACTGATACCTCAGCGTATGTCAACCACCTCAGAGTCCACACTGGGGAGAAACCTTATAAATGTTCAGAGTGTGGGAAATGTTTTGCTTACAGTTCGGGATTAGTAACACACCAAAGAATCCATACAGGAGAGAAACCCTATAAATGCCCCATATGTGGAAGGTGCTTTTCTGACCGTTCAGCTTGTATCAGACACGAAAAAATCCATAAGAGAGAGAAAACTAAAGAGCCTTCTTCCAAATTGAATGAGTTGCAAAATCTGACCGGACATTAAAGAACTCACAAAGGTGGGCCTCATTCTGTCAGAAAGTTACCAAAAACCAAGAATTCCCATGAGTAAAAGTTCACTCAGCAAGAATGTATGTACATGTAAAAGGTGAAGGAAACATTTATTTGGGTGATTGGAAGAGGGCATTGGGGGCTCCTGCAGCAAAATGGTGACCTGGAGCACAAAGAAGGCAAAATAAGCAGAAGTTGTAATTTTTTAAAAAGTAATTTGTGGGGTAACTTATTGAAGAGCCCCAGAAAGTAACTAATTATTGTTGATATGTGGGATCCCCACATTTTAGTGTTTCATTAGACTGCGTGTTACTCTGCATGATACTTTTCTATTACTGTACTTCCTTTCAGTTCCTTTAAAAAAAACCAGCCATCTAAAATAACAAAAAAGGGACTGACATGAGGGTTCGGTGTTACTGATTTTGAGCTCCCTAAAAAGTAACCAGACCTCCTCTCTCTGACCTTCAGTGCTTCATGACAAGATCCTTAAAGAACTTTGTGTTCATCCTGGACAATAATACCCAACACTGTTTGGATATCTGTTCCAATGGAACAATTCCCTGAGTGTCATCTTATGACTTCTTCCATGTTCAATCATATCTTGAGCCTGTTTGAGTAGTTCTTGATGTTAGCTTGTTTTTGTTTATGAAACTTTAAAAAAAACAAATAGGGGTTAAACATAGCAAGATATAAAGTCTTAACATTAGGAGTTCCACACAGAAAAGTAACTGTTACTCTTGTATACATTATTTTAGAAAAATAACATCTGTATTCCTTTCTGATCCCCAAATGCAATGTCCTTACAGGTGATATTGTTCCTTACAATATCTTATTTTGAACCTTTGCCTTTGTGCCACTAGTGAGCTTTCTGCTTCCATGTGCTGAATCTATGGTGTGTTCACACTTGGAAAAATACTTTTTTTTTAACAGATCTGGTCATTACACTTCTAAAAAGATACAGGTCAGCTGGAAAGTTTCAGAAAAGTGTAACTAGGTTGCTGCCACATTGCAGATTTAATGCAGTTTGACACTGCTTTAATTGTTATGGCTCCATCTTATGGAATTGTAGGACAATTTTAAAAATGAATGAGATAAATTCATGAAGGATATTGATGCCCACTATACATTATCTCTAGTATCAAAAACAGCATGTCTTGTGTGTACCGCTTTGGGGAATGAAAGCAAGAAGCTGTTGGGTGTGTGTGTAATTAATGGGATTATTTTAATTGTATGTTATATTTTATCTAATGTTGTGAACTGCTTTGATCCTACAGGAAAGGCGGCATATAAATAAAACATTTATTATTATTATTATTATTATTATTATTATTATTATTATTATTAATGTCCGGCATATCCTGCAGGTCAGTGGTTCTAAAAACTCAGTCATCTCAATAATTTTGTCTTCAGTTCCTAAAATCCATGACCCCTGGTCATGCTGGCTGGGGCCTCTGGGAGCTGAAGTCCAAAATACACAGCCCAAGTTTGGGAACTGTTGTTCTAGGTGTCTAGTTGTCCACTGCAAGGAAACACACTTGACTACATAGGTTTTTGATCTGATCTTACATTTTTAAGTTATGAATGCTTCAGTGTTCGCTGGATTGAACATCTCTCTTTTCTGCTCTGTCTAAAATTAAAATTATTATTTATTTATAAAATTGTGTAAATACAACCTTTTGGGCCTTGTTGTTGTTAGCAGCCGAGTTGTCTTTGACTCAGGGCAACCCTGTGGATGAGACATATTCAAGACTCCATGTTCTCCACTGCTCTCCTCAAGTCCTGCAGTCTCATGCCTATGACTTCCCTCATTCAGTCCAACCATCTGATGTGCAGTCTTCCTCTCTTTCTTCTAACCTCAACCTTTTCCATTATTATTGTCTTTTCTAATGAGTCATGCCTTCTCATGGTGTGGCCAAAGTAGGACAAACACAATTTTGTCATCTTGGCTTCTAAGGGTATTTCTGGCTTGATCTATTCAAGGACCCATTGATTTGTCCTTTTGGCTGTCCATGCTATACTCAGCACTCTTCTCCAGCACATCTCAAATGAGTTGATTTTCTTTTCATCCACTTTTCACACTGTCCAGTTCACATCCATACATAGTGATGGAGAATACAATGGTTTGGATGATTCTAATTTAGTGCTCAATTGTGTATCTTTACTGGTTGACACTAATCTCTTGTGATCATAGGCTCAACTGTATTTAAGCCTAGCCACTTTGGCCACCTAGAGTATCACAATATGACTTTTGGTAATTTGAGAGACAGAAGCTGTGAGTTTTTAAAAAATAATCTTTAAAGGTTATTTATATATAGAGAAAGTTATATCTAAGGCCTCCAAGGTTGATTCAGCCTTCCATCCTTTTGAGTTGGTAAAATGAGTACCTAGCTTGTTGGGGGCAATTGGCTTATGGACTTTAAATTGCCTAGAGTGCTGAGTTCACTTTTAAGCAGTATAGAAATATAAGTGCTATAGCTATATAGTCCCATTGGCGTACTACTAATTATTTCCCTTGCTCCATTTCTGTTTTGGCTTTTGATGTCTCTTTACTTGTTCATTTTAAAACAATTTCAAAATGATTCTGCTTTAAATGAAAATCATTTAGAGATAAGCACCAGAATCCTGTTTTACTACCTACATTATGTAAGCTTTCCATATACTTAGCATAGACACTAAGAAACCTTGTTAGTGAATCATGCAGATGTGTAACAGGATATCGGCAAGAGCAATGTGCATTGGAAGTGATGAATGTTGAAAATCCTCCCGGCAATTATAATATTGTTACTAGAGCATGAAAAAGAAAATTAAAATCATGATGTGCCATTGAATTTAGAATGTTGTTGACTTTATTACCTGGATGTGAAAGAAACTTTTATCTTAATAGGTCCTCAGCTGTTTTCATTAACTGATGTTTTATCAGAATCTGTCGTAATTATGATTAAGATGTATGCAGCGTATTTCAATGTATGTATGGCATGTTTCAAATGTAATTAACATTTATATTTCAATTTAGAAAACTACTTAAATCACCATTATTTGTTTCTTTGTGTCACTAGTGTGCATGAAACACTGATGATTAAATACATTCAGCTAAAGCGATTAATCAGCCCAATTTTCTCCATGTGTTTGTAATCTTATTTTGTGCTGTTTCTTAGAGGTGCTCTGTGTATTTGCTCTGGTTTCAGCCATCTTTAATATTTTTTCTAGTTTGTGTGTACTGATATTTCTATTAAATCCTAAGAATGCCACTGTAACCCCCTCTTCTTATTATGCAAAGGCCATTTCAATTTTCAAAATCTTTTATTCTAACAAAACAAAACAAAACAAAACGCCAGTTCAGAATGTGTTCAGGTTTTTGGGAAAGGTGGACTCTCGTGCAATTTGGTAATGTTTCTCACTTGTCCATCTCCTGCCACATTCACATTTCTGGTCATAAAGAGAATAGTGAAGTCCCTGCAGCAAGGACTGGCCCTACCCTAAGACAGAGTGAGCAGTGTCCTCAGGCTACAGCTGCTGAGCGAGGCAGGCAGTGACATCACTAGGGGGTGCAGGGCGTGTGGATCACACTGGGTGACACCTAAACAGGGTTGTCTGCCTTCCAGTATGTACTGCCATGCCTCTCCACGGGTAGACCGGGACTCCTAGAAACTAAAGGTCTTGGTTCACCTGCCTAGGGCAACAAGGTGGCCAGCTGGGATGCTGCCTACACACTATGGTGAACTAATGGAGGTCTGTCCCATTGCTGAATGGTGCCTGGACCCCTTTGGGACTTGCAAGCAAGGTGAGTAGACCTGAAGAATCTGGGAGATGGGTAGTCCTTTTGGGTGTTCCAGTCCACCAGCCATTGGTGGCAAGTAGACTAGAGCCTTTCTCATCCATAGTGGCCTGATCTATTCTTTGAGTCTGGGGGTCACAGCATGACTTACCACATTGGAGTTAAACCAGCCCTAGTGATGCACTGGAAGCAGGAATAGCCTCCCAGATGATTTCCATAACCAGAGAGGTATTTTCCTTCTCTATGTAGAAATCAATTCTTCAGAAAGGAAAGAAATAACTGAAAAACTCATGAGTGGGGCTGAATCAGTGCTTGTAAAAATCTCTTGAGTGTTGGCGTCTTGGCTTCTTTCCCTTCCGACACAACCATGGAGAGACTGCATGTTTTGGCTTGACTGTATGTTTTTTAAAAAAAATGAAACACAAGTGTTACCTTTGAAACCAGACAAACTGTTCAAATTGTTCACCTGCATTGCAGAAATAAAGCATTTTGACACCACTTTGACTGCCATGGTTTAATGCTATGGGTTTGTAGCTTTTTTGTGTGACACTAGAGCTCTCTGACAGATGTGATTAAATATCTCACAAAACTACAAATACCAGAACTTCATAGCATTGAGCCATGGCAATTAAAGGGATGTCAAACTGCTTTATTTCTGCAGTACAATGCAGCCTTAAGCCTTCACAACAGGGGATCCCCACACTGAAATACTATTTAAATGACTGTGCAGCTGTGTGAGCTAGTCCTGTCTCTGGTGGCTGGGTGATTTTAGGAATTGCCTATGAACAGGCAAGGTAAACAGCACTTGTCTCCAGAATCCCTCACTGAGCATGTGTGAATAGCAAAACAGAGAGAAAACAGGAAAACAGATTAAGCCTAGCATGGTAACGGAGTATAATTCTGTAAGTATGGCCACCAAAAAAAAGGTAAGTGGAAGATGGTGAAAGAAAAAAATCATCCCTTGTGCATTCTCTAAGTTTTCAAGTGGTATCTAGAAGGTTCAAACTGTTTTTGTTTACTTGTGCAGGGAGTACCTAACTTCATTGTTTCATGTTCAGCTGGGCATATATGGTTATTTTTGGATAAAATGTATGAGGAAACACATTGAACCGCTTTTCTTTGTTTGGTGCAGGAACCTATCCCTATTCTTTCCATGTTATTTCTGCCTCTCATGCCACATTTTTTACTATAGAAGTAACACCTAGAAAGGCCGGAATCCTCTATCACAGTGTTACATAACTTTATGCGTGTCCTGATATGCACTGGTACTCCCTAGCTGTATTCCAATGCCCAACAGGATTCTCCCTAACTGTGTCTTGATGCACAAAGGAATAGTGCATCATTCTCATTGTCTGTTGGTAACATGCACATTAGTCACTTTGATGGCTCCCCTATATAGGATACAGATATTAGAATAAAAGAATCAAGGAGTTGTAATAGACCACAAGGGCCATCCAGTCCAACCCCTGCCATGCAGGACTGACAACAAAGGCATCCCCAACAGATGGCCATCCAGCCTCTATTTAAACCAAAGAAGGAGACTCTACCACTCTCAGAGGGAGTGCGTTCTATTGTAGAACAGCTCTTACTGTTAGGATGTTCCTCCTAATGTTTAGATGGAATCACTTTTCCTGTAGCTTGCATCCATTGTTCTGTCTTGTAGTGTCTGGAGCAGCAGAAAACAAGCTTGCTCCATCCTCAATATGACACCACTTTAAATACTTAAACAGGGCTATCATATCACCTTTTAACTGTGTCTTCTCCAGGCTAAGCATACCTGGCTCCCCTCATAAAGCATAGTTTCCAGATCCTTCATATTTTGGTTATCCTCTTCTGGACACACTCCAACTTGTTAACATTCTTTTTGAATTGTGGTGCCCAGAACTGGACATTTTCCCAGATGAGACCTGATCAAAGCAGAACCGTGGAACTATTACTTCCCTTGATCTAGAGACACTATCAATTGATGCAGCCTAAAACTACATTGGCTTTTTTAGTTGCTTCATCACCTTGTTGACTTATGTTCAACTTGTGGTCTACTAGGTCTCCTAGATCCTGTTCACACGTAGTCTCAGGTGTCACCCATCCTATATCTATGCATTTCCTTTTTCTGCCCTAAGTGCAGTACCTTACATTTCTACGTGCTGAATTTCATTTTGTTAGCTTTGGCCCAGCTTTCTAATCTATTAAGGTCATCTTGAATTTTGATCCTGTCCTCTGGGGTATTAGCTACTCTTCCTAATTTGGTGTCATCTGCAAATACGATAAGCATTCTTTCATCCAAGTCATTGATAAAGATGTTGAATAGCACTGGACCCAGGACAGAACCCTGTGGCATCCTAATAACTTCTTTCCAGGATGGAGCCATTGTTGAGCACTCTTTGGGAGCCAACCAATTACAAATCCACCTAACAGACACACTGTCTAGCCCACATTTTACCAGCGTGTCTGCAAGAATATCATGGAGGACCTTGTCAAAAGCCTTACTGAAATCAAGATATGTTATATCTACAGCACCCCATCGTCTACCAAGCTGGTACATTTATCAAAAAAGGAGATCAGATTAGTCTGGCATAACTTTTTGTGATTATGGCATTGCTTTCTAAATGGTCACTGAACTGCACAATTTAATTCCCGTGGATGCAAGTTCACTTAGTAAGATGCAAATATCCAACACGTTTACTGGCCATAGTTATTTTATTAGGTGAAGTATATTTATAGGAACTTTTCCCTAACCCCCCTCCCCAACACACACAAACAACAAATTCAACACAAGAAAGATTATTTTTGCAAAATCTTGCACCATTTTGTAATAATAATCTTTACCTCAAAAAGGAGTATATAAAAAAACAAAGTAGGTTGGGATCCATACACTTTCCACATTGGTCCACACTTTCATTACAGTAACTTTAGAAGCTTTAAAAGAGGGAACAATCTACAGTTGGAGATCGAATGATGGAAAAGTCTGCAGTTAATGAATTTGTCTTTAAAACATAGGTGATAACTGGAACCCTAGTAGCAAATTTGGTGCTGGCCACCAAAGTTTGATAGTACATTTAGAGGTAGTGTGGCCCAGAATATTTCAAGGGGTATCAATGCGACTCTCCACTAAACCTAAAAGTCTGAATTCCCTTCATGGATAAAGGGTGTTCTGCTCAGGATTCAGCAGATCAGATTAGCTCCCTGCCACAGCCAGAAATAGGGCCTGATCTTCCCAGAGAAGGTGACTGAATGGAAAGTGAAGATCATCTTGTTTGTATCAGCGTCAAAAAATTTCACGCATTTCTCATTGCAGTTGAGGGATACTCGGATCTTGCAAAGGTTACATCTCAGTATCAAAGGCTGCAGCTTAGGAGAAGTAAAAGCCACAAGGTGGGAAGGTGAGACACCCATTGGTTTTCCCACTGCCCAAATGCCCTCATCTGGACAAGGGAGGAAGAGTCCCTTCCTCCTGACCGACTCTCTAGCAACTCCCACAGCCCACATTGCCTTTTTTTCCTGCTGCATAGTCACTTCCACCTCCCACCAATGGCTTCCTGAACTGAATGCCTCACAGCCCAGTACACAGCGCATAAATTCAAATCTCTCTGGGTTGTCAGGCAGGAGGTCTTGAGTGCTTCCCACAATCACACTCTTCAGATTGCTGGACAGGATGAGTGATGGATAGGCTGTGTCTTTATCCAGAGTCACACTCACTACAGGGGAGAAGAGAGAGGAGAGGGATGAGTAACATCATGGAAAGATGGTGGTTCAGTGTTGGGTCATAAAAAATGGCAGCTTATCTTATGATGAACCTGCTTCGTTCCTAAGCTCTTCAGAGGAGACCCTCTAGATATAATTAAATATGAAGTCCTGTTTGACAACAGTCCGGCCAGAGAGAGAAGAAGGAGAGGAGCTGCTTGGCAGCCATTTTGAGACCGTGTGCTTGAGACCGTGTGCTCATTGCTGAAGGGGAGGAGCTTCTGTGAGTCACATCTGTGAGTCACAAGGGGGCGGAGCTAGCAGACTAGCTTTATATACCAACTTCCAGAGCCTTCCAGAACAGTCCGGCCAGAGAGAGGAGAAGGAGAGGAGCTGCTTGGCAGCCATTTTGAGACCGTGTGCTGGAGACCGTGTGCTCGTTGCTGAAGGGGAGGAGCTTCTGTGAGTCACATCTGTGAGTCACAAGGGGGTGGAGCTAGCAGACTAGCTTTATATACCAACTTCGAGAGCCTTCCAGAACAGTCCGGCCAGAGAGAGAAGAAGGAGAGGAGCTGCTTGGCAGCCATTTTGAGACCGTGTGCTTGAGACCGTGTGCTCATTGCTGAAGGGGAGGAGCTTCTGTGAGTCACATCTGTGAGTCACAAGGGGGCGGAGCTAGCAGACTAGCTTTATATACCAACTTCCAGAGCCTTCCAGAACAGTCCGGCCAGAGAGAGGAGAAGGAGAGGAGCTGCTTGGCAGCCATTTTGAGACCGTGTGCTTGAGACCGTGTGCTCATTGCTGAAGGGGAGGAGCTTCTGTGAGTCACATCTGTGAGTCACAAGGGGGTGGAGCTAGCAGACTAGCTTTATATACCAACTTCGAGAGCCGCGCGCCTAATGGCGCGCGAATTTTAGTTTTCTTTAACTGAACAACTCTGCTCAAGTGGCATCAGGTTAGAATCGGATATTGAAATAGAACCTTCCCTTTAAGTGTAAGATAGCAGTCAGTACATTCCTTTAAAGAAGTATTCCCAGTAGATTGACTGTTATACTCATTACTAAAGACTTTGCAGTATGGACAACGAGGGATCTGCTGCAGTCACCTGCAACTCTTGTGGGATGTTTCTCTTCTTGCCTACAGAAGTGGAGAACTTCACATGCACCAAGTGCAAGTTGGTAGCACTCTTGGAGGAGAAAGTGCAGCAGCTGGAGTCCAGAGTAGCTACACTTCAGCAGATTAGGGAACAAGAGGATTTCCTGGACACAATAGAATTAACCATCTTGGATGAGTACCACGCAGAGGAAGATGCTACGGTGGAAGAGGTCACTTGCCAAACAGAGGAGGCAGACAGCTGGAGGAATGTCACAAAGAGAAGTAAGCCAAGAAGGAATTGTTCGGGGAGCTTGCAGCTAGAGAATCGATTCCAAGCTCTTTCCCTTATCAAGGAGGATGAAGAAGAGCAGCATGGACAGACTTCAGGGACGGAGCAGGGGAGCCTGAGAGTCCCACCCGAGGGAACAGTCGCTGCTAAGCCTCGGAGGAGGCGTGTGGTCGTAGTGGGGGACTCCTTGCTGAGGGGTACAGAAGCAGTGATTTGTAGGCCTGACAAGATGTCTCGAGAGGTGTGTTGTCTTCCAGGTGCAAAGATCCGTGATGTGACAGAGAGGCTGACAAGACTGGTTAAGCCTACTGACCAATACCCCTTCCTTTTGGTCCACGTGGGAACTAATGATACTGCAAGACACAGCATTCAGAACATCAAAAGGGATTACGAGGCGCTTGGTAGGAAGCTGAAAGGAATGGATGTACAGGTTGTCATCTCGTCTCTTCTGCCAGTTGAAGGGCATGGTCCAGGAAGGGAGAGGAAAATAGCAGATGTGAACAACTGGCTTCGCAGATGGTGCCGCCGAGAAGGATTTGGATTCTTCGATCATGGGCTGCGGTTCCATGAGGAGGGACTTCTTGCAACAGACGGGTTGCATCTCACGCCAGTTGGAAGAAATGTTTTTGCCAACAGTCTCAAGAACTTGATCAGGAGAGCTTTAAACTGAGTTCCGAGGGGAAGGGAGACAATATTAAGGAAGGCGAAAGGGATGGCGAAAATAATCAAACTGACACAGAGGAAACAAGGCAAACAGTGCAAGGACCCAACAGTGGGAGGCAAAAAAACTTGCACAGGCAGCAAGTAAAAGGGAACCATGGTCTGCGATGTCTCTACACTAATGCACAGAGCATGGGAAATAAGCAGGATGAACTCGAACTCCTAGTACAACAAAGCAAATATGATATAATAGGCATCACTGAAACCTGGTGGGATGAGTCTCATGATTGGAATGTGGAAATAGAGGGGTATAACCTTTTTAAGAGAAATAGGCCAAACAAGAAAGGAGGAGGAATAGCACTATATGTCAGAGATATTTACACCAGTGAAGAGATCCTGGACATCAGTCATGGAAGCCAGGTGGAGAGCATCTGGATAAGAATCAAAGGGGAGGGAAACAACAAGGATGTCACAGTGGGAGTCTACTACAGACCCCCAAGTCAGACTGAGGAATTGGTTGATGCCTTTCTAGAACAGATGACCACACACTCAGAAAGGAGAGATGTAGTAGTGATGGGCGACTTCAACTACCCTGATATTTGCTGGAAGTCAAACTCAGCAAAATCCTCAAGGTCTAGCAAATTCCTCACTTGCCTGGAAGACAATTTCATGGTCCAAAAGGTGGAAGAGGCAACAAGGGGGTCAGCTATTTTAGATCTGATCCTAACCAACAAGGATGACTTGGTTAATGGGGTGCAAGTGGTGGGATCATTAGGTGGAAGTGACCATGTTCTCCTGGAGTTTGTAATACAGTGGAAAGGAGAAGCCAGGCATAGTCAGACACGCATCCTAGACTTTAGGAGAGCGAATTTCAGTAAACTTAGAGAAGTATTGAGGGCGATTCCATGGTCAGAAATACTAAAAGATAAAGGAGTTCAGGATGGATGGGAGTTTCTCAAAAGAGAGATACTGAAGGCACAATTTCAAACAGTTCCAGTGAGAAAGAAAAACGGGAGGTGTCTCAAGAAACCAGGATGGATGACTAAGGAACTTTCAACTGATCTAAGTTTGAAACGGAACATGTATAAGAAATGGAAAAAGGGGGAAATCACAAAAAAGGAATTCAAAGAAATAGCAGGCATGTGTAGGGGTAAAGTCAGAAAAGCTAAAGCGCAGAATGAACTCAGGCTTGCTAGAGAGGTTAAGAACAATAAAAAGGGCTTTTTTGGATATGTCCGCAGCAAAAGGAAGAAGAAGGAAACGGTAGGGTCACTGCGTGGAGAAGATGGCAAAATGCTAACAGAAGACAGAGAAAAGGCAGAATTACTCAACACCTTCTTTGCCTCAGTCTTCTCAGAAAAGGCAAAGGGTGCTCAACCTGAGGATAATGGAGCAGAGGACAGAATAGGGGAATTTCAGCACAGAATAAGTAAAGAGATAGTAGAGGAACACCTTATTAATCTAAATGAATTTAAGTCTCCGGGACCAGATGAACTCCATCCAAGGGTATTAAAAGAACTGGCAAATGTAATATCGGAGCCATTGGCAATCATATTTGAAAACTCCTGGAGAACAGGAGAGATCCCAGCTGACTGGAGGAGGGCAAACGTTGTCCCCATCTTCAAAAAGGGGAAAAAAGAGGATCCCAACAATTATCGTCCAGTTAGTCTGACATCAATACCAGGAAAGATTCTGGAGCAGATCATTAAACAGAGAGTCTGTGAACATCTAGAAGGCAATGCCATAATCACAAAAAGTCAACATGGGTTTCAGAGAAACAAGTCATGCCAGACAAACCTAATCTCTTTCTTTGATAAAATTACCAGCTTGGTAGATGAAGGGAATGCTGTGGATATAGTATATCTTGATTTCAGTAAGGCCTTTGACAAGGTTTCCCATGACATTCTTGCAAACAAGCTTGTAAAATGTGGGCTAGACAAAGGAACTGTTAAATGGATCTGTAATTGGTTGACCGGCCGAACCCAAAGGGTGCTCAACAATGGCTCCTTTTCATCCTGGAGAGAAGTGACCAGTGGGGTCCCACAGGGCTCTGTCCTGGGCCCAGTGCTATTCAACATCTTTATCAATGACCTGGATGACAGAATTGGGAGCATACTTATCAAATTTGCAGATGACACCAAATTAGGAGGAATAGCTAATACCCCAGAGGACAGGATCAAGATTCAAAATGACCTGAATAGACTAGAAAGCTGGGCCAAAGCTAACAAAATGAAATTCAACACAGAGAAATGTAAGGTATTGCACTTAGGGCGGAAAAATAAAATGCACAGATATAGGATGGGTGACACCTGGCTGAATGAAACTACGTGTGAAAGGGATCTGGGAGTCCAAGTAGACCACAAGTTGAACATGAGTGAACAGTGTGATGCGGCAGCTAAAAAGGCCAATGCTATTTTAGGCTGCATCAATAGAAGTATAGTGTCTAGATCAAGAGAAGTAATAGTGCCACTGTATTCTGCTCTGGTCAGGCCCCACCTAGAATATTGTGTCCAGTTCTGGGCACCACAATTCAGAAAGGACATTGAGAAACTGGAGCGTGTCCAAAGGAGGGCAACAAAAATGGTGAAGGGTCTGGAAACCATACCCTATGAGGAACGACTTAGGGAGCTGGGGATGTTTAGCCTGGAGAAAAGAAGGTTAAGAGGTGATATGATAGCCCTGTTTAAATATTTGAAAGGATGTCATATTGAAGAGGGAGCAAGCTTGTTCTCTGCTGCTCCAGAGAACAGGACCCGGAACAATGGATGCAAGCTACAGGAAAAGAGATTCCACCTGAACATTAGGAGGAACTTCCTAACAGTAAGGGCTGTTCGACAGTGGAATGCACTCCCTCGGAGGGTGATAGAGTCTCCTTCCTTAGAGGTCTTTAAACAGAGGCTGGATGGCCATCTGTCAGGGATGCTTTGAATTGGATTTCCTGCATGGCAGGGGGTTGGACTGGATGGCCCTAGTGGTCTCTTCCAACTCTATGATTCTATGATTCTATGATTCTATGATTCTATGACTGGTACATAGGAGGGCTCCTGATTTTGTTGTTCTGGCAATGGAATGCACTCCCATAAAAGTTACAATTAGCTCTTACCACTGCCTTTATGAAAAGATGCAAGGACATTTGTGAGAAGAGTTCCAAAGTCTGTACTAGTGCACTGTAACAGTGTTTTTAGACTAACTGAAAGGGTGCAGATATGTCCAAGCTTTCAAGATATTTTCAAAAAACAGGTGACTGAGGAAATGGGCAAGATGGAGACAGTTTGGCATTCATGAGTGAAATCTATCTTTTCAAAAATGGAGGGCCCCTATCTTTTTTTCTTCCAGCACTTCCAGGGATTTTTCTTGGTGAAACCAAACAACATGTAGTGGTTTGAGTGTTTGGACTGTGACCCTGGAGACGAGGGTTCGAATTTCCTGTAAGCCCACTAGGTGATTTGGGCAATTCACACTCTTTCAGCATCGGAGGATAACAATGCCAAGAAAACCCTGTGGTATTTTAGCCTTAGGGGCTCTAGAAGTTGGAAATGACTTGAAGGTGCACAATAACAACAACTAGAGCAAAACCCCTCACCTACTAGAGTAGAGGTGGGCACTTCAAAGGGTCCAGTGGCCAATTGTCTATCCTTGGGACTATCTATGGGCCGAACTGCCTATGAATGGAGTGAAAATTGGAAGTGAGTGGAAATCCACTACTGGTTTTGAAAAAACAGAAGCTTTTGGATGTCAAACCAGGCAGAGGGTCCTGTGACTTATATAAAAGGTGAATGCCCCCCCCCCCCCCCCCCGGGGCAGGCTTATAGGAAATGCCATTCACTCTTTTTGGTCAGAAAATACAGTTAAGGGGAAGAGGGATGGCAGCCTTAAAAGTAACTTTGAGACCCCACTGTGGTAGAACCACAAGAGAATTTCTTTGGTGGCCTCCTGTTCTTTGAGGCAGAAAATATAAGAAAAAGTCTGGGTAGTTCTCACTACCACACTTGATTTTTGTAACATCTTGCCTGAGATCTAGAACTTTTGAAAGTTTTCACATATTTTTGTGCACTTTCCTTGGACAAATACAGGAATTACAAAAATATAAATTTTGTACAACAGACTGCCTGTGTTCTATGTAGTTGATGTTTTAAAATAATGTTTTGTTATCTTGTATTTCTAAAATAAAATTTGTTTTCAGAGAAAGGAAAATGTGATCTCCCAGGGTTAACAGTTTAGAGTATTAAAACTGTTCTTTAGGTGAAAAAATTGGTACAGGTTGAGTTTCACTTATCCAAAATGCTTGGGACCAGAAGTCTTTTGGATTTTGGAATACCTGTATATGCATATACATACATAATAGAGATGGAACCCAATTCTAAATACAAAATTCATTTGTTTCATATAAACCTACACACACATAGCTTGAAGGTAATTTTATACAACATTTTAAAATAATTTTGTGCACAAAACAAAGTTTGTGTACACTTAAGCATCAGAAAGTAAAAGTGTCACTATCTTGGCCACACATGAAAAAGGTTTTCCTTTTTGGAATATTTCAGATTATTAAATTCTGGATAAAGGAGACTCAACCTGTATAGAGATAAACTTCAAAAACAACAACATTTCCCTTTTTCATTTAAGCCTAGAAAAAATTACCTTTGGTTGGTTCTGTCCCAATAGATTCCAAAGACTCTGTTATAGGAAGAAGACAGCAACAAATTTAATCAGACTCTCATACATGCAAACAGCAAAAATGATCTCAGCTTGACATTGCCCACAGGAAAGGCTGTGATTCCACCTTACCAATGTAACTATATTGATAGATATCTGTTGTTGCAGTTTTACTGACAATGCCAACCCCACAAAACCTACCTTTCCAGGCTATCAGTGTTCCCACCAAAGCATTTCTGAAATGCTGCAGATCAGTGCTCTTGCAAAAATGTATGGAATCCTGTATCACAGTGTTATGGTAGGTAACTTTACATCTACTTAGTATCAGTCGTCCCTCATAGCTCTCTCTACCGTGTTAAGTTAGCCATGCTGTAGTGATGTTGGGAGCATGAGGGTGCAAGGAGGGCTGAGCATCTGTGAGGGATTCTGGCAGGCTTATCCAGATGATTTTTAAATGATGAATTTTAAATGTGGATTGTTTTAGAAGGTGTATGTGTTACTGCAGAAATAATCCAATTTGATAACACTGAATCTGCCATGGCTCAGTGTGATGGAATTCTGGGAACTGTAGTTTTGTGTGACATTGAGACTTCTGTCTCATAGGGCTCTGGTGCCACAACAAACTACAATTTCCAGAGTTCCATAGCATTGAGCTATGGCAGTTAAAGTGGTGTCAACCTGAATTATTTCTGGAGTGCGAATGCAGCCTTATTTGTCCTTTTTAAACTGTTGCATGTTTTAATTAATGTGTTTTAACTGTTGCTGTGTATTGTTTATTTGTTGTTGTTCCCTGCCTCAATTCATGGGGAGAGGTAGGTAGGAAATAAATATTACTGTTGTTGTGTTATCATGTGTGAACCAAGGTCATATACTCCATGGGAAGGAATGTGGATGGGAGAAGCGAGGAAAGTTTAAAGGAGTTATAGAATTGAAATTTGGCTTGTTAATTCAGATTTGGCAAAAACTGTGCTGCTGTGCTGATCTTTCCAATGAACTCTTTCTGGTTTCATCCATGGAGTGTGTTCACTGAGTTAGATAGAGACAGGACATTACACTTAGCTATGTAGCAGAGGCACTATGAAACATGTTACTGAATTGTGAAGGTGTAATGCAACACCAGCAAGAAAGTTGTGATGTGCACTGGGCTCTACTAATGCATATCAGCGCTCTCTAGTTAGTGTCATGATGCAAAATGGTCCCAATGTGCGCTGGTAATTTTTCTGGCTTACTCTATGTAGTAACACAACAGCAGCATTTATTGGAAACAGACATTAGAGAACTGCCCAGTTCTAATTCCTGCAGAAGTCCACTTATGAAGACTTATGTTCCCAATAGGATTCCAGCTGACATCTGCAGCACTCACCTAGTTGTTGGTTGCACAAAGACCAAGCAGCTGAAGAGACACCCCTCAGGGTCTTGCCACAAGTGCTTGTCCCAGCACATCCCATTACCAGGAGAGTGTTGTTGACATCATCTGCCAGTGCCCCGATTTGCAGCACTTCATGAATGCTACCAGCCTGAAAGATCTGCTTTTGGGGTCACATTCAGTCATTCACAACTGCTAATTTAAATCCTCAGCAGTTATAATACCGTAATTGTCAATGCTGCAGTCTTCTCATAGCAACTTACCCCAGTTCTCAACAATAAAACATTTTTCTTTTTTTTTAAAAAAATCTGAATGCTTCAAGTAGTATTCCAAAGGCACAACATACAGTTGGCCCTCAGTATCCAAAAATGATGCTGATGCTGTCCAAAAAGTGGACATTGGATTTGCCATTTTATATAAGGGCATTATTTTATTACCCCGTTGTACATAATGGGACTTGAGCACCCACAGATTTTGGTATCCATGGGACGGTCTTGGAACCAAACATCAGTGGATACTAAGAACCAACTGTACACTCTTCCACCCACTTTGTCATTGCCTCAAGCTCCCACAATAGAGTGTGATCCAGTGGTATAAGGCAACACTTGAACTAGATGATACCTTTTAATAACTATTTATTGAAATTACACTTCTGTTACTAAAACAATGAGTACAGTAAATATGTAATGAAGGCATGAAGTTATCTCTTAGTTGTGTTTGTTGGAATCATCAAATCTTTTTTGGAAGATGCTACAAGGACCATTTAGTCCAATTACCTGCCATTCAAGAATACATTACAGCACTCTTAGAAGATGCGCATGTAACTGTAACCATTGCTTAAAAACCTCTAAAGGAGAGTTGTTCCCCCTGCCACTGAGGCAATCTATTCCACTTTCAAACAGTTCTTATGGTCAGTAAGTTTTTCCTAATGCTTAGGTGGAATCTCTTTCCTTTTAATTCAAACCCAGTGTTAGATCGTGTTCTAGTTTCAAGAACAGAAAGCAAGTTCACTCAGTGACATTTCTTCAGATATTTAAAAATTTATCATGCTCTCATGTCACCTCTCAGTCTTCTCTTCGCCAAGCTAAACATACCTAGCTTTCTAAATCGTTCTTCATAAGATTTGGTTTTCAGATCTTTATTAATCTTGCTCTCCTTCTTTTGATATATTCCAGCTGGTCAATATCCTTCTTAAACTTCTTGCAGAGTGCCTTCAATTATTTTCTGACATATAACAATCCTAAGGCAAACCTATGACGAGGCCTTCTTGGCAAGATTTGTTTGGGGGGGGGGGTTGCTATTGCCTTTCTCTAAAACTGAGAGGTCCAAAACACACTGCAGAAATAATCCTGTTTGATACACTTTAAGTGCCCTGGCTCAATGCTAGAGAATTCTGGGAACTATAGTTTTGTGAGACATTTAGCTGTTTCTCTATCAGAGAGCTGTGGTGTGACAATAAACTGTAATTCCCACGATTCCCCACCACTAAGCCAGGGCAGTTAAAGTGGTTTCAAACTGGATTATTTCTGCAGTGTGCTTTGCATGCCTAAGGTGGCTTCTGTGGCTGCTCTCAGGCTGTGGAACTCTCTTACACAGGATGTCCAGTTGGTCCCAGCCTATCTCTCTTTCCGCCGGCAGGTAAAGATATTTTTATTTAGGAAGGCCTTTTGAATTTTAGTTATGGAGTTGTAGTGTGTGTGTAATGGGGTGTGATGAAAATTTAAATTATTAAATGAAATTGTAGTATAAATATGTTCTAAGTGTTTAAAATTATTTTAAACCATGTTTTTCATAATACAGTGGGCCCTTGGTATCTGCAGGGGTTTGGTTCCAGGATCTTCCATGGATACCAAAATCTGTGGATGCTTAAGTCCCATTAAATAAAATGATATTTAGAATTTTATTTTTAAAAAAATATTTTCAAGCCATGGGTGGCTGAATCCATGGATGCAGACTCTGTGGCTACAGAGTGCCAATTGTATGTGTGTGTTCTGTTTTCCTTCAAGTAATTTCTGACTTATGGTGACCCTAAGACGATCCTACCACAGGGTATTCTTGGCAATCTGCTTCAGAGGGGGTTTGTCTTTGCCATCCTCTGAAGCTGAGCACTCAAGGTCACCCAGTAGGCTTTCATGGCCAAGTGGGGATTCAAACCCTGTTCTTCAGAGTCATAGTGCAATGCTCAAACTACTGTGCCACGATTCTCTTTTAGGTTTTGTGATAAATGTTTTAGCTGTTATGGTTTTTAAACTATTGTAAGCCATCTTGGATCCCATTTTGGGTGAAAGGCAGGATATAAGTGCAATAAAATAAATAAATAACACCACCCAGTGAGTTTCTATGGCTGAGCACAGATTCAAACCACACCCAGCACTCAAATCACTATGCCACACTGGCTCTCTACCTCATTAAGTTATCCTTGTAATGTACCTTCATTGCTAGGAAAATAAACAAATTACAAATAACTCTTCATTTATAATTAGCTACTTCCAAGTCTTGACCTGAGCTGTCTTTGATACCTTTGCAGTTATTCATAACTGTTTCTAAAGCAGATGTCTTCTGAGAATAAATTCTGATTCTCTCTTGCATTTGGAGGGGAAGGTGCACCATATAGCCTACTGGTTTCTTCTTACACCTAGAAATAAGAAAGTTATAGTGAACATATGCTACAGATGATTGGCTCTCTCCCACTGTATAAATATCTAGCTTCTCCCCTCCCCCCCCCCCCCAAAAAAAAAAAAAAATCAATTCAGGAGGAAAACATGAAATACTGTAGGCGGAGGCTGCCATTTGCTAATTTAATTTGATTTAATTGACTTAAGTTGCAGTCTTAAGTCTTAGTAAGGGGACCTATGTCTGGGAATTAGAATTGAGCAGTTCCATAATACCTGTATCCAATAAAGGGCTGCTGTTACACTACTACATAGGAGAGCCAGGAAAATTACCAATGTGCATTGGAATTGATACACAATGGAACCAATGTGGACTGGTCCTCTTGTTCATCAGGACACCAGTTAGGGAGTTTCAATGTGCACTAGGAGACGGTTGCTGGTGTCTTATTGCAATTCACTAACAGGGTATCTTAGGGTCACTGCTATGCAGAAAAGCATGCATAAAGTTACACAATGTTCACCATGACAGGATTCCGGCCATTTAATGCCTATCTTTCTTCAAATACGAGTTCCAAGGCGGCTAACAACGAGTTGAAACGAAATACAGTTAAAACTATGGAAATACAGTTAAAACTAACTGTATGAAACTGTACAGTTAAAACAATGAGATGAAAGGAAATACAGTTAAAACTATGGAAATACAGTTAAAATTAACTGTATGAAACTATAAAGTTAAAATAATGAGTTGAAACGAAATACAGTTAAAACAGATAGTCACGTTAAAATAATTCAGTTTTAAAAACCTGAATATATTTTAGAATATAAACTGTACAGTTAGAATATAAACAATTGACTAGTTATACTAAGATATGAAAATGCAAAAATGCATCCCAAGGCTATACTTTTGGGGTCCAGTGCTTCCTGGCCCCTATTTTTTAGGACTAAAGTCAATCAGTCACACCCCCTGAAGTCTCTAAGGGGCACAAAGCAGCCATTTTGAATTACTGTATATACTCATGTATTAGTCTAGAAATTGAGATCAAAAAACTGACCCCAAAAACCTGGGTCGACTTATCCATAGGTCAATGTAACTACTGTACTTTAACTCTTACATACATAAAAAAGAGCCATCCGGAGCAACCAAAAAGAAGAATAGAGCCCCTCTACTCTTATCCACCCAGCCTTTAGGATGAGCACAAACAGTTAAGCCTGCCAGAATGTTCTGAGTTCTTTGGCATCATTTTCCTTTGCATCATCCTTCACATCCTTTGTTACATGCCCTAAGTTTTACCCTCGACTTATTCACACATCATATCAAAATCCATAATTTTGGCCCCCAAAACCTATCCTCAACTTATACATGAAGTCAACTTATAGTTGAGTATATACAGGTATGTATGGTATTGAGGGTGGGGAATAGACATGCACTCACTTTTTTCAAAAGTAGAAGTGACAAGAATCACTTCCCACTTCGGAAAAAAAGGCCTCCTGAACTAAAAGGAAGCCTGCCTTCCCCAAAGAAGATCCCAAATAGCCATCTGGCCAATTTCAGGCCAAGATTTTTGGGAGGGTACTGTGGGTACACAGTAGGCCAAAAATGGCAGGTATATGATGAGTGTGGCCCTTCAAGGTCTTAAGGAGAGCCAAGCCACAATCCTGTGTGGCTCAGACTAGCCTACTACAGTCAGCCCTTCTTATACACAGATTTTTTATACATGGATTCAAGCATCCACGGTTTGAAAATGTTCAAAGAAAATATAAATTTCAAATATCAAAGCTTGATTTTCCATTTTTTACAAGGGACACCATTTTGCTATTTCATTATATTTAATGGGACTTGAGCATACACGGATTTTGTTATACACGGGGGATCTTGGAACCAAACCCCAGCATATAACAAGGGTCCACTGTAGCTTGAGAGGCAGAACTAAGCTATCCTGAGCCATTTACCACCCTCTGAACCTGTCAAGAGAGACATGAAGGTTCCTCTAACTGCCTTTCCATGCCAAGTGCAGAGTGATGGGTTGGAAGCACATAGTGACTGGCTATGTTCCCATAGCCAGATGTGAAGTGACTACATCATTCAATGAGGTCCACTCTGGAAATCTCTGAGGCTGATGTAATTAGCTGATGTGGCTAAATCGAGGGTAAAACTTAGGGGCATGTAACAAAGGATCAAAAGGATGAAGCAAAGGAAAACAATGCCAAAGAATTCAGGCAAACATAACGGTTTGTGCTCATACTAAAGGCTGGATGAATGAGGTAATAGGGGGTGATGTCAGATTACGCTCTTGCCTTTCACCAGGTGATGGTTCCTTAAAAAAAAAAAGTTAAAGTACAGTACATACACTGACCCATGGATAAGTTGACTCGGGGGTTTTGCGTCAATTTTTGACCTAAATTTCTACTTATACATGCCTTATGGATAAGTATGTCTTATTTTGGACATTGTGCAAGGGACTATTGACTAATGCCTACTGCAGCTTCCAAAAACCTCTCTCCCTTTGAACAGCTGTCAAGGTTACTACTGCAGCCATTTACTGGCCAGTGGCCAGCTACCAGGCAGCACCTTCCAGTTGCAGTTGCTGTCGTGGAAGAGAAATTAGGTTGTGTCCAGGATCTCTGGAATCTGGAAGAGTGACCACTTTTTTCCCCCTGGGCACTGTGGTACTGCCTTGTTTCCATCCCCCCTCCTGAGGTTTGAGAGATGCTGGTGGGGTGGAGTGGGGTGCGAGAAGCAGTTGTATATACAGTTATACATGCAGAGCATTATGTTCTGCACTCTTCAAAGTAGTCTCTCACAGCAGCAGAAATAGAAAGGTGAGTGAGAAAGTGTCCCATACCTGTTAAGGGTGCTTCCAATGTCCTGGGAGACAGAAAAAGAGAGTAGTGCACATTAGCTCCTCAAAGAGAATACACAGTGGCTACAACCTGGCATGGCACAATATAATGGCTCAATATAATGCAATAGTTTTGCATGTTACAGAACTGCTGAAAGCCCTCTCAGTCAGAGACTGGGGAGGATTACATTAGTATCTGGCTATATCCCTGTAACCAGATGTGAAGCAATTACATCATCCATTGAACTCTGCTGGGATCCTCCAGAAGTCTTAGTGGTAAAGGAATCATTTCATGTCTGGCAACAAGGATGTAGCCAGACAATTCTGTGATCTGCCAGGCTTTCTTCAGCCATATAATAATAATAATAATAATAATAATAATAATAAAATTTTATTTCTATACCGCTATTCCAGCGATCACACAATTATCATAGAATGCTCTATGGTAAGTCTGGGAAGGGCTTTTTGATCACTGCAGAGGAAGAAAGAAAGTATCAACCTCAGCAGTGATCACAAATATGCATATGCAACCATGAAGTTAACTTAGGTCCACATGCCATTAATAGGATACCATTAAAGCTTCCTTGGTCTAATTAGAACTTGGAATAATGCTTTCTGGAGTATAATTTCCAGAACTGGCCGGCATGTTAACAAGCCTGATGTACCTTATTCAGCACACATCCTAGAGCAGTGGTTCCCAACCTTTCTAATGCTGCCACCCTTTAATACAGTTCCTTATGTTGTGGTGACCCCCAACCATGAAATTATTTTCATTGCTACTTCATAACTGTAATTAAATAGATGTTTTCCAATGGTCTTAGGCGACCCCCATGAAAAGGTAATTCGACCCCCAAAGGGGTCCCGACCCACAGGTTGGGAACCACTGTCCTAGAGGTCTTTCTGGAGAGGAGGCGCCTACTGTTCCAAATTAAAAGTCATGGTACAAGTATTCTTTTCTGTTTTTTTTTTTTAAACTACAGTGGACCCTTGTTATCCGCTGAGGTTTGGTTCCAGGAACCCCCGTGAATAACAAAATCCGTGTATGCTCAAGTCCCACTAAATACAATGGCATAGCAAAATGGTGTCCCTTATATAAAATGGAAAAAATCAAGGTTTGATACTTGAAATTTTTTTGGGGAATATTTTCAAGCCATAGATGTTTGAATCTGTTTATAAAAAATCAATGTATAAGGAGGGCCAACAGTACATTGATGCAAGAAAAGATGGAAGCAATAAAGGAGAAACATAAGAGGGTTCCAAACTGAAGATGGTGTCATGAGTCCCATAAAGTACCATGAATGAGACAGTGGTACAGCACTGTGACATCCTGATCTGGAAATACCTTTTCAGTCTCACCTGCAAAAATTCACTTGGTAGTTGTTGGCACTTTGTCTCAACTTCTGTGATGAGGTCTGTGAGATGGGAACTCTCTTCAGAGAGCATGGCAACTCTGGCTTTGTACTTCTCTTCAGTCTCTTTCTCAAGATCTGAGGTTGGTCAGACTGGTTTTCAATTTTTCTTCAAGAAAGGTGTGAATTTGGTCAAAGGGAGACTTGATTTTCTTTTTTTCTTCCTGCAACAGAGCCTGAGGAAAATATAGACCTACAGTGAAATGCCAACTCAAAGATGCAGTGGCTGCCTGTGGTCAGGCACCAGCTTCTTTCTTATGATTGATCTCCCAGATTGAGTTCTGCAGGCTAAGATTCGCTGGCACAAGAGCCAAAATGGGGGTGTAAAAATAGGGTCAGGGAAAACTTGGTTATGCCAGATGCAAACGTCATGTAGCTAAGAGACACAGTCACAGTACCAACATAAAATTACACCAGGACACAGGTAGTCCTAAGTAATTCCCAACAATTTCCTAGGCTGGGAGGGGCTTTGGTTGTCTATTGTTGTTATTGTTAATTGTTGTTATTTGCTGGGGGTACTGGGGTTTGTGATGTTTTTAACTGTTTTTTATCTCTTGCTGTGCACCGCTGTGATCCTTGGAATAGCAGTATATAAATAAAATTATTATTATTATAATTATTATTATTGTAACATAATACTAATACTAATACTAATACTACTACTACTAATAATTGTATTCAGCATACCTTCTGCTGAAATAGTACCTTTTCACATTTCACAGTAATAGCATTATGATTCCACTTTAACTGTTTTCCATCCTATAAAAAAGTTCCATCCTGGGATTGTCAATTTAGGGAGGAATATTTAGAATCCTCAGCCAGAAGGTGCTAGTGCCCCACCAAACTATAGATTCCACAAGATGGAGCCATGGCAGTTAAAATGAAACCACAGTGCTATAAGAGTGTCATGAGAAAAATTAGATTACACCTGCACTGATGATCTGGGAAAAGCCAGCACTTGGCCTCTCAATGCTGAACTGATTGATTCCTTTGAAAGGAGTCACATGTCTAAGGTGATATGAGATGTATATCTCTGGTGTCTTATTTGAAGGAACAGAAAACAAGCTTGGTTCATTTTCAATATGACATCCTATCAAATATTGTAATATTCCCAGGCTAAACATCTTTCCAAGGCTAAACATACCCAGCTTCTTACATCGCTCCCAATCACTCACCCTGCCTAGCCTCTTCGCAGTGGGGCTGAGCGAATGCCCTGCCCAGCCTCTCCAAGGCCAGCCCCTCTCCTCGGGGAAAAAAGCCTGGCTCCAGAGAGGCTCCTGGGTGTGCGATTGTGCAGCCCAGCCTCTCCAAAGCCAGCCCCTTTCCCTGGGGAAAAAGCCTGGCTCCAGAGAGGCTCCTTGGCACGCAATCACCCTTCATAGCCTTTCCCTAGCTGGACTGTCCCTTGTGGATGCAGCCTGGCTGGGGAGAAGGTCGGGTCAATTACCCATGGACCTGTGTATAAGTCGATTCAGATTTTTTGGGGTCAATCTTTTGACCTAAATTTGTCGACTTATACATGAGTATATACGGTACATACAGTTTACACCTTCATGGGTGCCTTTCCATCTTTCTTTGCCTCTGGGGAGTAAACCTTCAAGTCTAAATTGGCAAAATTTGGGTGCTTTTCACTGGTACCTGTGGCATGCATTCCAGACACAGAAGTCACCATTTAGCTGGCTTTGTTGAATAAAATGAAAAACATGCAACTTTGAAGCTAAGCAGACACTCAGAGTTGTTACTAAATCTGAGTATACCCAGAATTTATCTCCCACTTACAGAACTGGAACGAATCCTTGCTGAGTGGGGTGGTCCTTTCAGCAAACCCCAACAAATATTGATACAATGTGCAGGAAAATAATCTTTTGCAAGTCACCTGAAGAAGGCTTTGACTTGAAAAGCAACATACAATTGCATGAAAGAATTTAATGAACATAAATAGATGGGGTAGGCAGAAACAATATGCATGTGGGTCAAACACTGAAGTATCTTTTGGATCATCTCCAAGCTCACTTCCAGCTTATCAGGTGTAAACAGGAGGCACCTACCAGACAGGCTTGTCTCCCCAGTTTTTCATCTTCTATCTGTTTTAAAAGATGTTCTCTTTTTTCTTTCAGACACTTCAGCTGGACCTGCAGTTCTCCCTAAACAAACAGGAAAAAGGGTCCTTCACTTCAGACTGCTGGGAACCTTTTTGCAAAATTTATACCAGGGTTGACAAGTTTAAACCAAATAAAAACAAAACAAAACAAACAACACTCTTTCTCACTGATTATTAATATATGTATTTTAAAGGTCTGGCTATCATTACTATTTTCCAACCCTGTTACTGGAACAACAATGACAGTTTGAATTTAAACATCTTAACTTTAACAGTATTACTGTTAGACCAGTATTCAGTGTCTAACAATGAGCTTTGCTCAAAATAGCTAACACAGCAACCTTGAATTTTTGGAACTAGATAGCTGCCAGAAGCTTCAAAGGCAAGGCCTGAACAAGAGATAATTTGCTGAGCTTGCTAGCTTCAAAGTAAATAGGAGATGCCCGAGTTTTGGGATGGAATATTGGGTCAGCTTGACCAAGAGACTGGTTTGAGCCAGAAAGATAGAAAGGGAAGTGTTTGATGGGCGACAGTTGTAGAAATTGATGTGTTGGAGCAAGTATAAGGCAAGGAAGTTGTGAAGATAGGATGGAGACATCAAGAGGAAGATGTCAAGTTGACCCAAACAGTTGGCGAAGGTGTGGATCTGGGGTGACAAATAAGTTTGTGCATGTCAAGTAGAAGTGTAATATGTAATTAACATAGGAGTTGAAACTGTAGCTTGTAACCAGTCATAAATCTGGATTATGCATATATTATTGTAACCACAAACTAACTATATAAAAATATCAGCTTTGCAAGAACAAAGAATGTCTCTTTCTTTGAGGCACCTGTATGCATATGTATCTGGCTCTGGAAAATAAACTGCTTCCTGATCAAGAAAACCCATCTCTTTTACCTGTCTGTTGGCGTCCTAAGAGTGCCATCCCAAAGAGAGCTGGGGTAACACAACCCTGTTTTATATCCTAACCTTCTTCATTGGAGGCATCTAAATGCCATTTGTTGGCATTTCGTTAGTGGCACAGGCAAGTGGAAGTCCACCTTATACCTGCATATGTATTTTTTGGGACACTGTGGAGATTGGCATCCTCTTTCTTCCTTCACAATAACCAAGAATGACCCTTACAGAGAAGCGTTCCCAGGCATTGCATAACTGTCACTTTCTATTTGATGTTCTTTTGTTGCCTGTTTTATTGAATCATTTCCTGTATTGCTATGTATTTTATATGTATTATCCTACTAGAGAGGCAGGCTAACTCCAACAGGCCTCCTTGGAAGAAGATTAACCATCCATTAAGAAGCTAAGCCCTCCCTCCAGTCCATCTGCCTTGGTCCAGGCCTTGGAGGTAGAGAAGAACTGCTGGCCCTCATCCCCTTCCCCTCCACTACTCCCTTCTCCTTTTGTGTCGTGTCTTTTTAGATTGTAAGCCTGAGGGCAGGGAACCGCCTACATTATTTATAAATAAAGGATAATAATAATAATAATAATAATAATACATTTGAGCTGCTCCATGGCTGGTGAAATGTGTGTGATCATAGAAGTATTTGATTATGTCTCTGTAGCCAAGTACAGAATTATTACATCAATTAAGACCTGAGGAGGACCCCAACAGATTTTGGCAGATGATGCAATCTTTTTGCACCTAGTTACAGTAACAGAACCAGATGCTTCTCTGATTCGCTAAGATTGTGGGGGACGGCCTCAAGTCTAGGGGTGCTGAATGGCCAGCTGTAAGGTAGTTCCATATGTGTTCCACCTAATATGCTTTGTTGTTATTAGTTGCCTTCCAGTCACCCTCGACTCATGATGATCCTGTGAATGAGACAACTGCATGACGCCCTGTCCTCAGCCTCTCTGCTCAGGCCCTGCAGGCCCAGGTCCATGGTCTCCCTGATTGAGTCTAATCATTTGGCATATGGTCTTCCTTTTTTTTCTACTGTCCCTCCACCTTTCCTAGCATTATTGTCTTTTCCAGTGACTCATGCATTTTCATGATGTGGCCAAAGTACATCAACCTCAATTTAATCACCTTAGCTTCCAGGGAGAGTTCAGGCTTGATCTGTTCTAGGATCCATACAGAATTTCTGCCACTGAATGTGCTGCTACAGAACAAAGCATGTGTGTACACACACTCAAGGAACATACAGAGGTGGGTTGTAGCTATGCACACTGGGCATGCACATTTTAGTCACATACCTCTGTGAAACGATTCCATTCCACCACTGAAAAATTCCTGTGGATATTCTTGTCTCATCTGGCCAGTCACTGTATGGAATCCTGGGATTTGTAGTTTGGTGAGATATTCAGCCTGGTCTGTTGGGGTTCTGGTGCCTAACCAAATCCCAGGATTCTGTAGGACAGTGTCATGGCAGTTAAACTGGTATCAAGGTGCTCTCATTCTGTTATGTGCATGCAGCTATAGCCATATTAGTCAGTATGCAAAGGGATCTGGTAGCATCTTTGAGACCAAGTGTGCAAAAAAAAAAAAGTTGTAGTATAACTTTTCCTAGACTTCGGTCTCCACACATCTGAGGAAATGACCCTAAGTCTATGAAAGCTTATGATACAACTTCTTTTGCACGGTTAGTCTCAAAGTTGCTACAAGGCCACTTTGTTATTATTATACTTTATTTATACAGCACTGTAGATTTACACTTATGCTGTAGATTTACATCAAACTATGGCTGAGTGTGGAGACCAGGGTCCAAATCCTGGCTCAGCCATGAAAACTCACTGGGTGACCTTGGGCAGGTCACACTTTCTCAGTCTCAGAGGATGGTAATGGCAAACCCTCTCTGAAGCAACTTGCCAAGGAAACACCATGGTAAGTAGCATCACCATAAATCGCTATGGGCAAGCAATTCCCAATGTTTCCCTATGGGTAAGTAATCCCTATGTTTCCCTATGGGCAAGTAATCCCCATGATTCTCTATGGGCAATATGATTTCTCTATGGGCAAATATGGTTTCCCTACGTCCCAGCAACTAGAGGTGTCACTTAGAGAGGGATAGCTATAAGCAACAGAATGGTAAACTGGGCCTTATGCGGAATATATGTCCAGGGTTGAATGTGAAGCCCAGCCTGCTGTTGTTCTAATATTATACAAATTACTGTCTGGACACAGGTTGGGTCTTGCAGGCTCTGGAAAGAATCCCCCTGTGAGTCTTTGGCCGAATAATGTCTGTTTTCCTTTCCTACCACATGGGCTTCAGTTTCCAGTCCTTTGCACCCCTTACCTGCAACACAGGAAGAGCATGACCTATGTGTAAAGTCAGCCTCTCATGTTGACAGTATCTGAGTGTGCCTCTTCAGGCAGGACCTTTCCTCTGCTGCCCTGTGCTCTTCTTTACAACATGGAGCTTATTACAGATTCCTCTGTCTCTAGCTGCCTGACGTGCAGAAAATAAAAGCTAAAAACACTCGGAGAACTATACATCCCTGCTTCTTATCCAGGCTCCAAATGGAGGGCCTTTTGGCGTCCCTCCTGGGCAGAGGGCTGGAAATGGAGGACCCAGACTGCCCACACCCTGCCCCCCCCCCCCTTACCTGGTAGTGGCCCTGCACCTCTTCCAGCTGCACCACTTGGTGGAACTCATGCTCCTTGGCTTTGCTGCAAACCCAGCAGAGAGAGGTCTGGTCCTCTCTGCAGAAGAGATGGAGGGGCGCCTGGTGCTGGGAACACCTGCCCCTCTGGGCTTGCTCTGCTTCTCTCCTTTGGGCCTCTTCTTCTTGCAGCCTCTGGGCGATGCCCACGATGCTGGCCAAGGGCCAGTTGGGGCTGAAGTGCCCCTTGGGGGGCTGGCTGCCAGGTTTCTTCTTGCACCAAGGGCAAGCAGAGGAGGTGGAGGCCCACTGGGCCAGGCAGGGGCGGCAGAAAGTGTGGCCACACTGGGCCAAGATGACTGGCTCCTGGAAGAAGTGGAGGCAGATGGGGCAAGTGGCTTCTTCACAGAGCTCCCTCAGGGCGCCCCTGGATGCCATGATGGCGGCCCTTGGGGCTGGGGGTCTCCCTCCTTGCTTTCCCCCACAGAAAGAGAGCTCCAGGGGACCCTCTTTTTGCCCTTCTTCCCACTTGAGGGGAGAAAAAAGCCAGAGCAATTGTTGTTGTTGCACAGCTTTCAGTTTCCTTTTCCCAGGCCAAAAAGGGAAGTAGAAACTGTTGAACAAGAGAGAAGGGAGGGACTGAGAAGAGGGAGGGCAACTTTTGTTCCTCTTCTTGTTCTTTCTTTCTTTCTTTCTTTTCAATCCATGTTTACTACATTTCAAAAACAGACACGGTTAATCCTTCAAAGAAAAATGTCAAGAAAGAAACATACACACCCACAGGCCTACAACTCATTTGGTTCTCTGGGGCCTCGTTCCCACTTGCAGATCATGGGTTCTTGCATCCGCAGGATCCAACCATCCATGGGGATTGAAAACATCCCCAAAAAGCAAAAGCCCCCCAAAACCAAAGCTTGATTATGTTGTTTTATACAGTATAAGGGATATCATTTTACTACACCAATGTCTATTATGGAGACTTGAGTATCCATGGATTTTGGTGTCCATGTGTGGTGCTGGAACCAAACCCCAACAGATACCAAGGCCCATTGTACAGTGCATATCCTTGGGTTATATTCATATTCTCAGTGTATTTTTCCACCAGGTTTATTCTCAATATTCCCCCCAATGCTTCTGTGAATTAACATAGGCATAAATAGCCCAATGCCTCCACCTCATGGCCATTACTTACTACAGCCAGCAGAAAAAAGAACAAGATGATAATACACTGGAACTGAGCAGAAAGAGAGAATCCTTTGAATGGAAACAGTTTTGTGCTATTATTATTATTATTATTATTCAGACAGGGTTTTAAAACAAACAGTTTATAAAGAACCCCCTGGGATGTTGTACTGTTTTAAAGTGTGTAGTTTTTAAGTGCTTTTATCTTTTTAAATTGTATTCTACTTTTTTAACAAGTGATTTTTAAAAAAAAATATTGTAATAGTTTAATTCTATTTTAATGGCCACCTTTGTATGTTTTTAATCGTGCTGTGCTTTTACATTGTAAGCCACTTTGAGTCCCAATTTTGGGGGAAAAGTGGGGTAATAATGATAATAATAATAATAATAATAATAATATAATTTGGTTTTCCTTGCAGTTTCATTGACGTTGTATATATGATGCTTGCTTCTCTTGCTTCGTTTGCATGAACTGCTTTGTCTGAAGTCTGGTTTGAATCCCAAAGTGTAAAAGATATATGATTGAATATCAAAGACAGACTCATCCATGCCAAAGTATTTGCAGTTTCTATGTATGGGTGTGAAAGCTGGGTAGTAAATAAAGCTGAGAGGGACAGAATACTTTCGTTAGAAATCTGGTGCAGTACAAGAGTTGTAGGCTGCTGTCATACTGCAAAATTAATGCAATTTGACATCACTTTATCTGTCATAGCTCCATTCTTTGGAATCCTGGGATTTGTAGTTTGTTGTGGCACCAGAATTCTCAGACTGAAAAGGCTAAATGTCTAATAATAATAATAATAATAATAATAATAGATTTTATTTATATACCGCCCAATCACTGGGAATCCGAGCGGTTTACAATAGAGGGGATAACAGACAGTTCCCTGCCCACAGGCTTACAATCTAAAAGACACGACACAAAAGGAGAAGGGAATGGTGAGGGAGGGAGGGGATCAGGTCCAGCATTCTTCTCTCCCTCTGAGTCCTGGACCAAGGCAGATGGACCGGAGGGAGGGCTCTGCTTCTTCAGGCTAGCACCTGATGGAACTGGGCCAGCCTTCTCTCTCCCTCAGAGGCCGAAAGATGACAGTTAGGGAGGGAGGAGCCTCTTTCTTCAGTCTAACAAAACTACAGATCACAGAATTCCACAGCTTTGAGCCATGGCAGTTAAAGCGGTGACAAATTGCATTAATTCTGCAGTGTAGATGCAGCCTTAGTTTCTAGTTTCTGGAACTGTTCATTGTATTTTTTTTCCATTCCAGATATGTCTATATGAAGGGAATAAATGTGCAAGGTAATAAAACAAATTGTAGGCAAATTTTTGTGTACAGTCAGCCCTTCTTATACACAGATTTTTTATACACAGATTCAAGCATCCACGGTTTGAAAATGTTCAAAAAAAGTGTAAATTTCAGATATTGTGATGTCCTGCCAGGACTGATTGAATTTCCCCCTGCATTTTCTTTCGTGTTGGTTCAGGCCATAGATTATTTTAGTGTAGAAAAGTCATTGTATTAGTTGTGGGAGGAGCTGTAGGATTCCCCTGCATTATTTCCAGGTTTGGTTTGCCCTTTCCCAGCATGCTGTGCTGTAGCTAGAGGTTTTTAGTTGGGGAACAATCTTTGCTGAGAGCAAGCAGAGAGCTGTCTTTTGGTGGCAAGCAGGCCCAGACAGCCGGAAAGGGCATTTCTTACACCTCAGCCAAATTAGTTACCATCAGCAAGAAAATAGAGGAATTCAGGAGCTGAAAGACCCTGCACCAGCTCCATTGAGTGAGGAGAGCAAACCATCAGACCCAGAAAGATGACAACCTGAAGATTGCTGCAACTGTAAAGTACCTTTTGTTTAGAGCTGGGGAGGAGAAAACTCTTTATTTTGTCCTTTAAATTAAATTTCCCCCCTTTTGAACTTTACATTCAGCTTCAGAGCCTTTTTTGGGTAGAAGAGTTTGATCTCACCAGGGTACCGGCGTTGCACACCCAAACCTGCCACCACCTTTAGTTGGGTGTGTCTTCACAAATATCAAACCTGGATTTTCCATTTTTTATAAGAAACACCATTTTGCTATGTCATTATATTTATTGGGACTTGAGCATCCACAGATTTTGTTATCCACAGGGGATCTTGGAACCAAACCCCAGCATATAACAAGGGTCCAATGTACAGTATATATGTTTATGTGTATTTCTTGGGGAGCAAGATTTCCATAGCATTCATCAGATTCTCAAAGGAGCGCATTGCCGTTAAAAGTTTAAGAATAATTGGACGAATGAGTCTCCATATCAGGAGAAAGGTGGGATATAAATAATTAAAACAATACACTCATCCCTCCACATTCACTGGGGTTATGGGCACAGGACCTCTATGAATATGGAAAAACAGCAAATAAGAAAAACACTATGTTTTTACCTGAGAGAACACCTCTCTAGGAAGTGTTCTCTCTAGGAATCTCTAGATCCTCCAGTGCAACTCTGCGGTCAACATTTGACAGACATTGACCATAGAATTGCACTGGAGGAGCTGCAAATGCCTAGTGGAGTGTTCTCTCTAGGAACCTCTAGGTCCTTCAGTGTGACTTTAGGTTAAAGTTGACCATAGAATTGCACTGGAGGACCTAGATATTCCTAGAGAGAACGTATTAATAAAATCTGTGAATAATCAAATCTGCAAACGTGGAGGGACGAGTATAATAAATAACTATAATAAAGAAAGGTCTACTGGACAAGACAGTCTAAAGGGCAAAACAGACGGCCCCGATAGAGTGGTTTGCTGCCGGCCCTTTGAGCGCTGGATTGGGGCTGCAGCAACTGCATGTCATGACCCCAATCTAGCGCTTTTCTGGTGCTAAAAGAAGCAGCAAAATGCCACTTCTTTTTAGAGCGGCAAAAAACTCTTGCTGCCATGGTGGTGACTTTTTGGCATTTCTTTGGTGCAGCACGTCTAAACACTACACCAAAGAAATGGCATGATGCTGGCGTGACCCCGGCACATATTGTGTGTGGTTGCCATGCCCTCTCCACCCCAATGTCAGCATATAATGCCGGTCTGTTTAGCCCCTTAGAAGCCCATTTAAAAGCAGCCAAAATTCATCTCATTGAGGAAACTGCTCTGTAATTTCGAATCTGATTTGTGGGACCCAAAATATGTTTGTAGAATATGCCACCAATTGGCACCATATATGTATCCTCTTGACAATTCAGCAGAAACTGACAGCCAGTGGCTCAAAGAGTGGCACCATCTGAACAACCCCCTAGTCTGCATCTGATTTCTTTTCTGAGTTTCTGTTCTGATTAATGACTGAGCCAAGGCATGGAACTATTTCAATGTCTTCATTATCCATTTAAAGTTATGTAAACCATCTGTGGTCATTATTTTTGTTTTCTTAAGATTCAACTGTAAACTTGCCTTTGCACTTTCTTCCTTGACTTTCTTCATTAATTGTTCCAAGCCACTGGTACTGACAGACTATAATGCCAGAATTTAGAAAATCTTTGGTCTTCACTCAATCTCTTGTGAAAAGACAGACTGATTCTCAGGGAATATAAAAATGGTTTTACTCCACAGAAATAAATGCATTTCAGTCCCATCAAAATCTGCACAGGGAACAATATATATGTTTTAATAGTTAGAAGCAACGCATAGACTAAAGAGAAGGAAAAAACTATATGTGCATGTTTCACTCATATTAATTTGTATAAAAAGTATAATAAGGAAATAATATATTAACCCAAATCAAGTTATATGGCAGCAGACTGCAATGTCCTCATGGCGGGTTTGTGAAGGGTTGAAGAAATGTTATGAGCTTTTACAGTTACAGTAAAAAGAATGAATGGACGAAAGGAAGAAAGAATATTTACCTAATTTTTTTGTGTCAAATATCAGCTTAATTTGTCAATTGTATTAATTTTACTAACCTACTGCCTCCATTAAAAACAAACAAAAGTAAAAATTTATAAAAATAACTGATAGCAAAAAAGGTACTCAGCACTTGCTACTTTTGTATGTGGTGAGAACATGCAAGTGAATGATGTTGAGTGGCTTAGAGAAAGCATGCTACCATGCATATAGGCAGAAGCTGCCTTTGTAGCTGCACTGAACTCTAATGTTGTTCACTTTGTGCCACCACATGTTCAGAATACCTATTGCTTTCCAGAATTCTGTTGACAATGTTCTTGAAGAAATTCAGATATAGAAGAAGACAGTGTTCGTGGGACGAGAGAGTCAGTCATTGTGCATGAGTGTTCAGACAGATTTCGGAATGATAAGTGTGTATAATTAAAAATGATTATATTTCTTCTTAGAGTTTTGTGAATAAAAGCATTTGGTTACTGTTATCATGGTGAACTTAACCATAGATATTTGCTGAGCCTCAGGATGGTTTACTAAATCTGAAAGGTACTGTATGTAAAAGTATTGATGTTGTTGATAAGGGTGCATCATCTTCAAAGCAAAATAAATTTTCTTCTAGTCATTTTAAAAAGTGCTGCCATTATAGTAAGCACTATCTTTTGACTAGCTTCATGTGTAGACAAACAATTACCACAATGTGTGTTGTGCTACTATATATTACCCCATGAGGCCAGGAGCCATCAAAATTTTTAGGTTTCATCATGATATGTTCCTTTACATTCGGGTGAGACCTTATTACAATAATGTATCATTTGGGGATAAAAATACAACCCAGATTGCCTTTTTTGACCTTATTAATTTATATGTTTTATTTATTTATCGTTCTCATTGCATTACTAGTATAAACCACTAAAATAAATTTAAAGTCAATATTTCTATTGCTTGTGTTTCTTATAAGAACCATACATTCATTTCCCCTCTCATCACCATTAGTTTATTTCATAATTCATGAGAAAAGAAGAGGCATAATTTCAATATAGATAATTCATTACAAATATGTCACATTCATTGCAGCCATATAACACAAAGCAGAGCAATAATAATAATTATAATAACAACAACAACAACAGCAATAATAATAATATATGCAGAATCAGGTACCACCTTGAGTTTTCATCATCAGATGTTCCTTTGTATTCAGGTCTGGCCTAAATAATATAATGTAGCATTTGGGGATAAAAATACAACCCAGTAACCCCAGACTGGAGGACAAGATGGAGAAGACCTGCACAGCTACCATGTATTTCCCTTTGGTGCTCAGGTAGGTGGGCACAAAGGACACCCAAACACTGCAAAACACCAACATGCTGAAGGTGATCAGCTTGGCTTCATTGAAGGCCCCTGGTAGCTTCCTGGCAAAGAAAGCCAGAGTGAAGCAGATGGTGGCCAGAAAGCCCATGTAGCCAAGGGCAGAATAAAACATGACTGCAGATCCTTCATTACACTGAAGTGTGATCTGTCCAAATTGGGAGTGCATGTCAGCATCAGGGAAAGAGGGAGAGATTCCCAGCCAGATCATACAAATGGCCACCTGAACACCTGAACAAGAAATGACAATGGAGTTGGCCAAGGTCTTCCCCAGCCATTTCCTCATCTTGCTCCCTGGCTTTGTGGCCATAAAGGCCACCACCACCATGACGGTTTTTGCCAACAAGGAAGAGACAGCGACTGAGAAGATGGTGCTGAAGGCAGTTTGTTGGAGAAGGCAGGTCACCATCTGTGGTTGACCAATGAAGAGAAAGGAGGATAAGAAAGAAAGGAGGAGGGAGACAAGGAGCATGTAGGTGAGATCACGGTTGTTGGCTTTGACCATGGCAGTTTCTTGGTATTTAAGGAAGATTCCTAAGACAAACCCTGTGCTTAGGGATAAGAGCAAGGCAAAGAAAGCTATGGTGATTCCCAAAGGTTCATTATAGGAGAGGTAGCTCAATACCTTGGCAATACATTCCATGTGATCTTTATTTGAATAATTGTCATCTGGACATTGGTTGCAGTGGTCAGCATCTGAAAAGAGCAAGAGGACCTCCGGTATTACTATAAACTAATATGACTTATGATCTGCAGTCTTTACAATAAGATAAGTGCAGAAAAGATGGGGCCCTTCAGATATGGTTGGACTGCAACTGCCTTGGCCAATATAGTTAATGGGGGATGGGAGTTGCAGTTGTTGCAGTCCAACACCACCAACAAGGCTACATATTCTCTATTCCTCCATCCCTCCTATGCTAACTAATAGCTTTATAGTTTTAGTTATTTCTATCCTCCCATTTATCCATAAGACTCTAGGCAGCACAAATGCAACTTTAGTCTAAGCAGTAAGTTTTATACCTGAGCAAGATTTGAACTTGGCTGACTCCACTGTTGACTCCACCCTTCAGCCACTTCACTACACTGGCTAGTTCAAAAATAAGATTCAAAGGAATCATAGACGCAGTACAGACCGCCAGAAAATGGTGGTCTGCAGGCACCCGTTTTAACCCTGGAGAGATGCCACAGCCACCAGAACGTGTGATGTCCCTCCGGAGTAAAAAGAACCCAGTTCTTCTGGGTTGTTTCAGCGGCGCTTGTATTATGTGCAGATGCTATGCATCTGTGACGTGAAGATGGTGGTGGTTGCGTGGGTGGGACACTGCCGTTAGGCTGTCTCCGATATACCGTAGGGTTCAGGAGCATGCAGTTAATGCGCGCTCCCGACTGTAGTATTGCCGCCACTATGCGCCTTTTGGCCCACGTGTTAAGGGCAATATTCTACCTTTTCAGCCTGCTAGTGTTTGATATCTTCTGGGAAGAGCATTTCTCTTTGTCTCACCACATTCATTTCCTTTGTATCCTGATAACCAGACACAAAAACGTGAAAGGATCCAAGTTCAAAAATATATTTTACAAAGCTTCAGACTTCATGAGCCTAGATCTTTGCCCCTCTTCTCAGGGGCAGTTCTTTGCTTTGTGGTCACTTACCTTCCTGTGTGGAGATGGTTCCTTCTGAACATGGGGCACAATCATAGCAGCAGATAGGTTCTCCTTCCTTAATCAGCTTGGAGTATCCAGGGTAACAACTTTCAGTACATCTAGAGAAGGGCACCATCTACCCATAAAGAGTAGGAACATCCACAAAAATGTGTTAATTTGGAGGTTTATCAGAGGAAATACATTAAAAGGACAGAATTGTATGTATGAGCAGAAAGAGGCTTCAGGGCCGTGCCTGACAGTCAACACTTGATCACCTGAAGATTGTCTAATGCCTTTCAGCCATACAAAGGGCCAAACAAGGCCCCAAAACTGGTCTGCACCTTTAAAACACCAATGATATATGCTCTCCCAGTATCATTGTGGTAATCTGGTTCAGATATTGCCACTCTGATCCTGGGAAGGCTGCAGCTGGATGACCAGCATTACCTGGTGGAACATCCTTCATGCACATCTGATACATGTCTGGCTCTTTTAGCGCAATAACCGCACTAGAACACACTCAGCACATAGTAGTGAGACAGTTTTCATGGGGGGGGGGTTAGGGATAATGGAGGGGCAAAACAGTTTCTATAAAAGAGGTTTTTGGAAAATGACTCAAAAGGTATCAAAAACAAAAAGGGCATAGGTAATGATAAAAAAAAAATCCCAATTATTGCATTAATGAGCGAGGACAAGTGTAGCTACCTATGTATGTTTATTCCAAAATGTATTGGGATTTCCAACTGTTAAAATGGTTGAGAATAAGATTACTATTCAGCTATAATCCTGTATCCTTTCTTTCCTTTCATCAATAGGGATACTAAATCTTTGCTAACTGCATGTTAGTAATATGGTATCATCTGCCTGTCTTAAATCACTAATATTTATTTCTCAAATTTTCACACCTCTTTCCTCCATGTCTAATCTCACTACAGTAGAGTCTCGATTATTCGACATAAACTAGCCTGACTGATAGCCGATAATCCAGAGGGTGATTTGTCCCCAATGACTGTGCGCACGCACCCGTGCCTCCATTGAGGACCCTCCAATCCTCCCCTCCCTCTTTCCCTGCTTACCTGCTGAGTCTTGCTTCCTCTGCGGCGGAGAGGACTGGGCCGTGTACCCAGGCCTCCTATGAAGCTGTGGAGGAAAGGACTGGGCTGACCACCCAGGCCTCTTCTTGGCGGCTTTGTTTTCTTCAGCCCGAAGGGAATCTGCGGACTCCCTTTGGGCTAAGGAAAATGAAGCTGCGGAGGAGAGGACTGGGTCAAGCGCCCCAGTCTTCTCCTCCAAGGAAGGAGGGAGGGAGGGAGGGAGGGAGGGTGGGTGTTGGGGAGGGGAAGTGAGGGACATTTATACCCAATTATCCAACGTCCCCTGCTTCTTTGTGAGTGCGCCGCCTGTGAGGCGTGCTCACAAAGAAGCATGGGATGTCGGACAATCTAGAAGGCTGGATAACCAAAGGATAGATAATCGAGACGCTACTGTATTTGTATGACATGGTCTGCATAAAAATTAAAAAGATAGGGTGATAACCATGCCTGACCCTCTTGCCAATTGGAAACCATTCTGTTTCTCCATATTCTGTCCTCACTGCGGCCTCTTGTCCTGAGAACAGGTTATGTATTCTATTTGGGAGCAGCCTTGGATCTCATTCTGGGAGAAAGGCAACATACCAAATGGTTTTGGTTTTCTGCTAACCAAATCATTCCCACCTCATGTCCAGTTCCACATATTTTTCTTCCCTTTTACTGTTCTCTTTGCCCTCCATTCCTTCTCACACTTACGTATTCCTCTGGTCCACAAACCTATCTGTTATGAGTTGACCTGGACTGCAGAAAGTTCTCTCTTTCTTCTTCATCCAACTGCCATGTTCCCAAAGAAATCACACAGATTGGTCTAACAACAGAGCCATGTGATGCATCCCCACACACTAATTCTAATATTATAATAGCATCAGGCCTTCCTATTTGGCACAGAGAGAAGCCCCACTTTAATTAACTCTAATGAATTCTAGAACTTAATTCACCAAAGTATCTTTTTAGCTTCAGTATCTAGACAGTTAGGTGAGATGGCTATCATGATTGCAGAAACAATAATTTATCAAGTTAACCAATTAGTTAATCCTAAACTTTGGGTTCATCATAAGTATGCTGTATTTTTCTTAATGTCTAGTTTGCCCTTGCCCTGTCTGTCTGTCTGTCTGTCTGTCTGTCTGTCTGTCTGTCTTCTGCATTTGAAGTTTGCTGACTCTTCTCTTTGAATACTCATTATAAAATTATTTTCAGCCAGTTGTTAATTTGTGAAATTTGTATTTACACAAATACTGTATTACTTTCATCCTGGCCCATTAGAGCATGTTGTGGTTTTGAATGCTGTGTGGAACATAAGCTGGTTTTCCCCTTTCCTTTAATGTTCATGTGGTTACCTATCATGACATCTGATTATGGACAAAATCAGATTTTTAACATGTAATATTTACAAAAAACAATCCAGAGAACAAATTTTGCAAGTCACAGTAAACAAACAATGGAGCAACGATTGTTGGTTTGTTTAGTTTCTAAGGACCTTGTGGTACTCTTCCACCCATTTACCAAGTGGTAAAAACATTTAAAGTCAATAGAGTAGAACTCAGAGTAGATGTGGCTGGGATTTCCTGATAACGGATATTAAAGAGAAGAAAAGAAATTTTCCTCACCTGATTAAACCATTTGGACCATACAATGGCATCCTGGTCAATGGTGACCTTGATCTCTGAGGAGGTCTGTCTCTTTATGCTCCCAACTTCCACGCCACCAGTGGACTTGTTGGGAAAAACTACCCAATTCATGATATGAAAATCAGCTGCCAGGTCCCCATTCTCATCCAAATAAATTCCATCCATGGAAGTATTATAAAGCTCAAAGGTTCTCAGGAGAGGGTGAAGCTAAAATGAGACAAGAAAATGTGTATATATTTCAGACAGAAAAACCTGTTGTATGTCATGGCCCTGCCTCTTTGGAGCTTTCATGTCCAGTGATCTTTCTTTTTCATCTGTAAAAAGTAATCTTCGGCAGTTGAAATTGTATCCAAAAAGATTTTGGCCACTAGTGCATTTGTTACAGAATGGGTGCAATATGATCCTTAGGTGAATGCCCATTAACATCCCCGCTACCACATTCCCACTCCCTGAATTTTACAAGAACAGTTCATTACTAGAGTTATGTAGACCATACTGAAGCAATCCCTTCTGGGTCACAGTTGCTGATGTGTCTTATCAGGAGTGGGCCTGACTGATTCAGGCCTAAACCAGGATATTACTCTCAATGAAACTAATGTTTGGAATCCTCTTGGTGTATTACATGGTTGCAATGACACTATTATAGGCAGTGACAGCAGAAGGGAAAAGTCTGGAAGCCCTGCGGCTGACAAAAAAGATGAAAGGTACTGTAGGGGGACATCCGTTCACTAATGCCTCCATCATTGAACGCAAACAAGAACAAGTTCCCCTATTCCCACATCAGACACATGTCTATTCTGGCTACCACAGAGGAGCAAATGATAGTCAGTGAGCTGGTTAGTACATCAATATAATGCCAGGTCAGTCTCAGGTGGGAAAAATATTTCAGAAGGTTGTGTTACTTATTGCCTTATATCTTGGGATCTATTAAATATTCAAACAACATTTCTATTGCTTTCTGTTGTTCTAACAGCTGCCAGCACTAGCTGCAATATTTTATTCCAACTGCCAAATGAGTTTCTTTTTAATTTCAGGGCACATTGGAACCAAAAAGTACCTTCACTCTTTTCTTTTTTCATTTTTAAAAGAGTTAGGGTGCATCATTGTACCATGGAATTTTGTATTACAGCACCAAAACAAAACAAAACAATCAGGAGAGAGGGAGAAAGGAGAAAATCACCATCACTTTGAATTATACTCACATACTGGAATGAATACAGTTGTTTCAAAATAGGTGTAATAGGAATGATTTTATGGGGGAATGACCAGAAACACAATACCACATCACACACCAAGTGAAATTTCCAAAAACCATTCATAGGTAGCTTTAAGTAGAGCTAATTGGAGTAACCCAATCCATACCACCTGACTTCCCAGGAATGGTCTTTGCTGGCTCACTTCTTTTAACTGTGATATTGCACAGCGGTTAAAGCATTCCATTTAATCAAAGGACATTTGAAAGCCAGAGACATGTAGCCATAGAGGATCCAGGAACCTGTCTCACCCCTTTCCCTCAATATATTTGTTTTCAGCAGAGGTCTCAGACAGGCCCCATCTGAAGGCAGCATGGGAGTACAACTTGCTTGGACTCCTCTCCTTGCAGAATTACCAAAGGCTGCTCTGGACACCTTAATCAGCCAGCATGGACATTGATCAAGGCTGAGAGAGGATTTCCTTGGATATTTCCAAGGATCTTCCACACAAATTGAAAAATATCCATCACAGTAGAATATGCTCCTACCCAAAAGTACTTTACTATGTTATATACATAACATGAATGATGGAGTGGAGGCAAGGAACTTTATCTAGTAAAATGGCAACACTTTGCTGAAGGAAGTTCTTCCACCCCAATTTGTCAAGCCCTTGAGAGATCAGTCCCGTAGCTGGTCTGCAAAGTTCTGGTGGACAATTTAAGATCAATACAATGGTGGTGGAAAAATAATATTAGTTTTCTGTCATCGTCATCGTTATTACAGAACAGGACATGTCCACCACCTATGTTTGGATGCAATTGGTTTGGGGATCCCCATCACCACTGCTAATTTAGCCACTGTTCTTACTATTCCATCACCTGAAAAACTCTGGAAAATGAAGCAGCCAGTAGCATTACATCGGTAGGAAGACAAGCTGTTATGTCAACAGCCTGACAAGTACACTAGAAATCCAGGGCCAATGTAATGGCAGTAGAAAAATAGCATTAATTTTCTTGCATCAGAATCACAGAACAGGCTATCACAAAATGTATCCCAGTATATTGAGTTGCAGTTGATCTAGATATCTCCTCCACTGCCATTCTCATCTATCACTATCTTTCTGTCACTGCAAGCACTCTAAGAAAACCAGGAACTCCCCAGCAAGCAGAAGACACCTATATAAGCCATTGTATCAACCACCTGGGTAAATGTCCTATCCCATGAATCAAGCAGAACTTCTGTGCAGGGTTTTACCATCAGGGTAGCCAATAACTCTCTAAGAGCAAACCAGTTGTGGGCCAATGGAAAAATGGAGGATGCAGTTCTGACTCACATAACTCCCTGCTCCCTTCCAATCCAGAACAGAAAGACTGAGTGATTCGTAATGGGATTCTATGAAGGCAAAAGAATACCTGCCATGACTGGACCCTCTGCCTGTCTCCATCTGTCATTCTCATCCACTTCAATTGGGAGGAGTATGCAGCATGCAGGGTCTGTGCCACAGCCTGGATAGCATTGTAAATACTGTAGGCGTCTTGAGAAAGGATCCTCTCAATCATATCCCGAGGAAGCTTCTTCAAGGTGTCTTTTTCTGAACATCTCTTCCAGACTTTCACGGACCTCAATGACCTTGAATATAAACAATGAAATGCTGCTTCCCCAAATTGTTCAAGATAAAGCATAGATTGGTCAAAGTCATCATAGTGTCTCCTTTTATTCATCTGGACGGAGAAGGACAAAGAAACGTGTTTGTGCTGGAGATCCATCACTCTGAACAGCAATCTCATGTCCAGGTCCTGCAAAGCTGTTGCAATCCAAACTTTCCCCACAGTTGATTTTTTAATCTTTTCGGCTCCTTGAATTGTAACCACTAGAGTAAGCATGGCCTGAGTGTCCACCTGACAAACAGTTACATTGGCTTTGGTCTTTATAATATACAAAAGCATGTTGAATTTGTCACTGCTTAAATATGATCCTTGAGCATTTAATGCAGGAATTGTTTCTGAGAAGGCAATACAAACACCATTCTTTGTGGCTATGGACATGAAGGTGCTCAGGAACATTTTACCACTGTCATTCTCTGGAGCAAAAAGACCAATCCAAGTCCACCTGAAATGCAGGAGCAGTTTGACTATGCCCAGATAAGGAGGTTCTTGCTTTGGGACCATTCGGTGGAGGAAAGGGAGCTGACTTTTTCTGCTAAATGCATTACTAAGGAAGCCGTAGCTAACCTAGTAAAGAAAGGAAAGGATTGCTGCTCTGATTTGATTTTAAGAGGAACCTAAAATATTTGTAATGTAACTGTATTATTAATTGGCTTTAACATTTTCGGTCTTTATTATGCTAGGTACGTTTAAGAATTTTTATGTAAAGCTGAACTTGATACTCTCTTTTGCTTTCAAATACAAAACTGAATTATTTGTTCATTTAAGATTGTCGTTAAATGATATAATGCTAAACCTGGAGATTTGCTGGCAGCTTGCACAGGATTTTGTTTTCCTCCCTTCCCACCTTTCAGTTATCAAATTAGGATCTGGAATAAGGAAGGGATTCACTCCACTTGGTTTTGCAGTTGGAAGTCCATGACTGGATATCTCCCACACTCAGATTTATAAAATTAAACCAATATGCTATAAAATAATTAGTACAAATACTAGTATTCTGAGAAAGAGCAAAAAGTCTGGTAGATCTATGGGGATAAAATGGGGGGGGGGGAGCAAAGAGGTTTTAACCTTTAAAACTAATCTGGAAAGACATCACCCATTGTTTTTGTTGCCAGGCTTTCTAAAGTTCTTGGTGCTGTCACCCTATACATACTTACTCAGGAGTAAGTCTGAATGATCCCATCCTGTGTGTGGGACCTTTCAAGTACAGAAGCAATACACTCTATCTAACCCCATACTCTTCTCAACTTTCCCTGCTGTCCTCACTCTATTCTCCTCTCCCTCCTATCTCAGAGCACTTCACTTTTACCCCATATCCACATAAACACAGAACCCTGATCATTCACTACCCACATCAACACTTATGCACACAAACACACACCCTCCTCAGTCATTTGACTATACTCTTGGACTCCCATACAAACACATGTGATGCCAGTTGTCAGCTTTTCTGAGCTCCCAGTCTTTCTTTTGATCAACAACATCGCTTGCTCCTCAGGCCACCCAGTCTCTCTCTTCATTCTCTGTGTGTGTGTGAGTGCTTTCAACTTGCCTGTCGATCTATGGAGACATATGTAGACCCCATTAATTTCATAGAGTTTTCTTAGGAAAAGAACAGAGGTCATTTTGGCAGTTTCTTCCTCTGAAATACAGTCCATAGCACCTGGTACTTGTTGGTGGTCTCTCATACAAATACTAACCAGATATGACCCTGTGTAGGTTCCAAGATCAAACAGGATATGATGCCTTTAGGGTATTTAGGTTCTTCTTTCCTCCACAGTATTCTCCAGCCCCCAACCTCTATTTACTCTCCCAGCTCTGCTCTCTAACTCTCTCCACCCCCATACCATTCTCAAATCTTCTCTGTCAATCTTTTTTTCAGATAAAGTTTATTAATAGTTTAAAATATTACATTCAAATTATAAACATATTACATACATTCGTTCAATATTGACCCTCTTGTGACTAACAGGCATGAAATCCCCTCTACCCACCCCCCTCTTCTTCATATCTTCTTTGTCTTATCTTATCTATCCCCATACATCTTCAATTACCATTACAACAACATGTCCATAGGGCTGGGTCCTGAGTGAGGAGGTACTTTGTTGTCATTCTTTCTTTGGGTTCCCTTTGGAGTTTATCAAACGAGAGGAATTTATCTTAAATTTGAATGGAAAGAAAGTGAGGCTAGAATGCATTCACTTAAAGTTGCTAGTTTCGCACAATTACATGAATACACATTGCATTTGAACTGGCTCCCCCTTGCCCGAAAATGGCATGCCATTGCCCGAATTTGTGTGTGGCGGTCTATCACGCAACAACGTTAAACCTCATAATTGCGTTCAGATTGCCATTGGATTACACTTCCAATTCCCATTGTCTGATAAAATCCTTTCTTTCTGACATTCCCTAACTTCCTTATATTCCCTTGTATTCCTTCTTCCTTATCCCTTCTAGCTTCTTACTCATCCTGTACCCTCTCTTCGATCCTTATCTTTTTAAAACCTGCTATTATTCAGCATCTCTCCAATGACAACACTATGACCCAATCCACCCAAGCCTCATGCAAATGCAAATAAATATATTTTTCATTGCTGCAGGAACAGATCCTCCTCTCATTGTGGAAGGGGTTTCCTGCTAGCAGAAGAATGAAAGATGATTGTAGTAGGGATGTGTTACCCAAAGAAAGGTGGCGGGGACTGGGGGATCCCCACCAATGGTGTTAGCTTCTCTTTAAATGTTGGAGGAATTTGCTTAGCTCAAAGATGTTTGTGAGAGGCTGGGTAATCGTTTTAGGCTTGCAGATTATTTTCACCTATGGATACTATTACTAACTGAGGAGGACTCCAAGTTTGGGTGAATTAAAAAGATTTTTATTCAGAAATATGTAAAAGTGCAAACAGACACACAGCAATAGTTCAAACAGACCACACAGACCTAACCACACAGAGCTAACTGAAGGAGAGCTATGGAAACCAGATAGCAGAGTTTTAGGGGCATAGAGAGGCAATATTCCTTCATGTGAAGAATAGACTGTGGAAAGCAGGGAGGCGCATTACAGACCGCCCCTTTGGGGCGGCCTGTAGGCACGCCTTTCCCCGGTGTATCAGGGCCTCAGTGGCCAGAACGGCAGCCGCTGAGGCCCCGATCCACCGCTTTCCAGGCCGTGGGGAAGCAGCAAAAGGCCCCTTCCCCACAGCCTGGAAAGGGGTGTCCTTGGGGCTTCAAGCCCCAAGGACACCCCGCGGTGGCAGGGAGGAGGAGAAAGGGGCCGCTTGGCCCCTTTCTCCTCTGCATCGCTGGGTGCAGCCGTCTGAAGGCTGCGCTCAGCGACGCAAAGCCAGGAAGGAGCTCCGAAACGGAGCTCCTTCCGGGGCCACGGAAAGGGCGCACTAGGCGCCCTGGCACAGCCCCACTATGTCACAACCGCGCCGCCTCGTTTGGAGGCGGCGTGGTCGTGATGTAGTCATGGCAGCGGCCATGTGAAACGGCTGCCACCATTTTGTACGTGCTGAGCACGTACTAGGGTTGCGGGGTGTGTGGAAGCGTCGCCGCTTCCTAACCCTAGTACGTGCTCAGCACGTACTTTAAGGCCTGTCTATAACGGGCCGGAGTGGCTCAAACAGAGTCTGAGAGAGACACAGTAGAAGAGTCTTTCCATGCAGACAGTCTTCTCCTTGCACATGGGGGTCTCTAGGTATTCAGTGTTTTGAAGAGGTTAGATTCAGGAACTATTTATATTTAAGATCTTAGCCTGAAAGAGGTCTTGCATTGTAATAAAGAACTGATGGATCTTTCCAGGTTCGGCAATGGGATTCTGGAACAGCTGATGGCTTAAACTTTGGAGTAATAAAAACAGTGATTAGATTTAGGACAACCCCAGAATAGAAGTTGGCTGGGAACATGGAGAAGGGTAGGTTGGAAGCATTAGGTTACTCACATTTGCCTTTGTTTTTGGCTCAAGAGGATATACAGAGTGTTAGGGGTGGAGGAAAAGGAGTGATTAGCAAACACATTTGGCTTTCATTTTGGTTTTACCTCCACCTTCCACCCATAGTCTTTGGGTCTATGTGTGCTTCCTATGGGAAAATCTTCTGGTATTCAAAGCTCATTGTGACCTCTTAAGAGCATGCCCAGTTCCAGATATATGTCTTTGTGTGGTCTCTTTGAACTACTGCTGTGTGTTTGATTGCACTTGGTCGCTTAAAAAGACAAATGAATGAGTTCAAATCAGGCCTGAACTTTCAACTAGAGGCCAAAATAGCTAAACAGATGTGAGCAGATATATCAGAAGACAACATGGCTCTTCAGAAGATTATAATGCTCAGTAAAAATGGAAGGCAATAGCAAATGAGGAAGGTCACATTACAGATTGGTTCCAGAAAGGAAGTCATGGCCATGAGCTTGCAAGAGCTGAATGAAACTGTTGATGAGGAGGGGGGCTCTTTCAAGTTTTTCATTCATAGGCTTACTATATCAAGAAGCCTGCTTAACAGCAAATAACAAGAAATTATACATATTTCTCCAAGGGAAAGATGCTTGCAGAACTTTATCTCTCAGGGTGGAAATAATCTATAGGGCCCTAGATAGGATGTACCTTGACTATAGGGCACTAGGATGGGATGTACCTTGACAGGTAAGGATGCTATTTGCTATTGACTCTGATGTCCACAAAGCAACATGACTTCAGTTTACCCTGAGTCCAATGCTACTTCTTTATAGAGAAGCTCATCCTACAAATATCCAAACCTCTTCATACCTGTGGGGTTTTGAAGATGCCCAACATGCTTGAAATCTGGCTGGAAATATCAGAGTTGCCCCCTTCAAGAACCGCCAAGAGGTTACTCTGCCTTTCGCAGCTATAATTTGGAACCTTCTGTTGTCCAGGTGAGAGTAGGTCTATCATGGCCTCATAAGTCATTCTTTCATTGAAATAGCTCTCATAGACATTGTAGCCCAAGGTGATGTTGGGTAAAAGCCTTGGATTCTGATTGACTTCATGAATTGCAAACAAGAAGGCCAGGATCTGCCAGTAGTGCATGTTCTTGATACTACAAGAAAATAGAGGTCATCAGATATTTACCCTCTGTTTAGTGAAAAGATATGAAATTCCGGTCTTATTTAATAAAATAGAAGATCTGTACTTCAGTACAGATTGCACTACTAAGCGGCACCTTTGGTTGGGGCATTTTTCAGAGAAGGAGTAGAATAAAGTTCCCCAACCGTCTGCCTAGAAGCCTTGAGCCGAATCGTACTCCTTCAGTCACCACAATGCCCAACATATGTTTCTCTTTTATTTCTATGAATTGGAAATTCAGAAAACAACAATGACAATAACTTTATTTCATGTCATCCATAGTTTGTCTCAAACTCCGGTCCTGAGAGTAAAGCACCAGAACTGAATCCCAGCATTTTTGTGTGTGTGTGGAAGATGGGACCTTCTCCTTGTGAAAAGACACATCGACATTTGTCTGCTAACAGCAAAAGTCCCATGGTTTGCAGGGAGAATCCTGTCTGAGAAGGTGCTGTCATACAGTTTTGCCTCTTAAAAACAAAAACAAACTTCAGAGGGATGCGGGATTAGTTTTCTCCTCTGTAAACATAAGCCATAAACTCTGTTTTTGTGGACTGCATCAAATGAGGGATGATGAAATGGACTGCAGTTCAAAACAGTCTGTGCCAAATAAACCTTGTTAGTCTTTAGAAAGCTATGAAACTAGGCTGTGCACATAGATACATGTCATGGTCAGCATTTAATCCTGTTTGTTTTTAACATACTACAGATCTCTTTGGTGGTTTGGAAGAGCCTATCACCCCCCCCCCCCCAATTAAAAACTTTAAACATTAAAAACTTCAACTATGCCATGTAGTTACAGTAGTCTCACAACAACCCACTGTATTTGGTTAGGCTGAGTGACTGTCATTCTAGCATTTCCTGCAGAAAGAACTGCACATTGTTATCACTCTTTCAAATAGCAAACTCTGCTAAAGACTGAAGGAGAGCAAAGGTTAAGAATATGAAGTAAATTTGCTGATGGTGGAAGATATGAGTAATCGTTGACTATATGAATGTGAAAGGAACAAAAATATCAAAATGGGGCAAATTTCTTTGTATTTTGTACCTTTTAGAATTTTCCAGACTAACAACGGTGAAATGCATTATGGGAGGTTATGGTACCGATAAAGTGGACTGCTACCCATTAAAGCGTATGCCAGAATTAACCTGCTGATCTTTAATGCCACACAGGCATTTTGTTGTAATTATTAAATAAAGACGATGATCTGTTAATAATAATGCAAGGATACTCAAACCTGATAATATAGAACCTGTTTTGTTGAAGTGATTGTTCTATTATGCATCTTCATTGAGATTAAAAACCAAAATGACTGAAATTTTTATTTTCATTTCCTTAAAAAATAAATTCAATTGGTGAGTGCCAAAAGAAATGAAGTTCATACAGTGCCTCTGGGGGAAAAGAAGGAGTTATCTGAAACTTAGGAGTTTATCACATGTGAGGAATTTCCCTTAATTTCGAATGAAAAGAAACTGGGGCCAGAACGCATTCCCATGAATTCGCTAGTTCAGCGAATTTACGTGAATTCGGATTGCGTTCAAACTGACTTTCCATTACCTGAAAATAGCTTGCCATTGCCCAAAATTGTGTGTTATCATCTCTCACGCAACAACGTGAAACCCCATGAATTGCGTTTGGACTGACTTCCCATTGCCCGAAATTGCGTGTGGTAGTCTATCATGCAATAACATTAAACCCCATGATTGCGTTCGGATTGCCATTGGATTATACTTCCAATTTCCCTTGTCTGATAAACTCCATAGTGAAAGCCTCAGCTTGGAAAAAGTACAAAAGTGGCAGACTGTGCCCCACCTAGATGACACTTTAGTAGTTCTTTCCCCTGGAAAATAACAGCCTGTCTTAGCCACAAAAAGCACAACTGAAGCATATGAAATCGGACTCACAATTTCTTACCTAATAAAATTTGTATGAGGAGGTTGGAAGAAAACATATGGACGAAGGATAATATTTGCTGTCGCTGTGATTCCACTAATCATGTATTCTCCCGGCCTGTAATAATTAAATGGGTTTGTATGATCAGCCATCCATTTCACTGGGCATTTTCTCTTCAGTTTTCCATAAACATCACCGTGTGGCACCATAATCATCCACCATATCATGTGGGAGACACTTACCCATTTAAGGTTCCCCATCTTCACCTCCTCTCTCTCTCTCATCTGCGCACACACAAATGCTTTGGATCAAGTCTCAGAGCTCAATAATTAGAATGCAAAGCCTTTCACAAGAGCAGGGCTGCAACTAGCAACTTTACTAAAACAGGTCAAGTCTAGTCCTGGCCTCAGATGTGAATGGAAGGATCACCCTGTCTTCCTTTAGTCTCATCTCTCAATGGGACAGCAGGTATTTAAATGGTCTAGCTTGTGAGATTCCCTAGATGCAGAATGGCCAAGTGTTGCTCTTGTTTTGAAGTTGCTCATATTAGTTTCAAAGGTGATCTTTGGACAAACATCCCTGTTTTTGTCCAAATATCACTTTTGAAACTGATATAATAGCCAGTAATAACACTACAAAATCTATAACCAACCAACTAACATACAACCAAGAGGCAGAATAAATCATGACCATTTTGATGATTCCCAGGGAGCACAAATCACTCTTGTGGCATAAGAAGCAAATTAGTAATTAGTGATTCCAAGTGGAGATGTGCAGCCAAGGAAAACATGCTTGTGGAGCTCAGCGGTGTAGCTGTTTTTCATTTGCCAGAACAGTTTGGTTGAGCTTTGGTTAAGAAAAAAAAAAGCCATGCCATATACAATGTTTTGATATGGGGAGAGGTGGGTAAGAAATAATAACAATAACAATAACAATAACAATAATAATAATAATAATAATATGTCACACTTCCAGTACACCTATTGTGATACATACACTCATCTGGTAAAGAGCCAGTCATGTTTCTCCCTGCTTCTGCTCTTAGGTAAAGTCAAGTGCCTCTGTCCTACAAAGAAGGCAATGGACATTTGTCTGAACTTCAGCCAGATCTCTGAAGAGTGGGTCATGGAGAGTAACCATTCTGTAATCCCCAAAATGGGAGTTCTTTAGTCCCCATATGAATAAGCTGAACTTTGGCAGCTTTAGTTGCTGCAGTGAATAGGTGTCAGTAGTCTAGTGATCAGCAGGCTGACCCAAAGAAAAAGGGCAGATATTAAAGCCTATATACATTTCCATTTGATAATCACAAAGTATCTTATATCTAAATAGCTATGGTGTCACTAATTAGCAGGTCACATTTCTGGAGCATGTGTACTGGCAGGTCACATACTGCTATCCCATAATGATTGTTGGCATGGTAATCTTAAAAGAGAGGAGGGTACCTCTGAGCAGAGAGGTGTATTTTAGGCCCTGTGACATCAATTTGTTGTTGTCATCGTTGTGCGCCTTCAAATAATTTCTGACTTATGCCAACTCTAAGGTGAATCTATCATGGGGTTTCTTGGCAAGATTTGTTCAGAAGAGGTTTGTCTTCCCCTGAGGCTGAGAGAGTGTCACTTGCTCAAGGTAACCCAGTAGGCTTTATGGCTGAATGAGGAATTGAACCCTGGTCTCCGTAGTCATAGTCCAACACTCAAACCACTATGCCACTCCTGACTTTCAAAATTCAGAAAGTTTCTATGACTTTGGGGGGGGGGGGGCTATTGATTGGTGTCAGGCATCTTCTATGCATTGGTGCCAGTCATCTACTCCCCTTCCATTAGGCTTTGTATTTCACCCACAATCAAGCATGTACAACACTTCCTACTTTGTCAGATTGACACTATCCAGGGTCTCTAGTTATATTCTTGTAGGCCAATAGGAGTGGATGGGAAACACACATACTTTTTCTATTCATATTGGCATTATATATCAATACTCATTTCTACATATTTTCTATTTTTCCCCAGCATGACTTATTAACTGTGCCTCCCAGAAAGCAGTGGCATCATGGAGGGTGTATGGGAGGTGCAGGCTGCACTGGGTGATACCCAAAAGAGGGTGACACCTGGTTGGGACCTCCTTCCCCTTTGGGGTAGGAGGAGGGATTTAACCTTGCTCTTGCACTTCTTTCCTTGACTTTCCTTAGTAATTGTTCTAAGTCCATGATGTTTTCCACAAGTAGTATGGTGTGATCTGCATTAGATTGTTCATGTTCTTCCTCCGATCTTTACTACTACTTCTTCTAACGGGTGAAACACATGGGCCAAATTAAGCAGTTTCCAACTGATTTGAAGGCAGAGTGTTTAGATGAAGCACACCTCCAAAGTGGGTGGAAACTGAAGCTGTGCTCTGGGGTTAAAAACTGGAGCAAAAAGAGCCCAAGATATTCCTACTTAGTCCAGAAAATGTGCATCTTCCACCTTGCATATAAATGCCCCAACCTGAGAGCAGTTTTGAAAGACTGATCCATCCTAACCCTAACCCTAACTCTAAAGCTGTCTATAAATGCACTGGTGCAGGTGCACGTTAAAAAAGGATGGATCCAGAATGGGATGGTGGCAATGCAAAAAAGTGAAAGATATAAGTACAACATACACAAACCAGACAGCTCAAGAGGGGGCTTGGGGTGAAGGGGGCATGTATGGGGAGCATGATTATGCTCTGCCAGTGTTTTACTGGGCACACCAATGCTCTGGTGACTTGTACCAGTGGAGGATCGCAAGTGTGGCTGATCAAAGATGAGGCCATCCAATGGGATGGTATCTAGGCAGCAGGCGGTCACCGGCAGTGTGTTTGTGTGACAGCATGCATGATGGGTAGGTGACAAAAATTCTTTACCCAGCCTGATGCTGTACCATGTGGTTGGGCCATGTGCACACGGGCTGCCTTGGGAGCAGCTGGTGTGGATGGTGGGGTTTCGGCACACTTCCAGAAAATGCAGGCTGGAGCCATTTTTACCTACTCATCTGTTCCACCCCTAAGTCTAAACCTGTTCTTTGAATGATATTGTATGCAGAAAAGGAAGTGTGCCGAAACCCCGCCATCCACATCAGTTGCTTCCAAGGCAGCCCATGTACACATGGCCCAACCACATGGTACTGCATCAAGCTGGGTGAAGAATTTTTGCAATGATATAGACACTGAACATCATCAACCCTTTGGTCAGCTGAAGGAGTCACATTTGAAATTCTGAGTGTTCGGGGTATCACCAAAATGACTGCTGCTAGCAGTAAGCATGGCTAGTCACAAACTCACGTTTTCTAGAAGGCAAACTGTGAGGACTGAGAGATAAGTAACTTTGGCCCGTTCTACACGGGCCTTTTAGTACGTACTGTGTATGTACTAGGGTTGCCCGGGGGTGTCTCTTTCAGACGCCCCCAACCCTAGTACGTACACAGTATGTACAAAATGACGGCGCCCATTCTACATGGGTGCTGCCATTAGGACGTCATGGCCATGCTGCCTCCAAACGGAGTGGCACAGACGTGATGTTCTGGCGCCGTGGAAGGGCTCCTGTGACGCCCTTTCCACGGCTCAGGAAGGAGCTCCGAAACGGAGCTCCTTACTGGTTTTGTGTCGCTGGCGCAGCCTTTACATGGCTGCGCCAGTGACACAAAAGAGAAAGGGGTTGAGCGGCCCCTTTCTCTTTTCCCCACCGCTGTTGGGGTGTCCTTGGGGCTTGAAGCCCAAAGGACACCCCTTTCCAGGCTGCGGGAAGCGGCCTTTTGCTGCTTCCCGCGGCCTGGAAAAGCAGCGGATCGGGGCCTCAGGGCTGCCGCTGTGGCAGCTGAGGCCCCGATCCATCGGGGAATGGGGCAGGTACAGGCCACCCCAAAGGGGTGGTCTGTAAACTGCCTTTCTTAGGAAACTGAGCATAAGGCAGAGGTGAACTCTCAGGGCCAAAACATAAAACTACTCATATTAATCTGGTTTTGTGGTATATCTGAACATTTATGTCACAGAACCCTATGATAGGCTTCCCCTATGATATAAACACGCAAAACTGGGAAGACAAAAATGTCTACACTGACCCAAAAGGAGAGAAAATATATTCACAGTATGTGAGGAAAAGATAGAAAAGTTCCACTCTTCCCCATTCCACTTTCTGCCCATGAGGGTTCTTCTTCCTTGTGTCCTGCCACACCCATTAGAATAACAATGGTCTTCTGCAACACAGGCCAAACATGAATGAGAGCTAAATTAGTGCAGACCCAAACAATAATTTTAGTTGGGATTTTTTTAAGGGGGAATGGTATTTGTGTGGAGAGAATCTGGTAATCTGGAGGCTGTCATTGTAGAAAAGGACTACCATAGTAGTGCACTTGTCAACTGCAGGGAGTTGACTATATGGTCCCTTTGAGCTCAATGATTGCTTTTATTACTGTCTTGCCATAACAACTATTGGCTAAGAAGTCAGATGCAATATTTAAGTTTCATCATCAGATGTTTCTTTACATTCAGGTGAGGCCTTAGTACAGTGGGCCCTTGGTATCTGCCGGGGTTTGGTTCCAGGATGCCCCCTGGATACCAAAATTTGTGGATGCTCAGGTCGCATTAAATATAATAGCATAGTAAAATGGCATCACTTCTATAAAAGGGCAAAATCAAGGTTTCTCTATGATAATTTGTATATTTTAAAAGTATTTTCAAGCAGTGAATGCTTGAATCAGTGGATAAAAAATCCGTGAATGAGGAGGGCTGACTGTACAATAACATAATAACAACTCAGATTGTCTTTTTGGAGAGCAGAGGAGGTCTTAATGATGTATACGTTTTGCATATTTGTTTTTCTCATAGTGTTACTTGTCTAAAGTACTGAAGTAAATTCAAAATCAATATTTCTATTTCCTGTGATCCTTCTAATGTTGCAATACATTCATTTCCACCCGATCACCATTAGTGTGCTTCATCATTCATGTGAAAAGAAGAGACATACATATGCTTTAGTATCTGTTTAAATACTTCATTCAAAAAGGAGATCTCAGGTTTATTGCAGTCACATGGTACAACGTGGAGGCAACATAATAAAAAGAACATAGGCAGAATTGACAGGAATTATCTTAAATTTTCACAATCAGACATTCCTTTCTATTCAAATCTGGCCTAAATAATATAATGTAGCATTTGGGGATGAAAATGCAACCCAGTAACCCCAGACTGGAGGACAAGATGGAGAAGACCTGCACAGCTACCATGTATTTCCCTTTGGTGCTCAGGTAGGTGGGCACAAAGGACACCCAAACACTGCAAAACACCAACATGCTGAAGGTGATCAGCTTGGCTTCATTGAAGGCCCCTGGTAGCTTCCTGGCAAGGAAGGCCAGAGTGAAACAGATGGTGGCCAGAAAGCCCATGTAGCCAAGGGCAGAATAAAACATGACCACAGATCCTTCATTACACTGAAGTGTGATCTGTCCAAATTGGGAGTGCATGTCAGCATCAGGGAAAGGGGGAGAGATTCCCAGCCAGATCATACAAATGGCCACCTGAACACCAGAACAAGAAATGACAATGGAGTTGGCCAAGGTCTTCCCCAGCCATTTCCTCATCTTGCTTCCTGGTTTTGTGGCCATAAAGGCCACCACCACCATGACGGTTTTTGCCAACAAGGAAGAGACAGCAACTGAGAAGATGATGCTGAAGGCAGTTTGTTGGAGAAGGCAGGTTACCATCTGTGGTTGACCAATGAAGAGAAAGGAGGATAAAAAGGAAAGGAGGAGGGATACAAGGAGCATGTAGGCGAGATCACGGTTGTTGGCTTTGACCATGGCAGTTTTTTGGTATTTAAGGAAGATTCCTAAGACAAACCCTGTGCTTAGGGATAAGAGCAGGGCAAAGAAAGCTATGGTGATTCCCAAAGGTTCTTTATAGGAGAGGTAACTGAAAACCTTGGCAATACATTTTGTGTGTTCTTTATTTGAATAATTGCCATCTGGACACTGAAAAGAAAAAAAGGTAGGCACATCATCACTTTATGTTACAGTATTTGATAATTTGTGGTCTGTTATACATCTTGAAAATATATGCATGTGATGTGGGCTATATATGCTATCTTAAGTTATTGTAGCACAAGGATTGGCAAGTCACACCCAATCAGCCCAAGAAAACCCCATGATAGATTCACCTTAAGGTTGCCATAAGTTGGGAACAACATGAAGGCACACAACAACAACAACAAATAGGTTTTTATCTTTTAAAGTTATGACTAAGTGTGCTTTTAATTGGTGTAGGTTTAATGTTTTAATGGAACTTTAACAAAATATTTAATTTATTCATAGTCTGCCATTCTCTTGCTTTAAAGGTAAAAGGTAAAGGTAGTCCCTTGACATGAATGTCTTGTCGTAGCCAACTGTAGGGCGTTGTGCTCATCTCTGTTACTAAGCTGAAGGGCCAATGTTTTCTGAAGACAACTCCGGTGGTCATATGGCCATCATAACTACATCGAATACTGTTACCTTCCTATTGAAGTGGTACGGTACTTATTTATCTACTTGCATTTGCATGCTTTCCAACTGCTAGGTTGGCAGAAGCTGGGACTAGAGACAGGAGCCCACTCCATCACTTGGGCCTTGAACTGCCAAGCTTCCAATCTCCCGATCGTCAGAATTGGCATCTTAACCACTAAACCACTGCATGCCATTGATTTGCTTTAGGACCCATTTATTTGTCATTTTAGCTGTCTAAGGCTATCTATAAAATTCTTCTCCAGTACCACATTACAAATGAATTGATTTTCTTCCCATTTGATTTCTTCTCTGCTCAGAGAATTTGGAACTATTTCAATGTTTTCAGGCATCTGCTTTAAAGTTTAGTCAATTATCTGTGCTTATTATTTTTGTTTTCCTAAGGTTCATCTGTAAACCTTCCTTAGCACTTTTTCTTGACTTTCTTCAGTAACTATTCCAATTATTTGCTATTTTCTGCTAGTAGTGTGGTGTCATTTGCATATCTTAAATAACTGAAATTGTTGAGGTTCCTGCCTCCAATCTTCACACTTCCTTCCTCTGAGTCTAATGCTGTTTTACGTATCCTATGTTCAGTGTTCCAGTTAAGTAGATAAGTGATAAAACGCAGTCCTGCCTGACCCCCTTGCCAATTGGAAGCCATTCTGTTTCTCCATATTCTACCCTGATGGTAGCCTCTTGTTGTAAGTCCAAGTTATACATCAGGACATTCAAATGATGTGGCATAGTCATTTCGTTAAGAGCAATGCATAGTTTGTCATGGTCTAAACCGTCAGGTGACCTCTAGATAGCATTTGAAGTTAAAATACATTCAGAGTAGATAGAGCGATGAACATCTTTTTTTTATGTTGGCGGTATGTAACTTCAAGTTCAGTACAGGGTGCCCTTCCCTTATGCGGGGAATCCATTCTGGATCCCCCGCATAAGGGAAATTCTGCAATGCTGAAGCCCTATTTAAAACAATGGGGCTCGTGCATGCAGTGTGGCATGGCACGTGCGCCACATGTGCATGCACCATTGCCTTTTATGGTGAGCAGCTTTCAGCATAAGCTGAAAGCTGCGAAAAGTGTGCCTGTATATGACGTGGACATGCTGTAGTAGTAATTCAGGCTACTGGGCACAGCAAGAAGAGGAGCCTTTACATCTTGTGCATGCCCTTCCTTAAGAACCATAGTTGGCCACTGTGGAATATAGGTTAGTGGAACAATGGCTTGATCCTATAGGCATATCTGTTCAGTGGTAAGGGACATGTTCTACATGCAGAAGGTCCAGGTCCAACCCATGAATCTCCCATGATTTCTCCAAGGTCTCCAGATTAAGGACAGCCCTTTCCCTGAAAAACTGAAGGAACTCTGCCACTCAGAGTAGACCGCATTGTTCAGTTGACAAATCTGGTAGTAGATTATTAGGAGGACAATACATCAGCAAAGGTAATTAATATTTCTAGTATAGTTGTCCCTCTGTATCTGCAGAGGTTCTGTTACAGACCCCCTCCTGGGATAGTAAAAACGTTGGGACCTTAAATCCTATTAATGTCAATTGATGCTCCAATCTGTGGATGTTTAGCCCGTTGATATGGACTGGCATACTCCTGTCCCGGGAATACATTATGAATGTGTACTTTTATTAACCACATCTGCTAATCCCATAGTTAATGATTTTATATTTTTATCCTGCCAATTTCCCCCAAAGTCCTAACATCATAAATGAAGTGTTCCCTTTTTAAAAATGATCTTCTTAGTCATGTGGTCTGTAAAATGAAATCCCTATTTCTCGCTCTACTCTCTTCGACTGTTGAAAAACACCTCTTATATAGTCAGGTTCAAATTCCTTACCAGAAATAGTTATCCTACCTGAGTTCTTCCTATCTTATTAGGACCTGCTACATATGACACTTTTGGAAAATTTGCCACCCATAAGCGAATGTTTGTTCTATTCCACAGGAGCAGCTTTTTTGGATTCGAGACACTTACCTTCTTGAGTGGAGATTGTTCCTTCTGTACATGGGGCACAATCATAACAGCAGACTGGCTCATCTTCTTTAATCAGTTTGGTAGATCCAGGGTGACAGCTTTCAGTACATCTAGAGAAGGGCACAGTCTAAGCAAAAAGAGAAAGTGGATCCAGCAGTATGTGATAGCTAGGGTTCAAGGACATAGCTGTGTTAGTCTTGAAAATCAGTATTTGCAAAGAGATCTTGTAGCGCCTTTGAGACTATGCCTCTGAGGAAGTAGCTCTAGTCTATAAAAACGCATGCTACCAGTTTCTTTCATTAGTCTCAAAGGCGCTACAAGAAACCTTTGCATACTGATAATTGGGATATTTTACTTATTCATGGAAATAAATTAGGGTTATTTACAGTGGGGTCTCTTTATTTTCAGACTTGCCCTAATGGTGGCGTGGACGCGTGAATGCACCACCATTGGGAACAATAGGACTTGAGGTCTCTCGCATTTTGGTATTTGAAGGGGGGATGATCCTAATCACGCTAATAATGTGAATTAAGCATGGGAGGAGGACACTTTCGTCCAGTGTGACAAGGATGGGGCTTGGACGTATTCTTCTACAGTGCCTCCATTCTTTCCGGGAGGGGTACTCTCAGAGGTTGGTGCTGTCTGACTCCTTTGCCATTGGCTTGTGGGGTCCCTCAGGGTTCAGTCTTATCCCTTATGCTATTTGAAATTTAAATGAAACTACTGGGGAGTGGATTCAAACCGATTGGTGGCTTGGAGTGGCCTTTGGCAGCTCCAGCCTTGATTGAGCCCTAGCAGAGCAATACTGCGCTGACTGGATCCTGTGGTCCCAAGGCTGGTTGCTGCCACAGTCCAGAGTGGATCTCCAGCAGTTTTCCCCACTCCTTTTGTGGTGAGTTTGGGCCACATTAGCTAGCCTCGGTGCAGCTTCTTGCCAATCCAGGGTGTGCGTCATCTGCACACCACACTTCGGCATTTTTTTCCCATCTGTTTCAGGCCTGGGAGAGTTTTTCCAGTGTTATGGTGTTAGGTGTCACTAGCATGTGGATGATACATACCCACCTCTATTACTCCTCCCCACCTCTTTCAAAGGAAACTGTTCCTGGGTTAAACTGGTGCCTGGCCGCTGTAATAGACTGGATGAGGGCAAACAAATTGAAGATTAATCCAGAAGAAGATAGGCAGTCAAAATAGAGATTTGGTTTCAGCCATGTTAGATGGGGTTACACTCCCCTTGAAAACATAGGTTTGCAGTGTTACTGAGCCTCACTGCCTTCTGTTTAATATCAAGAAATTGGGGTAATAGCAATAGCAAGTACATTTCTATACTGCTTATCAGTGCACTTAAGCACTCCCTAAGTGGTTCACAAAATGTAAGCTACCCCAGGCTCTGAGCCAGTTATCCTTCTGGCAGCTCAAATGGTTGCTACACTCTCATGAGAATGAAGCAAAGTTTGAAAGGCTGTCTGTCTAGCGCTACAGCACCTAGATGCCATGCCTTCGGTGAACTCCAAGTCTCAAGTCTTCCACAATGAAGTGGGTCTCTGAAGAGATTGCGGCAGGATAATTTTCCGGCAATTTCCCCAGCCACCTCATTCTTTTCAATGTCATTTTCCATCATAGTGACCCGTGTGAGACAATGCCAGATTTGGATTCCCCTATCTAAACTACAGTGAAACCCCGGGGTTTCCAATAAGAGAAGTTGCTAATTTGGCTGATTTGGAGGGGTTTTTGTCTAAATTTAACCTAATTTGCATACCCCCCCAACATTCCTGGCAATGGGGAAGTGAACCCGGTCAAGCCAAAAAGCCGCTCCGTTGCCTCTTAACGGCACATGAACCTGTTTCTAAAAATCCTTATTTCTCCGCTTCCCTTCTTGCTATACAGGCATACAGGCTGGGACTCCTCCTAGCCCACACCTCCATGCAGCACATTAGCCCCCACCATCCATGCATCATGCTCACGCTGTAGCCCCACACACCAATAAATATATCCTTCCTCCTAAATGTGCCCTCTCTCTTTCTCTCTCTCTTGCTCATGACATGATTTTAAAATATAGTGCCTGGGGCACCTGATGCCAGATGGCTCGCCCCCTGAATCATGCCAAGGGTGCATGATGCACCTTTTGATTTTCTTGCACCCCCTGATGGATACATGTCTACCTGGTATTGCATGATGCCAGGTGGGGAAGCTCCCTATTTCTCAAGGGATTCACCAGCCTTGTAAATAATAGAGTAGTGGTTAGTGTTAGATTACAGTTCATACCACCTGGCATGGAAAAACTCCACTTTTTCTCTTTTCCTAATAATCCACACATAGGATGCCCTTCAGTCTCCATATATCTACTGTCTGTCTGTCTGTCTGTCTGTCTGTCTGTCTGTCTGTCTATTGTGTGAAAAAAAATGAGATCCAGACACCCGAGGTTGCCCAGGACCCCAGGAGGGGGTTGCCATTCTCCAGATGTCCTCCGCATTTCTGACAGACCGCTGCCCCACAATTACTTTTCTTCACGATCCTGATGGAAGCGGGATGATCCTCCACAAAGGTCCAGGTACTGCTCTTGGTGCCCTCAATGCTGCCAACGGACAGCCATTCTGCAATTCAGATGTCCTGGATGCTGTTCCTGCTGTCCAAGAACCTCCACAGTTCTCCAAGTTCCAGACACATTGTGCCCCAGCCAAGATCGCATTCCTGGTTCAGCCTTGGCATCCCAAGTCACTGGTCCTTCGGTTCCAGATCCCATCCACTCCTGTGGCTGGTCATAACTAAGTCATGATATTTTCCCGGACTCTCAGCAAGGCTTGTGCTGGACATTTTCTATACTCTTTTGCAAGCCAGATACTGTTACGGGACAGTTCTTTTGACCATTTTGCCAGAGGCTTGAACTCAAAATCACATCCTCCTGCATAGAATCCTGGGTTTATTGTGGCCAATGCACAGTGATACTATAGAAACTATGGACTCATTTACAACACTACTTCAAAGACTCTTTCTATATGTTTCTTTTGCTGTAGTTTAATAATGTATATTATTGATTGATATTAATGTACATTATGCTTGTGCTTGCTTTCTATTGGATTTATGCTCATTACTATCATGTGGTGTGATTGAGAGTGATGCTGAATGAGAGAGACATTGATAAAGATGTTGAATAGCACTGGCCCAAAACAGAGCCCTGTGGGACCCCACTGATGATGAAAAGGAGCCATTGTTGAGCACCCTTTGGGTTCGGCCAGTCAACCAATTACAAATCTATGTAAAAGTTACCTTGTCTAGCCCACATTTTACAAGCTTATTTGCAAGAATGTCATGGGGAACCTTGTCAAAGGCCTTACTGAAACCAAGATATGCTATATCCACAGCATTCCCTTCATCTAATAAGCTGGTAATTTTATAAATTAAAAAAAGAGAGAGATCAGATTTGTCTGGCTTTAGCAAAAAAGAGATCAGATTTCTATACAGCCATTTTGGAGTGCTCCTGGATTCATGGTTGAGCCTGGAGGCCCAGGTTTCAGCAGTGACCAAGAATGCTTTTGCACAGTTAAAGCTAGTGCACCAAATATGCCTGTTCTGGAGAAATCAGAACTGGCCACAGCAGCACATGCCTTGGTTACATCCTGTTTGGTCTACTGTAATGTGCTGTATGTGGGGCTGCCTTTGAAAAGTGCTGAGAAACTTCAGTTGGCTCAAAGAGCTGCAGGCTTCTATTTGTTCTGATGCTGCGTTTCAGGAAAACCCTTCCTCATGAGCTGATTCTTCTAGTTCTTTTTTTCTGTGGCCAAAGTTGAATCAACACAAGAAACTCTGACCTCAGAAAAAGAGAAACAGAAGGTTCAGTTTGTGAAGAAAGGTTTTCTTGAAACGTGTCAGCAGGACAAATAAAAGCCCTTTTTTGAAAAACAGCATAGCTTAACAGCATATTGTTCTGTAAAACTACCGGAGAACATCTCTTATTTTCCAGCATTTCATGGTCTTTTGTACTTCAGCTCCCTCTCCTTTCTCATCAAAGAGCTGTAGCCAAGTTGTCAACTGGAGCTGGCTACAGGGAGCACATGGCTCTCTTGTAGTCAGTGATGAACACTCATCCCTCCATATTTTCTGGGGTTAGGGGCACATGACCCCCGTGAATGTGGAAAAACCACAAATAACAAAAATGCCACGTTTTTACCTGAAAGAACACCTCTCTAGGTGCTCCAGTGCAACTCTGTGGTCAACAACTGCTAGACATTGGCCATAGAATTGCACTGGAGAACCTAAAAATGTCTAGTGGAGTGTTCTCCACTCCAAGTAATCTCTAGGTCCTTCAGGTGACCTTTGGTAAATGTTGACCATAGAGTTGTGCTGGAGGGCCTAGATATTCCTAGAGAGAACATATTAATAAAAGCCATGAGTAATCAAACCTGCAAAAGGCAAAGATACAAATGTGGAGGGATGAGTGTATTCAAATCTCAAGTTGAGTCTCAAGTCTAGGAGCCAGTTTTAACAGACAAAAAAGGAGGTGATGGAGGGATGTGTATCTGTGTGGGGATGGAGTTTAAATAACTATAAAATCAAGGTGATGGGCACAAAGTGAGGTAAAGAAAATTAAATTATGTATCATAGATGTTGAATTACTGGGTTCTGGTCATAGGTTTAAAGAAATCGTATATTGTATATTATTTGTATTCCTATTCTCTTTCCTTTGACTATAAACTAATTGAATAGGAGTTATTTATATATGATGCAGTACAACTTAAACTTGCTATCCTATACTGATTTAATATGAAAAAGAATCAAGTGATTTCCCCACCTGGTTAAACCCCTGCGGCCACACAATGGCATTCTGATCAATGGAGAGCTTGATCTCTGAGGAGGCCTGTCCATCTGTTCTCCCAATGCTGATGCCAGCAGTGGACTTGTTTGGAAACACCACCCAGTTCACGATATGAAAGTCAGCTGCCAGATCGCCGTTTGCATCCAAATAAACTCCTTCCATTGAAGTATTATAATGCTGGAAGTTTCCCAAGAAAGAGTGAAGCTAGAATGACAGAGAAATGCATACAGTGAAGAAACAGGGCATCCTGGTATGGGCTCTGTCCATTTGAAGCAATGGATGTAGTGATTCATTCACTACTGGAAGTACTGATTCTTTCAGAGTGCCTAAAGTAAATTTCTTCATTGTTATGGCTATATCTGTTCAAGGCCTCAGTTTTGTTGCTAAGATTTTTCTTTTGCTTTACAAATTTTGAGGAAAACAAGACTTAGAATAATTAGATATGTAATTTGGAGGTCTGATCTGCACTACAAAAATAATGTACAGTACTTTGACACTGCCTATAAACAGATCCAGGCTGATTGCCACATGATATAGCCAACAAAATCCCCATTCTGTCTCAGCCACCTTTTCTTAATAACCACACGAAAGTGCAGGATGGATAATGACAGCACTTTACAGACCCCCCACTTGTCCCTCCTCTTGATTTAGAAATGAACTACTGATAATGCTATGCCATGTAACTGTCTGGAAAAAGAAAAGTGATACCTGCCATGCCTGGATCCATTGAAGTGCTAACCTGTAGCCAACCACCATCCCCCTCTGCTTCCGTTGGGATGAGTATGCAGAATGTAAGGCATATGCAACAGCCTGTATGGCATTGTAAATACTGTAGCTATCTTCAGACAGGATTCTTTCAATGGCATCATCAGATAGATTTTCCAAGTTCTCTTTTTCTTTGCATCTTTTCCATAATTTTACAGATAAAGTATGCTTTGAATAAGAACAGTGAAAAGCTGCTTCCCCAAATTGTGTGTTGTCAAAGAGAAATTGATCAAAATTGTCATATCGTGGCTTTTTCTTTGTTTGGATTGAGAAAGACAGGGCAGCATGAGTGTTCTGGAAATCAACCAGTTTGTAGAGCAACCTCATAGTGAGGTCCTGCAAAGCTGTTGCAATCCAGACTTTCCCCACCAATGATTTTTTAATCATAACAGCTAGAGGAATGATGATCTGAGAGTCCATCTGACAAACAATTACATTGGCTTTAGACTCCATAAGATAAAAAATCAGCTTGAATGTCTTTTCCCAGTCCAGTCTAGGGATCTGGTCTGAGAAAGCAATGCAGATATCATACTGCTGGACCAGAGTTGCAAAGGTGCTCATGAACTTTACCCCACTGTCATTGTCTGATGCAATGAGACCAATCCATGTCCATCTGAAATGCAGGAGCAATTTGACAATCTCCAGGAAAGGGGGCTTTGGAACCATCCGGTAGAAAAATGGATATTGGTGTTTATCTTTAGGAACTTGATTTAGAAAACCGTAACTGACCTAGTAATGAGAGACAGAGATGATATTTCAGTTATTTAGCATCTAAGGCCAACTTGTGATGAGAAAAAATGTCTCAGGAAATGCCAGATTTTATCCTTGTACAACTAGATTTTATTTTGGAGAACTATATGATCTTGTCCTTATCTTGAAGTAAATTCTGGGAGCTTCTGGCATTACCAAATATTTTTAAAGTCCCCCTCCCAGTTAAATTTAAAATACCCCAGTGCTTTCCAAAATGAAATGAATTGGTTATTTGTAGTGCTTCTACTATCTCAGACTCTGTAAATATGGCCACCAAGTAAACACAGCTATTCTTTCCAAGACACAAATGGGCCAAATGTAGACGCCCCCCCCCATCCTCACAGAAACCTGTCTTCGTGGCACAGGGCCAAGTCTCCGAATTGTGGGTGGGCTGTTTTCATGAAGCATGGCCAGTTCTGAACAGAATCTGCCCAATCCCTCCCTTAAATCAGCTTTTAAAAAGTTTACTTTTGCTCTGTTTTTTGTTGGAAAATCCAGAGGACTCTGCAGTGACGCCAGGCAGATATCTAAATACGCATCCCTGCTGTGTCACCTGGCACCACCACTGGTGACAGTGGTCCCTCTGAGGTCTTAATGAGGCACCATCAATCACAAGGTGGGCACCTCATTGTGATGTCAGAGAGAGAGAGAGAGAGAGAGAGAGAGAGAGAGAGAGAGAGAGAGAGAGACCTGTGCCAGCAGTGGCACTGCCAGGCAACACAGCCAGGAAGCATGTGCAGACAGCTGCCTGGTGTTACAGAATGTGGGGGTAACATTGGCAATCTGGAACAGCTCTGGTGAAAAGTACTGTGAAAGCAGCCTAGAGTATTCTGACTGGTGTAGATAAACAGAACGAAAAAGAAAAAAGAAGAAGAAGCATGTATTCACAGTAGAATTAATAACGAAAACAAAGTCCCACGTACTCTTTATAGTCCACAAACGTTATTATCTTAAAAAGCCCAACATGTTTTGGCCTTATCACAAAATGGCCTTTTTCAGGGGCTTTTACCAGCGATTTAAGAAGTTGTAGTCTGCACTCTTGTCAAAGTGGACACTCTGAGTATTAGACGGAAGGTGTAGATGAGCCCCAAGTGAGGAAAACCTTAGCAGTAAACCTTAGCAGTAATTTGTTGCCTCAATCCATGGAGAGAGGAGGATTAAGAAATAATAATAATAATAATAATAATAATAATAATAATAATAGAGGTTTGGCTCCAGCATGGATTCACATCCAGGGATCGATTGGCCTGCCTGCTCATAGATGGAAACTGACTCACCCAGTCTGCCTGCTTTGGAATGCCATATTTGGGATTCTACATGGACTCACGGTTCCCCTGCTACCTGAAGGTAGGGCAGACCATCTGCCCTGAACTGGGCATGACCCTGGTAGCCCGCACCCCAAAGATCCCAATTTTGCCTCCCAAACTGGATCTGCCTGGCACCCATTCCTTGTCTACCCCCAACTGTATCAACTGGGCCATAACAAACTACAAGTCCCAGGATTCCTTAGGATGGAGCTATGACAGTTAAAGCAGTGTTGATATCCCTCTGCATACTAATCTAGTCTAACATGGCCATGCCTTTGAATTCTAATGGCCCCTCAAGTTATCGTGTCAGATTGCAAAAGTGGATGTATGTATTTAGGCAGGCGTTTGGTTGCTAGATTTTATTTGAATGCTGTCTTAATGTTTATTCTTGTTTTGAATTAGGCTGTTTTATCAATGTTTTAGTTATTAGTGGTGTTTATTTTTAACTTTTGTATAAAATGTTTTAACCTTGTATTTTTTAAATATATTGTAAACCACCTTGAATCCCACTGCGGGAGAAAGGTGGGATATAAATCTTGTAAATAAATACACCATTTTCCCACCCTCCAAATTCATACCTGTGGAATTTTGTAGCTGCTCAACATGGTTGAAATCTGGCTGGAGATTTCAGAGTCGGTCCCTTCAAGAACTGCCAAGAGGTTATTCTGCCTCCCGCACTTGTAGTTTGGAAGATTCTTCTGGTCAAAAGACAGCAGATCTATTAGAGCCTCATAAGTCATTCATTCATTGAAATAGTCCTCATAGATGTTGTAGCCCAGAGTGATGTTGGGCAACAGCCTTGGATTCTTGTTGATCTTATGAATGGCAAAAAGAAAGAGCAGGATGTGCCCAAACCTCATTCCTTTTATACTGCAACAAAATGTGTATCATAAACTTTTATTCTCCAGTTAGAAAAAAAATATATGACAAATTCCTGTATACTTTAGTATACGAGCTACAAATCAGAGAGGGGACCCTCCTCTTTTTTTAAACCAGTTTTTTGCATTAATGTGTAGGACTACACCAATATAGGATTAAACCAGAAAATTAAGTAGCAAAATACAGGTCAGATGTTATGGTCATTAACTTTATATAATAATTGTTCATTATTTTTAAAAAGTGCTAAAAAGTTAGTTTTTGTTTGAACTTATGTTAACTATAGGATTTATTTCTGAAAGGCATTTCTTGCACTTTTAAATAAAGTGATTAAAAAGAAGCAACATACAAGGGGTACTGGTCTAACAACAACAACAAAACAACTGCCAATAAAGTCTTATAGTTAAAAGGCTTATAGTAAATTCAAACAGTCCAGTTGTGGTTCCAGTGAGAGAGTTGGAGAATAGTAATAATAGCCTACAGTCGATCCTGCACATTTGTGGATTTGACTTTGGTGGATTTGATTATTCGTGGATTTGATTAATATGTTCTCTCTAGGAATTTCTAGGTCCTCCAGCGTGACTCTGTGGTTAATTTACATTAAAAGTCTCAGTGGAGGACCTGGAGAAATATACAGAGCACACTTCTCTAGGCATTTACATGGTCAATTTCTGGCAGATGTTGATCATAGAATTGTGCTGGAGGACTAGACAGGTGTTCTCTCAGGTTAAAAAATTAGGGTTTTTTATTTTTGTTTTTTCCACTTTCACAGGGATCCTGTACCCCTAACCCCAAGAAATGTGGAGGGCTCACTGTAAGTGTGTTATTATGTATGTGTGTGAATGAATATTCAATTAAAAAAAAAGAAATGTTTTTTTAAAAGTCATTTGGTTTAAACTAAGGAGTAAGCCATGGTTTAAACCACCCAATTCTGCATGTGAAAATCATTAGCACAAATGCGTGCTTATCCGGGATGCAAGCACTTCAATCATTTTCGGGATGCAAGCACATAGGTCCCCGTGTGTAAACTCCCTAGAGCAGTTTTTTTATGTAGTTCAGTGTTTATGCAAATGTTCTCTAAAATTGTGATAACCAATTCTAACCAATGAATTATCATTTAGCTTAAAATTCTAGGCACAGTCCTTTGGACATTTAACAGTAGCTTATTATGCTATGAACAGTATATTATTTCATTCAACATAGATAATATTTTAAGCTGTAATATGTGATCATGAACACATTTGCCCAGAGGTAATGCTACATTATGCCTGCAGTTTCTAAATGTGAAACAAATTCACTTTCAATAGACCCAACCTATGTCCTATGACCATGTTTCCACTATTATATGTTCTCATGCTTAGGGTGCATGAATGAAAGCACTCTTTCTTTATTAAACTGATTAAAAACAAAACAAAACAAATTAGGTAGCTAACTTAATTCATTATAGATATTCAACTCCTTTATGCCAACAATGGGGACATCATACATAGCTTTGAGTACATCACATGGAGTTTTCAGGTGGTCATTCATTTCTCTTGCACCCAGAACCACACAACCTCAGTCATATCTGAAGGGTATTTTTAGATTTGGAAAACCGAATGCCAAATGTTTGCTGGAGATCACTAAAGTGTTGGATTGCTTTTAAACCCATGCTTTTTTAACATTTCATAAATGCAAATACAGTATTGATGACATTCTTGTTCCTAAATGCACAAAAATGCTGCTTACACACACACATACACAAACACACACATATACACAAGTCCATGCACATACACATCCTTCCATTACTACAAATTGCTTAAGGCTCTTGGCTTGCTTTTGACTGAAGATACTCTGATAGCCTGTTCTGTAGTGATTTCCAAAGGAGTATGCTACTAAATTGATGACATGTCTCCAAACTTTAAGGGCTGATAACATAAAAGAGAATGTTTAATGTCATTATGCAAGGGGATCTTGCAGCACTTTTGAGACTAACTGAGAGAAATTGGTAGCATAAACGTTCATAGACGTAAGGCTACTTCATCAGATACATGGGATGAAGTGCCTAGGGACTGACCCTTAGGAGCAGGCTATATTTGTGAATAGCAAAAGAAATGCAAAACTTGGTATGGTGATGAGGTTCACAGTTTTAATTAATAATTTTGGGCAAAGGTGGGAGGAAAGATGGTGCTTCAAGCCAAGGTGAGTAGATAACCACAAGAATGATGATGGAAGTTATTGGAATCTAGTGTGATGCTATCTGAGAACCAGAAAGGAGATGTAATATACAGGCCAAGAGATCCCTCATGATGGTGGGGTGTTTACTACTGTTATAATAGGGATAGTGTGCCAGGAAACCATTGTCTCTGTTCAATCTGCTGTTGTGGACCGGAGTTTGTGGATACATTCCAATTCTGCTGTTTCTCTTTCCAATCTTTACAGCACTATATAAATAAAGGTTAATAATAATAATAATAATAATAATAATAATAATAATAGTAATAATAATCTCTTCCCCACCCTCCATTGACTGCTGTTTTGAGGTCCAAGATGGAATGCCTAGGAAGGTTGAAGTATTCTGCAATTCTTTTTGTGTAGTCCCATTCCTAATGTCTGATTTAGGCTTAATGTCATAACAGAGATGGCTAAGGAACTGTATCAGTTGAAACAAAATAAAGAAAATATATAAATCAGCAACTACAGCAACTCAAAACACATTCAACAGTATTAACCAGTGCACAACCCACTATCCTAGGAATAATCTAGAAAAGCAGTACTCACAAATAGAACTTAGTTTTGGGTGGTTTGAAGAAATCATAACGTGGAGCTAATATAGCTGTTGTGGATATGACACCACTGATGAGATAGTCCCCTGGCTTATAATAATTCAGTGGGGCCTGTAGATCATTTGCTATGTTTGATGGGCATCTTGCCTTCATTGCCCCACAGAAAACCTGAGACAGCAAGAGCATAAAGAGCAAGAGAAGCATCATTCCAGTGTGCCTGTCACAATTACCATTTCCACGACTGCTTTCAGCCCCAGAGCCCTTAATAAAAAGAGGCCCAAAGAATCTTCAAACTGGCATTTTTCATTAACTGTAGAAAGTGATTGCATGTTGTTCTTGATTATGATCCTTATTTTTTTTAGTTTCAAAGCTGTTTGTTGGAGCAAACCTCAGAGCACTTGCAATTTGTTTACAATAACTATGATTTTGATAATTATAAAGATCATGCAAAATCCGTGTTGCTTTCTGTTGCTTAATGCACCAGTGCACAGACTGAGAAAATATTTTTCCAAGACTTATCAGTGGTGTCCTGTGCACTTTGTGGGGACAGATTTGTGAGCTTGGAGTGAATCTCATCTCCATATGTGTGCATATATATATATTGCATTAGGATGCACATGATTGATTTAGTTAATATCCCTTATTTATTTTCAAAGCTTATGAACAGAAAAAGATGGGTTCCCACAATTTGTCTGGATGGATTTCACTTGGCCAGTAGCAACCAAGCTTTTGTAACCAATCCAGTTCCAAAGTTACAGTCTTGCAGTGCAATCATTAATTAGTTTGTTTTGCCAAGGTAGGCTATGCACAGTTATTAAGAAATTATTCAGGGCACATGGTATTAGCTTTGCCCAGATACTCTCTCTCTATCAGTACTGTACCACTCTCCGCAGTGTTGGGACTGAAACAATTGCTAAAGTTTACACCAGGCCTTCTTTTTGCATATTGTTGACAAGATGGGAGGAGGGTATAAAAAGCATAATTCCACTTTTCTTTACTGCACAGAAGCAGCATCCTTTTGTCTTGGTGCAATTATCATGATGGGAGGGTCTTATTGGGATACAAGTGTAGCATAGGCCATTGAAAGTTCCCAATTTTGGAGCTTCTCCATAGTATGCCTTTGTCTTATAACTTGGCCAAGGACTGCCACAGTAACCATTGTTGCTCACTTCAGAATCCTAAGGTTAGGCCAAGAGAACTGAGCAGAGACAGGCTGGCGCTGCTTCAGCAACATGGCTGCATCATGATGGTGGTGGGAGGTTGTTCTTAGAGACAAAGGGCCCATTCACACTTACAATTTTGTACTGAGGAGATCAAATTTTTTATTGCCTGTTCACACTTGTGGTCTGAAGTTTAATCATTTTTAAAGAACTGTGGAAAAATAAGTAATATATGAGCAAACCCACTGCAGCAAGTAAAAACACATTCAATAGTATTAAGTAGCACAGATCAAGAAGCAGTGTGTGCTTGGTGCTTCGTATCTTGACAGTTGAACAGGTTGAGTCTCCCTTATCTGAAATGCTTGAGATCAGAAGTATTTTGAATTTTGGAATATTTACATATACAGTACATAATGAGATACCTTGGAGGTGAGACCCAAGTCTAAACACGAAATTGATTTATATTTCATACACAGTTTACACACATAGCCTGAAGGCACTTTTAAACACAATAATTTTAATAATTTTGTGCATGAAACAAAGTTTGTGTGCATTGAACCATTGGAAAGCAAAGGTGTTACTATCTCACCCACCCTTATGAACATTTTTCAATTTTGGAGTATTTTGGACTCAACCTGTATAGGGAAGGGGTAGCTGTGTACAGAATGGAATGCTTCTAAAACCCTATAATTACTCCCACATTAAGAAATTTTTGGATGGTTTGAAGAAAGCTTGTGGTAGGACTGTAATATGCCCAATGGATATGGCAGCACGGATAATGTAACTCTCTGGTTTATAACCACTGAATGTCTCTTTTCAATTTCTTATCAGATTTGACTGTTTTGCCTTCACTGCCCCAAGGGAGGTGTGGGTCAGCAGGAGTGGTATCTCTCCAGTGTGCCTACCAGCATGACCTTTCATGTGACTGTTAGCAGCTCCAGACCTCCTTTGTTGAAAGAGTCCTAGAGAATCTCTAAGCTAGCATTTTTTATTGTAGTATAGAAAGTTATTGCGTGTTGTTCTTAATTATGATGTTTATGAAATTAGTATTCTTTAAAGTAAACCCCAGAGCACTGACAATTTACAGTGACCATGATTTTGATAATTACAAAGGACAGAAACAGAAACTCCTTGGTGCCCTTTGCCACTCCATGCACAGTTAGACAGATGGAGAAAATACCTATTCAAGGCTCATCATTGTGGCTCTGTGCACTTTCCTGAGCAGATCAGTGAACCTTTGCAAGAAACATCTCCTAGATAAACACTTTTGCATTAAGATTGGTATGAGGTGCATGCTGGCCTTGTGGGAAAGGCCAGGGTGCAAAAGAGACTTCTCAGTCGCTGCTCAGCCAGCTTCTCGGGGGAAGGGGACCAGGTGCAAACAGAAAAGCTTTTCCTTGTAGATGAATGACTCTCAATCCTTTGTCCTGTTGAAGAGGGGGGTTTGCAGTGCATATACAATATAGGGGCTTTGCAGAGACCACATACTCTGGACTGGAGATTGGCAGGCTGTGCTTATCACCGCTAAAGTGTGGCCTGCAGCCGCCGGGGCTGTGGCAACTGCAAGTTGCAGTCCTGAGCTGGCATTTCCGGGGCGCAAAAAAGAGCTGCAAAAGTGGCTACTTTTTGCACCCTGGAAAGAGGCAATAGCCAAAGTGTTGCAGCTTTAAGGCGCTCCTTTAGTGCTGCATTGTGTAAACGCAGCACCAGATGAGCACCGTTATGCCACGCATCATGTGGAGTGGCTTTTGGCATCATGCTGCCATGGGGGTGGAGTTAGGGTTGCCATAAGTCAGGACCTCCAAACCGGGACAAATGTAGGACAACATTTTCAGATGTAGGACACTTTTTTTTAATGGAGGACACGTGAAAAAATTTGATGCTTTTTTAAAAATGTTAATATACATGCATGTTTCTTAGGCATGCTCAAAATGGAGGACATTCTGGCATTATTCCTAGACAGATGGCAGATATGTACTTTCCTTTCTGGCTAACCCCCTTCCCCCCATTCCAAAACACACACGAAGCACATTTGGGCATTTGCAAACTGACTCACACAGCTAGCTCTTTGCATGCTAATAATAATAATAATAATAATAATAATATTGATAATCATGGAAGGTCCCTTTGCAAAGTGACTCACACTGGGGGAAGCTGAAAATGTTCCCCCCCGGCCCAGAGGCCTACCTTTGGTCCTCTCCTCTGCTGCCTCAGTCTGCCGCTGTTGCTGCTGCTGCTGCTGCAGCCCGCTGCCCTCCTCTGCCCGCCACCTCAGTCCCTTGCCGGCCCATGTGGCTGCAGGAAGTAAACAGAGGAGAGCTCCTCCTCTTTAAGCTGAGTGGCCAATGGGGTCAGAGAGCTGGAACAGCCCCGCCCCCTGCCAGCAGTCACAGACTCCTGAAGCAGGGGGCAGGCTGTTCCGCTATTGGCCAGCCTGCTGGCCAATAGGAGGAGCTCTAGCGTCCGACAGAGCCCTACGCGCGCCCACGCAGAACTGTGAGTGTGGGTGCGCGGGACACAGGGCCCAGCTTGCGGAGCTGAACCGCGGTGGCAGCTAAGGCCGCGTCGATGGCGGCGGCGGCCAGAGGAGTGGCTGCAGCAGGCCACACAGCAACAGCTGCATTGGTGGTGGCAGCGGCCGCAAGAGCAGCCAAAGGCACCGCCGCAGCGGTGCACCAACAAAGCCCGGGGGCGGGTACAAACCCGGGACAAACGCCAAACCAGAGCAGGACCGTGTAGAATGGTCCAAAACCGGGAAATTCCCACCCGCCGGTGGGTTATGGCAACCCTAGGCGGAATTGGGGTGTGCATTGTATGGATGCCACGCCAAGACTCTGCCCCTAGGCCAGCCTTAGTGACCAGTCTTCACAGCCCCTGGTATAGATAGGAAAGGGATAGATTTTAAGTACAAAATTTACTCAAAGGCAAAGGATTCTTCCCAAGAACTGACCCTAGATACTCCTCCTACTCCATCCCCAGAGACATGCCTCCCCCACACAGTTTCAAGTGTTTGCAACCCCACCAACATTGTTTTTTCTGCTGCCTCTTCTCTCAGCCTGTGTGGTGAAAGAAAGCAGCAGCAGCAGTGGTGTCACTAGAGGGGCATGGTAATGAGGACTGCACTGGGGGGTGACACCCCAGAAGATGGGTGATACAAATTTGGCCTCTCCCAAAGTTGTGGGCTGAGAACCACTACATCGGGTGCTTCCACCACACACCTCTAGACTCTGTTGCCAAAGAGCCACTTTCCTCCATAGGAGAACAGTGCTGTGGCAGTGAAGGAGAAGGATGGGCATGGCCCTCCAGACCTCACTGTCAATCTATCACTCTGGACCTCTCTGTTGTGGTGCCTCAGCACTGCAGCGCTCCAGACCTTACTGTCAGTCTGTTCCTCCGTAACTCACTGTTGTGGCACCACTTTCCTTCTGTGAGAAATGGTGCTGTGGCAGTGAAGGAGGAGGCTGGGTGTGGATGTCTGGAGCTTGCTATTGCGGTGCCACAACAGTGCAGCCCTCTGAACCACGTTGATGTGGTGCCACAGCAGTGTGGCTCTCCAGGCCTCACTGTGGTGGCACGGCACTGCAACAGTGCTGCTTTCCTCCTGAGGAGAATGGTGCCATGTCAGTGAAGGAGAGGGTTGAACACAGCCCTCTGGACCTTGCTGTCACACTGCCGTTATCCTCCTGAGGAGAACAGTGCCATGGCAGTGAAGGAGAGGACTGGACACGGCCCTCTGGACCTTGCTGCCGCAACGTCACTTTCCTTCTGAGGAGAATAGTGCCACGGTAGTGAAGGAGCAGGCCAAAAATGGCCCTCCAGGCCTTGCTTCTGCAGCACCACTTTCCTCCTGAGGAGAACAATGCCACGGCAGTGATGGAGAGGACTGGACATGGCCCTCCAGACCTTACTGCCACAGTGCTGCTGTCTTCCTGAGGAGAATGGTGACATGGCAGTGAAGGAGAGGGCCGGGCATGGCCCTCTGGACCTTGTTGCCACGGCCTCACTTTCCTCCTAAGGAGAGCGGTCCACAGCAGCAGCAGCAGCAGCGGAGAAAGGGCAAAGGCGCATCTTCACCCCCTTGGACCTTTCCACCATGCTCTGGTGCGGGGGGGGGGGGGGGACATAGCCAGTTTGGGAATCATTGCTCAAGAGGGTTTCTTTTTAATTTGAAGACAAATTGGAACAAGAAAGACTTCTCTTACTAGTATACTGCACCAGTTCCTCAGTGACAAGTCATGTTTGCTCCATAATTTAATTCTAAGGGAGGGGGGGCGAGGGGGATAAAAAATAACAGGGATGAGAAAATTTGCCCATAAACCATACGACCACCAGAAAAAAAATACTCCAGTAAAACAAAACAAAACAGTTGCAAGAGCCATAGTGCAGATCAAAGAAAGAGCTCAAAATAGCCTCCTAAAAGAATGGAAAGAGTGGAGGTGACAACAACTGGCAAAAATGAAGGATCTAATCAGGTTATTCCAATCCCTCCCTGCACCAGGCCCAGAAGGTGGAAAAGGAAAGCAGAGATGGCTTTGTGTTGTGTGGTGATTGTGTCAGCAGCTTGAGCCTAGGGCTAGGCTGCATGGTGGAATTTCACTTTTAACCAGCCTCTGCGGCTACTTGGAGGCCTCCACACCAGCTGGGGCAAACAAGAAGGAAAAGAGAGCTCTTCGCTTGGTACTGGTACTAATACTGAGGTTGAAACTTAATGGTAGAAACAGTGCAGTGATGAACGGGTTGAATTTGCATGATCAGAGCACAAATTAGTAATATGCATGTTTATAACAATTTGCATAACATATGTTCTTTCCTCCTTTACGTTTTGCACAATAATTTGCATAACATGCAAATTAGATTCCAGGGTATGAGGGCTTGAATATGGTAACCCTAACAGGGAAGAACAGGTGTGTTTGTCCATTTGGACATCTCCCCCCTTGTATAGACAGCCCCCAGTATAGGGAGCAATGGATTTAAAATACAGGGAAAAAAAGATTCCATCTAAACATTAGGAAGAACCTCCTGACAGTAAGAGCTGTTTGACAGTGGAATATGCTGCCTCCAAGTGTGGTGGAGGTTGTTAAGCAGAGGCTGGTTGACTGGCCATCTTTCAGCAGTGCTGTGATTGTATCTTCCTGCATGACTGGATGCCCCTTGTGGTCTCTTCCAACTCTATGATTCTGTCAATGATCACATAGAAAAACTGATGGAACACCCTGGGCACTCTCTATGGCTCCATGCACAGGTGCATAGATGGAGAAAGCATGTTTGTGAAATTCAACTCTTTGGTAATATGGTTTTTAATGTGTCCACAAGGGAGAAGATTAGTGAATGTACCACATTTTAGGAACTAAAGAAACAACTCCAAATGAACATCCAAATGTCCTCCTCAAAGTGGTGCAAAGACACTATTATACTATGTGTGCACATCCAGATGCACAGGAACACCACTGGAAGCCTGTGTAGTCATACGGAATCAAAAGAGGCTGCCTAGCCTTCTGGTGCAAGGTCTTGTCTTTGTGGTGTTGATAGAGTGTATCTCTTTGTTGTTTATGCCAGAAATCATTTTTGTCTTTCCAACATAACACACTCACTTCAGGACATCCAAAGTCCAGTTCATACAGAAATTGTTTCTGTTCTCCCGCAAAGTTGCTACATTGAAAATTAGGCCCACTGAAGTATGATTTCTAGAATACTTGAAAGCACAGATGCTCTCGCTACTTCAAAGTACACAAAGTATAGTTGCCTAAGAGCATAAGAATGCATTTGAAAAGTGTTGTGTAAGGTCAAATAAATGACTTAGGCTATTCGCTCAACAGTTGGTTGAAAAAAGAACTGAGAACAGGGAATCAAATTCAAAATCAAAAGGCACATAAGACAGTGATAACTGTAATGCCATCTTCTATTTTCTCACTTCTGAAACACAGACAAACCCATATTCATCTTTATTTAGCACATCAGTTTCCATTTCCAGTCCTGGCCTGTGTAATTAGACATTATTTTTTAATATTACTATCACTTTATCTCTTATGTAGACATTCAAAACCAAAACTTGTTACCTCCAGCACCATGTCCTGATTTATAGAAGGAAACCTTAAGATAAATTCTGATCAAGAGTTACTCACCCCTTAGTCTACATTGTTCTTTTTATCCTTTATAAGGTTTTACTGATTTATATGTTTTGTTTCTTTGTTTTTCTCACTGCATTCTTTATATCAACCAATAAAATAAGTTTGAAATCAGTATTTCTATTTTGTGTACTCCTTCTAGTTTTTCTATATCTTTATCCCACCCATCACTATTGACTTGTTTCATAATTCATGTGAGAAGAGGAGACCTATGCTTTAATATTGGTTTAGATAAATCAATCAAAGCGGAAGATGTCTGTTTCATTCTATGGGACAAAGCAGAGGCACAATAATAAAAAGGGAACAAAGAGATTTAGAAACCATATTGAGTTTTCATAATCAGATGTTCCTTTGTATTCATGTCTGGCCGAAATAATATAATATAACATTTCGGGATGAAAATGCAACCCAGTAACCCCAGACTGGAGGACAAGATGGAGAAGACCTGCACAGCTACCATGTATTTCCCTTTGGTGCTCAGATATGTTGGCACAAAAGATACCCAAACACTGCAAAACACCAACATGCTGAAGGTGATACATTTGGCTTCATTGAAGGCCCCTGGCAACTTCCTAGCAAAGAAAGCCACAGTGAAACAGATGGTGGCCAGAAAGCCCATGTAGCCAAGGGAAATATAAAACATGACTTCAGATCCTTCATTAGACTGAAGTGTGATCTGTCTAAATTGGGAGTGCATGTTAGCATCTGGGAAAGGGGGAGAGATTCCCAGCCAGATCATACAAATGGCCACCTGAACACCAGAACAAGAAATGACAATGGAGTTGGCCAAGGTCTTTCCCAGCCATTTCCTCATCTTGCTCCCTGGCTTTGTGGCCATAAAGGCCACCACCACCATGATGGTTTTTGCCAACAAGGAAGAGACAGCGACTGAGAAGATGGTGCTGAAGGCAGTTTGTTGGAGAAGGCAAGTTACCATCTGTGGTTGACCAATGAAGAGAAAGGAGGATAAGCAGGAAAGGAGGAGGGAGACAAGGAGCATGTAGGTGAGATCACGGTTGTTGGCTTTGACCATGGCTGTTTCTTTGTATTGAAGGAAGATTCCTAAGACACAACCTGTGCTTAAGGATAGGAATAGGGCGAAGAAAGCTATGGTGATTCCCAAAGGTTCTTCATAGGAGAGGTAGCTGATAATCTTTGCAATACATTCTGTGTGTTCTTTATTTGAATAATTGTCATCTGGACACTGATGGCAATAGTCAGCATCTGAAAAGAAATAAAGGCAGGTAGAACATCACTACATGTTATTTGATAATCTGTGGTATGTCATATGTCTTGAAATATGTAGCCATGTGATGTGTTAAGTATGAGAGCGTACATTATTGTGGCACAAGGATAGTTTTTAAATGGCACATGGCCCCAGAAAGCCACATAATAGGTTCGCCTTAGGTTTGCCATTAAGTCGGAAATAACTTGACGACACACAACAACAACAACATGTCTTTATGTTTTTAAATTATGATTGAGTATGCTTTTAATTGTTGTAATGTACTGTTTTAATGGAACTTTATTTTTCTATATTTAAATTAGTCATAACCTGCCATTCTCTTTGTATAGGGATACAAGACACCTAACAAATTTTAAAGAGTACAACTTAAAATAATACAAACCTAATTAAAATGTAGCTATAGAGTATCAAAATCAATTATTACACAGAAAAATTTAAAATGTATTAATAACCATATACAAACTTTGACATCAGAATTACACAACATTTAAAAGCCCAACTTTCATCCGTTTGAAAAAGTCTGATGGCACAGACTTTTTAGCTGTGGCCGAAATGAGAGCAAGGATGGGGCCTTCCTGGTATTTTTAGGGAGGGAGCTCTAGAGTCTTGGAAGGAGCCACTGAGGAGGCCTTTTCCTTTGTTCCCACCAAGCGATCCTGAGAGAATGGTGGGACAGAACAAAAGGCCCTCTCTGGATGATCTTAGAACTTTAATTGGCTCATAAAGGGAGATATAGGCCCTCGACAGACGGGCCTTGTAGCATGGAATGAATATGTGCTAGGGTTGCCTCGGGATGGCTCTTACAGACGGCCTGCAACCCTAGCACGTATTCCGTATGTCAAAATGGCGGCCATTTTGACATGATGGGCGCACAGCACCCAAACAGCACAGCGCGGGCATGCCATCTTCGCACCACATCAGGCCGTTTGTGGCAGCTGAACCGCAGTGCAGGAAAGAGCTCCAAAACGGAACTCTTTCCCGGAGGGCACCTCATTCCCGTGGCAACTAGCGGGAACTCCCCCCCCCCCTGGATGCGGCTCCCAGGCTGTCCTGGGGCATGAAGCCCAAGGACAACCCTTTTTGGAACCAGGGAGAAGCGGTATTTTGCCGCTTCTCCCTGGTCCCGAAAAGCACCATATTGGGGCTTTTGGGCTGCTGCTGTGGCTGCCCTGGCCCCAATACATGGCGCAAAGGGGCAGCTGCAGGCCGCCCCAAATCGGCGGTCTGTATCCCGCCATAGTTCTTTGAATAACCTAGACACAAGCCATATAGGGCTTTAATGGTAAAAACCATCTGATTCCCAACAAGCCTAAACCTGACCAAAAGGTGATCTGTCCATGAGAATGGAGCAATAATAATAATAATAATAATAATAATAATAATAATAATAATAATAATAATACTGTTTATTTATAGCCCGCTTTTCCAAAAAAAAATGATCAAAGCGGGGTACAGCATAAATATAAGCAGTATACAATATAACGACATACAATATAAAAACATGGGGTAGAAAGATGCTACATTCCCAGATTACCATCATCCCCTCCTGTACAGAAAACAAGGTCTAGAGTGTGCCCAGCAGCAGGAGCGGGGGCAGATACCACTTGGGAGAGACCCATGGTTGTCATGGTAGACATGAAGCCCTGGGCCGGTCCTGACAGGTTAGCATCAGCATGGATGTTGAAATCTCCCAGCAGCATAAGAGATGGAGACTCCAACACTGCCTCTAAGACCATTCCAGCTAACTCAGAAAGGGAGACAGCACTGCAGCAGAGTGATACACCAACAGAATCCTTAATTTGCCCTGGTTTCCCACCTTTAAAGAAACACACTCAAACCCTGCAGACTGAGGGACAGGGTGCCAGGTCAGGGAGATATTATTCCCCTAGATGAGTACCACTCCCCTTCCTCGGTCCCTAGGTCTTGTCTGCTGCTTCACAGAGAATCCTGGTGAGCAAAGCTGAGAGAGATTAACCCCGAACCGCAGCCTCATCTATCCAGGTCTCTTTAACACATGCCAGGTCAACATCTTCATTCAGGACCATAGAATCATAGACTCATAGAGTTGGAAGAGACCACAAGGGACATCCAATCCAACCTCATTCTGCCATGCAGGAACTTTCAATCAAAGCATCTCCGATAGATGGCCATCCAGCCTCTGTTTAAAGACCTCCAAGGAAGGAGATTCTACTACACTCCGAGGGAGTTTGTTCCACTGTTGAACAGCCCTTACTGTCAGGAAGTTCCTACTAATGTTGAAGTGGAATCTCTTTTCCTGCAGCTTGCATCCATTGTTCTGGGTCCTGTTCTCTGGAGCAGCAGAAAACAAGCTTCTTCCCTCCTCAATACGACATCCCTTCAAATATTTAAATAGGGCTATCATATCACCTCTTAACAATCTCTTCTCCAGGCTAAACATCCCCAGCTTCCTAAGTCGTTCCTCATAGGGATTTGTTTCCAGACCCTTAACCATTTTAGTTGCCCTCCTTTGGACACACTCCAGTTTCTCAACATCCTTTTTAAAGTGTGGTGCCCAGAAAACACAATATTCCAGGTGGGGCCTGACCAAAGCAGAATAGAGTGGCACTATTACTTCCCTTGATCTAGACATTATACTTCTATTGATGCAGTCTAAAATCGCATTGGCCACATCACACTGTTGACTCATGTTCAACTTGTGGTCTACTTGGACTCCTAGATCCCTTTCACACATAGTCTCCTTAAGCTATGTATCCCCCATCCTATTTCTATGCATTTCATTTTTTCTGCCCAAAGTGCAGTACCTTATAGTTCTCCGTGTTGATTTCCATTTTGTTAGCTTTGGCCAAGGTTTCTAATCTATTCTAATCTATTCAGGTCATTTTGAATTTTGATCCTGTCCTCTGGAGTATTAGCTATTGCACTTAATTTGATCTTGTCTGCAAATTTGATAATTATTCTGTCCTCCAAGTCATTGATAAAGATGGTGAATAGCACTGGGCCCAAGACAGAGCCCTGTGGGACCCCACTGGTCATTTCTCTCCAGGATGAAGAGGAGCCATTGCTGAGCACCCTTTGGGATTGACCAGTCAACCAATTACAAATCCATGTAACAGATGCCTTGTCTAGCCCACATTTCACTAGCTTGTTTGCAAGAATGTCATGGGGAACCTTGTGAAAGGCCTTACTGAAATCAAAATATGCTATATCCACCGCATTCCTTTCATCTACCAAGCTGGTAATTTTATAAAAAAAAAGAGATCAGGTTTGTCTGACATGACTTGTTTCTCTGAAACCCGTGTTGACTTTTTGTGATTATGGCATTGCTTTCTAGATGTTCACAGACTCTCTGTTTAATGATCTGCTCTCGAATCTTTCCTGGTATTGATATCAGACTAACTGGACAATAATTGTTGGGATCCTGTCCCGCCCCCCCCCCCCTTTTTTTGTGAAGATGGGGACAACGTTTGTGCTTCTCCAGTCTGCTGGGACATCTCCTGTTCTCCAGGAGTTTTCAAAGATTATTGCCAATGGCTCTGATATTACATTTGCCAATTCTTTTAATACCCTTGGATGTAGTTCATCTGGTCTTGGAGACTTATATTCTTTTAGGTTAAACAGGCATTCCTGTACTATCTCTTTATTATTCTGTGCTTAAATTCCCCTATTCTGTCCTTTGCTCCATTATCCTCAGGCTGAACACCCTTTGCCTTTTCTGAGAAGACTGAGGCAAATAAAGTGTAATCCTGCCCTTTCTCTGTCCCCTGTTAGCATTTTGCCATCTACTGCACAGAGGGGCCTGCCATTTCCTTCTTTTTCTGTGGACATACCCCCAAAAGCCCTTTTTATTGTTCCTAACCTCTCTAGTAAGCCTGAGTTCAGGACCAGTCCTTAATGGCAGCTGTTTTGTCATTCAGCAACCAACAGCAGCATTTTCATCCTCTGGAAGAGGAGGTTGTTACCATGACTATCCTGATTATTTGGAGATGGATTGGGGGTGACTAACACCTTATCATAAACTCTTATTGCTATTCTCTCATTACTGGAGTACACTGTGAATACATATTTTTTATTAACTATGGGCCTGAACAAACAGGCCAAAATAAAGCTGCTTCGGGTCACTTTGGAGGTATGCTGTTTAAATGCTGCATGTGTCCTAAGAGGCCGGAAGCCACGGCAAAGCCACACCCCAGTACTAAGGACTGGAGCGTGACATTGACACAACTTCTGGCCCCTTAAGATGTGTGTGTCATTTAAACAGCATACCTCCAAAGTGACCCAAAGCAGCTTTATTTTGGCCTGTCTGTTCAGGCCCTATAGTCCAAAACACACTGCAGAAATAATCCTGTTTGAGACTACTTTAACTACTCTGGCTCAGTGGTAGGGAATCCTGGGAATTGTAGTTTATTGTGTCACCAGAGCTCTCTGACAGAGAAGACTAAATGTTTCACAAAACTACAGTTCCCAGAATTTGCTAGCATTGAGCCAGGGCAGTTAAAGCGGTTTCAAACGGACGATTTCTGCAGTGTGTTTTGGACCTGCACCTGCTAATCCTGTAGATACTGATTTTATGTTTTTATCCTGCCATTTTCCCCAAAGTCTTGACATTATAAATGAAGTGTTTCCTTAAAAGTAAAAACCTTCCCAGTAGAGTGGTCTGTAAAATAAAATCCCTATTTGTCTCTCTATTCTAAGGCCCACACTCCAGCCACTTTACTATATTGGAGAGTTCAGAAATCCCCTTATATTGTCAGGTTCAAACTCCTTGCCAGACATTGTTGTCCTATCTGAGTCCTTCCTATCTTATTGGGACCTGCTACATTGGACAGTTTTGGAAAATCTGTCAACCATAAGTGAAAGTTTGCTCTATTCCTCAAAGGCAGCTTTTTTGGATTTGAGACACTTACCTTCTTGAGTGGAGATTGTTCCTTCTGTACATGGAGCACAAGCATAACAGCAGATTGGCTCATCTTCTTTAATCAGTTTGGTAAATCCAGGGTGACAGCTTTCAGTACATCTAGAGAAGGGTACAGTCTAAGCAAAAAGAGAAGGTGGATCCAGCAGTATGTGATAGCTAGGGTTCAAGGACATAGCTGTGTTAGTCTTGCAAATCAGTATTTGCAAAGAGATCTTGTAGCACCTTTGAGACTATGCATCTGAGGAAGTAGCTCTAGTCTATAAAAACTCATGCTACTAGTTTCTTTCATTAGTCTCAAAGGCGCTACAAGAAACCTTTGCATACTGATAATTAGGAAGTTTTACTTATCCATAGAAATAAATCAGTTATTTATATTGCAATTATAATTTATTTGTAAATATTTATTTTCAATATTTGTGCATTGGGAAAGAACAGCAGAACATTCTTTGCATAATTTACAAACAGAGGTTTAAAACTATGAAATAAAATGCAAAACAAAATGAAAAGGACCTCAGAATACACAGAATAAATCCACAGCACAAAAACAATCCCCAACCATCAGCACCACTGTTAAAAATATATGATAACTGTAGGTGTTTGGGAAGACACTCCATAATGAATGGCAATGCATAAAAAGCCTTCTCTCTAGTAACCTCTGTCTGTTGGCCTTTGCGCCGCCCTCGTCATGTGCTAGGGGTTGGCTGAAGACGCAGCATCCATACTGGCTTCACCCCTAGCACGTGATGGAGGCGTCAAAATGGCAGTGCCCTGTACAGACGGGCGCCGCCATTTTGACGTAACGGCCGCGTCACATCCAAACGGTGCGGCACGGCCGTTATGTCTTGGTGCCGCTGAAGGGCGCTTGTGGCGCCCTTTCAGTGGCACCAAAAGGAGCTCCATATCGGAGCTCCTTCTGCCGCGGCCTTTAAACGGCTGCACCAGTGATACATAGAGAAAGGGCCTGAGCAGCCCCTTTCTCCCTTTCCCCACTGCTGTCAGGGTGTCCTTGGGGCATGAAGCCCCAAGGACACCCCTTTCCAGGCTGCGGGGAAGCGGCGTTTTTGCCGTTTCCCCAAGGCCTGGAAAAATGGCAGATTGGGGTGTCTGGGGCTGCTGTGGCCGCTGAGGCCCTGATCCGTCGGGGAAAGGGGCTGGTGCAGGCCGCCCCAAAGGGGTGGTCTGTATCCCACCTTTGTTTACATGTGCACTTCAACATGTGTACACAGGTGACTAGAAACATGGGTTTAAGATACCTCTACCAGAAATGTGGCTTACAAAAAACAGATTTATGCACTGTATTTCAGTAAAAAAAGGGAACAGCTACTTCTAAAATGCAGGTTCTGTTGGTTCTGCTCTAGGGCTTTCGATACATCCAACCATGGCATCCTCCAGAGGCACCTCTCTGGGATGGGGCTTGGAGGTACTCTTCTACAGTGGCTCGATTCTTTCCTGGAGGGGCGCTCTCAGAAAGTGGTGCTGGGGGATTCCTGCTTGACTGCTTGGCCATTGTCCTGTGGGGTCTGTCAGGGTTTAGTCTTGTCCCCTACATTTTTAAACACCTAAATGGGAGAGTTTTTCTGAGTTATGAAGTCAGGTGTCACTAGTATGCTTATGATACCCAGTTCTATCACTCCTTTCCTCTTAATTCCAAGGAAACTGTTTCTGTGCTAAATTGGTGCCTGGCGGCTGTAATAGACTGGATGAGAGCAAACAAGTTGACGATTAATACAGAAAAGACAGAGGTGTTTGTGGCCAGTCAAAAGTCATCTGGGAATAGATCCTATTAGGGTTTCGACCTGTATTAGATGGGGTTACACTCTCCTTGAAAACATAGATTTGCAGTTTTGGAGCATTCCTGGCTTAATCTCTGAGCCAGGTTTCAGCAGTGACCAGCCCAGGAGTGCTTTTGCACAGTTAAAGCTAGTGCACCAAACGCGTGGTATGTGGGGCTGCCTTTGAAAAGTGCACAGAAACTTCAGTTGGCGCACAGAGCAGCAGTCAGGTTGTTAACTGGAGATGGCTACAGGGAGCATACAAGTCCCTTGTTGCCAGTCATGTATTCAAGTCTTTTACTCCAAGTTTCAAGTCAAGTCTGAAGTTCCTACCTTCAATTCTCAAGTTAAGTCCCAAGTCTGGGAACATATTTTAACGGGGGGGGGGGGGGGAGGTGATGATGGTGGGATGTGTATGTGTTAGGCAAAGAAAATTAAATTATATATCATAGCCATTGAATTACTGGACTCTGGTTATAATTTTAAAGGTCAGAAAAGTGGATTGTGAAGAAGTGAAGGAAAGCTGCTTATTGGGCCTGAACAGACAGGCCAAAATAAAGCTGCTTCGGGTCACTTTGGAGGTATGCTGTTTGTTACCCATGCTACAATATAAATTTTGGAATCAACGATAATCCTTGGATGACCCCTGGCCAGACTCCAAGCCTGTCCGCCATTACTGGCAAAGCGAGAGGACATGCACACCTCCCCTAAGGGAGTTCCCATATTAACATCTCAGAGGGTCCAGGGAAGTCGCATGAAGGGATTATCTCAAGGCTGGGAAGAGTGAAAGGATTGCCTTCCCTGAAGCTATCAACCTCCTCCTTGAACCTATTGTCCAAGTGGCATAAGCCCTTTATACTATCTAAAGCAGACATCCAGGTGAAAAGAAAATCTTTAGAACACCTTTGTTTCGGCCAAGCCAGCCTCATTGCCTCAGGCCAGATTTGGCCTATAAAAAGTCCCCACTTTGGCTGCTCAGTGCACCATTTTCAAGGTCCACTTGCTCCACGTCAGTCAGACCTCTGTTTTGGTAGCCGGCATTTCTGCTCAAACCCAGGTTGCGGAGCAGACTTGTCTCACTGTCCATCACTCCATTCGCTTCCCGGAGGGAATCTACATTCTGGTAAGCATCTCCATTAGTAACGCCTGAAATCTGTTCCCATTTTCCAACCCTAATTTTCCTGAGTCCTGAGTGTGTGTGTGAGTGTATGCGCAACACATGTGCTTTTCCCCTGCTTTAATAAATTAGGCATCTAGTTATTAATATCCGTCTCAGCTTTATTTATTGGGATCCCCTGGTCTACTCCGTATACATATTGGGAGGGCGATTTCGGTGGGCTCTTGTGGCCAGCGCCTCTTGCAATATTTGAGCTAATAACAACATAATAAAATTCCCCTACGGACCCTTGGCTACACTGTTTAAATGACACTTGCATCTTAAGAGGCCAGAAGCTGCACCAAAGCCTCTTAGGATGCATGCATCTTTTAAACAGCATATCTCCAAAGTGACCTGAAGCAGCTGTATTTTGGCCTGTCTGTTCGGGCCCATTGTTTCTATTCCTATTCTCTTTCATTTGACTATAAACTAATTGAATAGAAGTTCTTTATATACGATGCAGTACAGCTTAAACTTGCAATCCTATATTGATTTAAAGTAGGAGTAACCTCAGTTAATTCAAGGTGGGATATATCTGTGTGGAAATGTGTAAGATTGTCTGATAAGAAACATGAAATGGAATCAAGTGATTTCCCCACCTGGTTAAACCCCTGCGGCCACACAATGGCATTCTGATCAATGGAGAGCTTGATCTCTGAGGAGGCCTGTCCCTCTGTTCTCCCAATGCTGATGCCAGCAGTGGACTTGTTTGGAAACACCACCCAGTTTACGATATGAAAGTCAGCTGCCAGATCACCATTCTCATCCAAATAAACTCCTTCCATTGAAGTATTATAATGCTGGGAGTTTCCCAAGAAAGAGTGAAGCTAGAAGGACAGACAAACACATATAGTATATTGAGGAAGCTGGGCATAGAATCATAGAATCATAGAATCGTAGAGTTGGAAGAGACCAGTCCAGCCCCCTGCCATGCAGGAAATCACAATCAAAGCATCCCCGACAGATGGCCATCCAATCTTGATTTGGGCTCTGTCCAGTTGATGTAGTGATTCTCTCACTATTTCGAGAGTATTGATCCTTTCAGAGTGCCTCAGAGTAAATATCTTTTCATTGTTATGGCTATATCCGTGCAAGGTTTCAGTTTTCCTCCTAATATTTTTCCAGTGTGCTTTATGCAGTCGATTTGAAGCAGCATTAAAATGCAGGAATCTGACATTTATTTTCTGTGAAAATGTATATTTTTACTGTGCATGTGGTCATGGTGGGAATTAAGATTTTCTGACACAGGCATCAAATTGCAGGATTGACAGGCATTGCTTCATCAACAGCAGTGACAACAATCTAGCTATGCATAAATATACTTTGGATGGAACAAATGCAATTCCACCAGCATCACAGTATTCATAGCCTGATACTCTGTCACCATCACTGAGAGAAAAGAGGTGCATAGGCTGAGTGAATGTTGCCACATTTTCAGCAACAGCTCAGTCGAGCAGAATACAGAAAGTATCCCTTTGTGCCTCATTGCATTCTGTGGGTGACTCCCAAGGATGGAACAGAACCAACAAAAGAATATAGTTTCCCAAATTTATTCCAGTCCAGGAATCTACCTATGTCTAGACTCAATTTCCTACACAGGAGAATGAGAGAAAAACCTTGGCTGAAAAGCCATTTTCACTGGGTGAGGTGTTTATTTCCCCCAAACTTGGAGTGTCTTTATTCCTGAGTGGTGGGGCTTTGGTGAGTCATAGTGATGGAACTGACAGCATAGCTGTTTAGAACTGTTTCATAGGCGCACACCTAACAGTGTGTGAATTTTCACATTGAGAGAAGACTCAGAGCACAGAGCAGAAGGAGACCTGGGCGCTGTGTTTGAGGGTTCTCTGTTACTTTTCAACTGTTTTTCTTTAAGGGGCTAAGTGGTGGGCTTTTAGTTAGAGCAAGTGAGTCAGAGACTTGCTTGGAGGAGGAAGCCCAGAGTCCTGTTTCATTGACCACTTTAGAGCTCAGTATGGACAGTGAGGGAGCTGCTGCAGTCACCTGCAACAGTTTTGGGGTGCTTATCTTCTTGCCTATGGATGTAGGTAACTTCATCTGCACCAAGTACAAGCTGGTAGCCCTGTTGGAAGAGATGTTCCAGCAGCTGGAGGCCTGGGTAGGGACACTTCAGCATATTAGGGAGAAAGAGGTTTTCCTGAACAGCAAGGAACAGATGGTCCTTGATAGGAAAGACACAGAGGAAGTTTATACAGAAGAGGTCACTTCACATACACAGCAGGTAGGCAGTTGGAGGAAGTAGGGAAACCAGGGATTGTTCTGTGAGCTTGCAACTACAGAATCAATTTGAAGCTTTCTCCCTTATCATGGAGGATGAGGAAGAGCAGCAGGGACAGTCTTCAGGGACTATGCAGGGGACCCTGAAAATACCACCACAGGGAACAGTTGCTGATAAACCTTGGAGGAGGCATGTCATGGTGGACTCCTTGCTGAGGAGTACAGAATCAGTGGTTTGTGGGCCTGACAAGATGTCTCTGGAGGTGTGTTGTTTCCCTGGGCAAAGATCCGTGATGTGACAGACAGGCTGACAAGACTTGTCAAGCCTACTGACAAGTTACCCCCTTTTTTGGTCCATGTGGAAACCAATGATATTGCAAAGCATAGCCTTCAGGATATCATAAGGGATTATGAGGCTCTGGCTAGCAAGCTGAAACAGGATGCACAGGCTGTCATCTCATCTCTTCTCCCAGTTGAAGGACATGGTCCAGGAAGGGAGAGGAAAGTTGCATATGTGAATAACTGGCTCTGCAGATGCTGCCGCTGAAAATGATTTGGATTATTGGATCATGGTCTGCGGTTCCATGAAGGGGGACTTCTGGCAAGGGATGGGTTGCATCTTAAGCCAGTCGGCAGAAACATTTTTGCCAATAGTCTCAAAAATTTGATCAGAAGGGTTTTAAACTGAGTTATGCAGGGAGGGAGACAGTACTTTGGAAGGCAGGTGTTCATCGAGGGCTGGAGATAATAGTCAAATGGTTATAGAGGGAACAAGGCAAATAGTGCAGGGACCCAGCAGTGGGAGGAAGAAAACTTTCCACAGGCAATTAGGAGGGGAAATCAATGGTCGTCAATGTTTGTACATTAAAGCACAGAGCATGGGAAATAGTCCAGATGAACTTGAACTCCTAGCACAACAAAGCACATATGATATGATAGGCATCACTGAAACCTGGTGGGATGAGTCTCATGACTGGAATATAGGAATACAGGAGTATAATTTTTTAAAGAGAAATAGGCCAAACAGGAAAGGAGGAGGAATAGCCTTATATGTCAGGAGTATTATCCAGAACATTGATCCTGGAAGCCAGGTGGAGAGCATCTGGATAAAAATTAAAGGAAGGGAAACAAAAGGGAGGTCTACTATAGACCTCCAAGTCAGATTGGGGAACTGGATGATGCCTTTCTAGAACAGATGACCACACACTCAGAAAGCCTCTTTTAGATAGACTAAAAAGAGTTTTGATTAACTGGATACATATGAACCAAAATGGCTTTTTCCGTAATACTAAAATTAAGGATAATATTAGAAATTTGTTAAATTTGATTGAAATACATGAAAAAGCTATTGACAAAAAATGGCAATGATATTTTTAGATGCGGAGAAAGCCTTCGATAATATTAGATGGGATTTCATATTTGGGGAGTTGAAAAAGATGGAGGCAGGGGGAAACTTTGTAAATTGGATTATGAAGATATATTCTACACAAGAGGCATGCGTATTGATTAATGGGGATAAAACAAAGATGTTTAAAATATCCAAAGGGGTTAGGCAAGGATGCCCGCTTGCTCCATTATTATTTATCTTGACTTTGGAGATTATCTTGAATAAAATTAGAAGTGATGTGTTAATTGAAGGGGCGCGGATCAAAAATAAAAATATGCAGAAGACCTTGTTTTGACTATATCTAATATTGTTGAGTGTAGTGATTGTTTAATGCAAACTCTTAAAGAATATGGGAAAGTAGCGGGATATAGAATCAATCAAACAAAAACAGTGATGTTAACAATGAAAATTACGGACAATGATATAAAGAGAGTGGTGGAAAAAACGGGGTTTCAGAAAAAGAAACAAGTAAAGTATTTAGGAATAACTTTGACCACAAAGAACACAGAATTATTTCAGAATAATTATAAGAAAATCTGGAAGGAAATTAAAACAGATTTAAGGAAGTGGCAACACTTACAAATTTCATGGTTAGGAAGGATAGCTATGGTAAAAATGTCAGTACTTCCCAAGATGTTTTTTTGTTTCAAAACATTCCCATTATTACAAAGGATTTGGTATTTGAGGAGAGGAATAAAGATATATCTAAGTTTATTTGGCAAAATAAAAAACCTAGAATAAAATTAAAAATTCTTCAGGATAAAATTGAAAATGGTGGGTTAGGCCTCCCCAATCTAAAATGGTACTTTTATGCATGCGTTTTGGATTGGATGATGGATTGGTTTAAACTTGAAAATTACAGAAATCTAACGACGGAAAGTTTTGGACTGAAATTTGGATTCCATGCCTACCTATTCTATGATAAGAGCAAAGTAGATAGAGAGTTTAATAATCACTTCATTCGTAAAACTTTGCTGCGTATTTGGTTGAAGTATAAAGCAAGATGGTGCCCAAAAATTCCCCTTTGGGCATCCCTGGGAGAAGCCTTTTTGAGGAGAGAAGTGTATAGTGAAAATAAATGGATCCAATACAATTATATAATTAAGCTAGATCATGGAGAGCAAAAAATAAAAACACAAGAATAAATATCTAGGGAGGGTTTCCCGTGCAATTGGTTTGCATACAGGCCATTAGTTGAAAGGTTTAAAATGTATCAAAAGGTAATTGGCATTGGTACATGCATTCCGGAATTAGAGAAAATAGTTAAGGAAGAACCAAAAATAAAAATGATATCTAAATTCTATAACTTGATTTTGAAATGGGAATTGGAAAAGGAGGTTGTTAAAGAATTTATGATTTGATGGGCAAGGGACCTGAACCAAGACATTATGGTGGAACAATGGGAAAGGACATGGCGAAGGAGGATTAAATATACAAATAATGTGGAAATTAAAGAAAATTGCTATAAGTCAATGTATAGATGGTACTTAACACCCTATAAATTAGCCAAAATGTAGAAAGGTTCTAAAGGAATTTGTCGGAAATGTAATATAGAATTAGGAACTTATAAACATATTTGGTGGACATGTGAAAAGGCGAAAAAAATTTGGAAAATGATTCACAGGGAAATGAAAAAAATATTTAAATTCAATATTCACAAGGACCCTAAGATGTATCTTTTGAATATAGTAGAAGAACAGGATTTGGAGAGACAGAATGGAAAGTTAATATTTGTGGCAATTACAGCGGCCAGGATTTTATATGCAAAATACTGGAAATCGGAAGAAATTCCGTCACTAGAAGAATGGAAATTAAAACTCTATGACATGTATGAAATGGATAAATTATCATTCCTCTCGAAAAATAAGACACTAGTAAATTTTTATAAAGAATGGAAGGCTTGGATGATATATGTTCAAATGGAAGGAAAAGAAACTAGATATATAGCGTTGGGGGAGTAGGATATAAATGGTCAAATATAAAGGCCACCTAGGTAGGTTTTGGAAAATAAAAGGAAATTATAGAATGTAAAGATAGATGAAAGATAAACTTGTTGAAGGTAATATATGTTTCATGTTTCTGTTTCTGTTAGTATTAATCCTGGGGAATAGAATACATGTAATATGGTTGAAGGACATGATAAAGATGATGAATACGGTAAACCAGATAAGGCTTGACAGTCAGGTATATTTGAAATAAGGTTAAGATTCTGAAGTTATTAAGTTTTAACATTATTAAGAGTTAGGTAATTAGTTAACGATGATCCTTTTTGTGAATCAGTGAGCAGTTGAGGAAGTTAAGTTTGTATTTTGTATTTTGTACATAGTATGTATTTTATGTTTGTATGTTACATGTTTTTAATGAATAAAAAATTAAAAAAAGAAAAGAATGCCTCTGCCAGGAGGTATATAGGATTAGGTTTCTAGCTCCACTTCCCAGTGACCAACAGAAATGGCTCATAGTTTTAAAAGTTTGAGAACTCATCCCAGCAACATGAGCACAGAGAACCAGCCACCCCCTTTCCAGGGAAAAATCATCCACCCTTTTGTTTCCTAAAATGTGTTTGTATTTCCCAAGCAGGGGATGACATTTAAACAGGAAAAGGACTCTAATACTGTGAACTGCAATAACATGTATTAGGCGCTGGGGGAACCAGAATGCATTTTACTTTGTAAAATTGAAATATCTTCTGCAGAGGGAATTACAGTAATGTAACATGGTAGCAAGGAGCAGCACAGTGAGTTGCAAGAGCAAAGAACAACATGACATCAGTCTATTGTACCATTACCGTCCCCCCCCCCCAGTGCCCAGAGTCGAGTGGGCCTTTGGTATCCACCGGGGTTTGGTTCCAGGACCCCCATGTGTTACCAAGTTTGGTTTTAATAAAATTTTGGGTATATGTGGTCTGTGCTATGACCCCTGACTGACCTCATAGAAGACCCGCCATTAAGCCAAAGGAGAGGAGACCACATAGGCAGCTCACCTTGCAGAGGCAGAGTTCCTAGAAAGAGATGGAATTGGAATTTCCCCACAGGAAGTTTGGGAGTCGCCAAACCAGAATCGCCACTGGTACCCAAATAAGACAATAGACTCGGCTTCACACCTGATGAGCAAGTGATCAGCTTAACGACTCACTAATCAAGTCGGATGCCCCTCCAAATCGTGTCCAGACCAAACTGCATTGTGCAAACACATTACCTGCTCTCGGCTTAACAAAGCCCAAGCAATCAACACCTTTGTCTAGCAAGTCTTCCTAGCCTCCAGCTACGTTTTGCCCCATATAAACCCAGGGTTTTCGGACCCTCCTTGTGCTATTTCTTGGATGCAAACTGGTCCATGCCAATTTGAACTCCGATCTTAGCTCCCACGGCCCTCCTTCCCCCACGCTCCTGCGGCCATGAACCACTATCCATCCAAGCTTCATCAGACTTCCCGGAGAAGACTTTTAAGGTAGTATTCCTAGTGGTGCCTCTCTTTCTCAAACCTATCTCCCGAACTTACACCCCCCCTGCTGTTAGTATTGAATGTGTATGTGTGTGTGTATGCTCCCCTTTTGCTGTGTGGTTTTCCCTGTGCTTTAATAAACGTTATCCCTTTATTGGACCTAGTTGATATTAGCGTCTCTTTCTCTTGGGGCTTGCTGGCAACCTCTGGTATATACTATTGGGACCCGATTCTGGCACGTGGGTTGTTAGGCCACCCTCTCGGCAATATTTGAGCTAATTAAAATTCCCCTAATTAGATCCTTCCTAACACATGGATACCAAAATTTGTGGATGCTCAAGTCCTATTATATACAAAGGGTCAGTAAAATGGTGTCCCTTACATAAAATAGAAAAATCAAGGTTTGTTTTTTGGAATTTTTTTTCCATTAATATTTTCAAGCCATGGATGATTGAATCCAAGGGCGAAAAATCTGTGGATATGGAAGACCAGCTGTAATGCAACAAATTAAATTTTTCCAATAACATTCTAACCTCTGTACTTGTTGCAGTGACGAAACCACTACCTTGAGTGGTTAAATGCCAGTACTGCAGCCACAAGGTTGTGAGTTTGATCTCAGGGGCTCCAAAGTTGACTCAGTCTTCCATCCTTTCCTACTTCAGTAAAAGGAATACCAAGCTTGTTGGGGGCAATTAGCTTACAGACTGTAAACCATTTAGAGAGTGCTGAGTTCACTGTTAACAGTATAGAAATGTACAGGCTATTGCTACTGAAGCATGGATTCTTGCTTCAAGGAAGGACAGGTTTGGGTGGCAGCTGTGTATGCTCAGATTTCCACCTCCAGCCCAATGTTGTTTCAGCTAGCTACTAGAATATGCATGTATGTATATTTAAAGATGCTTGAGTTTAAAATTTAAATTAATTTGGAGAAAAATTAATGACAGGACTGTGAAACATTTTCAGCACAATGCTGCAGAATCCTTCAAGGCTAGATTGGCCTATTCACACAAATAAAATATGGTCCAGAAATCAACCAGGGCTTTAACAAAATTAGTAGGAAGAATCGCTGCCAACAATAATTTAATTAATTTAATTTGTTTTATTTATATACCGCTATTCCAAAGATCATAGCGGTGAACAGCAAGTAAGCTAATTAGCAAGTAAGCTAATTTGCCCCCAACAGTCTGGGTACTCATTCTGAAGTAGTCAACCAAATCCCCATTCTGTCCCAACCACCTTTTCTTAATAACCATGTGACAGTGCAGGATGGCTAATGGGAATATTTGACAGACTCCAGTTTATCCCTGCTTTTCGATTTAGAAATGTTAATGATATGCCATGGACCTGTAAGTGAAAAGAAAAGGGATACCTGCCATGCCTGGATCCATTGAAGTGCTAACCTGTAGCCACCCAGCATCTCCCTCTGCTTCCGTTGGAACAAGTATGCAAAACGTAATGCATATGAAACAGCCTGGATGGCATTGTAAATACTGTAGCTATCTTCAGACAGGATTCTTTCAATGGCATCATCAGATAAATTTTCCAAGTTCTCTTTTTCTTTGCATCTTTTCCATAATTTTACAGATAATGTATGCTTTGAATGAGAACAGTGAAAAGCTGCTTCCCCAAATTGTGTGTTGTCAAAAAGAAATTGGTCAAACTTGTCATATCGTGGCCTTTTCCTTGTCTGGACTGAGAAAGAGAAAACAGCATGGGCGTGCTGGAGATCAACCATTTTGTAGAGCAACCTCACAGTGAGGTCCTGCAAAGCTGTTGCAATCCAGACATTCCCCACCAATGATTTTTCAGCATGTTTCAATATAGCTGCTAGATGAAAGATGACCTGTGAATCAACCTGACAAACAACTACATTGGTTTTAGTCTCCATAAGATACAAAATCAGGTTCAACTTCCTTTTGAAGTTCGGTGTAGAGAACTTGTCTGAGAAGGAAATGCAGATGCCATACTGCTGGACCAGAGTTGCAAAGGTGCTCATGAACTTTTCCCCACTGTCATTGTCTGGTGCAATGAGACCAATCCATGTCCATCTGAAATGCAGGAGCAATTTGGCAATCCCCTGGTAAGGGAGCTTTGGGACCATCCGGTAGAAAAATGGATATTGGTGTTTATCTTTAGAAACTTGATTAAGAAAACCATAACTGACCTAGTAATGAGAGAAAGAGATTATAAAGCATCACCTTGTGATGAGAAAAAAAGTCGCAGGAAATGCCAGGTTTTATACTTGTACAACTAGATTTTACAACTCTTGTACAACTCTTGGAGATCTATATGACATTATTATCATCATATCATCTTTTTCCCCTTCAAATTTTATGTACATTGTGATCAGAATACAAATGCATTATTTTAAACTCAAGATAATTCAAGATTTTAATGATCATATTATGAGGAAAGCCCTATTTAGAGTCTGGGTCAAATTTAAGATGCATATGGACTTCTAGTTGGATTGCCGAGCCATTAGGAGGCGAGAAGCACTGCTTTGTCTCCGTTGGTTTGTTGCGGGATCTGTTTAAAGTCTCCACCAACATCAGCTGGGGGCTAGTAGCATACCCAAGTCGGGTGAGACTTGGGGTGAGGGTTGGAAGGGGGCTTGAGAACCCTGTCTTTCTCGACTGTGCCGGGGAGCTGTCGCGGGGGGAAAGAGAGGGTCCTGCGAAAGCCGCAAGACAGTCACGGCGGCAAAACCCGGTCCTAGGACATCAGACTCAGCAACAGCTTTTCAAAGGCAAGGAAAACCCTGTTATTGACTCAAACAGGGTAGCTTAAGCTGACGTTTGTGTCTGGGATGGAGAGGAGTTCAGATTAAGCACCATTTGATTTTGGTCTTCCCAAGGGGGAAGGTTAAAAACTGACGGAGAGACTCTCAAAATTAAAAAAAGAATTCATTTGGATGCTGTTGACAATTATGGAATAATATATTCAGTTGCTGTTGAAGATCTTTAAACTAGAGATGATATAGTATTGCATTATTTATTGTGGAGCAGCAACTTGAAATTGAATTCTCCTAAAAAATGAGAAGGGAATATACTTTTTTTGTAGATTTTGTAGATTTCTGGAGGAAGAAAGATACATTATTATGTATGAGCTGGACACAACAGGGAAATTGAAAAGGCTCCACGGAGTGGGGAAATAAACACCAGGACCTGAATGCAATCATTTTGGAGGAATTATGGGAATTTAAGAAAAACTTTAAGGCTGAGATAAGGGAAGAACAAAAAAAATTGAGAGAAGAAATTAGATTGGACATGCAAAAAGAGATACATGGATTAGCTAAAAAGATTGATAATTTGAATAAAGACCTCTACGAAATTAAAGAGGACGTTCCGACATTGCTAAAAAACCGAAAGATCTGGAGAATAAAGAAGAGGATGTAGAGAAAGTCCAGAGTAGAGGGGAACGAATGCTCCTAAACCAGGAGAAGAAACAGAGAGAGAAGGCAATTAAAATTAGAGGTTTATCAGAAGAAGAGAACGAAAACCTAGAGGAAAAAATAATTCAGGTTTTAGCAGACTATTTGGAAACCTCACAAGATTTGATTGATATACAAATTGATAGACTCTTTAGAATTAATTCAAAAGTAGCAAAAGAAAAGGGATTACCAAGAGACATTGCAGTATGGTTCAATGGAAGAAGAATTAAAGAAAGAATTATACAGAACAATTACATGGAAGGCTTAATCATAGATGACGTGGAAGTAGAGGTTTTTAGAGACATCCCATTATACATATTAAAACAAAGACAACAATATAGATTTCTAACATCATTGCTACAGAAAAACGACGTAAGCTATAGATGGGGGAACCTAGAAGGAGTAGTCTTTGGCTTCAACCAAAAAAGATATAGGATTAATACACTGCAAAAGGCCAAAGACTTCTATAGGAAATTTTTGCAAAACGAATACAAAAATGATGGAGAGAATAAAGAAGGGGAGCTGAGACTCGTGAGAGAATTTGTACCATCTAATAAAAAGAAAGTGGGTCAAAGCTGGGACGGAGGTGAAGTTGCAGAGGAGGGAATCATAAGAGAAGAAGGGAAAGAAAAGCAAGCAGAAACACCAACGGATATAAACGATTTGGGATAGAGGAAATCTATTAAGGTGCAGAAATTAATTTAATTTACAGGGGGTCATTCAATTCTATATTTAATTCAACGGGGACAATAGTTGATCATGATTACGATTGCATCCTGGAATGTGGGGGGCGTTAATAGGGAAAAGAAGAGGAAACAAGTTTTTCACGTATTGGAGAAACGTCATTATAGATGTGGTTTGTTTACAAGAAACAAAAATTAGAAGCGGGATTCAAAAATATATTAGAAATCCTAAATTAGGCAGTTGTTTTGAGGTTTCCTTAAATAAAAGAAAGAGAGGGCTAGCAATTTATGTTAACAAGAATTTTTTGGTGAAAGAATTAAGGAAGGACCCAGAAGGAAGGTTTATAATTTTGGAAATAAATACAGGAGAGGAGACCTTAATATTGGTAAACATGTATAGACCCTTAGAGAGAAAAGATTTTTTCCCCAGAGATTAAATGAAGAATTAATGTTAGTAGATAAGGGGAAATTGATCATTACAGGAGATTTTAATGGGGTAATAAAATCCAAGAGAGATAGAAAATTGGATAAGCAGAGGAAAAAAAGAGATCATGGCAAACTGCCAAAGAGCTGTTTCGATTTGATAAAGGAACACGATTTAGAAGACCTCTGGGTTTATAAATACAATGATAAACCGGGTTTCACATATTATTCATGTGTGCATAAAGCTTGGTCAAGGACTGACCTCTTCTAAATTTCCAAAGCTTTAGCGGTTAAAACAAAAAGGATGGAACTAGATCCTAGATTGATCTCGGATCACTGCTTAATAGAAATGGAACTGGAAATAAAAATCAAGAAAAACTTTACATGGAGATTACAAGAAGTGCTACTAAAAGATGAAGATTTTGTAGAGAAATTCAGAATAGAGATCAAACATTATTTTGAGATTAATGATACACCTGAGATTCAAACAAAGGTTTTATGGGACGTGGGGAAAGCAGTCTTAAGGGGCTTACTTATGAAAAGAGAGAGAGAGATTAAGAAGGGGAAACTGGAAAAGGAGAAAAAGCTTATTGAAGAATTTAAAAGTAAAGAGGAAAAAATGAAAAAATTCCCATCTGACCAGAAATTAATAAACCAAGTGAAGGTCCTAAAAATGCAATTGCAAAGCAGTATTAACGAGGAGATTGCTAAAGATTTAAAACGGACTAGACAGAATTTTTTTGAGAATAGTAATAAAGTGGGTAAGTGGTTAGCGAAAAAACTGGGGAAACAGAAGGAAAAAAATTAATTACGAAAATTAAGATAGATAACAAAACAGTCACTAGACAGGAAGAAATAATAGAAGCTTTTAAGGATTATTTAAAAGCTCTTTACAATCACAGTGAAGAGGCTAAGGCTAAAAATAAATTGAAAACATATTTAGATTCAAAGATGGTTAAAAAAATAAATGCAGAACACAGAGAGGCATTAAACAGGGAGATAACTAAACAAGAAGTTATTAAGGCAATAGGAAAATTAAAAGAGGGGAAATCTCCAGGGGTGGATGGATTCACCGCACTTTATTATAAAATATTTAAACCAGAGTTACTAGATCCAATGATCAAATTATTTAATACCATAGAAAAAGAAGGAATACCCCAAACTTGGCAACTGGCAAGCATTACGTTAATCCCCAAGGAAGGGAAAGATAAATCTCTAGGTTCGAATTATAGACCAATTAGTCTACAAATGTAGACTATAAGATTTACATGCAAATTCTAGCCTCTAGAATGAAAGAAATTTTAAATTCGATCATTAGTAAAGACCAGAATGGCTTTCGACCAGGAAGACAAATTAAGAACAACATTAGAACCATCATAAATTGTTTAGAATATTACCAAGTTAATAGCGAAAAGAAATGTGCTTTGATAGCAATAGATATGGAGAAAGCCTTTGATAGTTTAAGATGGGACTTTCTAATAGAAGTACTAGAGTGAATGGAATTGGGAAAAAGATTTATAAATGTAATAAGGCAGATTTATAGGCAACAAAAAGCCTTTATAACGATTAATAGAGAAAGATCTCAAGAATTTGCTATAAAGAGGGGAGTAAGACAGGGATGCCCCATTTCCCCCCTCCTATTTATTATGGCAATTGAAATACTAATATCCGCAATTAACAGAAACGAAAAATTGAAAGGGATTAAAAGGAAGGGGCAAGAAATAAAAACAAAGGTTTTTGCGGATGACGTGGCAATAGTATTGGAGGAGCCCTTAATGAGTATAGATATTTTACAACAGGAATTAAATGAGTTCGGAAAAAATGCAGGGTTAAGGATAAACAAAGGAAAAACAGTAATGATCACCAAAAATATGAATAAAGAGGAAGAAGAAAGGTTGGAAGAGAAATCAAGATTTAAAGTGGAAAAACAAATTAAATACTTGGGTATAAGATTGACAAAAGACAATTTAAAATTATTTGAAAACAATTATAAGGAAATGTGGAGAGAAATTAAGGAAAACTTAAGAAGATGGAATAAAATGAACCTCTCATTATTAGGCAGAATTGCTGTAATTAAAATGATGGTTTTGCCCAAATTAATGTTTTTATTACAAAACTTACCAGTAGAGATAAAAGATAAGCAATTTCAGGAGTGGGAAAAGGAATTAAAACAGTTTGTGTGGGGAGGTTATAAACCTAGAATTAAATGGTCCGTTCTGAAAGAGACGTTCTGAAAGAGACGAAAGAGAAAGGGGGATATGCACTCCCAGACCTGAAGATTTATTATTGGGCCTGCAGTTTGACCTGGATACAGAACTGGATCAAACTAGAAGAGAAAGAGATTTTGAATCTGGAAGATGTGCAGCTGAGGTTTGGGTGGCACGCTTTTTTGAGCTATGATAAGCTGGGAAAAAACAAGGATTTTAACAACCACCCGATAAGGAAATCTCTTCTGATTACCTGGAAGAGGGTCAAAAACTATTTTATTTTAAAATAAACAGTGAAAATGTAAGAACCCTACTTAGTTGTTTTTGTTGTTCCCTGCCTCAGTCCAAGAGGAGAGGTGGATTAAGAAATAATGATAATAATAATAATAACAACAACAACAATAATTATTATTTAAAGAGGGTTGGCTCCAACATGTATTCACATCCAAAAATTCGTTGACGGGTCTGCTGACTGATGGAAGCCAATTCATCCAGCCTGCCTGCTTGTATACCTTTGGGATGCCAGACCTGGGATTCAAACTACTGCATGGTGCCCCTGCCTCCTGGAGGTAGGACAGACCACCTGTACCCAAACTGGACATGACCCTGTTAGCCCACACCCCCAAGATCCCACTATTAGACCCCCAGCTGGATCTGACTAACACCCATTTCTTGTCTGCCCCAACTGTATCCACTGGGCCACAATAAACTACAAGTCCCAGGATCCCATAGGATGGAGCTATGACAGTTAAAACAGTATCAAACTGCATTAATTCTGCTGTGTGGCAGGAGTCTCAGTCTCAAAGGTGCTAACATATCCCTCTCCATAGTAATCCAGTCTAACATGGCCATGGCTTTGAATTCTAGTGACCCCCTGAGTTATTTTGTCAGATTACAAAAACGGATGTAGGCCTACACCACTTTTTCACCCTCCAAATTCATACCTGTGGAATTTTGTAGCTGCTCAACATGGTTGAAATCTGGCTGGAGATTTCAGAGTCGGTCCCTTCAAGGACTGCCAAGAGGTTATTCTGCCTCCCGCACTTGTAGTTTGGAAGATTCTTCTGGTCAAAAGACAGCAGATCTATTGTGGCCTGATAAGTCATTCGTTCATCGAAATAGTTCTCGTAGATGTTGTAGCCCAGAGTGATATTGGGCAACAGCCTTGGATTCTTGTTGATCTTATGAATGGCAAAAAGAAAGGGCAGGATGTGCCCAAACCTTATTCCTTCCATACTGCAACAAAATGTGTATAACCAACTTTTATTCTCCAGTTAGAAAAAAATATGACAAATCCCTGTATATAGTATAAGAACTAAAAATTAGGGTTGGCAAAAAAGCAACAATTTTTTTACTCCTCCTTTTTTTCTCTTTTAACCAGGTTTTTTTTATTAATGTGTAGGACTACATCAATATAAGATTAAACTAGAAAATTAAGTAGCAAAATGTAGGTCAGATGCCTAAATAAACAAGCCTTCAGTTGCTGGAGGAAAGAGAGCAGGGAGGGAGCCGACTGCCTGCCTGTGGAAGAGAGCTCCACAATCTGGGAGAAGCCATGGAGAAGGCTCTCTCCTGAGTCCTCACCAACCTTACCTGCAAAGATGGTGAGACTGAGAGAAAGCCCTCTCCTGCTGATCTTATTGCTCGGGCTGGTTTGTATAGGGAGATATGGTCCTTCAGATAATCTGGATCCAAGCCATTAAGAGCTTTTAAGGTCAAAACCAGCACACTGAATTCCGCCTGGAAACAGACTGGTATCCGGTGTAGCTATTTCAGCATGGGACTGACTTGATCCCTGTAGCCAGCCCCAAAACAACATTTTGGACCCTTAGCTGTTTCCGAACAGTTTCCAAGAGTAGCCCCATGTAGAACGCATTACAATAATCCAAATGGGATGTAACCAAGGCATGTGTCACTGTAGCCAGATCCGAGTTCTCAAGGAACGGGCACAGCTGGCACACTAGTTTTAACTGTGCAAATGCACTTCTGGCCACAACTGAAACCTGGCATCCAAGCTCAGATCTGAATCCAGGAGTACACCCAAGATGCAAACCTGAGATTTCATGGAGAGTGTAACCTCGTGCATCACAGGCTGGATACCTATTCCCTGATCTGCCTTATGATTGACCAGGGGCAGGATTAAGTTTCAATTTGTTCACCCTCATCCAATCCATTACTGACAGCAGATACTTGTTTAGTACAGGGACTGCTTCCTTGGAGTTAGATGGGAAGGAGGGGATAGAGTTGGGTGTCAGCAGCAGTTTGGTGTCACTGCGTCCCAAAACTCTGGATGACCTCTGCCAGCAGTTTCATGTAGATGTTAAATAACATCGTAGACAGGACAAAACCATGAGGGACCCAACAGGCCAACGGCCAAGAGGCCAGATAGGAGTCCCCCAACAGTACCTTCTGAGTTCGCTCCTCCAAGAAGGACTGAAGCAACTGTAAGACAGTGCCCCCAAGTCCCATCTAAGAGAGGTGGCCCAGAAGGATACCATGGTTGATGGTATAGAAAGCCGCTGAGAGATCCAGCAGGACCAACAGGTACACACTCCCCTTGCTCACCTAGAGCAGTTTTATGTAGTTCACAGTTTATGCAAATTTACTCTAAAACTGTGATAACCAATTCTAACCAATGAACTGTCATTTAGCAAAAAGTTCAAAGCACAGTCATTTGAATATTTAACAGTAGCTTAGTCTGCTATAAATAATACATTATTTAATTCAACATAATAATATATTCATCTGCAATATGTGATCTTGAACACATTTGCCCAGACGTAATGCTTCATTATGCCTGCAGTTTCTACATGTGAAACAAATTCACTTTACATAAACCCAACCTCTTGGAAAAGTTATTTAATTACTTGATTATAAGTAATTCTTCCCCCTGCAAGCATGTATGTTTCATGCACATGTTCTATGACCATGTTTCCCCTATCTTATGTTCTCATGCCTTGGGGTGCATGAGCAAAAGCACTCTTTCTTTGTTAGACTGATTAAAAACAAAGCAAAACAAATCAGGTAGCTAAATTAATTAGCTATACACTATCTAATCCTTTATGGTAACATCGAGGGCATCACATGTGGCATCACATGGAGTTTTTAGGTGGTCATTCATTTTTGTCACTCCTCAATCATATTTCAAGGGTATTTTCATATCTAAATAATTGAATGCCAAATGTTTTCTGGAAATCACTGCAGAGTTGGATTGCTAAAAATTTAAGATTGAAAGCTTTTAAACCCATGCCCTGTCAACATTTTGTAAATGCAAATATTGGTGACATTCTTATTCATACACAAAAAATGTTGCATACACACAAAACACACATACACACATCCATGTACAGACCCATACTTCTATTATTATAATTTGCTTAAGGCTCTTGGCCCACTTTTGATTGTAGACACTCAGCCTGTTCTGTAGTGATCTCCAAAGGAGTATGCTACTAAACTGATGTGTCTCCAAAATTGAAGGATTAAGTACAAAAAAGGGAAGGTTTAATGTCATTTTGCAAGGAGATCTTGTAGCACCTTTAATACCAACTGAGAGAAATTCACAAGATAAGCTTTCGTAGATGTAAGTCTGCTTCATCAGATGTAGTAGGCTTTATGCGTGAATAGTAATAGAAATGTAGGCTGTATGTATGAATAGCAATAGAAATGCAAAATTTGTGGGTACGGTGATGAGATGCATTTTTAACTATGGTCATTGGGACAAAGGTGGAAGGAAAGATGTTGCCTAAAGCCAAGGTGAATGATGGTGGGAGTTACTGGACTATAGTGTAATTCTGACTTGGAATAATAAAGGAGATGTGATAAAATGGGCAAGAGACCCCTCATGAGGGTGGGGTGTTAACTAGTGTTATGATGATATGTGCTGTGTCTGGAAACCCTTGTTCTGTACAATCCACCATTGGTGCATTGGAGTTTATGAATATATTCAAATTCTATTTTCCAATTGTCCTTGTTTTTTAGTTCAAGGACTAAAAATAGTTTTTTGGTTCAAGGACTAAGATCCAAGATGATATGACTAGGAAGGTTGAGCTATTCTGTAACTGGTTTTTTATTTAGTCCCATTCCTAATGTCTGATTTAGGTTTAATATTATAACAGAGATGGCTAAGGAACTATATAACAGCTCTGTTGGTACAGAGGCTAAATGCCTGTACTGCAGCCACTCACTCACAAACCACAAAGTTGTGAGTTCAGTAATAGCCAGGGACTTTGGGTCAACTCAGCCTGGCATCCTTCCATAAATTGCTAAAATGAATACCCAGTTTGTTGGGGGCAATTAGTTTACACTTAGTAAACCGCTTAGTACACTAGTAAGTGGTGTACTTGCTATTGCTATATTAGTTGAAACAAAATAAATTATATAAATCAGCAACTATAGCAACTCAAAACAAATTCAGCAGTACTAACCAGGGCACAATCCACTATCCCAGCAATAATCTAGAAAAGCAGTACTCACAAATAGAAGTCAGTTTTGGGTGGTTTGAGGAAATCATAGGGTGGAGCTATCATATATGTTGTGGATATGACACCACTGATGAGATAGTTGCCTGGCTTATAATAATTGAATGGGGCCTGTAGATCATTTGCTATGTTGGATGGGCATTTTGCCTTCATTGCCCCATAGAAAACTTGAGTCAGCAAGAACATAAAGAGCAAGAGAAGCATCATTCCAGTGTGTCTGTCACAATTACCATTTCCATGACTGCTTTCAGCTCCAGAGCCCTTAATAAAAAGAGGCCCAGAGAATTTCCAGGCTGGCATTATTCATTAACTGCATAGAAAGTAATTGCACGTTGTTGTTGATTATGGTGCATATTTTTAGTTTCAAAGATGCTTGTTAGAGCAAACCTCAGAGCACTTGCAATTTGTTTACAATAGCGATGGTTTTGATAATTATTAAGCTCCTGCAAAATCCTTGTTGCTCTCTGTTGCATCATGAGCAGGTGCACAGATTGAGAAAATGCTTTCCCAAGAGTTATCAATGATGCTCTGTGCACTTTGTAGATAGTTATAGATAGATATTCTTGAACTGGGATGCACATGGTTGATTTAGTTAATATTCCTTATTTTTTTTCAGATCCTATGAACAGAAGGAGATGGGTTCCTACAGATCTTTTGAACGGATTTCACTTGGCCAGCAGCAGCCAAATCTTTACAGCAAAACCCAATCCGGTTCCAAAGTTCCAAAGTTACAGTCTTATAGTGAAATCATTTGTGTGAACTTGTTTTGCCAAGTTAGTCTATGCACAATTCTTCAGAAGTTAGCCCCTAGGGCAGGTGGTATTAGCTTTGCTCTTTCCATCAGCTCCCCACAACATTGGCATTAGGTCTGAAACAATTGCTTGGGTTTACATCAGGTCTTCTTTTGTTTGGTTTTTGTTTAGTCTCATTCCTAATGTCTGGTTCATTTTTTATGTCATAACAGAGATGGCTAAGGAACCATATAACAGCCATTGTTAGCAAAATGAGAGGAGGGCATAACAGCATAATCCCACTTTTCTTTACTGCCCCAAACCAGCACCTTTTCTCTTTTGTCTTGTGGCAATTGGGAGGGTCTTATTGGGCTACAATTTGGGCATAGTACCCATTTTTGGAGCTGCTGCATAGTATGCCTTTGTTTTGTAATTTGCCACAGCAGCCACTGCTGCTCATTTTAGAAATTAAAGGGAAGGCCAAGAGAAATCTCTGTTCTTTCTCCCAATAGGTAACAATCCATCATGTTATTAAAGAGGCATATCAAACCTTTTCTCCCTGTTCTTTCCCTCTTTTTGATAGGGTTTCCTTATGTCATCCTTTTCCAGGACATGCTATCCTCTTTGCACAGTCTCTCTCCAGGCAGAATTTAAAAAAAATGTCTGAGGCGGCCTGCACCCGCCCCTTTCCCCGATGGAATGGGGCCTCAGCTGCCACATCACCAGCCCTGAGGCCCCCATCCGCTGCTTTTCCATGCCCCAAGGACACCCCGACAGTGGCGGGGAAAGGGAGAAAGGGGCCGCTCAACCCCTTTCTCCTTTGTGTTGCTGGCGTGGCTGTTTAGAGGCTGCGCAAGCGCCACAAACTCAAGAAGGAGCTCCAAAATGGAGCTCCTTCCAGCTCAGCGGAAAGGGTGCCACAGGTGCCCTTCCGTGGCACCAGGATGTCACATCCGTGCTGCTCCGTTTGGAGATGGCGCGGCCATGACGTCATAATGGTGGCACCCATGTGAACAGGGCACCGCCATTTTGTATGTACTCCGTACGTACTAGAGTTGCAGGCGTCTAAAAGAGACGCCCCCCAGGCAACCCTAGTACGTATGGAGTACGTACTAAAAGGCCCATTTAGATCGGGCCTGAGTTTTCTTACCAGTTCCACCAGACTGGAGGAAGTGGGCAATCAGGGGGTAGAGCTCTGAGGAATAGAAAGAGATGTGCTAGGTTAAAGCAGGGCAAGGGAATGTCCCAAAGCTGTCAGCCTTAGTCCTGTGGGGATACTGAATAACTTGCTGGCTTCCTCTGGGATGAAGCTGCTGCCATTGTCATTGCTGAGGCCATCATTGCTGAGGAGGGCATAAAAAGCATAAGTTCACTTTTCTTTACTGCCCAGAAATACCACCTTTTATCTGTGTGATTCATTATGTGGCCTGGTTGCAGTTTAGGATGGGAGGTCAGCTTCAGTGGCCGTCCATAGTCATCTTCCACCCAGAATGGTGCTTATGTGCTGCGAGAAGAGAGACGGAGCACAGTGGTGTCATGGGTGTGTGTGTATTTGTACTAATCCTAACCAACAAGGATGACTTGGTTAATGGGATGCAAGTGGTGGGATCATTAGGTGGAAGTGACCGTGTTCTCTTGGAGTTTGTTATACAGTGGAAAGGAGAAGCCAGGCATAGTCAGACACACATTCCAGACTTTAGGAGAGGAGATTTCTGTAAACATAGGGAAATACTGGGGGTGATCCCATGGGCAGGAATTTAATCTACAGGATAAGAGATTACATCAAAACTTCAGGAAGAATCTTCTGATAGTCAGAGCTGTTTGACAATGGAAGACGTGCCTCAGAGTGTGGTGGACACTCCATCTTTGGAGGTTTTTAAACAGAGGCTGGATGATCATCTGTCGGGAGTGTTTGACAGTGTGCTCTTTTGCTGCAGGTGGTTGGCCTGGTCGGCCTTTGGGGTCTTTTACAATTCTGTCTCCATGATTCTATGAATGACCATGCAGAGAAACTCTTGTAACATCTTGGGCACTCTCTCTGGCTCCATGGACAGCTGTGTAGATGGATATGACAAAAAAAAAAAAATCTCTTTGGTTCTATAGACTTTTATATGTCCACAAGGGAGAGGATTAGTGAATGGGCCAAGCTTTAGGAACAAAAGAAATACCTCCATATGGGCATTAGACTGTCTTCCCTAAAGCTGTGCAGAGGATGCCATTATGTTGTGTGTGCTTTTCATGAGACACAGAAACACCACTGGAACCCTGTATAGCCATTCAGATAAAGAGAGACTGCTTGGCCTTCTGATGCAAGGCCTTTTGTGGTGGAGATAGAGTGTATATGTTTGTTCTTTGTATAAGATCTTATTCTTGTCTTTCCAACAGAATACACTCATGGAGGGATTCCTTCTATTCTCCCCAAAGTTGCTCCATTATAAATTATATCGGCTTTCTAGCATACTGGAAAACACAGATGTTCACAAGTTGAAAGCATGCAAAGTTTATTTAAGGCGGGATACAAACCGCCATATAGTACGTATTGTATACGTACTAGGGTTAGGAAGGGGCGGTGCTTCCGCACCCCCCTAACCCTAGTACGTATACAATACGTACAAGATGGCGGCGCCCCTTCCATATGGGCACCGCCATCTTTACGTACTGGACGCATAGCGTCCAGACGTGTTGCGGTGCTAATGATGTCACGAATGCGCCCTTGGCGCTTCGCGACGTCATCAGTGCGCCGCGGAAAGAAGCTCCGAAATGGAGCTTCTTTTTTGCTCCGCGCGGGAGCCGCGCGGTTTGGCTGCTGCAGCTCCCGCACGGAGCAAATGGCGCTGGCGGGAGAACGCCGCAAAGCGGCGGTTTGTATCCCGCCTCTGACATTCAGCTAGGATCAGAACAAAACTGTACCATAGCTACCTTCAGCAATTATGATCAGAGAAAAGAGTGAAGTTTCCTCTCCTAGAGCTACAGAGAAGTGGACTTTTTCTGATTGGAGAAAAGAGTAGGGATGACTCGCCCAACACTTTGTAATGGTCACTTTTCTATAATAGTGTCTAGTAGGAGATTCCAGGAGGGAATCTTTTTAGCCCTGATAGACACTCCTCACAGGTGAATCTAGCAATCCATTTCCCCTTGAGTATGATAATACACTTGAATAGTGTGGCCTTGTGTCAAAACAATGATCTAGGCTATTCACTCAACAGGTAGTTAAAAAAAGAATTGAGAACTGGGCACCACAGTCAACATCATAAAAACACACAAGACAGTGAAAACTGCAATGTCATCTTTTATTTTCCCATTACAGAAGCACAGATATTGCCATGGTGCATATGGCCCAAAGCTTCCTTTCTAGCTTCACTGAACTCTAGAGTTGTTCACGTTGTGCCACCACATTTCCAGAATTATCTTTTGCTTTCCAGAATGCTGTTGACAATGTTCTTGAAGAAATTCATATATCAAAGGAAGACAGTGTTCGTGGGAAGAGAACGTCAGTCATTGTGCATGAGTGTTCAGACAGATTTTGGAATGATAAGTGTGGATAATTGAAAATGATTGTGTTTCTTCTTAGAGTTCTGTGAATAAAAGTATCTGGCTATTGTTGGGTAAAATTACTTTTCATGGTTATCATGGTGAACATTGTAACAATACATTTTGGCTGAGCCTCAGCATGGCTCGCTGTCTGACGTAAAAGTATTCATGATGTTGCTAAGGGTGCATCCTCTTCAAAGGAAAATGAAGCTTCTTCCAGTCATTTAATAATAATAATAAATAAAAAGTGCTGCCATTATAGCAAGGGATATCTTTTGATTAGCTTCATAAATAGACAAGCAATTACCACAGTGTGTGTTATGCTACAATGTATTATCCAAAATGAGGCCATGATCCATCAAAATCAAATATTTATGTTTCATCATTAAATGTTCCATTACACTCAGGAGAGGCCTTATTACAATAATGTAGTATTTAAAAATACAACCTGGATTGCCTTCTTTTGGCCTTACTGATTTATATGTTTTGGTTATTTGTCTTTCTCATTGCATTACTAGTATAAAGTACTATAATAAATTTGAAATCAACATTTCTATTGCCTGTGATTCTTCTATGGTACAAACATTCATTCCCCCCTCATCACCACTAATTTATTTCATTATTCATGAGAAAAGAAGATACATATGCTTTAATTTCAATTTAGATAATTCATTACAAATTTGTCACATTCACTGCAGCCATATGAGACAAAGGAGAGCAATAATAATAATAATAATAATAATAATAATAATAATAATAATAATACAATATGTAGAATCAGGTACCATCTTGAGTTTTCAGAACCAGAAAGTTCTTTGTATTCAGGTCTGGCCTAAATAATATAATGTAGCATTTGGGGATGAAAATGCAGCCCAGTAACCCCAGACTGGAGGACAAGATGGAGAAGACCTGCACAGCTACCATGTATTTCCCTTTGGTGCTCAGGTAAGTGGGCACAAAGGACACCCAAACACTGCAAAACACCAACATGCTGAAGGTGATCAACTTGGCTTCATTGAAGGCCCCTGGCAGCTTCCTTGCAAAGAAAGCCAGAGTGAAACAGATGGTGGCTAGAAAACCCATGTAGCCAAGGGCAGTGTAAAACATGACCATGGAGCCTTCATTACACTGAAGTGTGATCTGCCCATATTGGGAGTGCATATCAGCATCTGGGAAAGGGGGAGAGATTCCCAGCCAGATCGTACAAATGGTCACCTGAACCCCAGAACAAGAAATGACAATGGAGTTGGCCAAGGTCTTCCCCAGCCATTTCCTCATCTTGCTTCCTGGTTTTGTGGCCATAAAGGCCACCACTACCATGACGGTTTTTGCCAACAAGGAAGAGACAGCAACTGAGAAGATGGTGCTGAAGGCAGTTTGTTGGAGAAGGCAGGTCACCATCTGTGGCTGACCAATGAAGAGAAAGGAGGATAAGAAAGAAAGGAGTAGGGATACAAGGAGCATGTAGGTGAGATCACGGTTGTTGGCTTTGACCATGGCAGTTTCTTGGTATTTAAGGAAGATTCCTAAGACACAACCTGTGCTTAGGGATAAGAATATGGTAAAGAAAGCTATGGTGATCCCCAAAGGTTCTTTATAGGAGAGGTAGCTGAAAACCTTGGCAATACATTCTATGTGATCTTTATTTGAATAATTGTCATCTGGACATTGGTTGCAGTGGTCAGCATCTGAAAAGAGCAAGAGGACCTCCGGTATTACTATAAACTAATACAACTTATGATCTGCAGTCTTTACAAGAAGATAAGTGTAGAAAAGATGGGGCTCTTCAGATATGGTTGGACTGTGACTGCTTTGGTCAATACAGCCAGAGGGAATGGGAGTTGTAGTTGTTGCCATCCAGCAACATCTACAGAGCTACACATTCCCAAGTTCTGCATCCTTCAGGTTCAGAGGCATTGTGCCAATAAATTCTAGTCCCTAAGAGGGCTGTAGTCTTCGGGTTCTCTTTATGGGTTTCCCAAATATACCAGGTTAACCACAGTCAGAAACAGGGCTCTGGGAAAGAAGTCTTAATGTGAAAGAACAGGGGTTTTGTGTTCAGTGACACTCTCAGCTTCAATGAGAACATCTCCTGCCTCCCACCAAAAGGCTCTCAGCAAGAAGGGCTGGAAGACTATATGTAAACTTGAATAATAGCTATCATTTGTGGGATAATAGCAGTAACAAAGTCTTAAAGACATCACTGAGATGTGCTAGTTGATGAAGCTGAGATCAAAGTATCTTTCCAAAGAATAGTTTGATGAGTAGGAGGAACGATAGCAAATGAGTTGGCGTTGATATTATCAATAAACACTGACCAATCATCTAAAAAAGTGCCTGGTTTCTTTTGTCCATTCCAGAGTCAAAAAGTATAAGAAATCTTTTCCAATAACCAAGTGTCCCAAACTCTTTCCCACCAGTCTCTTATTAGTCCATTCCCTGTTATCCAGATTCTTGCAATTATATTTTGTCTGCTGAGATGAGAAATGTGATAAGCCTACGATGTTTTAGATGAGTATCCTCTTTACAATAAACTGACAATAAGAGAAGGTCCGGACAGAAGGTTACAGTCTGTTTCACAATAAGAGAGATTTGCATCAGTATTGCATTCCAAAAATCTTTAACCCTGGGACAGTCCAACCACACGTGTTCAAAGGACCCAAAGGTGTCACAGCCTCTCCAACATTTTGGAGAGATGTTTTTCATCATCCGGGATGGTTTCACGGGTGTTAGATACCATTTGTATATTAATTTTAGGGTCTTCTCTTTTGTTAATGTTGACCTTGAGTTATACAGGGGGAGGTTCATATGCATTCCCATGTGGCTTCAGAAGTATCTACATTTAGGTCCTATTGCCACATTATCCTGGCCGATTGATTTTTGCCATAAACAGATTGCACATTTTTTGTATATAATGGCTGCTCCTCCCTTGCAGTTCCTCCGCTTGTCCATGCATAATGTTTAATAAAAGGTCATAGGATGAGGGTAATTCCACTGCAACATCACATTCTTTGCAAAGGATAAGACCTGTGATATATGCATCTAGTTGTAGTTGACATGTCTCAGGCTATCAGCCAGAGTCTCTATGTTTTTTATTTCCCTTGTGTAAATAAATCGGCAAGTCTGTAAATGCCACCTCCCTTCCAACCTGGACTGGAGACGGGGCATTCATATACATCAATTTGGATTTTTGGTAATTAATCTTAAGGCCAGAATGCTTCCCAAAGATGTCTAATGTGTTTTTTATTTCGGAGAAGGAGGATTCAGGTTGTTGCACCACCAGTAAGACATCATATGCATGCAATAAGTCCCTGGTGGGACTTATTGACTTGTTAACCTTTTATGTTTTGGTTTGACCTAATGAGTTCAGCTAGATATTCAATATAGAGTGCAAATAATATGGGTGACAGGGCAGCCTTGTTTAGTGCTTCTGTATAAATTGAACATCTCAGATTCCACTCTATTTACTAACACTGTCCTTTCTGAGTTTCTGTATAAGCGCTCTATAATAGATGTGAAGCAGTTGCCAAATTCCATTTCTTTTAACACTCCGAACAAGAAATGCCATTTGACCCTGTCAAATGCTTTTAAGGCATCTAACGAAAGGAAGGCTAGGGGTGTGCTTGTACATGAGGAGTAGTGTATTAGTTTGAGAACTCTGCATATTGAGGAGTTCACCCTAAGGGGTGGCTCTGTGCTGCCCCTTTCCTCGTCGAATCGAGACTGTGTCAACCTTACTCTGCAGCCCGGATCTGGCCTTTCTGTGATGTAAAAAGAAGCCAGAAAAAGTGGCTCCTTTTTGCACCGTGGAAAGGGTGCTCTAGCCACGGCAGGGGTGGCTTTTCGGCATTCCTTTGGAACAGTGCATTTAAACGTGTGACAATGGAGTGCCATGATGCCCCTGCCATGCGGTTCAGCACATGACATGACACCCGCATGAGGCGGTGTGGGGATGGCTAGTGTGCGTACACCATGCCCCCATGCCAGCGTATAATGCCGGTCTATACAGGCTCTGAGTTTATCATTTTCCTGCCTGGCATAAAACCCATCAGATTCGGGTTACTATAATTCAGGATGAATTTATTTAACCTGGTTGCCATAATGGATGAGAATTATTAACCATCCTGGTTCAGTAGTGCTATTGGCCTCAATGCTGTGACCAGGTTGTTCTCATTTTGCGTGTTGGGGATTCAAATAATTTGTGATCTGTGCCAGCTGTTAGGAGTGTGTGACTGCCATCCATGACTTCATTAAAAAGGGTATATAAAGTAGGAGAGACGTAATCTATTATACGTTTGTAAAATTCACCAGAAGAGCCATCTGTATCAGGAGATTTTAATGGTTTCAATTTGTTTATGGCTTTTAAAAATCTCTTCCAATTCTATTGGTTTGTTTAGGAGGGAGCAATGAGATATCGAGAGTTTTTTCAGTTGTATCTTTGTATAAAATCTTTTGTAGCTGGCTCACCTGAGATTTCTGATGTGTACAGGAGTTTATAAAATTTATGAAATTCTTTGAGAATCTCCTTAGAAGATTTGATTAGTTTGCCATTGCTGGAGGACAATGACACAATTAGTTTTTTGTTAGTTTTCCTTCTGACAGCTCTGGCTAGTAAAAGGGAGTTTTTAATAAGGTGGTGTATATACAGTATTTGGGTTTTTAGTATTTATGTGCGCTTACTGTAGTTGTTGGATCTCTGACTTCAGTATATGTCTGCTCGGATCTCTTGATTTCTTTTTCCTGGCCCCTTCCTAAATAAACAGCTCTTGGAATATTTCTTTTAAAGTACCCCATAGGAGGGCTTCTGGGGTGTCAGCTGTTTTGTATTCCTTGTAAAAGATTGTAGAGTGGAGCCTTTCCTTATGCAGGGGATCCATTCTGGCAAATTCCACGTAAGCTTGACCCCATTCAGTGGTGCTGTGCACATGTGCCATTCATTGAATTGCAGCACAACTTCCGCATAAACTGGAAGCAGCATATGGTGCGCACATGTATGGAGCAGGCGCACTGTAACTGCATCTTTAATTCATCTTTGAAATTGAGACTCTGATAGGAGAGAAGGGTTAATTCTCCAGATTCAAGTTTTTGGGGTGTCAGGGCCAAGTTTCCACTTCATGAGTAAGGATGCATGATTGGAGTGTGTGATGGGATAGATATGGACATCAGTGATCTCTGGGAGAAGTGATTTGGAAATGAAAGAATAGCCAGTTCTAGATTATGTCTTATGTGTGTTGGAGAAAAAGATGTATGATCTGTTGTGTGGGTGTGTGACTCTCCAAGGATCAAGAAGATTAAGCCTTGGCAATGGTATTTGACAATGAGGTTTCTCCCCCTCTAGAGGGGTGGAAAAATCTATCGAGATTACAATCCAGAACTTCGTTTGCATCACCACCTATAATGATATTGCCAATTGCATTATCTAAAACAGTTTTCATACATTTTAATAAGAAAGTTTTTTGGTTCATGCTGGGGGAAAAGAAAGTGCCGAGGGTGAGCTTCCTACTTGCAATAGTTATTGCAAAATTACATGTCGACCATCTGTGTCTCTTATTATTTGTTCTTCTAAGAAGGGACATTTTGGGTCAATTCAAATTGCCACTCCTTTGTCTTTCATAGAATTTCCAACAGTGTATTGGTTTTGGAAGTTTGAGTTAGAAAAAATATGCTCCATCTTTTTTCTATGAATTTCCTGTAGAAATGTGATATTGGGCTGCAATTTCCTTAAATAATTTGTAATCCGGATACGTTTGGGGGGCGCCCTTTAACATTCAATGAAACTATTCTAAGATTATCCAGGTCTAAGATAGAAGAAGAGTTTAAACATCTGCATCAATTTGCGGATCTTGTAGCTAAATGAATGGAGCTTGACACAAGCTTTCTCCAATAATATTCCTTTCCAAGGTCAACATATAAAATGCAAATATCCAACTGTAACAATAATACATTTTAAAAACATCATCACAAAAAGGTCAGGATCCCACGTCGAAGCCGGGAGCCTGATCAGCACAAACATGGCTGATTTCCTTAGATGGGAATTGTTGGGGAGGGAACACTAGATAGTGGGGAGGAACTGGATCTCAACACTGTTTAGGCACTTTCAAAAGAGAACTTATCTTGGGGCTACAAGATAAAAGAATGGCAAGTAATATTAGGCAAAATAGTAATATAATGAATCAACTTCAACGTATACAATCACCATTAAAGGGGCCCTTAGCACTTCCCTGTGTTGGTGATCTGGTCCAGAGAGTGATGGCATTCTGGTGTGGAAGTGATGATGATGATTAGACCAAGGATGAGAACTGTGCTTGAGAGATGAGCAAAGTTGTTACAATCTGGTTTGATGAGTAGTAGGTGGAGTGCAGGGACCACAATTCAGAATCTGGGATGTTCAAAATTCAACCCAACTGCACCATTCAGCTACCAGACCTGAGATTATGGCAAAGGCTTTTAAAGCTGTAGAAAAACAGCTCTTCATATCAACAAGCACAGAAAACAGTTTCCCTGCAGCACCAGATTAATGGCCAAATAGGCCTAAATAGGCTGAAGAAGAAGAACTGTCAAAATGGCTATGTGAATTTCAGTTGCTTGTGAGTAGCAAAAGAAAAATTCTCAGTTCAGGGTGTGGATTCTTTTCCTTCTTGCCTTCCTTTCCCCATTTGACTGTTTGCCATTTTGAGTTTTCTTGGCCTATACTGTAGCTATTTGATTCGAAGAGGAAATTACTTCCTTCTTTCTCTAACTCACAGAGGACATTGATGTCAAGAGCTTTACAGACATGCAACATTTGTTCTCTAGAAGTGGCAGACTTGTTTGTCTCACCTTGAGTAATGATCGGTTTAAATGGGAATCCCTACTTGTATTTCACTCTTGCTTGTTGCAGCCCCAGGGTTGTGAATGGTTTGAAGGTGTGCCTCTTTTTCAGGGTTTCAGAGGAGAGATCCTGAAACACTTGTATTTTGCAGTAATAATAATAATAATAATAATAATAATAATAGTAATAGTAATTTTTAGCCCACCTCTCCCTTTCGGATCGAATGGTAGGTGAGATCAGAGATGCCATTGAGTTTGGATAGTACTTGCACTTTCATCTGATAGTGGGCAAATTGAATAATGATGTCTCATGGAAAAGTATATGTTCAGTGATACAAGGTTAAAGATCTATGTGCCCTTTCGATATCCTATGGTTTAAGGTTCAAGTCTGAGCAGGTGTCATCAATCCATTTAATTAATAATGACAGTAAGCCTTCTCATTCTGCATGTACCAAGACCCCTCTTAAGCGTATGTTCAGGCATTTTTCTTGATTCCCCAGGATTTCAGTCTTGTTTTGGAGGTACTCATTTACTTGTTCTAGTTTCTGTATTCTGTCTTCATGTAAAGTCCCTTGTTGAAGAGCTGCATTTTCTGTTTCTTCTATATCATGTATAAGCCTTGTATGTGCTGATAATTGTGCATCTAGAGGTTCAAGTGCAAGAGCCCAGTCTTTCTGGAGATCTCTTAAAAGGTTCTCTTGTAGCTTTTCTAAAAGTTTAGAGAAAAGTAGACCTGAAGTTGGTACGTGGTTTTCTCTCCCTCTTTTGCTTCTATCCATGTGTCACGGCATTTTCACTCAGTGAGTGTGATTCTTCTGCTAGGATTTTGTGTTCTTTAACCAGGGGGTAAGATCTTGAAAGTGATTGATCCATGAAGCGTTTTGTTCCTTGAATCAGGTATGCTGTTGTGAAATGCAAGCTCCTCTTAATTAAACACCAATTGTGGGGAATTTATTGAGATCCAGCTCTGCTCTTCCTTTAAGCAGCTGCCATGTTGGCTGGCTAGCCATGTTCCCCTCTAAGCATTAAGTTTTATACCTGAGCAACATTTGACTGTGGCTCTCCCTACTCCTGACCCCACCCTTCAGCCACTTCACTACACTGGCAAGTTCAAAAATATGATTCAAAGGAATCATATTCTCCATTTTCAGCCAGCCAGTGTTTTGATATCTTCTGGGAAGAGCCTTTGTCTCTGTCTCACCACCCTCCTAAGTACATCTAGGAGGAACACATAAAGGGCCTTCTCAGGAACTGTTCTTAGGCTCTGGAAGTCCCTTCCAAGTGAGACCAAGTTGGTGCCCTCCTTTTGATGATTTCCTTGTCAGGTGAAGAATTTTTGTTTATACAGGCTTTTGAAAACTAATTGCTCTGGGGGAAGGATGATGATGAGGAGAAAGGGGAGATATCATCACCACCACCTCCATCATCATCCTTCACCACTCTCCTACTGAACACTCTCCCTGTGCTCCATGAACGAAAGCAATTTTCTTCCATATCCTGATCACCAGACACAAAAGCATGAAAGGTTCCAAGCTGAAAAATACCTTTTACAGATCTCATGAGCCAAGATATTTCCCTGCCTCTTAAAGGGCAATTCTTTGCTTTGGATCGCCTACCTTCCTGTGTGGAGATGCTTCCTTCTGAACATGCGGCACAATCATAGCAGCAGATGGGTTCTCCTTCCTTAATCAGCTTGGAGTATCCAGGGCGGCAACTTTCAGTACATCTAGAGAAGGGCACCGTCTAGCCATAAAGAGAAGGAACATTCACTAAAATGTATTAATTGGAAGGTGTATCAGAGGAAATATTTTAAAAGGGCACTGTGGTAATATGGGTTAGATATTATTACACTGAACCTGGAAAGGCTGTAGCTGGATGTCCAGCATTACCTGGTGGAAGATCCTTCATGCACCTCTGATATGCGTCTGGCTCATTTAGGGCAATAACCCCACTACAACATGCTCAGCACGTAGTAATGAGACAGTTTCAATTGTGGGTGATGGGGGGGGGGTAATGGAGGGGTGGAACAGTTTCTATGAAAGAGGTATTGGGGAAATGACAGAAAAGGTACAAAAAACAAAAACAAAGGGCATAAGTAATAACAAAAATAAATCCCAGCTATTGCATTGATGAGTGAGGACAAGTGTAGCTACCTATGGGTGTTTATTTAGAAATGTAATGAGATTTACAACTGTTAAAATGGTTGAGAATAAGATTACTATTCAGCTGTAACCATGTTTTCATTCTTCCTTTCCTTTCCTTTCCTCAGTAGTGATTCTAAGTCTTTGTTAATTGCTGTTGGTAATATAGTGTCATCTGCATATCTTAAATGATATGTGGGGATGTTTTGATTTGGATTTCCTGCATGGCAGGGGGTTGGACTGGATGGTCCTTGTGGTCTCTTCCAACTCTATGATTCTATGATTCTATGACTGATATTCCTTTCTCAAATTTTCACACCTCTTTCCTCCATGTCTAATCTCACTATTTGTATGACATGGTCTGCATACAAATTAAACAGATAGGGTGATAAAAATGCCCCCGTGTCTGACCCTCTTGCCAACTGGAAGCCATTCTGTTTCTCCATATTCTGTCCCCACAGTGGCCTGAGAATAGGTTAAGTATTCTATTTGGGAGCAGCCTTGGATCCCACTCTGGAAGAAAGGGGCATACAAATGAAATCAATCAATAAATCAGGACAATCGCATGTTGTGGAATTCTAATTTCTTTTAGAGCAATCCATAGTATTTCATGTACAGCAGTAAAGGAATAGCTATGAAGATCAGTCTCTGAACTGAGAGTAGAGAATCCTTATTCAGAATTGGCTTGAGAACCTCTGAGCATATACAGAACATTTTTCTGTAGAACAAAATGCTTTCTGCCTCTCTGATCAAGAAACAGTGATAGAAGTCCTGTTGCATTCAGGAGCCAGGGATCCAAAGTTCAATCTGTGGCATTTTTTTTTTTTTTTTGGTTTAATGATCAATGATAATTTTGTTTTTGTTTTAATATCCAATAGGTCCATTCTCCTCTGCACTCATCTTGCCTTAATGATATAATTAACAAGGGATGAAGAAAAAGGCAAAAAGAGGAGGGAGAAGCCAAAAGAGAATGAAATTGGGAAGGGGTCGAGGACAACTTTTTATTTCATTATTCAAGAGCCTAGCATTGTATGTGGCTCTGCAGGAAAGTTGCTGACTTTGGAGTTTATCACACAGGAGGAATTTCTCTTAATTTCAAGTGAAAAGAAAGTGGGGCCAGAACGCATTCATTTGAATTCACTTCTTCAGCGAATTTACGTGAATGCGAATTGAGTTCGAACTGGCTTCCCATTGCCCAAAAATAGCTTGCCATTGCCCAAATTTGCATGTGGTAGTCTATCACACAATAACATCAAACTCCATGATTGTGTTCAGATTGCCATGGGATTATCCTTCCAATTTCCATTGTCTGATAAACTCCTCTGACAACTGCAAGATTGGCAGATTGGCAGGTCAGGGCTCAGGTGCTGCGCGATGGAGTGAGCTTCCATCACTAGTCCCAGCTTCTGCCTACCTAGCAGTTCAAAAGTATGTGAAAGTCTAAGTAGATAAATAGGTACCACTTTGGCAGGAAGGCAAGAGTGTTCTGTGCAGTCATGGTGGCCACATGATCCCAGAGTTATCTTTAACAATGCTGGCCCTTTGGTTTAGTAACAGAGATTAGCACCGTTCCCTAGTCGGTTACAATTCACAACTAGAAAGTCTTGTCAAGGGAAAACCTTCACCTTTTACCTCTAGCATTGCATGTACACTAAAGAACTGCAAAGGGGTTAATTGTAACTCAATCACATTAAATATCATATAGTAATTGCATACTATATAAGATTATACAATAGAAATCAGTGAAAATATTATCAATTGGGGGGAGTAGACATTACTGAAGAGAGTGACATTGCACTCCCACTCCCCCAAAAGACTCCAACACCTTCCTCCTGTGCAGATCTGTGATGGAGTCAGACATTTGCCTTTAAGGTTGTTAAGCCAAGCCGAAATCTTCTGATTTGTGTGTGTTTTCTTATAGTCCCAAATGAATGTACTCTGGGCTGCCATGATTCCCAAAGTGTAAGAGCACATCCACACTACCCCATATACCCATCAAGCAGAATAGTTTGAGAGTTGCAAATGGTAAATTTTAACACCTCCGAAGTCAGGAAGACCGGCAATTGAGGCAAGATGTTTTGCTGGACAAGCCAGATAAGCCATTCTCACCCCGGCATTGCCAGACCAAGCCATCCTTTACAATGCAGATTTGATTTCCTTTGATGTAGGACAAACACCCTTGCCTTCAGACTAGATTTTACTTATAAAAGATCCCCAAAATCCTTTGTCATATCCAATGCTGCCTTCCTCACAATTAGATCCAGAGTCAAGCCTCATCTTGTGTAAGTATCACCATTAGTTCAGCCTCCAGCTATTCCAAGCTAACTTCTGATTTCCTTAGTCCTAGCATGTAAAAGTGAGTGAATGTGGATTGTTATGTGATTTTCCCCCTTAATAAAAGAAACACTCCATTCAGAGAATTCTGCTTCTGTTATATTCCTTCAATCTCTTTTTTCTCGGTATACCTAAGGGAAACAGTCTTGAGGGTCCTTTTAGTCAGCCCAATAATTGAACTAAATAAAATTCCCTTAGAAAGATCCTTGGCTACAAGGTCTAAAAGGCTCTGGCTGCTTGAAGGTCTTAGTTTCCTGCTAACCAAATCATTCCCACCTCATGTCCAGTTCCACATGTTTTTCTTCCCTTTTTCTGTTCTCTTTGCCCCTCATACCTTCTCAGACTTATGTATTCCTCTGTTCCACAAACCTATTTATTATGGTCTGACCTGGACTGCAGAGTTATCTCTTTGTTCTTCCTCTAACTGCCGTCTTCCCAAAGAAATCACACAGATTGGTCTAACAACAGAGCCATGTGATGCATCCCCACACACTCATTCTAATGAATTGGGAGAATTGGGAGCATACTTATCAAATTTGCAGATGACACCAAATTAGGGGGAATAGCTAATACCCCAGAGGACAGGATCAAGATTCAAAATGACCTGAATAGACTAGAATCCATGCCCTATGAGGAACGACTTAGGGAGCTGGGGATGTTTAGCCTGGAGAAAAGAAGGTTAAGAGGTGATATGATAGCCCTGTTTAAATATTTGAAAGGATGTCATATTGAGGAGGGAGCAAGCTTGTTTTCTGCTGCTCCAGAGAACAGGACCCGGAACAATGGATGCAAGCTACAGGAAAAGAGATTCCACCTGAACATTAGGAGGAACTTCCTGACAGTAAGGGCTGTTCAACAGTGGAATGCACTTCCTCGGAAGGTGATAGAGTCTCCTTCCTTGGAGGTCTTTAAACAGAGGCTGGATGGCCATCTGTCGGGGATGCTTTGATTTGGATTTCCTGCATGGCAGGGGGTTGGACTGGATGGCCCTAGTGGTCTCTTCCAACTCTACGATTCTATGATTCTATGATTCTAATATTATAATAGCATCAAGCCTTCCTATTTGGCACAGAGAGAAGACCCACTTTAATTAACTCTAATGAATTCTAGAAAACTAATTCAGCAAACCAACTATTTATCTTGAGTGTTAGTTGAGTGAGATGACTACTGACATAATAATTTACCAGGGTGAATTACAGATCGCCGCTTTGCGGCAGTCTGCCGGCGCTGCTGTTTGCTTCGCGAGGGAGCCGCAGCAGCCAAACTGCGCGGCTCCCTCGCGGAGCAAAAAAGAAGCTCCAAAATGGATCTTCTTCCTGCGGCGCACTTATGACGCTGCGAAGCGCCAATCGCGACGTCATAAGCGCCGAGCGACGTGCAGACGCACAGCGTCCGCTACGTCAATATGGCAGCGGCCGTGTGGAACGGCTGCCGCCATATTGTACGTATTCACTATGTACTAGGGTTAGGGGGGTGCGGAAGCACCGCCCTTTCCTAACCCTAATACGTAGTCAATACCTATTTTATGGTGGTCTGTAACCCGCCCAAGTTAACTAGTAAGTTAATCCCAAACTTTGAATTTATCACAGGTACATGCATTTTTCTGAATGTCTAGTTTGCCCTTATGGGAAGATATTGTATGTGTATGTATGTGTGTGTTTTTGCATATCTATCTATCTATCTATCTATCTATCTATCTATCTATCTATCTATTGCATTTGAAGTTTGCTGACTCTGTTCTTTGAATACTCATAATAAAAACTTTTTTCAGATATTTCTTTATTTGTGTAGTTTGCATGTAGGCAAATATTTTATTACTTTCATCCTGGTCCATTAGAGCATGTTATGATTTTGAATGCTGTGTGGAAGATAGGCTGTTTTCTCCCTTTCCTTTAATCTTCATGTGGTTACTTATCATGGCATCTGATTATGGACAAAATCAGATTTTTGACACGTAATTTCTACAAGGAAATGGGACAAACCAGAGAACAAACTTTGCAAGTCACAGTAAATAAACAATGGGACAAAGGTTGTTGGTTTGTTTAGTATCAGAAGACTTTGAGGTGGTATTCTTGTACCCATTTACCAAAAAGCAAAAATAGCTAAACTCAGTAGAATTGAACTCAGAGTAGACGTGGCTGGGATTTCCTGATAACCGATATTAAAGACAAGAAAAGAAATTTTCCTCACCCGATTAAACCACTTGGACCATACAATGGCATCCTGGTCAATGGTGACCTTGATCTTGGAGGAGGTCTGTCTCTTTATACTCCCAACTTCCACGCCACCAGTGGACTTGTTGGGGAAAACCACCCAGTTCATGATATGGAAGTCAGCTGCCAGATCCCCATTCTCATCCAAATAAACTCCATCCATGGAAGTATTATAAAGCTCAAAGTTTCTCAGGAGAGGGTGAAGCTAAAATGAGACAGGAAAATATGTGCATATTTCAGGCAGGAAATCCTGTTGTACATCTTGTCCTTGCATTTTTGGAGCACTCATGTCCAGTGATATTTCTAGACTGATAGGAGCTATTATTAATTTTTCATCAGGAAAAAGTAATCTTTGGCAGTTGAAATTGTATCCAAAAAGATTTTGGCCACTAGTGCATTTGTTACAGATTGGGTGCAATATGATCCTTAGGTGAATGCCCATTAACATCCCCGCTACCACATTCCCACTCCCTGAATTTTACAAGAACAGTTCATTACTAGAGTTATGTAGAGCATACTGAAGCAATCCCTCCTGGATCACAGTTGCTGATCTGTTTGATCAGAAGTGGGCCTGACTGATTCAGGTCTAAACCAAAATCTCTCTCCCTGTCAATGAAACTAATGTTAGGAATCCTCTTGGTGCATTTCACAGTTGCAATGACACTGTCATAGGCAATGAGAGCAGAAGGAAAATGTCTGGAGGTCCTGTGGCTGTTAAAAAAAGATGAAAGGCACTGCAGAGGGAACATCAGTTCACGAATGCCTCCATCCTTGAAGACAAAAGAGAAGAATGACAAGTTCCCCTTTGCCCACACCAGACACATGGCCATTCTGCTTAGCATAGGAGGAGAGAGTTATGGTGAGTGGGTTGGCTGGTACATCAATAGCAATATAATGCCAGGTTTGTCTCTGGTGGGACAAATGTTTCCTAATAAAATAATAACTAATAAAACTTTTATTTGTATCCCACTTTTTGTAAAAACAATCAAAGCGGTGGACAACATATTTCAGAAGGTTGTGATATTCATTGCCCTATATCTTGGGATCTATTAAATATCCAAACAGCATTTCTGTTGTGTTCAGTTGCAACAGCTCACAGCACTAGTTGCAATATTTTATTGCCACTGTCAAGTGAGTTTCTTTTTAATCTCAAGACACATTAGAACAATAAAGGATGTTCACGCTGTCCTTTTAAATATTTTTAAACTACTAGAATGCATCAGTGTGGGACATTTTTGTATTACAGCACCAATCCCCCAAAACAATGAAACAAACAGACAAACAGGAGAAAGAGAGGGAAAGGAGGAAATCACCATTACCTTGAATTATACTCACAAACTGGAATCGATGCAGCTTTTTCAAGATAGGTATAATAGGAATGATTTTATGGGGGATTGGCCACAAGCACAATAGCATCTCACACACCAAGTGAAGTTTCCAAAAACCATTCATAGGGAGTTTTTAGGTAGACTCTACTGAATTAATCCAATCTTTGCCATGCTACATTTAAATGTGTTAATGTCCATCTACTAAAGCAATCCATTTAATCAAAGGACATCTGAAAGCCAGGGTAGAGGATCTATGCACTCGTCTGATCCCATTTCCCCCAATATATTTGTTTTCAGCAGAGGTCTCAGACAGGCCCCATCTGAAGGCAGCATGGAAGTACAATGTGCTCTAAAGAGGCATGGATGCCTCTCCTTGCGCAGTTACCAAAGCCTCTTCTGGACTCCTTGAACAGCCAGCATGGGCAGAGATCAAGGCTGAGAAGAGATATCTTTGGATATTTTGAAGAATCGTCCACACACACCTTGGTTATACAAAATGAAAAATATCCATCACAGTAGGACATGCCTCTACTCAAAAGTACTTTATTATGTTAGGGAGCCCTGGTGGCGCAGTAGTTAAATGCCTGTACTTCCACCATTCACAGCCACAAGGTTGTGAGTTCGATCCCAGGGCTCCAGGGTCAACTCAGCCTGGCATCCTCTGTAGGTTGCTAAAAGGAGTCCCCAGCATGTTGGGGGCAATTAGCTTACACATTGTAAACTGCTTAGAGAACTGATAAGCAGTCTAGAAAAGTACTTGCTATTGCTATTGCTATACACAGCATGAATGATGGAGTGGAGGCGCAAAACTTTATCTGGCAAAATGGCCACACCTGGCTGAAGGAATGTCTTCCCCCTCAATTTGTCAAGCACTTGAGAGATCAGTTCTGTAGCTGCTCTGCAAAGTTCTGGTGGACAATTCAAGATCAATGTAATGGTGGCAGAGAAGTAACATTAATTTGCTGTCGTCATAATTATCATCATTACACAGCAAGACATGTTCACCACCTATGTTTGGATGCAATTGGTTTGGGGATCTCCATCACCAATGCTAATTTAGCCACTGTCCTTACTGTTCCGTCACTGAAAAACTCTGGAAAATGAAGCAGCCAGTAGCATTACATTGGTAGGAAGACAAGGTGTTATGTCAACAGCCTGACAAGTACACTAGAAAGCCAGGGCCAATGTAACGGTAGTAGAAAAATAGCATTACTTTGCTTGCATCGGAATCACAGAACAGGCTTTCACAGGATGTATCCCAGTATATTGAGTTGCATTTGATCTAGATATCTCCTCCACTGCCATTCTCATCTATTACTATCTTTCTGTCACTGCAAGCACTCTAAGAAAACCAGGAACTCCCCAGCAAGCAGAAGACACCTATATAAGCCATTGTATCAACCACCTGGGTAAATGTCCTATCCCATGAATCAAGCAGAACTTCTGCACAGGGTTTTACCATCAGGGTAGTCAATAACTCTCCAAGAGCAAACCAGATGTGGGCCAATGGAAAAATGGAGGATGCAGTTCTGACTCACATAACTCCCTGCTCCCTTCCAATCCAGAACAGAAAGACTGAGTGATTCGTAATGGGATTCTATGAAGGCAAAGGAATACCTGCCATGACTGGACCCTCTGCCTGTCTCCATCTGTCATTCTCATCCACTTCAATTGAGAGAAGTATGCAGCATGCAGGGTCTGTGCCACAGCCTGGATAGCATTGTAAATACTGTAGGCATCTTGAGAAAGGATCCTCTCAATCATATCCTGAGGAAGCTTCTTCAAGGTGTCTTTTTCTGAACATCTCTTCCAGACTTTCACGGACCTCAATGACCTTGAATATAAACAATGAAATGCTGCTTCCCCAAATTGTTCAAGATAAAGCATAGATTGATCAAAGTCATCATAGTGTCTCCTTTTATTCATCTGGATGGAGAAGGACAAAGAAACGTGTTTGTGCTGGAGATCCATCGCTTTGAACAACAATCTCATGTCCAGGTCCTGCAAAGCTGTTGCAATCCAAACTTTCCCCACAGTTGATTTTTTGATCTTTTCAGCTTGTTGCATTGTAACCACTAGAGTAAGCATGGCTTGAGTGTCCACTTGACAAACAATAACACTGGCTTTGGTCTCCATGACATACAAAACCATGTTGAATTTGTCATTGATTCTGTAGGATTCATGAACATTTAGCGCAGGAATTGTTTCTGAGAAGGCAATGCAAACACCATTCTTTGTGGCTACAGACATGAAGGTGCTCAGGAACTTTTTACCACTGTCATTCTCTGGAGCCAAAAGACCAATCCAAGTCCACCTGAAATGCAGGAGCAGTTTGACTATGCCCAGATAAGGAGGTTCTTGCTTTGGGACCATTCGGTGGAGGAAAGGGAGCTGACTTTTTCTGCTAAATGCATTACTAAGGAAGCCGTAGCTGACCTAGTAAAGAAAGGAAAGGATTGCTGCTCTGATTTGATTTTAAGAGGAACCTAAAATATTTGTAATGTGACTGTATTATTAATTGGCTTTAACACTTTTGCTTTTTATTATGCTAGGTGCCCATAAGAATCTTTATACAAAGCTTGACTTGGTACTGTCTCTTGCTTTCAAATACAAAACCGAATGATTCATGAATTTAAGATTATTATTAAATCAGGTAATGCTTAACCTGGAGTTACGCTGGCAGCTTCCGCAGGATTTTGTTCTCCTCCCTTTCCATCTTACAGTTTTCTGCAGTCCTGAAAAGCAGCTTCAGAGAGCTTCTCATCTGTCCAGAACTAGTTTAAAGATAAAGAGGGGTCTTCAATAAGGAATGGATTCACCCCACTCAGTTCTGCTATTGGAAGTCCATGACTGGATATTTCCCTCACTCAATTACTGAGATTTATAAAATTAAAGCAATATGCTATAAAATAATTAGTACACAAACTAGTAATCTGGGAAAGAGCAAAAAGTCTGGTAGATCTATGGGGATGAAATATGGGGGATGGGGGCAAAGAGGGCTTAACCTTTAAAACTAATCTGGAAAGAGAGCACTCATTGCTTTTGTTGCCAGCCTTTCTAAGGCCTTTAGTGCTGTCACCCTATACACACCTACTCAGGAGTAAGTCTTGATGATCCTATCCTATGTCTGGGATATTTCAAGTGCAGAAGCCGCACCCTTTCTCTAACCCCATACTCTCCTCCAGCTTTCCCTGCTGCCCCTCTCTCTATTCTCCCCTCACTGCGATTTCAGGGCACTTCACTTCCCCCACATATCCACAAAAACACACAACCCTGTTCATTCGCCACCACATACACACCTATGCATACTCACTGTTGTTATTATTTTTCTTTACTGCTCTCTCCCTATTATCAGTTTCTTCTTCTTTATCTTTTATCTTTTCTCTATTTCTCTCTTCCTATTCTCGAAACCATTTAGTATAGAATGCTCTTGCTTTTTTTACCATGTCTATTTTGTTCTGTTTTTCTCTCCAGGTAAACAAGATGCCTTCCAAAGGTTCCCATCTGTACCTTATATTCCTGATCTGAAGCATTTTGGTCAGAGTTGTGTCCTCCATTCATAGGCTTACTATATCAAGAAGCCTGCTTAATGGCAAATAATAAGAAGTTTTATGTATTTCTCCAAGGTAAAGCTGCTTGCAGAAATTTATCTCTCAGGGTGGAAATATTCTATAGGGCCCTAGATAGGATGGACCTTGACTGGAGCCAGGAAGGATGCTATTTGCTATTGACTCTGATGTCCATAAAGCAACATGCCTTCAGTTTACCCTGAGTCCAGTGCCACTTCTTTAAAGAGAGACTCACCCTACAAACACCCAAACCCATTCATACCTGTGGGGTTTTGAAGATGCTCAACATGCTTGAAATGTGGCTGGAAATATCAGAGTTGCCCCCTTCAAGAACCGCCAAGAGGTTACTCTGCCTTTCGCAGCTATAATTTGGAACCTTCTGTTGTCCAGGCGATAGTAGGTCTATCATGGCCTCATAAGTCATTCTTTCATTGAAATAGCTCTCATAGACATTGTAGCCCAAGGTGATGTTGGGTAAAAGCCTTGGATTCTGATTTACTTCATGAATTGCAAACAAGAAGGCCAGGATCTGCCAGTAGTACATGTTCTTGATACTGCAAGAAAATAGAGGTCATCAGATATTTACAACTTAGTGAAAACATATCAAATCCCTGCCTCATTTAATAAAATAGAAGATCTGTACTTCAGTGCAGATTGCGCTACTAAGCAGCCCCTTTGGCTGGGGCATTGACAGAGAAGGAATAGGATAAAGTTCCCCAAGCGACTGTCTAGAAGCCTTGAGCCGAATCGTACTCCTTCAGTCACCACAATGCCCAACATATGTTTCTCTTTTATTTCTATGAATTTGAAATTCACAATAACTTTATTTCATGTCACCTTTAGTTTGTCTCTCAAACTCATGTCCTGAGACTAAAACACCAGAACTGAATCCTAGCGTTGTTTGGTATGTAGAAGATGGGACCTTTTCCTTGTGAAAAGACACATTGGCATTTGTCTGCTAACAGCAAAAATCCCATGGTTTGCAGGGAGAATCCTTTCTGAGAAGGTGCTATCACACAGTTTTGCCTCTAAAACTCAACAGTAAACTTCTGGGGGAGCAGCTTTCTCTGCTATAAACATAAGCTATAAATGGTATATATTTTGGGGATTGTGGAATGATGGATGATGAAATGAGCTGCAGTCCAAAACAGTCTGTGCCAAATTAATCTTGTTAGTCTTTAGAAAGCTATGAAACTAGGCTGTGCACATAGATTGCTTTCTATTAAAGTTTATGCCAAAATTAATCTGCTAATTTTTAAAGTCAAACAGGCTTCTTGTTTTAATTATTTAATAAAGATGAAACTATGTTATAATTCATACAAGGATACTTGATCCTGATCATTTAGAGTCTGTTTTGTAGATAGGATTGTTCTATTACATATTACATGAACTGAAGAATATGAAATAAGACTCACAATTTCTTACCTAATAAAACTCATCTGAGGAGGTTGGGAAAAAACATATGGAAGAAGGGCAATATTCGCTGTTGCTGTGATCCCACTAATCGTGTATTCTCCCGGCCTGTAATAATTAAATGGGGTTGTTTGCTCAGCTATCCATTTCATTGGACATTTTCTCTTCCCATCACTGTGTGGCACCATGAGTATTAGCTGCATCCAGGATATCATGCTAGAGACTCTTATCCATTTAGGTTTCCCCATCTTCACTTTCTCTCTCTCTCTCATCTGCACACACATAAATGCTTTGGATCAAGTCTCAGAGCTCAATAATTAGAATGCAAAGCCTTTCACAAGAGCAGGGCTGCAACTAGCAACTTTACTAAAACAGGTAAAGTCAAGTCCTGGCCTCAGATGTGAAGGGAAGGATCACCCTGTCTTCCTTTCGTCTCATCTCTCAATAAGACAGCAGGTATTTAAATGGTCTAGCTTGTGAGATTCCCTAGATGCAGAATGGCCAAGTGTTGCTCTTGTTTTGAAGTTGCTCATATTAGTTTCAAAGGTGATCTTTGGACAAACATCCCTGTTTTTTCCAAAGATGACTTTTGAAACTGATATAATAGCCGGTAATAACACTAGCAAATCTATAACCAACCAACTAACATATAACTAAGAGGCAGAATAAATCATGATCATTTTGATGATTCCCAGGAAGCACAAATCACTCTTGTGGCATAAGAAGCAAATTAGTAATTAGTGATTCCAGGTGGAGATGTGCAGCCAAGGAAAACATGCTTGTGGAGCTCAGCTCTTTTTCATTTGTCAGAAATGTTTTGTTGACTTCTGGTCATGAAAAACAAAACCATGCCATATGCAATGTTACAATATGAGGAGAGGTGGGTAATAATGCTGCCGCTGCTGCTGCTGCTACTACTACTACTACTACTACTAGCCACACATCCAGTACAGTTATTGTGGTACATACATTCCATTCATTTCATTTCAGCCAGCTCTTTGGGGAGAGGGTCAGGGAGAGTAACCACTGTGTAATCCACAAAAATGCAAGTTCTTTAGACCCAGTATCATCACCAGGAAAATAAATTTAAACTATTTGCCCATGGTTGTGTGAATGAATTACAAAAAAAGAAAAGAAAAGAAAAAAGGCAATCACTTGTTATTGTGGTATGGTTTAATACAATTGGTGTTTTTCATCTGAGGGACAGTGTTACCATCCACAAGACCATTTATGCATCCCTTCCCATTTTCACATAGAAAAACTCAAGGAGCTGTATGTGCTATAATGTTAAGGCATTCAAATTACATATCAATTTATATTTCAGTGAAGCAATTTAACTCCTTTTCAATTGATACAGAATACATAATATCAATGCTGTTGTCAGGAAGTTATTTGAAGGGATGCCATCCAGATATTTAAAACAAATATTATCGTACATGACTTTACATGTATTCACCCTTTGAAAAATTCCACCCTAATAGTCTTTGGCATCATTTCTCAAAGCATAGCCACTTCTCGAGGTTCTAGAAATGAAGTTGACATAGTATCAATGTCTCCAGGAACACATCCGCAGCGTTCTAGATCCAGAAACGGAAGGGCTAGAAGAGGAGAACACATAGGCCTATCCATCATGCAGAATGCCAGCAAGGAAGCTCTCCTGTCAAGACAGTCGCAGGAGAGATTATGTGCTCATGTCACTGACAGTTTGGCAGAATGTAGACAAGTCAAACGAGAACTTGTGCAGATAGTCAAGGAGGACATACTGTCTGGTGAGCGCAAGATGATTACCTGCATGTGTTCTATGGTCGTCCTGTTTAGGGAACAAATGCAAAATGAACCACAAATGTATCGAAGGGGTTCTGGTATCAGAAATCATACTAAGGAATTGGGAAGGGTCCACTTGAGAAACAACTTGGCAGGACAATAATGAGAAGAAAAAGGAAGAGGTGTCAGAGAAGTGCAGATCTTTTGTGTTCATTTCCCAGAGCTTTACTATTTACACAGCTAGACCTCAGTCCCAAACAATACATTCAGATAATGAAAATAAACAATAATGTTGGTTATGTCGGGGAAACAATTTTGCAACCACTTGAACCAGGGGGAAGCATGGATTATCCCCCTTCCTTTGGAGGTGGAAGGGGAAAATAGCAATGAACTATTTCCCGTAGGAGATGGTAGTCCTCAAACTGTGGTGGTTGAGGAAGGCGAGGAACAATGCATTGAGGAAGTGATAATATCAGAGAGGTCTAAAAACCCACTCTTATCTGATGTAAGTTTAGAGCAGCGCTCCAAGGAATTTCAGCCAAGAGGAGTCTGGACCAAAAAGAAAACACAGATCTACTCCCACTAAGTGCTATGTTTATCAGCAACCATTTGTATATCCTACTGAAAAGTTGGGACAGTTATCCAACGAAAGCTACATCTTGGAAAACAGTGCTAATACGGTTGTTTAATAAGAAGTAACGAATACAAGTTTATTATGTTAATGTTGTGAACACAAGGTTTTTTTTAGTAAACTTAGCAGTTATGTTCACATGCAATTTGTTTCCTGTTTCTTTTTAAACCAAAAACATACATGTACATTTTTTTCTTTTGCTAACAAACAGCACATGTAGGACAAATGGGCAATAAAAAATGCCATGCTTGCATTTAGTGAATGACCCAGAAGCATATTGGTGACAGCAGACCTCTCAGCTCACTCCTGCCACTTTCGATTGGCAGAGACTGCACGATAATCAACTGGTAGAGGAGGTATAACAATCTGAGGGGGTGGTTAAATATCTAGATCAAGTACTTCACCCCTTATCTTGCATATATTATGTGGAATAACACATGCAGATACTACAGTTATGAGGTTTTTCTCCACAGTTAATCTAGATGTCAGGCAATCCCATCTTCCCTTAAGCCTGCCAAAAGCCCTCTTTTCAACACTTCTTGCCCTACTGAGAGCACTGCTGAAAGAAATTTTTCTGGGGCGAAGATTTCCACTATAAGGCTTTATAATGCTAACCTGGAACAAGAGACTCCTCTCTCCATAACTGTAATCTTCCGGCCTATGAGGGAGTTGGCCAGGCAGGCCCAGCTCCATCAGGGCTAGCTTGGAAGAAGAGATTCCTCCCTCCATAACTGTCATCTTCCGGCCTATGAGGGAGTTGACCGGGCAGGCCCAGCTCCATCAGGGCTAGCTTGGAAGAAGAGACTCCTCCCTCCATAACTGTAATCTTCCGGCCTATGAGGGAGTTGACCAGGCAGGCCCAGCTCCATCAGGGCTAGCCTGGAAGAATAGACTCCTCCCTCCATAACTGTCATCCTCTGGCCTGCGAGGGAGTGACCAGGTAGGCCCAGCTCCATCAGGGCTAGCCTGGAAGAAGATACTCCCCCCTCCATAACTGTCATCTTCTGGCCTATGAGAGAGTTGACCAGGCAGGCCCAGCTCCACCAGGACTAGCCTGAAGAAGAAGAGCCCTCCCTCCAGTCCATTTGCCTTGGTCCAGACCTCAGAGGGAGAGAAGAATGCTGGACCTGATCCTCTCCCCCCCACCCATTCCCTTCTCCTTTTTTGTCGTGTCTTTTTAGTCTGTAAGCCTGAGGGCAGGAAACTGTCTATTATCCCCTCTGTTGGAAGCTGCCTGGATTCCCAATGATTGGGCGGCATATAAATAAATCCTATTATTATTATTATTATTATTATTATTATTATTATTATTAGCAGCCATCTCCTGGTGGGGTATGCGCCACCAGTGATTATCAAGGATGGTATCACCACATCATTTAGAGTGATAGTGGGATTTCCAGGGACAAAAGCTCCTCATCCATCACGTGACACAATGGGTAAAGATATGACTGTCATGTGATCTTCCAGAATTCCCCAACTCCATGTCAATAAAATGGCTGATATGATCCATGGTATCTTGGAGTACAGTTGAACACCCCTATTTGCAATTTATGGATTCTTCTTTCCTTCCCATGGGCCAACATACAGGGATATGTGTTCCATCAACTGCACCTATATAGTGCGGGAATCTAAGCTTCTGGAATCCATCCATGATCTGAAAGAACATGAAATGTAAAGCCATATGTTTTGAGTCACAACACATATTATTATCCTGATTTTAAAAACATTACACCTCCATGTAGTAGATATCCATGGACAGGTTGTTTCTGGAACAAAACTGCCATGAACAACCATTATTAGAGATTTATATACGTTCTTATTTACCAAACTTTATTTCAGTAAATCATCAACACATCTGACAAACCTACAAATACATTTCAATGCAAAACATATCATTGTATATACACCTCCTTAGCAACCTATGCTGAATAAATCCTCACAAATTATGGTATCACATTCTTAAGGTAAAACAGGCTGTGATTTACAGTGTGCCTGTGTTATATGTGGGCGCGCTTTACGCGGCTTTCAGCTATGCTGAAAGCTGCACGGGGAAGAGGAGGCATATCCCATAGGGACCAATGGTGCATGCACCTGTGGCATGCGCATGCCGCTGCACCGCCACATGCACACGCTCCACTCATTTAAATGGGGCTCGAGCATACATGTAATTTCCTTTACGCGGGGAATCCGGAACAGATTCTCCTCGTAAACAAAGGGCGGACTGTACTGCAATTGTGGACGACGTGAGTTCATCATCTGCGGGACCACATATCCGCTATTGTGGAGGGTAATAATAAAGGAAATGGAAAGAGTGAGGAACCTACCATATGGTAGTTGCCAAGCCATACAGTCTTTTTTAACAACAGCTTCTCCATGGTGAGACATACTTCTATGGCGATCTCTGATGAGTTGGAAGCACCGATCTGAAAGCAGGATGCTACCTTATGATATTTAAGTGGGCTGAATAACCACTAAATTGTTAGAGCAACCTTTTCTTTAACAGAGATGGGACTTTTAAACCTTGACACATGTTGCTGAAGCTCTGGCTGCAGAATGTTTGCAAGATTGAAAAGTGTTTTTTGCCTCATGCGGAAACTGGAAATCCACATTTTATCATCCCATTGCTGCAGAACTTCTTCCTGCCACCAATTTGACCATTCGCGAGGTTGAACCCACCAATGTTGGAGGCGAGGCCAAGTTGCAATCCAGGCTAGGCACCTCGATGTTAATATCTCACCTTTAGCAGGCAACAATAATGCTCTGGCTAAAGCACCCTTCTTTTCCAGATTATGTATTGTTGGGGCATGTAGACTCATGAATCTAACATGCAAACATGCAGAAGGCATACGCATAGGCCAGGAATGCCAGCAGAAGGTTCTGTTGTGAAGTTCAGCTCCAGGCTGCACAGCAAAATTCCTCCCACGCAGAGCCTGCTTCTGCCTTGATAAAGAATTGCTCAACAGCCGGTTAAGCACAAAGAGGCTTTTAATCATCAGGTTCAGATATTTACAAATCATACAATCAAACTGCTCTGCCAAACACCAATAAAAAAACTCCACCCCATGGGGCATCCATCCCTCTCCCTTATATACACTTTCCCTCTTGGAGTTTTGAGCCTTCTCCGTCCTGGGACATCACCCAGTTTCCTCTCACCTGACAGCTATGACTTTGCACAATTGAAGCCTGCTGGTTTCACCTCCTGTGCTTGTGTCATCAGCTTCTTATGACTAAGAGTTCTTCAAAGGCTGGCTCATGATGGCTGCCACTCAAACTCTGGTAACCTTGTCCCAGTTCCTTTTGTGGCCACATCCATGACATTTTCTTGACCAGAGTGCTTTGTGCTTTGACACATATAAGGTACCTGGCAATGCATGCCCTATGCCTTCTTTGTTCCCTTTCACATAAGCACATCAAAGTGTGCATAACATCTGCAAACAGTTTGTTGGAGTCCATCATGAAACTCTTGCACCGGCAAAAGTCACAGGAAATTGTCTGCAGTAATTGTCTGCTTTCCACCCGTTCCTCCAACTCTTTTGCTCTCCTCTGTGTTTTTCTGCATAGCTGCACTCTCCGCTCCTTCACTCTCCGTCAACTCTTTTACTGTCCTCCATGTTCTTCTCCGTTCCTTTGTTCTCCGCTCCTCCGCTCTCCACCAACTCCCTTATTTTCCTCCATGTTTCCTCCTCTCCTCCTCTCTCCACTCTTCACCACTTTCCACCAACTGTTTTACTGCTTTCCACATTCTTCTCCTTTCTCAACTCTCCGTTCCTCTGCTCCCGACTAACTCCTTTATTGTCCTCCACGTTCTTCTCCTCTCCTCCGCCTTCTATTCCCCACTCTTTACCACTCTCTGTCAACTGCTCCACAGTCCTCCACATTTTTTCCCTTTTCTTTCCTCAATGTTCTCTGTTTCTCTGCTTTCTTCCCGCTCTCCACAGATTGTCTCACTCTTTCATATTCTCATCCACTCCCTACTCTCCTTTCTTCTCCACCACCTCTTTCTTTCCTTCATTCTCTTCATCCCCACTCTTCTTCTCACATTCTCTTATTGTAACCGGGTCTTTGGTCTTTAATTTTCTTTAGCTTTTTTCCATTCTCATCCTCTCTTTCCCTTCTCCACGTTTACACTGTGCCTTTCATCTATATCCTTTCTTTGCTCCTCTTCCCTCTTCTTAAAGTGAACACTTCATGCACTCCCAAGCCGGCTTTCCAGGTAGTGTTAATTTTTTCTACCAATTTTTTTCTGGTTTTCTTTCCGGGGTTTTTTGGTTTTGCCACAGCAGTTTTAATTCTTTAAAGTTGAATTTTAAAGTTAAAAAGCTGCTGGCCACCATAAGCTCGCCCAGGCTGTAAGTTAAGGGTGGCTCTCTGAGCTAGATATGTTGGCTGTTTGGCTCCCTCAACCCCTCCTGCCTAACGAAACAAAGATTTCTCCGTCTCAGAGGAGGGTGTTGGAAAGAGCCTCCAACAAACCCCTTTCTGTACTCTTCTTACTAGAAGAGTCCTTTGACCCAGTTTGGTTGGGTTTTTTTCCGGGGTTTTTCCAGTTCAGATTGCAGTTTGGCTGCTGGCAAAGCAGACCAGAAGTGTGTCTTTTCATTTCACTTTTAACCAGCCTCAAGAGAGTAAAGATAGTCCCTTTACTCTCTGCAGCTGCTTGGAAGTCTCCACACCAACAAAGAAGGAAAGAAAGAGCTCTTAGCTTTGTATTGATACTGAGGTTGAAATCTGATGGTAGAAACAGTGCAGTGATGAACGGGTTGAATTTGCATGATCACAACACAAATTAATAATATGCATGTTTATAACAATTTGGATAATTTAAGTTCTTTCCTCTTTTACCTTTTGCACAATAATGTGCATAACATGCAAATTAGATACCAGTATATGAGGGATTGAATATGGCATCCCTAACAGGGAAGAACAGGTGTGTTTGTCCATTTGGATCCACCCCTCCCCCATGTATAGAAAGCCCCTAGAATAGGGAGCAATGGATTTAAAATACAGGAAAAAAAGATTCCATCTAAACATTTGGAAGAACCTCCTGACAATAAGAGCTGTTTGACAGTGGAATATGCTGCCTCCAAGTGTGGTGGAGGTTGTTAAGCAGAGGCTGGTTGACTGGCCACCTTTCAGGAGTGCTGTGAATGTAGCTGGATGGGCCTAGTGGTCTCTTCCAACTCTATGATTCTGCCAATGATCACATAGAGAAACTGATGGACTACTCTCTATGGCTCCATGCACAGGTGCATAGATGGAGAAAGCATGTTTGTGAAATTCATCTCTTTGGTAATATGGATTTTAATGTGTCCTACAGGGAGAAGGTTAGTGAATGTACCAAGCTTTAGGAACTAAAGAAACAACGCCCAATGAGCTTCCAAATGTCTTCCCTAAAGTGGTGCAAAGACACCATTATGTTGTGTGTGCATATTGGAATGCCCAGGAACATCCCTGGAAGCCTGTGTAGTCATACAGATCAGAAGGGGCTGCTTGGCCTTCTGGTGCAAGGTCTTGCCTTTGTGGTGTTGATAGAGTGTATCTCTTTGGCCGGTTACAGACCGCCATTAAAGTACGGAGTCAGTCCGTACTAGGGTTAGGAAGGTGCGGTGCTTCCGCACCCCCCTAACCCTAGTACGGACTGAGTCCGTACAAAATGGCGGCTCCCCTTCCACAAGGGGGCTGCCATGACGATGTCACGACCGCGCCACCTCTACACGGGGCGGTGCGGACGTGACGTTGTCGGTCCGCGCCAGGGCGCCTAGGACGCCCTTTCCGCGGACCAGGAAGGAGCTCCGTTTCGGTTTGCAGCGGCGCTTTGCTTCGCTGGGCGCAGCCTTCTCCCCGCCGCCACGGGGTGCCCTTGGGGCTTGAAACCCCAGGGACACCCCTTTTCAGGCTGCGGGGAAGCGGCGTTTTGCTGCTTCCCCGCAACCTGAAAAGCGGCGGATCGGGGCCTCAGCGGCTGCTGTTCTGACAGCTGAGGCCCCGATACACTGGGGAAAGGGGCGGGTGCAGCCTGCCCCAAATGGGCGGTCTATAACCCGCCATAGTTGTTTAAGCAAGAAATCATTTTTGTCTTTCCAACAGAACATACTCACTTGAGAACATCCAAAGTCCAATTCATACAGATATTCCTTCTACCCTCCCGCAAAGTTGCTCCACTACAAATTAGACCTACTGAACTAAGATTTACAAAGTATAGCTTCCTAAGAGTATGAGAATGCATTTGAAAAGTGTTGTGTAGGGTCAAAAAATGATTTAGGCTATTCAGTCAACAGTTGGTTGAAACTGAGAACAGGGAATCAAATTCAAAATCAAAAGGCACATAAGATGCTGATAACTGTAAAACTGAGCTGTTGTGTTTCCATCTTCCTGCTCTCTCAACTTTCTTTCTAAGGATGGTGAGATAAATATTTCTTTTATCTGAACTATTCACTAGCTAGATGAGGATATAGCTTCTATATAAATATAGATTAAAGCCATTAGTAAACTTTTGTTTTTAAACAACTAACTACGTGTTTGTTGTTTTTTCTAGTCAGACTCAGTTATTAGGAAAGCATAGGCCTCATTCCCACTACTGTTTAAATTGGATCTTGATCATGATTTTTTCTGTGTCCTTTTGGTTGAATTGATTTATTTTCGATCGATTTTCAGATAAATCGATTCATCCCAATGTGATTCATGTGGATTTGAACCCGCTGCCAGTGATAGAGGGCAGCTGCAATGGCCCCAGCCTTCTCCCATCACTGGCCTCTCTTGTCTCTCCATCCCTGGCCAGTCTTCTCCTATGACTGGCCTCTCCTGTCTCTAGTCCCTTGCCTTCTTGTCCCCGCGGCCTCCCTTTCAGCCTTTCTGGCTTCTTTGAGATCTCCTTACCGGCCTCCCCTTGTGATCTTCTTCCTGGCTTTCCTGGCTTCTCTGCGGCCTCCGTCCATTTCCAGCTAAGCTGGGGAAGTTGGGAAGGAGGTCGCAAAGATGCTGGGGAAACTGGGAAGGAGGTTGCAAGTGGAGGCCAGTAAGGAGGTCGCAAAGAAGCCAAGGAGGCCAGTAAGGAGGTTGCAAAGAAGCAGGGGAGGCTGGTAAGGAGGCTGTGGGGACAGGAGAAGAAGAAGAAGGCAAGGGACTGGAGAAGGCCAGGGACAGAGAAACCGGGGACAAACTGGCCGGGAATGGAGAGACAGGAGAGGGACTCGCTCTCTGATCCGAATCCATAAATCGGTTCATGCATAATGTGAACCACACTCTCTCTCTGAACCGATTTATGGATTCAATCAGAGAGCGAATTATCCCTAAGTGGGAATGAGGCCATAGCTAGAGAAGAGCACATTTCTGCTACTCTGCTAATTTTAAAGCTAAACTCTAACAGGCTTGGCTTAGATATTTTTGAAATTAAATATTTTGTTTCTTTAAAAGGCTGAAATCTTAGAAAACTTAAATTACCCCATAGAAACCACCTTAAGTTTTCATCATCAGTTGTTCCTTTGTATTCAGGTCTGGCCTAAATAATATAATGTAGCTTTTGGGCATGAAAATGCAGCCCAGTAACCCCAGACTGGAGGACAAGATGGAGAAGACCTGCACAGCTACCATGTATTTCCCTTTGGTGCTCAGGTAAGTGGGCACAAAGGACACCCAAACACTGCAAAACACCAACATGCTGAAGGTGATCAACTTGGCTTCATTGAAGGCCCCTGGCAGCTTCCTGGCAAGGAAAGCCAGAGTGAAGCAGATGGTGGCCAGAAAGCCCATGTAGCCAAGAGCAGTATAAAACATGAGTTCAGATCCTTCATTACACTGAAGTGTGATCTGCCCATGTTGGGAGTGCATATCAGCGTCTGGGAAAGGGGGAGAGATTCCCAGCCAGATCATGCAAATGGCCACCTGAACACCAGAACAAGAAATGACAATGGAGTTGGCCAAAACCTTCCCCAGCCATTTCCTCATCCTGCTCCCTGGCTTTGTGGCCATAAAGGCCACCACCACCATGATGGTTTTTGCCAACAAGGAAGAGACAGCGACTGAGAAGATGGTGCTGAAGGCAGTTTGTCGGAGAAGGCAAGTTACCATCTGTGGCTGACCAATGAAGAGAAAGGAGGATAAGCAGGAAAGGAGGAGGGAGATAAGGAGCATGTAGGTGAGGTCACGGTTGTTGGCTTTGACCATGGCTGTTTCTTTGTATTGAAGGAAGATTCCTAAGACACAACCTGTGCTTAAGGATAGGAATAGGGCGAAGAAAGCTATGGTGATTCCCAAAGGTTCTTCATAGGAGAGGTAGCTGATCATCTTTGCAATACATTCTGTGTGTTGTTTATTTGAATAATTGTCATCTGGACACTGATGGCAATAGTCAGCATCTGAAAAGAAATAAAGGTAGGTAGAACATCACTACATGTTATATGATAATCTGTGGTATGTCATATGTCTTGAAATATGTAACCAAGTGAAGTGTTATGTATGAGAGCTTAAGTTATTGTGGCACAAAAATCGTTTTTAAATGGCACATGGCCCCAGAAAGCCACATTTTAGGTCCGCCTTAAGGTTGCCATTAAGTAAAAAAAACCTGAAGGCACACAGCAACAACAAATATGTCTTTATGTTTTAAAATTATGATTTAGTATGCTTTTAATTGTTGTAATTTAGTGTTTTAATGGAACTTCATATATCTATATTTAATTTATTTATAACCTGCTATTCTCTTGATACAGGGACACACAACACTAACAAATTCTAAAGGGTACAACTTAAAATAATACAAGCATAATTATAATATAGATATAGAGTATCAAAAACAATTATTACACAGTAAAAATGTTAAAATATATTAAAAACGTTGACATCTGAATTATGCAGCATTTAAAAGCCCAACTCTCCTCAGTCTGAAAAGGTCTGATGGCACAAAAATATTTTGACCTGTGGCTGAAAGGAGAATGATCTGTCCAAGAGAATGGAGCAGTAGAAAGATGCTGCATTCCCAGATTACCACCATCCCCTCCTGTACAGAAAGCAAGGGCTAGAGTGTGCAGAGCAGCAGGAGCGGGGTCAGATACCACTTGGGAGAGACCCATGGTTGTCATGGTAGACATGAAGCCCTGGGCCAGTCCTGGCAGGTTAGCATCAGCATGGATGTTGAAATCTCCCAGCAGCATAAGAGACGGAGACTCCAGCACAGCCTATGAAACCATTCCAGCTAACTCAGAAAGGGAGACAGCTTTGCAGCAGAATGATACACAAACAGAATCCCTAATCTGCCCTGGTTTCCCACCTTTAAAGAAACACACTCAAACCCTGAAGGCTGAGGGACAGGGTGCCAGGTCAGGGAGAGATTATTCCCATAGATGAGTGCCACTCCCCTTCCTCGGCCCCAAAGGTGAGTGAGATTAACTCCGAACTGCAGCATTGTCTATCCAGGTCTCTCTAACAGAGATCAGGCCAACATGTTTATCCAGGACCGTCCTGAATGGCAGGTGTTTTGCCATTCACCAACCTGACATTAAACAGCAGCATTTGTTATCCTGTGATATAGGAGGTTGTTACCATGACTATCCTGATTATTTGGAGATAGATTGGGGTGACTAACACCTTACCCTAAACTCTTATTTCTGTACTCTTATTGCTGGAATATATTGTGAATACATATTTTTTTATTAATTATAGTCCAAAGCACACTGCAGAAATAATCCTATTTGAGACCACTTTAACTACTCTGTCTCAGTGCCAGGGAATCCTGGGAATTGTAGTTTATTGTGTCACCAGATCTCTGACAGAGAAGGCTAAATGTCTCACAAAACTACAGCTCCCAGAATTCCCTAGCATTGAGCCAGGGCAGTTAAAGCGGTTTCAAACGGGATGATTTCTGCAGTGTGTTTTGGACCTGCACCTGCTAATCCTGTAGATACTGATTTTATGTTTTTATCTTACCGGTTTTTCCAAAGTCTTGATATCATAAATGAAGTGTTTCCTTAAAAGAAAAAAACCTTCCCAGTAGTATGGTCTGTAAAATAAAATCCCCATTTGTCTCTATGCTAAGGCTCATACTCCAGCCACTTTATTATATTGGATAGTTCAGAAATTCCCCTTATATTGTCCGGTTCAAACTCCTTGCCAGACATTGTTGTCCTATCTGCGTCCTTCCTATCTTATTGGGACCTGCTACATATGACACGTTTGGAAAATTTGTCAGCCATAATTGAAAGTTCGCTCTGTTCCTCAAAGGCAGCTTTTTTGGATTAGAGACATTTACCTTCTTGAGTGGAGATTGTTCCTTCTGTACATGGAGCACAATCATAACAGCAGATTGGCTCATCTTCTTTAATCCGTTTGGTAAATCCAGGGTGACAGCTTTCAGTACATCTAGAGAAGGGCACAGTCTAAGCAAAATTCAAAGGACAGATCTGGGAATAGGATTTTAACCTGTATTAGATGGGGTTACACTCCCCTTGAAAACATAGATCTGCAGTTTGGGGCATTCCTGGCTTAATCTCTGAGCCAAGTTTCATCAGTGACCAGACCAGGAGTGCTTTTGCATAATTAATGTTAGCCCACCAAATGTGCCTGTTCCTGGAGAAGTCAGCACTGGCCATGGTGGTACATGCCTTGGTTGCATCCCATTTGGTTTACTGTAACGCACGGTATGCGGGGCTGCCTTTGAAAAGTGCTCAGAAACCTCAGTTGGTTCAAAAGCAGCAGTCAGGTTGTTAACTGGAGAAGGCTACAGGGAGCGTACAACTCCCTTGTTGCCAGTCATGTATTTAAGACCTTTACTCTAAGTTTCAAGTCAAGTCTCAAGTCCCTACCTTCAAGTCTCAAGTTAAGTCTCAAGTATGGGAGCATTGTTTAAAAGCAAAAAAGGTGGCGTTGGTCGGATGTGTATGTATTAGGCAAAAAAATTAAATTATAAATCACAGCTGTTGAATTACTCGGTTCCAGTTATAATTTTCAAAATCAGAAAAGTGGATTGTCAAAAAGCGAGGGAAAGCTGTATATTGTTTCTATTCCAATTCTCTTTCATTTGACTATAAACTAATTGAATAGGAGTTCTTTATATACGATGCAGTAGAGCTTCAATTTGCAATCCTTTACTGATTTAAAGTAGGAGTAACCTCAGTTAATTCAAGGTGGGATATATCTGTGTGGAAATGTGTAAGATTGTCTGATATGAAACATGAAATAGAATCAAGTGATTTCCCACCTGGTTAAACCCCTGCGGCCACACAATGGCATTCTGATCAATGGTGAGCTTGATCTCTGAGGAGGCCTGTCCCTCTGTTCTCCCAATGCTGATGCCAGCAGTGGACTTGTTTGGAAACATCACCCAGTTCACGATATGAAAGTCAGCTGCCAGATTGCCGTTGGCATCCAAATAAACTCCTTCCATTGAAGTATTATAATGCTGGGAGTTTCCCAAGAAAGAGTGAAGCTAGAATGACAGAGAAACACATATACTGAGTAAACTGGCATCCTGGTATGGGTTCTGTCCATCTGAAGCAATGAATGCAGTGATTCTCTCACTACTGGAAGTACTGATTCTTTCAGAGTGCCTCAGAGTCTTTTCATTGTTATGGCTATATCCACTCAAGGTCTCAATTTTCTTCCTAAGATTTTTCTTTCTGCCTTACAAATTTTCAGGAAAACAAGGCTTAGAGTAACTAGATACATAATTCCTAGATATTGCATCCTAAAGAGAATTAGAATCAGATTAGAATCATAGAATCATATAGCTGGAAGAGACCGCAAGGACCTCCAAGGAAGGAGGCTCCACCACAGTCTGAGGAAGAGTGTTCCACTGTCAAACAGCCCTTACTGTCCAATATGTTCCTCCTAATGTTGAGGTGGCATCTCTTTTCCTCTTTCCCACCATGACCACATGCACAGTAAAAATATACATTTTTACAGAAAATAAGTATCAAATTCCTGCATTTTAATGCTGCTCCAAATCATTTGCATAAAGCACATTGCCTTGTTGCCTACCCAAAGATAAATAAAAATGAAAAGATCTAACCACAGACTCAGAAAAGAGAGATGTAGTAGTGAAGGGTGATTTTAACTATCCTGATATTTATTGGACATGAAACTCAGCCAAAACATTAAAGTTTAGCAAATTCCTCACTTGCCTCGAAGACAATTTCATTGTCCAGAAGGTGGAAGAGGCAACAAGGGGGTCAGCTATTTTAGATCTGATCCTAACCAACAAGGATGACTTGGTTAATGGAGTGCAAGTGGTGGGATCCTTAGGTGGAAGTGACCATGTTCTCCTGGAGTTTGTTATACAATGGAAAAGAGAAGTCACACATAGTCAGACATGCATTCTAGACTTTAGGAAGGCTGATTTTAGTAAACATAGAGAAGTATTGAGGGTGATCTCAATGGAGAACAGAAGACGTGCCAGCAGACTGGAGGAGGGCAAATGTTGTCCCCATCTTCAAAAAGGAGGAAATAACCCAGGATCCCAACAATTATCATCCAGTTAGTCTGACATCAATACCAGGAAAGATTCTAGAGCAGAGGGTCTGTGAACATTTAGAAAGCAATGCCGTTATAAGCAAAAGTCAGCATGGGTTTATGAGAAGCAAGTCAGGTCAGACTAAATCATCTGGCCCTGGAGACCTGAATTCACATAGAATAGACAGTTATTTAATCTACCAGGAAATCAAGAATCAAGCATTCACATGATTATGGTTTCACACACTACAGAGGTGTAATTTGGACTACAGAAATAATGCACTTTGACACTGCATTAACTGCCATGGCTCCATGTTATGGGAATCTAAGATTTGTATTTTATGAGATATTTAGCCTTCTCTGCAAGAGAGCTCTGGTGCCACAATAAACTACAAATCCAATACCTGAGGGAGGCATTTACCAGAGCTAGGTTTGACCAGTTTGACACCATGGTAAGATATGGAATATTCAATGGTATTCCTTACAATGAGCAAATCTGTATCTATGGAGACCAAGAAATTGAGGATTTAGCTCATATTTTATTCAAGTGTAATCTGTACCAACAGGAAAGAGATCAGTATCTTGGCCCCTATATCAAAAGAGCAATGTTTTGGGATACCCCTGTCAGAATCTCTTACTTCATGAGTGGCCAAGATTCAAAAATATCTATGATCACAGCTCGGTTTTTATGTAAAGCTATCCAGTGGAGAGTTAGATATGTGGAGTCAATTGGGGTAAATTGCAGAGGTAATGAAGAGCACTACCACAGAATTAGAAGAACAGAATCTTAAAGCTGGACAGGATCACAAGGATCATCTAGTACAACCCCTGCATGCAGGAACACAGAGCTAAAGCCCCCCAGAAATGTATCCATCCAATTTCTGTTTAAAGACCTCAAAAGATGGGGAGTATACCATCCTCCTTAATAGTGGAGCTAATCTGATTTCAGCTGGATCCATGATCAGTTTTTCTGTAAAACTCAAAAGTGACACTGTGACCTTGTGTAAAGAAGGGTCTGTGTATAAACAGAAGCGAAACCCTAACAGAATGACTGTGGCATAAAGATTCCTTAGACTATGTTCCCACTGGCTTATAATGCGGATCAGGATGAGAATCATGGGTGCGTCATTTCCATTTGAGCACGCATTTGATCAGCATTGCTCCGATATCGTTCCCATTGGAATTCGAATCTGATTCAATTTATCCTGAAAAACCCGAATCATCGGTTGATAAACTGGTTTTAAAAAACAACGGCTTTTCAGCGAGTTTTCCTGTGCCTCCTGAGTCTGATTCGTGGCATACGAATGGGAATGAAAGGGTGTCTGATTCGGGAACTTGGGGATGGGAGGAGCAGTGCTCAAGGGGCTGGCCTGGGGGTGTCACCCTCTTTCTTCTCTTTCTGCATCGCTGGTGCCATTTTCTTTCATTCGCATAGCCTTTCCCCCAGTGGAGTGGGAAGCAGGGTAAAGTGATCACTCTACATTGAGCTCCAAATGCAGTAAACACATTACGCCCCCTGCAACCTCCCCCCTGTTCCACATTCATAGACCGATGTGTGAGGAGAGCCACTGAATACCATTTAAAACTATTCTTTTATCTTTTTTCTTTTTTTGCCTCTGCCTGAACGCCTGAGCAGCAGATGGGCTTTGCAGTACATGTCTGCTTGATCGCCCCCAGACAGCCCAGGGAGCAATGGGGGAGGCAAAGGGCTTTGGGGCAAATAGGGTCTCCTCTTCTCTCTTTCCCAGAGGGAGTCTGGGGAGACACAGAAGAGCCTGGGGGCAAAGGGATTTGGGGCAAATAGGGTCTCCTCTTGTCTCTTTCCCAGAGGGAGTCTGGGGAGACACAGAAGAGCCTGGGGGCAAAGGGGTTTGGGGCAAATAGGGTCTCCTCTTGTCTCTTTCCCAGAGGGAGTCTGGGGAGACACAGAAGAGCCTGGGGGCAAAGGGATTTGGGGCAAATAGGGTCTCCTCTTGTCTCTTTCCCAGAGGGAGTCTGGGGAGACACAGAAGAGCCTGGGGGCAAAGGGGTTTGGGGCAAATAGGGTCTCCTCTTGTCTCTTTCCCAGAGGGAGTCTGGGGAGACACAGAAGAGCCTGGGGGCAAAGGGATTTGGGGCAAATAGGGTCTCCTCTTCTCTCTTTCCCAGAGGGAGTCTGGGGAGACACAGAAGAGCCTGGGCACAAGGGGGTTTGGGGCAAATAGAGGCTCCTTCTCTCTTTCCCAGGCGGACTGTTCTTCGTTTCCTGGAGGGGAAAAGCGCCTAAGCGACTGATGGCTTAAGCACTTGATTGACAGCTGTTTTGTTAAAAAAAAGGTTCCGAAGGGCAATGGGAACGGGGAGCAAAATAACCCACTTCAAATTACCACAGGGATAATACCAATGGGAACAAAAACAGGGGTAAAAAAACCCTTTTTTGTTTGCACCCATTTTTAATGGGAACGATGGGTCAGATTCTAGTCAGGATCTAAGTAAGAATCACAGTGAAATAAATCGCTTTTTTGCCCAGTGGGAATGGGGCCATCAATAGACATCTCATGCAAATGAGATGAAATGAGTGTAGTCTTTCTGATTCAGCTGGTGCTTTGAATCTGATATAACCTAGAAGGTTAGAGCCGATTTTTTATCCTTAGCAGCATGTTTTGCCTATGTGATATCAAGGTTCTGACCCTGCAAAAGCATTGCTACTAGCTTCTGCTTTCAAAAATACCTTATGTAAAGTGCAGGTTGGCTAATGGGAACATTTGACAGACTCCAGTTTGCCCCTCCTCTTGATTTAGAAATGTTAATGATATGCCATGGAATTGTAAGTGAAAAGAAAAGGGATACCTGCCATGCCTGGATCCATTGAAGTGCTAACCTGTAGCCACCCAGCATCTCCCTCTGCTTCCGTTGGAACAAGTATGCAAAACGTAATGCATATGAAACAGCCTGGATGGCATTGTAAATACTGTAGCTATCTTCAGACAGGATTCTTTCAATGGCATCATCAGATAGATTTTCCAAGTTCTCTTTTTCTTTGCATCTTTTCCATAATTTTACAGATAACGTATGCTTTGAATAAGAACAGTGAAAAGCTGCTTCCCCAAATTGTGTGTTGTCAAAATGAAATTGGTCAAACTTGTCATATCGTGGCCTTTTCCTTGTCTGGACTGAGAAAGAGAAAACAGCATGGGCGTGCTGGAGATCAACCATTTTGTAGAGCAACCTCACAGTGAGGTCCTGCAAAGCTGTTGCAATCCAGACTTTCCCCACCAATGATTTTCCATCATGTTTCAATATAATTGCTAGAGAAAAAATGACCCGTGAATCCACCTGACAAACAACTACATTGGTTTTAGTCTCCATAAGATACAAAATCAGGTTGTACTCCCTTTTGAAGTTTAGTGTAGGGAACTTGTCTGAGAAGGAAATGCAGATGCCATACTGCTGGACCAGAGTTGCAAAGGTGCTCATGAACTTTTCCCCACTGCCATTGTCTGGTGCAATGAGACCAATCCATGTCCATCTGAAATGCAGGAGCAATTTGACAATCTCCAGGAAAGGGGGCTTTGGAACCATCCGGTAGAAAAATGGATATAGGTGTTTATCTTTAGGAACTTGATTAAGAAAACCATAACTGACCTAGTAATGAGAGACAGAGATTATAAAGCATCTAAGGACACTTTATGATGAGAAAAAGAGCCGCAGGAAATGCCAGGTTTTATACTTGTACAACTAGATTTCATTTTGGAGATCTATGGTTCCCATACAGACAGGCAAAAATAAAGCTGCTTCAGGTCATTTTGGAGGTATGCTGTTTAAATGAGACATGCTTCTTAAGAGGCCAGAAGATGCGCCAAAGCTGTGCTCCAATCCTTAGGACTGGAGTGTGGCTTTGGCATGGCTTCTGGCCTCTTAGGACTCATGCATTATTTAAACCGCATACCTCCAAAGTGACCTGAAGCAGCTTTAATTTGGCCTGTCTGTACAGGCAATATATGATATTATGGCCATCACCTTTTTCCCCCTTCCCATTTTATGTACATTGCCATAAGAAAATACAAATGCATTCTTCTATTTTGTTTTACACAAACAATTTTCTTATTATAATTTCCTAATCTTAATCCTTTAGTATGGCATAATACTTGTTTATTTATATATCTCAAATACCTACACAAAGCTTATTTTTATACTTCAACTGATTTTTTTATTATTATTTTTAAATGAGATCTCAATCACTCTGAGATATCAGAGTAGTACTTGAAGCTACATGTACAGTGTGCCCATGTTATATGCGGGCACATTTTATGCAGCTTCCAGCATATGCTGGAAGCCACGATGGAAGGAAGGGAGGCACGCGCTAGAAGGAAACAATGCTGCGTGCTCCCGTGGTGTGCGCCGCATGCACCGCTGCTGCACCACCACGTGCACAAGCTCCATTTATTTCAATGGGGCTTGAACATCCGCATTATTTCCCTTATGTGGGGGGGGGGGAGTGATGGGTCCAGAACGGATCCCACGCGTAAAGGAAGGGCACACTGTATATATGGGGAATGATAAGCTAACAGAACTACTTAGAAATAAACCAATTCAAAAATTTGAGAAAGATTGGTCAAAAATAATGACTTATTTCAAAATGGTTTCAAATATTTGGAAATATTAAATATTAAAAAGACAATACATATTTATGCAGATTTTTATATAACAGACTAAAAGGGAGAACTTAAGGGAAAGTCTACCAGTAAGGTGTTTAAAAGGTCAATAAATGAATGAAAAGTTTACTGATGCAATCAAGTAACAAAGCGTAAGATCCATTTATATGGTTTAGATTGAAATCTAAAGTCAAACTACTTTAAGAAATAAAAAATAACAAAGAGGTTAGTTTGTTAGTTAGTGTTAACTAAGTTAACAATGTATGGGAATAATGTTTGTTAATAAATATATATTTTTAAAAAACGGTTGTTTAGACCAAATCTCTCAATAATAAATTGGGAAATTGTGCAAAGTCCATAATTATACAGTCCACTGATGCAGGGTGATTTCTTGTCCCTATCTCTTTATACAGACTTTAAGAACTAAGTATCTGTCACTTTAGGGTTCTTCCATTTTCACTATTTATTTTAAAAAACACAAATTCTTTCCTTGAATTTATGAAAAAAATATGTGAAATTTGTAATAATAATAATAATAATAATAATAATAATAATAAATATTTATTTATATCCCGCCTCTTCCGATTGGCGGAGGCGGGTAACAACAAAGTAAATACAATATACAACAATGAAAACAATAAGCCCCACAAGACCCCAACCCAACCCTCCCTCCCAACTATAAAATTAAACAGTAAAAAAAGTTTTAAAAGTACATAACAATACATCAAAGGTAAAAACAAATCACAAATAAGAAAAGTAATAAAAGGGGGATTCAATTGGTTCTGGACATTATCAATTGGGGAAGGCCTGCCGGAAGAGAAAGGTTTTTGTTACCTTTTTTAAAGCCTTAAGTGAGGATAATTGGCGAATCTCTTCCGGCAGGTCATTCCAAGTTTTTGGAGCGGTGACAGAAAAGGACCTCCGGGAGGTCACCGCCAGTCTGGTCTTTCTAGATTGTAAAAGGTTTTTTCTGGAGGATCGGAATGTACGGGAAGGATTGTATGGGAGGAGGCGTTCCTTCAAGTAGACTGGATCCAGGCTATGTAGGGCTTTGTAGGTGATAACCAACACCTTGTACTGTGCCTGGAAGCTAATAGGCAGCCAATATAATGATTTTAAAATAGGTGTAATATGGTAGAACTTGGATTTTCCGGCGACCAGTCTGGCTGCCATGTTTTGTATCAGTTGGAGCTTCCAGACGTGGCACAAATGTTGCCCCATGTAGAGTGCATTGCAGAAATCAAGGCAAGAGGTTACTAGAGCATGTACGACCGTTTCTAGGTCCCGCTGCTCCAGGTAGGGGCGCAACTGGCGTATCAGCCAAAGGTGATAACAGGCACTCCTGGCTGTCGCATCAATCTGAGAAGACAGTTGAAGCGACAAATCCAGGAGCACCCCCAAGCTGCGGACGCAGTCTTTCAGGGGAAGTGTAACCCCATCTAGAACTGGCGAACTTATCTTCATACCCGGATTGAAGTTACCTATCATGAGTACCTTTGTTTTATTTGGATTCAGCTTAAGTCTATTTTCCCTCATCCAATACATTACCGACTTCAGGCAGTCATTCAGGGGGGAGATGCCCTCCTTGGTCACTGAAACAGCCTGAGACATAGAGAAATAAATTTGGGTGTCATCAGTGTACTGATAACACCCGGCCCCATGTCTCCGGATGATCTCACCCAGCGGCTTCATGTAAATGTTAAACAGCATGGGGGACAGAATGGCGCCCCGAGGGATGCCAGATGTCAGCTCTCTCATAGAGGAGCAGCTGTCCCCCAGCATCACCATCTGGAATCTGCTCGAGAGGTAGGAACGTAGCCACTGCAAAGCAGAGCCAGCGATTCCCAACTCTCTCAGGCGTTCCAGAAGGATACCATGGTCTACGGTATCGAAGGCTGCTGAGATGTCCAAGAGCACCAACAGGGCCACACTTCCCCTGTCAATGCACAGACGGAGATCATTGACCAAGGCGACCAGGGCAGTCTCCACTCCGTATCCCGACCTGAAGCCAGTTTGAAATGGATCGAGATAATCGGTGTCATGCAAGACTGCTTGGAGCTGGTTTGCAACCACCCTCTTGATCACCTTACCCAAAAAGGGAAGAAGAGATACTGGTCGATAATTGTTTTTGTCCAGGGGATCAAGGGAAGTTTTCTTTAGAATGGGTTTCACCACTGCTAATTTCACGTTCGATTGAAAACAACCTTCCCTGAGGGAGGCATTGATTATGGATTGTAGCAACCTCAATGTTGCCTCACCTCCTTGGATGGCCAGCCAAGATGGACAGGGATCGAGAGGGCAAGTGTTTTTTTTTACCTTACCAAGCAGCTTGCCTACATCATCAGTACTCAAAGACTGAAATTGATCCAAGATAACCTCATTAACGGAGTCACTAGACGCCTCTCTTGTTGACTCTGTACTAATGCCGGTGTCTAAATCGGCCCTTATGTGAGAGATTTTATCTGCAAAGTGGTTGTTATAAGCATCACAGCAGGCTCTCATAGATTGAAAAAGAGGATTCAAGGTGGAAAGAGTTTGAGTCTATTTCTTAACCACCTTGAATAGCTCTGGTGGACGGGACTTTGCAGATGCAATAGATGCAGATTAGAAGGACTTCTTCGCTGCAGCTATTGCCACTCGATAGGCTTTGAGAAAAGTCCTATGACGTGTCTTGTCAGATAAATGTTGAGTCTTCTGCCAGCGGTGCACTAGTTGTTGTTCAGCCCTCTTCATCCTTCTAAGATCTTCAGTGAACCAAGGATTTCTATTCAGAGTGGGCTGGAAAGGATGCTTGGGAGCGATTGTGTCGATAGCCTTGGAAAGATCTTTATTCCAGGTGGTCACCAAGGTTTTGACAGAGTCGCCGATGTTGCCTTCCATTAAACCCTCTAGGGCTTCTTGGAACCTTTTGGGTTCCATCAGCCTTCAAGGGCGGACTGTTCTAATAGGTCCACCACCCCCAAAGAGATTGGGGATAGTCGCCTTCAGTCCAACCTTGACCAGGGAATGATCCGTCCATGACAGAGCAGAGGTGGAAAGCATTTCCGCCCATGGATATTCCTGATCCGTACAAAAGACCGCATCGAGGGTATGACCTGCACAGTGTCTCGGCCCAGAGACTATCTGGGATAGGCCCATGTTAGCCATGGCAAATATGAACTCCTGAGCTGCACCAGTGAGATCAGAAGAACTGGTCTCGAGGGGGATGTTGAAGTCCCCCAGAACAAGAAGCCTGGGGGTCTCCAACACCAGCTCTGAGACCAGTTGTGTCAGCTCGGCTAGGGAGTCGGTTAAGCTATGGGGTGGTTGATAAACCAACAGAATCCCCAGGCTATCCCTGGCCTTCAGGCAAAGGTAAATACACTCAATGTGGTTAGTTCTACGGATAGGTATCCTGTTCAAGGTGAAGTTATTTTTGTGGTCCACGGCAACACCCCCTCCTCGCCCACTTTCCCTTACCTGCTCGTTAACGGTGTACCCAGCGGGGAGGGCTTGTGCCCAGGTGACACTACTGTCATCCCCCAGCCAGGTTTCCGTGAAACAGGCCAGGTCAGCTCCCTCATCTGATAAAAGATCATATATTATATGAGTTTTATTCTTCACCGACCTGGCATTACAGGGACAGGTTCTGTGGATGGATAGGCACATTCTCCAGCTCTCTTGGGTTAACAGGGTGACAGGAAGGAGGGATAGATATTAAGCATCGATCTTGCCTTTCTCTATGACAGTATCTCACCCTGTTAGCGCCATACCTCCCATTTCCCTGTACAACTCCAATAGGTGTTTCACAGATATTATCACAGAACCCAACAATATTCCCCCATTCCTGCCTCCCTCCATGCGTCACCATGAAGTAGAAAATAGTGTCATAGAGGCTCAGACTACAGGAGCAGCAGAATGATGGTCCTGAAGGAAAGGTTGCCTTTTAAAGTGTCCTTCCCTTGCACTGCTGCCAAGGCCACCCTCATTAGCCCGGTGGAATGGGGGAAGGGAAGCTCAACATCTTTAGACTGCAGGAGCAGTGGAATCTAGGCATTATGGATCATTGGGGGGAATTTTCATCCCTTGCCTTCCTCTGTGGATGCTACCATAGTTACAATAATTTTTAAAATTACGTGTGAAAACAAAATAAGGCCCTGTACAGACTGGCAAAAAGCACCGGCCTCTGGGTGGAGTTAGGGTGCAGTGTCCGCATGTGGGATGCCCTAACCCCCACCCCTAGGGCACCACATGGCGCACACCTTAATGACTCCTCTCTGGAGCTGCATCCACATGATGCAGCACTGAAGAGGCATCATAAACTCACGCCTCTGTGGCTATGGTGCCCCTTGGAAGGAGGAAAAAGGAGCTGCTTTTTGCACTCTCCAGAGACTGGATGGAGGCCATGGTGTGAAGTTTCCACAGCCCCGATCCAGCCAGTAATGGGGCGGCTGCAGACTGTCCCTTTGGGGTGGTCTGTATAGCCCCTAGGATAGCAGCAAAAGAAGGGAAGAGAAAGTTAAGAGGTGATGTGCTAGCCATGTTTAAAATATTTGGAAGGATGTCATATTGAAAATAGATCAAGCTAGTTTTCTGCTGGGCAATACACAGAAGAGTTATAGTACAAAAGGGATGAGGAAATGAATGACATTTGGGATGAGGAGTCATATGAAGATGAACCCCAAATTCTAAGAAGTGAAGTGGAATCTGCAACAAAGGAAATGGGAATAAAAAAAATCACCAGGAACAGATGAACTGCTACAAAGCCCGCATGGATGAAACTTTAGTGCTAACTAAAATATGCCAACAAATATGGAAAACAAAGAGGTGGCCAACAGACTGAAAACACTCAATATACATACCAATCCACAGGAAAGGAGATACAAGAGACTGCAGCAACTATAGGACAACAGGACTAATCTTACATGCAAGCAAAATAATGCTGAAAATTCTGCAGCATAGACTTCAACCATACATGGAGAGAGAAATTCCAGAGGTGCAAGCAGGATTCAGAAAAGGAAGGGGCACTAGGGACCACACTGCAAACATACGATGGAAAAAAGAGCACACCAAAGAAGTCCAAAAAAAGATTCAGCATGTGTTTCATAGCCGACAGCAAATCATTTGATTGTATAGATCATGTAAAGTTATGGAATGCAATCAAAGAGATGGGGATGCCATCCAATCTGATAGTTCTGATGAGGAATCTGTACCAAGGACAGGAGGCCACCATCAGAACAGAATTTGGGGAAACAGAGTGGTTCCTAATAGGCAAAGGGGTCAGGCAAGGCTGCATCCTGTCACCCTACTTGTTTAACCTATATGCCGAAAACATAAGAAAAGCAGAATTAGAATCAGAAAAAGGAGGAATGAAGATAGGAGAAAGCAACATGGACAACCTAAGATATGCGGATGACACCATAATATTAGGAGAAGATATTAAGGAACTGGAACAGTTAATAAGGAAAGGCAAAGATGAAAGTCCAAAGGCAGGTCTTGTGCTTAACATAAAGAAAACAAAAATGATGACCACAGAAGAAATAAACAAATTCAATCTAGTCAATGAGGATATGGAAACAGTTAAAAGAATTCCCAGATCTAGGATCAAACATTGATCAGGATGGAGACTGCACTCAAGAAATAAGAAGTCTAGGAATGGGAAGAGCAGCCATGAAAAAATTGGAAAAAAATACTGAAGAGCAAAGACATATAACTGAGCGCTAAAGTCAGAATTGTTCAGGACATTGTGTTCCTAATTTCATGTATGGATTTGCAAGCTGGATAGTGAATGAAGCAGACAGAAAGAAAATCAACTGATCTGAAATGTGATGCAGGAGAAGAGTACTTAGGATACTATGGACAGCTAAGAAGACAAACAAATGGGTTCTCAAACAGATTAGACCAGAGCTTTCCTTGGAAGCTTGGGTGTTTTACAGACCGCCGCTTTGCGGCGGTCTGCCAGCCCCGCTGTTTGCTGCGTGAGGGAGCCGCAGCAGCCATACCGTGCGTCTCCCTCGCGGAGGAAAAAAGAAGTTCCAAAATGGAGCTTTTTCTTGCAGCGCGCTAATGACGCCGCAAGGCACCAACGGCGCACTTGTGACGTCATTAACACTGCGCGATTTGCGGATGCACAGCATCCGCTACGTCAATATGGCGGCAGCCATGTGGAACAGCCACCGCCATATTGTACGTATTAAATACATACTAGGGTTAGGGGAGTGCGGATGCACCGCCCCTTCCTAACCCTAATACATATTTAATACATATTTTTTGGCGGTCTGTAACCCGCCTAAGATGACCAAGTTGAGACTATTGCACTCTGGCCACATAATGAGAAGGCATGGATCACTAGAAAAAACAATAATGCTAGGAAAGGTAGAGGGGAGAAGAAAGAGAGGAAGACCACAGAGCAGATGGATAAACTTGATCAGGGGGTTATGGGCAGGAGCTTGCAGGATCTGGGCAAGGCAGTCGAGGATAGGGATGTCTCATCCACAGGGTCACCATGAGTTGGAGCCGACTCGAGGGCAGCTAGCAAGTTTTCTGCTGCCCCAGATTAGGACACAGAGCAGTCACTTCAGATTACAGGAAAAGAGAGTCTGCCTCAACATTAGGAAGAATGTCCTGGCAGTTTGAAGAGTGGCAGAGTCTCCTCCTTTGGAGGGTTTTAAACAGAGGCTGGGTGGCCCTCTATCAGGAGTGCTTTGATTGTATATTCCTGGATGGCAGGGGGTTGGACTGGATGGCCCTTGGGGTCTCTTCCAATTCCATGATTCTATGAATAATTTAAATGTGTTTTTATTTAACAACTGCATCTCTTGTCTGATTTCACCTTTTCACTTACTACTCAGAAAAGAGTGTAGCATTTATGGGTTCAGGGATGATGGAGGCTCTACTTAGCAGTAATAACACAAACTACATTTGGTCAGATAAAACAGGCCACAACATTTTATGTGTTACAGTTGAAGAGTATACAGCTGTACAGCTGTGAATTTTAAATGATAAATGTTAAAGGTGGATTGTTTCTATATGTGTACATTTTATTTGTCCTTTTAAATGGATGTGTATTTTAACTGATGTGTTTTTAACTGATGTTTGTATTGGTTAGTTATTGTTGTTGTTCTCTGCCTCAATCCAAGAGGAGAGGTGAATTAAGAAATAATAATAATAATAATAATAATAATAATAAATTTAAAGAGTTTTGGTTCCAACATGTATTCACATTCAAAAATTGGTTGACGGGTCTGCTGACTGATGGAAGCCAATTCATCCAGCCTGCCTGCTTGTATACCTTTGGGATGCCAGACTTGGGATTCAAACTACTGCATGGTGCCCCTGCCTCCTGGAGTTAGGGCAGACCACCTGTACCCAAACTGGACATGACCCTGTTAGCCCACACCCCCAAGATCCCACTATTAGACCCCCAGCTGGGTCTGACTAACACCCATTTCTTGTCTGCCCCAACTGTATGAACTGGGCCACATCAAACTACAAGTCCCAAGATCCAATAGGATGGAGCTATGACAGTTAAAACAGTATCAAACTGCATTAATTTTGCTGTGTGGCAGCAGTCTCAGTCTCAAAGGTGCTAACATATCCCTCTCCATAGTAATCCAGTCTAACATGGCCATGCCTTTGAGTTCTAGTGACCTCCTGAGTTATTTTGTCAGATTACAAAAACGGATGTAGGCCTACACCACTTTTTTACCCTCCAAATTCATACCTGTGGAATTTTGTAGCTGCTCAACATGGTTGAAATCTGGCTGGAGATTTCAGAGTCGGTCCCTTCAAGAACTGCCAAGAGGTTATTCTGCCTCCCGCACTTGTAGTTTGGAAGATTCTTCTGGTCAAAAGACAGCAGATCTATTGTGGCCTGATAAGTCATTCGTTCATCGAAATAGTTCTCGTAGATGTTGTAGCCCAGAGTGATATTGGGCAACAGCCTTGGATTCTTGTTGATCTTATGAATGGCAAAAAGAAAGGGCAGGATGTGCCCAAAGCTCATGCCTGTTATGCTGCAACAAAATGTGTATAACCAACTTTTATTCTCCAGTTAGAGAAAATACGACAAATCCCTGTATATTTTAGTATAAGAACTACAAATTAGGGTTGGCAAAAAGCACCAATTTTTTTACCCCTCCTTTTTTTTGTTTTAACCAGGTTTCCCCGCCATTAATGTGTCGGACTACACCAATATAGGATTAAACCAGGAAATTAAGTAGCAAACTGTAGGTCAGATGTTATGGTTAATAACTTTATATAATATTTGTTCATTTTTAAAAGGTGTTCTTTTAATTTATTTATTCATTCATTTCCAGGAGTTATATCCCACCTTTGTCCCACAATAGGATTCAAGGCAGGTTACACTATTTTAAAAAGACGGAGCTAAAACATTGATTACAAATTTAAAAAACAATTAAACCAAGCTTAAAACGTAGGTTAAAAACGGCATAGTTAAAAACAGTAGAAACCATTAAAACACTAAAACGGCACACTATATTATTATTGAAAAGAAAACCCACCCACCAATCGCCTGCTTAAATAAACAAGTCTTCTGTTGCTGGCGGAAAGAGAGCAGGGAGGAAGCCAACTGACCTTCTGTGGAAGGGAGCGCCACAGTCTGGGAGAAGCCATGGAGAAGGCTCTCTCCGAGTCCTCACCAACCTTACCTGCAAAGGTGGTAGCACTGAGAGAATAATAATAATAATAATAATAATAATAATAATAATAATAATTTTTATTTATATATCCTGCCTCTCCCTACGGATCGAGGCAGGAGAACAGCACAAATAGAAAGTTATACATAGTTAAAATACATTCTCATTAAACAAAGAAAAATTTAAAAACACATTAAAATGCCTGTACATATGCAATATCAAAATCTGATTCCTCATCATGTTCCGAGTGGAGTATCATCTTAAGCTGTTAAAGCAGGTCTAGGGGGTAGGCTCTCCAGAAGTGATCCGTCTTGATTGCCTTCTTAAAGGCATCCATGGTGGTAATGAGACGGATTTCCTCCGGCAAGGCATTCCACAATTTGGGAGCCATCACCGTGAATGCCCTATGGGAAGTAGATCTTAATCTAGTCTTCGGGCAATAGGTTCTTCCCTGTAGTTCTGAGAGTGCAGGGCGGATTGTGTACGGAGAGGCGTTCCTTCAAGTAACTCAGGCCCAAGCCATATAGGGCTTTAAAGGTAATGACCAACACTTTGTATTGTGCCTGGAAACTAATCGGCAGCCAGTGAAGAGATCTTAAAACTGGTGTTATATGGTCAGTCCTAGGTGTATCGGTGACCAATCTGGCTGCTTCATTTTGTACTAATTGAAGTTTCCGAACTTGATACAAAGGTAGTCCCATGTAGAGCACAAAGGTAGTCAAAGGTAGTCCCATGTAGAGTGCAAAGGTACAGAAGTCTAAACAAGAGATTACCAGTGCAAGCACCACTGCTTCAAGGTCCTTTCAGTCCAGGTAGGGACGCGGTTGGCGTATAACCCAAAGTTGGTACCAGGCACTTCTGGCCATTGCAGATACTTGAGATGATAATTGTAGTGATGGATCCAGAAGAACCCCCAAACTGTGCACTTTGTCCTTTAGGGGAAGTGTGACCACGTCCTGGACTGGTTGACAAATCTCCGTCCCTGGACTTGAGGAACCTATCGTGAGTACCTCCGTTTTCTCTGGATTCAGCCCGAGTTTGTTTTCCCTCATCCAGAATCTGAGCAGCTGAAGTATTCCCTGCTAAAGTCTTCTTCTCATTTCTTTTTCAGAGCAAAGGTGTGAAGTGAACAATCATGGGGAAGGGTGCCTTGTTTCCTTTCATTGTACTGCTTTGTCATCATCATGAATGCTGATGGCTCTGCCCTTTGGTTTTGTTTCATTTAAAGAAAGCCTCTTTAAATGATAAAGTTACCATTTATTTATTTATATATTCTATGATTGGTTTGCTTTTGGGCAAGAATTGTTCAGAATATCCCTGAGGCTGAGACAATATGACTTACCCAGGGTCACCTCTGGATTTACGTGGCTGAGCTGGGATTAGCACTCTAATAATAATAATAATAATAATAATAATAATAATAATAATAATAATAATAATATTTATTTATGCCCAGGTCTTCAGCCAAAAGGCTATCAGAGCAGCTTACAAATTGCTAGACATTTCCCTGCCCTCAGGCTTCCAATCTAAAGGGACAAGAGACAAAAGGAGAAGCGAATGTCAGGGGAAAAGTTCAGCAGATCTTCATTCTCCCACATTCTCTTTTCTGAGGGTCACATTCTCTCAGCCTCAGAGGCAGGGCATGGCCAAATCTCTCTCTCTGCACCTCTCCCATGGTGATGCTAAGGTCATGCAATAATAATAATAATAATAATAATAATCGTAGTAGTAGTAGTAATTGGCAAGAAAACTGCAGAATATCCATGAATGAGAGAGTGTGACGTACCCAATGTCACCCTGTGGATTTACATGGCTGAGCTGGGATTAGAACTCTAGCCTCCCAGTTCACCATAGAAATTCACTGGCTGACTTTGGGCAAGTCACTTGCTCTTAGCTTCAACTCCAACTCCTAGGTATTCCTTCATGGTAGGTTTTATCCATGGCAGAATTCCTGCCATTGCACCCCACTCTGCTCCTTCTTGAAGATTCCTGCTTGGCAGAAGAGCATTGCCACTTGGCACCCCACCCCTCCCCTTCTCATCTGTGAAGGTCACACTGTCTCAGCTTCAGGGGCATCCCATGGCAAAACTCCTCCTTATGCCAAGAAAACCCTTGGTTTGTCCCATCTTCCCTTGGCATCCTGTTGTTGAACAGGGGTCAGACTACATGTCCTCTAGGATCTGATGTATTCCTATATATTACTTCATAGCAGAAGGGGGTTGGACTGGATGGTCCTTGAGTCCCCTCAGCTCTACCATTTCTTGTTGGGGCTTCAATCACAGTTTATTTGTTGAGACTGGGCTTCCCCCCCTTGTGTGTGTGCCTTCAGGTTTTTTTAAGCATAGGAATGTTCTTTAAACATCTGCCAAACTTCCTTTTGACATGGTAATTGAGTTTGAAATGAAAAGTAATTAGCATAATTATTTGACTTGTCTTTTATTGTCATTTGAGAAATCTGTGAAAAATATTTCACTAGCTGCTGAAAGGGAGAGAAGAAATCACCTTTTGAAAGGGGGATTTGTGGAACGAACTTTTTTTAAAAAAATCTCATCAAGTTCGCAATGAACGAGAAGAAAAACATGGGTTTCTCAAATCACTACTTACGATTGACCAGGGGCAGGATTAAGTTTCAATTTGTTCACCCTCATCCAATCCATTATTGACAGCAGACACTGGTTTAGTACAGAGACTGCTTCCTTGGAGTCAAATGGGAAGGATGGGATAGAGGGTGTCATTACCAGTTTGGTGACACTGCAGCCCAAAACTCTGGATGACCTCTGCCAGCAGTTTCATGTAGATGTTAAATAACATGGCGGACAGAACAAAACCCTGAGACACTCTACAGGCCAAAAGCCAGGAGGCCAGACAGGAGTCCCCCAACACTACCTTCTGAGTTCATCCCTCCAAGAAGGACTGAAGCAACCGTAAGACAGTGCCCCCAAGTCCCATCCCAGAGAGGTGGCCCAGAAGGATACCATGGTTGATGATATTGAAAGCCACTGAGAGATCCAACAGGACTGACAGTAAAGGCTGTTTGACAGTGGAACACACTCCATCAGAGTGTAGAGGAGTCTCCTTCCTTGGAGGTCTTTAAGCAGAGACTGGATAGCCATCTGTCGAGAATGCTTTGATTTGGATTTCCTGCATGGCAGGGGGTTGGACTGGATGGCCCTTGTGGTCTCTTCCAACTCTACGATTCTATGGTTCTATGGCACATTACAGACTGCCCCTTTGGGGCGGCCTGTATCCAGCCCTTTCCCCACTGTATCGGGGCCTCAGCTGCCACAACGGCAGCCTTTGAGGCCCCGATCCACCATATTACAGGCCGCGGGGAAGATGCAAAAGGCCACTTCCTCGCAGCCTGGAAAGGGGTGTCCTCGGGGCTTCAAGCCCCGAGGACACCCCATGGCGGTGGGGAGGACGAGAAAGGGGCCGCTCAGCCCTTTTCATTTGCGTCGCTGGCACAGCCATGTAAAGGCTGCACCCAGCGACACAAACGCCAGAAGGAGTTCCGTTTCGGAGCTCCTTCTCGTGCTGCGGAAAGGCCGCTCTAGGCACCCTCGCGCGGCCAGATGACGTCACAATCGCGCCACCTCGTTTGGAGGTGGCCCGGTGGTGACGTCATCATGGCAGCTCCCATGTAGAACGGGCGCCAAGCATTTTGTACGTGCTGAGCACGTACTAGGATTGAGGGCGTCCAGAAGGGACGCCCCTTTCTAACTCTAGTACGTGCTGAGCACGTACTTTTAGGCGCTTTTGTAACGCGCCTGTGATTGTAGGATTCTAGTACCAACAGCAGGACCAAAGCTATCTCTGTCCCATGGCCAAGTCTGAAGCCAGATTGAAATGGATCTAGAGAATCCGTTTCATCCAGCTGGGAGGCCACTACATGTTCCAACACCTTGCCCCAAAAGGGAATATTTGGGACTGGTTGATAGTTCTCCAATCTGGTGGGATCTTGGGAAGATTTTTTCTTCAGTAGTGGCCTCATCCCAGCTACTTTTAGGCAAGCTGGGAACCCTCCTTGCTGTAGTGAGGTGTTCACTCCTTCCTTTACCCTATTTTAAAGCAAGGATTTTCTTGAACTTATGTAAAGTGAAGGATTTGTATCTGAATGGCATATCTTACACTTTTAAATAACGTGATTAAAAAGAAGCAACATACATATTGTGGGATACTGATCCAACAATAAACAACTGCCAATGAAGTGTTACAGTTAAAATGCTTACATTGAAACAGCCCAGCTGTTGTTCCAATGAGAGGGTTGGAAAACAGTAATAATTACCTGACTTCAACACACACACACACACACACACACACACACACACGAATGAATGGTAAATTTTAAAAAAATTCCTTTAAAAAGTCATTTTGTTTAAACTAAAGTTTAAGTCATTGTTTAAACCAACCACCCTGAGAATATCGAAACTTAGAGCAGTTTTATGTAGTTCGCAGTTTAGGCAAATTTGCTCTAAAATTGTGATAACCAATTCTAACCAATGAACTGTCATTTAGCAAAAAGTTCAAAGCATAGTCATTTGAATATTTAACAGTAGCTTGGTCTGCTATAAATAATGCATTATTTAATTCAATATGAATAATATATTAATCACCAATATGTGATCTTGAACACATTTGCCCAAACGTAATGCTTCATTATGCCTGCAGTTTCTACATGTGAAACAAATTCACTTTACATAAACCCAACCTCTTGGAAAAGTTATTTAATTACTTGATTATAAGTAATTCTTCCCCCCGCAAGCATGTATGTTTCATGCACATGTTCTATGACCATGTTTCCCCTATCTTATGTTCTCATGCCTTGGGGTGCATGAGCAAAAACACTCTTTCTTTGTTAGACTGATTAAAAACAAAGAAAAACAAATCAGGTAGATAAATTAATTAGCTATACACTATCCAGTCCTTTATGGTAACATCGAGGGCATCACATGTGGCATCACATGGAGTTTTTAGGTGGTCATTCATTTTTCTCACTCCTCAATCATATTTCAAGGATATTTTCATATCTAAATAATTGATTGCCAAATGTTTTCTGGAATCACTGCAGTGTTGTTGGATTGCTAAAACCTTAGGATTGAAAGCTTTTAAAGCCATGCCCTGTCAACATTTTGTAAATGCAAATATTGGTGATGTTCTTATTCATACACAAAAAATGTTGCATACACACAAAACACAGACAGACAGAGAGACAGACAGACACATCCTTCTATTATTACAATTTGCTTCAGGCTCTTGGCCTACTTTTGATTGTAGACACTCAGCCTGTTCTGTAGTGATCCCCAAAGGAGTATGCTACTAAACTGATGATGTGTCTCCAAAATTGAAGGATTAATTACATAAAAGAGAAGGTTTAATGTCATTTTGCAAGGAGATCTTGTAGCACTTTTGATACCAACTGAGAGAAATTGGCAGGATAAGCTTTTGTAGATGTAAATCTACTCCATTTGATGCAGTAGGCTGTATGTATGAATAGCAATAGAAGTGCAAAACTTGTGGGTATGGTGATGAGGTGCATTTTTAATTATGGTCATTGGAACAAAGGTGAAGTAGATAACCATGTGAATGATGGTGGAAGTTACTGGACTATAGTGTAATTCTGGCTGGGAATAATAAAGGAGATGTGATAAAATGGGCAAGAGACCCCTCATGAGGGTGGGGTGTTAACTGGTGTTATGATGATATGTCTACTGTGTCTGGAAACCATTGTTTTGTTCAATCCACTATTGCTGCCTTGGAGTTTATGAATATATTCGAATTCTACTTTCTAATTGTCTTTTGTAGTTTTTTGGTTGAAGGACTGAGATCCAAGATGGTATGACTAGGAAGGTTAAACTATTCTGTAACTGGTTTTTCTTTAGTCCCATTTTTAATGTCTGATTTATGTTTAATGTTATAACAGAGATGGCTAAGGAACTATCTAAGAGCTCTGATGGTACAGTGGCTAAAAGCCTGTACTGCAGCCACTCACTCACAAATCACAAAGTTGTGAGTTTAGTAACAGCCACACACTTTGGGTCATCTCAGCCTGGCATCTGTCCATAAATCACTAAAATGAGTACCCAGTTTGTTGGGGGCAATTAGTTTACACTTTTTAAACCACTTAGTACACCATATTGCTATTGCTATATTAGTTGAAATAATATATATATATATATATATATATATATATATATATATATATATCAGCAACTATAGCAATTCAAAACAAATTCAGCAGTACTAAGCAGTGCACAATCCACTATCCCAGCAATAATCTAGAAAAGCAGTACTCACAAATAGAACTTAGTTTTGGGTGGTTTGGAGAAATCATAAGGTGGAGCCATCATAGCTGTTGTAGATATGACACCACTGATGAGATAGTCCCCTGGCTTATAATAATTCAGTGGGGCCTGTAGATCGTTTGCTATGTTGGACGGGCATTTTGCCTTCATTGCCCCACAGAAAACCTGAGACAGCAAGAGCATAAAGAGCAAGAGAAGCATCATTACAGTTTGCCTGTCACAAATACCACTTCACTATTGCTTTCTGCTCCAGAGCCCTTAATAAAAAGAGGCCCAGAGAATTTCCAAGCTGGCATTATTCATTAACTGCATAGAAAGTGATTGCATGTTGTTCTTGATTATGATGCTTATTTTTAGTTTCAAAGATGCTTGTTAGAGCAAACCTCAGAGCACTTGCAATTTGTTTACAATAGCTATGATTTTGATAATTATTAAGCTCCTGCAAAATCCTTGTTGCTCTCTGTTGCATCATGAGCACAGACTGAGAAAATATTTTTCCAAGATTTATCAATGATGCTCTGTGCACTTTATAGATAGTTATAGATAGATATTCTTGAATTGGTTTGCACATTGTTGATTTAGTCAATATTCCTTATTTATTTTCAGATCCTATGAACAGAAGGAGATGGGTTCCTACAGCCCTTTTGAACGGATTTCACTTGGCCAGCAGCAGCCAAACCTTCACAACAAAACCCAAACCAGTTCCAAAGTTACAGTCTTATAGTTAGTTTGTTTTGCCAAGCTAGTCTATGCACAAATCTTCAGAAGTTAGCCCCTAGCGCAGGTAGGGTTGCCATAAGCGAGGACCTCCAAACCAGGACAAATGTAGGACAAATGTAGGGCAACATTTTCAAATGTAGGACACATTTTTATAAAAATGGAGGACGCGCAAAAAATTGAGTTTTTTTAAAAAAATGTTAATATAAATGCATGTTTTTAGGCATGATCAAAATGGAGGACATTTTGGCATTATTCTTAGACAGATGGCAGAAAGGTATTTGGCCTCGGGTTCAACTTTACTTCTCAGAAGTGTGTACTTGGGCAAGGGACTGTGGTTTTTCTTCACTGCGCATGAGTTTGTAAAAATCACAGCAAGTTACATTGGCCGTGCCTCAGAGGCTTGTTGATATCAATATCATCATCATCATCATCATCACCACCACCACCACCACCACCACTATAATTGTGCAAGAAAGGCAGACTTGTTAGCATTCAAAGCGCCATAAATACACAGAAAATGCAGTTGCATATATTTAATAATAAAAAATAATGAAAAAATAAAGAAAAAACAAGGCAGGGGTGTATATATTTAATAATAAAAATTAATGTAATAAAATAAAAACAAGCAATAATAAAAATTAATAAAATAAAATAAAAACAAGCAATAATAAAAATTAATGAAATAAAATAAAAACAAGCAATAATAAAAGTTAATAAAATAAAATAAAAACAAGCAATAATAAAAGTTAATGAAATAAAATAAAAACAAGCAATAATAAAAATTAATAAAATAAAAAATAAAAAGCAATATTAAAAATTAATGAAATAAAAAATAAAAAGCAATAATAAAAAATAATGAAATAAAATAAAAACAAGCAATAATAAAAATTAATAAAATAAAAAATAAAAAGCAATAATAAAAATTAAAAAATTAAATAAAATAAGTATTTTATATTTTTAAATATAATTTAAAAACCCCAAAATACCAAGGCAGACCTAATGGCCACTGACTCAGCTCTCCTCCTCCTCCTCCTCCTCTGGCCCAATTCTGCCCTGGCCTTCAGGCACTCTTCCTCCGGCTCCTTCCTCCTCCTCCTCCTCCTCTCCCCCCTCCTCCTCCTTTTGACGGCTGGCACGCGCATGGAGGGAAACAGGGCAGGCGCGCGCGCGGAAGCAACCGGGGCAGGCGCATGGGGGGGAGGAAAGCGAGGGAGGCGTGCGCGGGGGGAGGAAAGTGGGGCAGGCGCGCGCGGGGGGGAGGAAAGTGGGGCAAGCGTGCACGCGCACGGAGGGAATGGGGCAGGTGTGTGCGCTGCCACTGGCCCCTGCTGAGGCCTGGGCGGCGCGCAAGCCCTCCCAGTGGGGGCGCGGTGGCAGCGGCGCTTCTGCCGCCCGCCAAGGAAGAGGAGGAAGGCGGAGCCGGAGGAGGAGGTGGGTTGGCGCCGCAGCAGCCACATTAGCGGCAGCGGCAATGGCCGGAGCGGGCCCTCAAACCGGGAACAAGGCACGGGTGGGGGCCCAAACCGGACCAGGACCGGGAGGGGCCCCCCGAAACCGTGAATGGCACGGGGGCCGCCGGGTTATGGCAACCCTAAGCGCAGGTGGTATTAGCTTTGCCCAGATATTCTCTTTCCATCAGCTCCCCACAACATTGGCATTAGGACTGAAACAATTGCTTGAGTTTACATCAGGTCTTCTTTTGTTTGGTTTTTGTTTAGTGCTATTTCTAATGTCTGATTTATTTTTAATATCATAAGATATTAAGAGATGGCTAAGGAACCATATAACAGCCATTGTTGACAAGATGAGAGGAGGGCATAAAAACATAATCCCACATTTCTTTACTGCCCAGAAACAGCATGATTCATTGTGCGGCCTGGTTGCAGTTCAGGATGGGAGGTCAGCTTCAGAGGCCATCCATGGTCACCTCCCAGCCAATCTCTCCTCCAGAATCCAGTTTATGTGCTGCGAGGACAAAGATGGAGCACAATGGTGTCATTGGGGGGTGGGCGGTCCTCACCAGGTGACACCTTAAAGGTTGGGGTGACACCAATGCTCCTCAGACATGTACTCTTGGGCACTTGTTAAAGAAAAGCCCTCCAGATAACAGTCATTGTATGTGCAGGGGCGAGTGGGGCTTAAATAAGACATCACACAAATAGGATGAAAGAAGAAAACCACAACATTTATTGATTACAGCTGTTGATGGGTTGGCACATGCATGGGTACTGATCCAGGCATTAACCAGCCAGCCTGCTGACCAGTGATCCCAGCCATCTAGCCTTTGTCAGAACCATACTATAGCAGGAGAGATATGCCAATGCTGGTCCCCAAGGGGTTCTCCCCACTCCCTGATGGTGGTGCCAAAAAATCCAATGCCTCCACCTGGGCATTACCATTTCTGCCCCAAACTACCTGAATTCCCCTGGAAAGAGTTTATGTATAACTAAATGGGAAGGTGCTGTGATTTTGTCCCTGATCCAGTTCCATGCCAGGTGCCCCACACTTGTGACAAATAGGGAGAAATGTAAGGTACTACACTTAGAGAGAAAAAACGAAATGCACAGATAGAGAAGGGAACATCTGGCTTGACAATAGTATATGTGAAATGGATCTAGGAGTCCTAGTAGACCACAAGTTGAACATGAGTCAACAGTGTGATGTGGAAGCTAAAAAGGCCAATGCAGTTCTAGGCTGTAATAGTGCCAGTCTATTCCACTTTGGTCAGGCCTCACCTGGAATAGTGTGTCTAATTTTCATAGAATCATAGAATCATAGAGTTGGAAGAGACCACAAGGGCCATCCAGTCCAACCCCCTGCCATGCAGGAAATCCTGTGTTTGAAGACCTCTAATGAAGGAGACTCCACTATACTCCGAGGGAGTGTGTTCCACTGTCGAACAGCCCTTATTGACAGGAAGTTCCTCCTAATGTTGAGGTGGAAACTCTTTTCCTGGAGCTTGCATCCATTGTTCTGTGTTCTAGTCTCTGGAGCAGCAGAAAACAAGTTTGCTCCCTCCTCATCCCAATGAGGCCATGACCCATCAAAATCAAATATTTATGTTTCATCATTAAATGTTCCTTTACACTCAAGAGAGGCCTTAGTACAGGGGTAGGCAACCTTTTTGAGCCGGGGGCCAGGTTGCTGTCCCTCAGACAACTGGGGGGCTGAAGCCGGGGGGTGGAGCTTTCACCCTCTGGGGGTGGGGCCACATGCCGAGGATGGAGCTTCCACCCTCCGGGGGCCAGGCCTTCTTCTCTTTGCTGGCCCCTGATGGGGCCCCAGGCCCTGTCAGAGGCCGGGAAAGAGCCATCAGGGGCCGCCAGCACTGGAGGCCTCCCCCTCTTTGCCGGCCCCCAGCGACGGCATTGGGCCTCCCAGAGGCCCGCTGCCGCCACCGGAGCCCTCCTGGAGGCCCCCAGCGACAGGGCGGAGCTTCTACCCTCTGGGGGCCAGGCCTCCTCCTTTTTGCCGGCCCCTTACGGGGCCCCAGGCCCTGTCAAAGGCCGGGAAAGAACCGGCGGGGCCCACCAGCACTGGAGGCCTCCCCCTCTTAGCCAGCCCCCAGCGACGGCAGCGGGCCTCCCAGAGGGCTGCTGTTGCCGCCGGAGCCCTGTTTGAGGGCTCCGGCGGCCGCAGCAGGCCTCCTAGAGGCTGCCACCAGTGGCGGCGAAGTCTCGTGTGACCTTTTCTGTGGTCGCAAGAGACTTTTCCTCTAGGCTGCTGCCATTTCCCCCCCCCCCCCCCAAATGACAGTGAAGTCTCGCGCGACCTCGGGGAATGTCATGTGAGACTTCGCCGCCATTTTTTGGGGGAAATGGCGGCGCCTGGAGCGGCGAAAAGCCGCAATTGGCGGCAGCGGTAGCCAGGGGCCGGCTGAAAGGCCTCCGTGGGCCGCATTCGGCCCGCGGGCCCGAGTTGCCGACCCCTGCCTTAGTACAATAATGTAGCATTTGGGGATGAAAATACAACCCGGATTGCCTTCTTTTGGCCTTACTGATTTATATGTTTGTTTACAGTATTTGTCTTTTTCATTGCATTACTAGTATAAACCACTAAAATAAATTTGAATTCAATATTTCTATTGTCTGTGGTTCTGCTATTGCAGAAGAACTTCTCCCTGAAATCCAATGTGGCTTTAGAGCTAATAGGAGCACTACAGACATGGTATTTGCCCTTAGACAACTGCAAGAGAAATGTAGAGAGCAGAACAAAGGACTCTATGTAACATTTGTCGACCTCACCAAAGCCTTCGACACTGTGAGTAGAAAAGGTCTGTAGCAGATCCTGGAATGACTAGAATGCCCCCCCCCCCCCAAATTCCTCAAAATGATCATCCTGCTACATGAAGGCCAGTCAGATATGGTGATGCTCTCTCGGAGCCCTTTCTAATAACTAACGGTGTGAAACAAGGTTGTGTTCACACTCCAACTCTATTTACCATCTTCTTCAGCATGATGCTCCAAAGGGCTATGGCAGATCTCGAAGAAGAAGACGGCATTTATATACGCTATCGTACTGATGGTAGCCTGTTTAACTTAAGCCGCCTGAGGGCCCGCATTAAGACTCTGAACTATCTAGTCTGTGAGCTGCTTTTTGCTGATGATGCTGCCCTCATTGGCCATATGGAAGCAGCTCTGCAGCGCCTAACATCTTGTTTTGCAACATCTGCAGAGCTCTTTGGAGTGGAAGTCAGCCTGAAGAAAACGGAAGTTCTCTACCAGCCGGCACTGCAGGAAGAACACTACCATCCCCACATCACTGTAGGCACATCTGTGCTCAAGTCTGTTCAACAGTTCACCTACCTGGGAAGCATCATCTCCTCAGATGCCAAGATTGATAAAAAGATCGATCACAGACTGGCAAAGGCATATAGTGCATTTGGAAGGCTTCACAAAAGAGTCTGGAGTAACAAACACTTGAGGCGATGCACAAAAATCAGTGTGAATATTGCCATTGTACTGTCTATTCTTCTCTACGGGTCTGAAACATGGGTCACCTATCGCCATAGAATCATAGAATCATAAAGTTGGAAGAGACCACAAGGGCCATCCAGTCCAACCCCCTGCCATGCAGGAACTCTCAGTCAAAGCATCCACGACAGATGGCCATTCAGCCTCCGTTTGAAGACCTCCAAGGAGGGAGACTCCACTACACTCCGAGGGAGTGTGTTCCACTATCAAACAGCCCTTACTGTCAGGAAATTGCTCCTAATGTTGAGGTTGAATCTCTTTTCCTGCAGCTTGCATCTATTGCTCCGGGTCCTAGTCTCTGGAGCAGCAGAAAACAAGCTTGCTCCCTCCGCAATATGACATCCCTTCAAATATTTAAACAGGGCTATCATATCACCTCTTAACCTTCTTTTCTCCAGGCTAAACATCCCCAGTTCCCTGAGTCGATCCTCATAGGGTTTGGTTTCCAGACCCTTCACCATTTTAGTCGCCCTCCTTTGGACATGCTCCAGTTTCTCAACGTCCTTTTTGAATTGTGGCGCCCAGAACTGGACACAATATTCCAGGTGGGGCCAACACCTATGACTCCTTGAACGCTTTCACCAGCGCTGTTTACGCACAATTCTAAACATACACTAGACTGACTATGTGACGAATGTTGCTGTCCTTGAGCAAGCAGGGATCACCAGCATTGAGGCCATGCTATTGAGGACGCAGCTGCGCTGGGCAGGACACGTTTCTAGGATGAAGGACCATCGCCTCCCAAAAATAGTATTCTACTGTGAACTCGCCAGGGTCAGCGTAAGAGGGGCGCCCCAAAGAAGAGATACAAGGACTCTCTGAAACAACATCTCAGGCTTGGCCAAATTGATCACCAACAATGGTTTGCCCTGGCCTCGCATCAGGAGGCATGGAGACACACTATCCACAATGCTGCAGCCTTTTTCGAAAGCTCACGGCGAATGAGTCTCGAAGAGAAACGACAATGCAGAAAGAACCACAACCCAGAAAGATCACCCAAGGAGACTTTCCGCTGTGCTTTCTGCAACTAGACCTGTTTATCCTGGATTGGCCTTTTTAGTCACTAACATGCTTGTACAAAGCATGGGGTGAGTCCTTCCTGAATCTTCGTTCGCGAAGTAAAGTCAGAGAGAGGGTTCTCCTAAGGACCATACATTAATTCCCCCCCCCCCTCATCATCATTAGTTTATTTCATAATTGATGAGAAAAGAAGAGACAAACGCTTTAATTTCAGTTTAGATAAAAAATATTAAAACTATGTCACACTCATTGTAGCCATATGAGAAAAGGAGAGCAATAACAATGACAACAACAACAACAACATCAACAACATACAGAATCAGGTATCATCTTTCAGAACCAGAAAGTTCTTTGTATTCAAGTCAGGCCTGACTATAATAATATAGCATTTGGGGATGAAAATGCAGCCCAGTAATCCCAGACTGGAGGACAAGATGGAGAAGACCTGCACAGCTACCATGTATTTCCCTTTGGTGCTCAGGTAGGTGGGCACAAAGGACACCCAAACACTGCAAAACACCAACATGCTGAAGGTGATCAACTTGGCTTCATTGAAGGCCCCTGGCAGCTTCCTGGCAAGGAAAGCCAGAGTGAAACAGATGGTGGCCAGAAAGCCCATGTAGCCAAGGGCAGAATAAAACATGACTGCAGATCCTTCATTACACTGAAGTGTGATCTGTCCAAATTGGGAGTGCATGTCAGCATCTGGAAAAGGGGGAGAGATTCCCAGCCAGATCATACAAATGGCCACCTGAACACTAGAGCAAGAAATTACAATGGAGTTGGCCAAGGTCTTCCCCAGCCATTTCCTCATCCTGCTCCCTGGCTTTGTGGCCATAAAGGCCACCACCACCATGACGGTTTTTGCCAGCAAAGAAGAGATGGCGACTGAAAAGATGATGCTGAAGGCAGTCTGTTGGAGAAGGCAAGTCACCATCTGTGGTTGACCAATGAAGAGAAAGGAGGATAAAAAGGAAAGGAGGAGGGAGACAAGGAGCATGTAGGTGAGGTCACGGTTGTTGGCTTTGACCATGGCTGTTTCTTTGTATTGAAGGAAGATTCCTAAAACAGATCCTGTACTTAGGGATAAGAACAGAGCAAAGAAAGCTATGGTGATTCCCAAAGGTTCTTTATAGGAGAGGTAGCTGAAAACCTTGGCAATACATTCCATGTGATCTTTATTTGAATAATTGTCATCTGGACAATGGTTGCAGTGGTCAGCATCTGAAAAGAACAAGAGCACCTCCAGTATTACTATAAACTAATATGATTTATGATCTACAGTCTTTACAATAAGATAAATGCAGAAAAGATGGGGCTCTTCAGATATGGTTGGACTGTGACTGCTTTGGCCAATACAGCCAGAGGGAATGGGAGTTGCAGTTGTTGCCATCCAACAACATCTACAGGGCTACACATTCCCAAATTCTGCATCCTTCAGGTTCAGAGGCATTGTGCCAATAAATTCTAGTCCCTAAGAGGGCTGTAGTCTTCGGGTTTTGTTTATGGGTTTCCCAAATATACCAGGCTGACCACAGTCAGAAACAGGGCTCTGGGAAAGAAGTCTTAATGTGAAAGAACAGGGGTTTTGTGTTCAGTGACACTCTCAGCTTCAATGAGAACATCTCCTGCCTCCCACCAAAAGGCTCTCAGCAAGAAGGGCAGGAAGACTTCCTTGCCTGAGACAAAGTCCTCTGCCAGTCAAAGTGGAAAGTACTTATCCAATGACTGCAGCATTAGAGGAACAAAAGAACTGCAGTGAGATAACATGATTCATCAGGAATGGCAGCTACTTATCCTTCTTATAAAGCATAACTAATAGCTTTATAATTTTATCTTTCCATTCATTCATAAGACTCTAGGCAGCTCAAATGCAACTTTAGACTAAGTAGTAAATTTCCCCCAAAAAATAATTAAGTGTTTTTATTTGTTTTATAACAACAATATAAAACAAACAATTTGAAGGGCAGGCTCTAAATACTGTAAGTAAGTAAGTAAGTAAGTAAATAAATAAATAACTTATAGCCTTTGAGGTCTATATGTAAAATTGCATAATAGCTATCTTTTGTGAGGTAACAGCAGTAACAAAGTCCTAAAGACATCTCTCAGATTTGCTAGTTGATGAAGTTGGGATCAAAGTATCTTTCCAAAGAATAGCTTGATGAGTAGGAGGTCTGAAAGCAAATGAGATGGCACTGATGTAATCAATAAACACTGACCAATCATCTAAAAAGGTGCCTGGTTTCTTTTGTCCATTCCAGAATTGAAAAGTATAAGAAAGCTTTTCCAATAACCAAGTGTCCCAAACTCTTTCCCACCAGTTGCTTATTAGTACATTCCCTGTTTTCCAGCTTCTCACAATTATATTCCTGGCTGCTGAGATGAGAAATGTGATATGCCTACGATGTTTCAGATGCACGTTCTCTTTACAATAAATTGACATTGAGAGAAGGTCCAGACAGAAAGTTAAAGTTTGTTTCACAATAAGAGAGATTTACATCAGTTTTGCACTCCAAAAATCTTTAACCTTAGGAAAGTCCAACCACATGTGTTCAAAGGCCCCCAAGGTGTGACAGCCTCTCCAACATTTTGGAGAGATGTTTTTCATCATCCGGGACAGTTTCACAGGTGTTAGATACAATTTGTATATTAATTTTAGGGTCCGCTCTTTTGTTAATGTTGATCTTGAGTTATTGGGGGGGGGGGGTTCATATGCATTCCCATGTGGCTTCAGAGGTATCTACATTTAGGTCCTATTGCCACATTATCCTGGCCGATTGATTTTTGCCATAAACAGATTGCACAATTTTTTTGTATATAATGGTTGCCCCTCCCTCGCAGTTGGTGCTAGTATATGTATCCATTGTTTCCAAATAAAAGGAATTATAAAGAAATGGGTTTTGGATCTGTCTTAATGTGCTCAGTGCCTCAATGGAGAAGAGCAATTTCAACTCAGCCATACTATGGAAGTTTACCTCCATAGATATCCAGCTGGTGGAATCTGCTTCCATAATAAGATTGGAGAGTTGGTTTAATTGGAATGCGTGATAACATTGTTTCAGGTCTGGGATCATTAAACCACCTTCTTTTGTGTTAGTCTATCTAACCAATTTGGGGAATCTAGGTCTCTTTTTATTAAATATAAATTCTGAGATCATTTTTTTTTTTTTGCCAGAGTTGGAATTTGGAGGGAGATGGTGAAATGGGGATGGCTTGGAATAAGAAAAAGAGGCATGGGCTGAGAAACATCTTACCAATGGAGATTCTCCCCAATATAGAAAGATTTAGAAGTTTCCTTTCTTTAAGTTTTAGTTTTATCCATTTAATGATAGGATTTTGGGCCCATTACAAACGGGCCTTAAAGTGCGCACTCCATGCGTGCTAGGGTTAGAAAAGGGCGTCCTTTCTTGATGCCCCAACCCTAGCACGCGCGGAGCGCGCACAAAATGGCGGCGCCATCACTACATCATGACCGCGCCACCTCCAAATGAGGCGGCGCGGTTGTGACGTACTGGGGCCGTGCCAGGGCGTATTGGGGCCATGCCCTTTCCACGACCCTGGAAAGAGCTTTGTTTTGGAGGTCCTTCCTAGCTTTGCATCGCTGGGCGCAGCCTTCAGATGGCTGTGCCCAGCGAAGCAGAAGAGAAAGGGGCCAAGTGGCCCCTTTCTCCTCCTCCCTGCCATCGCGGGGTGTCCTTGGGGCTTGGAGCCCCAAGGACACCCCTTTCCAGGCAGCAGGGAAGAGGCGTTTTGCCGCTTCCCCGTGGCCTGGAAAGCAGCGGATCGGGGCCTCAGCGGCTGCCGCTCTCGCCACTGAGGCCCCGATCCGGCGGGGAAAGGGGTGGGTACAGGCCACTGCTTTTCGGCGGTCTGTAACCCACCATAGTTTCTGGGGATCAGCTGGGATACATCTTTAGTTATGAGGATGCCCAGATGTGAAAACCCTGAGGGACATAATTGTGGACCAGTAGTTTTTGCCGTGGCAATTTGGACTGCAGGCAGGGCATTCATATACATCAATTAGGATTTTTTGTAATTAATCTTCAGGCTAGAATGCTTCCCAAAGATGTCTAATGTGTTTTTTTTCGAGGAAGGATGTTTCAGGTTGTTGCACCACCAGTAAGATGCCATTTGCATACAACATAATTTTGTGGTGGGACTTATTGACTTGAGTTTGATCTAATGAGTTCAGTGATCTCTGGGAGAAGTGATTTGGAAATGAAAAAATAGTCAATTCTAGAGTATGTCTTATGTGTAGGAGAAAAAGGTGTATGGTCTGTTGTGTGGGTATTTGACTTTTCAAGGATCAGGAGGAGTAGCCTTGGCAATGGTATCTGAAGATGAGGTTTCTCTCCCTCTAGAGGGGTGGTGAGATCTATCTAGATTACAACCCAGAACTTTGTTTGAATCACCACCTATAATGATTTTGCCAATTGCATTATCTAAGACAGTTTTCATAAACTTTAGTAAGAAAGTTTTCTGGTTCATGCTGGGGGAATAGGAAGTGCCGAGGGTGAACTTCCTACCTGCAACAGTGTCTTGTAAAATTACATATCAGCCATCTGTGTCTCTTACTATTTGTTCTTCTGAGAAGGGACATTTTTTGTCAGTTCAAATTGCCACTCCTTTGTCTTTCATAGAATTTCCAGCAGTGTATTGGTTTGGAAGTTTGAGTTAGGAAAAATATGCCCCATCCCTTTTCTATGGGTTTCCTGTAGAAATATGATATTGGGATGTAATTTCCTTAAATAATTTACGAGCCGGGTACGTTTGGGGCTGGGGGAAACCTAGCCGTTTAACATTCAATGAAACTATTCTAAGGTGCGTTACAGACGGCCTAGAAGCGGCAGTCTTGCGCAGCCGCCGATTGCAGCATCCGGGAACCGCAGCAGCCAAATGGCACGGTTCCCAGACACTGCAAACAAGGAGCGCGAAAATCACGTTCCTTCTTGCGTCCCGGAAGAGACGCCGCAAGTGCCGAAGCGGCGTCCGGTGTACAATGTGCGGACGCAGAGCGTCCACTACATCAAAATGGCAGCGGCCGTGTGGAACGGCCGCCGCCATTTGTTACAAACTCAGTCCGTGCTAGGGTTAGGGGCGTCTGGAAGAATGTCCGTCTGTAACCGGCCTAAGATTATCCAGGTCTAAGGTAGAAGAAGAGCTTAAACATTTACATCAATTTGCGGATCCTGCAGCTGACAGAGTGGAGTGTGACACAAGTTTTCTCCAATAATATTCCTTTCCAAGGGCAACGTATAAAATGCAAATAGCCAACTGTAACAATAACACATTTTAAAAACATAATTACCAAAAGGTCAGGATCCCACACTGAAGCTGGGAGCCTGATAAGCACAAAAATGGCTGATTTCCTTAGATGGGAATTGTTGGGGAGGGAACACTAGATAGTGAGGAGGAACTAGATCTCAAACACTGTTTAGGCACTTTCAAAAGAGTACTTATATTGGGGCTACAAGATAAAATTAGGCAAGTAATATTAGGCAAAATAGTAATAGAATGAATCAACTTCAACATATACAATCACCATTAAAGGGGCTCTTAGCACTTCCCTGTGTTGGGATCTGATCCAGAGAGTGATGGCATTCTAGTGTGGAAGTGATGATGATGATGATGATGATGATGATGATGATGATGATGATGATGATGATTAGACCAAGGGATGAGAACTGTGCTTGAGAGATGAGCAAAGTTATTACAATCTGGTTTGATGAGTAGTAGGTGGAGTGCAGGGACCACAATTCAGAATCTGGGATGTTCAAAAGTCAACCCAGCCGAACCATTCAGTTACCAGACCTGGAGTTATGGCAAAGACTTTTAAAACTGTAGAAAAGCAGCTCTTCATATCAATCTCTAGGTGACAGACATAAGTAGGTGGTCATCTGATGGATTGCCTCAGTGTTGGTAGAACAGAAAACAGATTCCCTGCAGCACCAGAGGAAAGGCTAAAGAACTGTCAGAGAAGACCGAAATGGACCGAACTAGACTGAAGAAGAAGAACTGTCAAAATGGTGATGTAAATTTCAGTGCTCATGAGTAGCAAAATAGAAATTCTCAGCTCAGGGTGTGGATTCTTTTCCTTTCTTGTCTTCCTTTATCCCTTTGACTATCTGCCATTTTGAGCTTTCTTGGCCTACAGCCATTCTGTTAGGGAAGGAAATTATTTTTCTCTCTAATTCACAGAGGACTTTGATGTCAAGAGCTTCACAGGCATGCAGCATTTGTTCTCTAGAAGTCACAGACATGTTTGTCTCACCTTGACTAATGAACAGTTTAAATGGGAATCCCTACTTATATTTCATTCCTGCTTGTTGCAGCAAAGTTGTAAATGGTTTGAAGGTGTGCCTCTTTTTCAGGGTTTCAGAGGAGAGATCCTGTAACACTTATATTTTGCAGATGGTTTAAGAAGGAGGAGGAACCTGCCTTCAAAAGATATCCTCCCCATCATAACATCTTTACTAAGGACTGAAACTACATGCAAGCATCTGACTAACATCTCCACTTGTTTTTTTAATCCTATTTGGATTGTAATTTCTTGCCTGATGAAGAAGGCCATGGAGCTTAGAAAGCTTGCAATAAGTATATTGTGCATTTTGGTTGGCCAATAAAGGTATCACTGATGGATTTTTATTTGTATTTGTTAAATGGCAAACACAGCTACCCCTGAATGTTTTCAGTAAGTCATCTCATTCTTCATGTCCCACAATCCCTCTTAAGTGTATGTTCAGGCATTTTTCTTGATTCCCCAGGATTTCAATCTTCTTTTGGAGGTACTCATTTACCTGTTCTAGTTTCTGTATTCTGTCTTCATGTAAAGTCCCCTGTTGGAGAGCTGCATTTTCTGTCTCTTCTATATCATGTATAAGCCTTGACTGTGCTGATAATTGTGCATCTAGAGGTTCAAGTGCAAGAGCCCAGTCTTTCTGGAGATCTCTTGCCAGGTTTTCTTGAAGCTTTTCTAAAAATTCAGGGAAAGGTAGACCTGAAGTTGGAACGTGGTTTTCTCTCCCTCTTTTGCTTCTATCCATGTGTCATGGCATTTTCACTCAGTGAGTGTGATTCTTCTGCTAGGATTTTGTGTTCTTTAACCAGGGGGTAAGATCTTGAAAGTGATTGATCCATGAAGCGTTTTGTTCCTTGAATCAGGTATGCTGTTGTGAAATGCAAGCTCCTCTTAATTAAACACCAATTGTGGGGAATTTATTGAGATCCAGCTCTGCTCTTCCTTTAAGCAGCTGCCATGTTTACTGGCTAGCCACGTTCCCCTCTAAGCTTTAAGTTTTATACCTGAGCAACATTTGACTGTGGTCCCCCCCCCCACCATTGACCCCCCCCCTTCAGAAAATTCACTACACTGGCTAGTTCAAAAATATGATTCAAAGGAATCATATTCTCCATTTTCAGCCGGCCAATGTTTTAGTATCTTCTGGGAAGAGCCTTTCTCTCTGTCTCACCATCCTCCTAAGTACATCTAGGAGGAACACAGAAAGGGCCTTCTCAGGAACTGCTCTTAGGCTTTGGACATTCCTTCCAAGTGAGACCAAGTTGGTGCCCTCCTTTTGATAATTTCCTTTTCAGGTGAAGAATTTTTGTTTATACAGGCTTTTGAGAACTAATTCCTCTGGGGGAAGGATGATGATGGGGAGAAAGGAGAGATGTCATCCTCCTCCTCCTCCTCCTCCTCCTCCTTCACCATTCTCCAACTGAACACTCTCCCTGTGCTCCATGAACTAAAGCAATTTTCTTCCATATCCTGATCACCGGACACAAAAGCATGAAAGGATCCAAGTTCAAAAATACCTTTTACAGATCTCATGAGCCAAGATATCACCCCCCCCCCCTCAATGGCAATCCTTTGCTTTGGATCGCCTACCTTCCTGTGTGGAGATGCTTCCTTCTGAACATGCGGCACAATCATAGCAGCAGATGGGTTCTCCTTCCTTAATCAGCTTGGAGTATCCAGGGCGGCAACTTTCAGTACATCTAGAGAAGGGCACCGTCTAGCCATAAAGAGAAGGAACATTCACAAAAATGTATTAATTGGAAGGTGTATCAGAGGAAATATTTTAAAAGGGCAGAATTGGATGTATGAACAGAAAGAGGCTCCAGGGCTGTGCCTGATAGTCAACACTTGATCACTTGAAGACTTCCTGATGCCTTTCAACCATACCAAGGGTAAAAGAAGGTCCCAAATCTGATCTGCACCTTTAAAACACCAGCAATATATACTCTCCCAGTATCACTCTGGTAATCTGGTTCAGATATTACCACTCTGATCCTGGAAAGGCTGTAGCTGGATGACCAGCCTTACCTGGTGGAAGATCCTGCATGCACCTCTGACACGTGTTTGGCTCATGTAGGGCAATAACCCCACTAGAACACACTCAGCACATAGTAATGAGAGCATTTCCATTGTAGGTAAGGGTGGGAGTAATGGAGGGGTGGAACAGTTTCTATGAAAGAGGTTATTGGGGAAATGACAGAAAAGATACAAAAACAAAGGGCATAAGTAATGACAAAAATAAATTCCAGCTATTGCATTGATGAGTGAGAACAAGTGTAGCTACCAATGTGTGCTTATTTAGAAATGTAATGAGATTAACAACTGTTAAAATGGTTGAGAATAAAATTAATATTCAGCTGTAACCCTGTTTTCATTCTTCCTTTCCTTTCCTTTCCTTTCCTTTCCTTTCCTTTCCTTTCCTTTCCTTTCCTCATTCGTGACACTAAGTCTTTGCTAACTGCTGTTGGTTTTATGGTGTCATCTGCATATCTTAAATGACTGATATTCCTTTCTCAAATTTTCACACCTCTTTCCTCCATGTCTAATCTCACTATTTGTATGACATGGTCTGCATACAAATTAAACAGATAGGGTGATAAAAATGCCCCCGTGTCTGACCCTCTTGCCAACTGGAAGCCATTCTGTTTCTCCATATTCTGTCCCCACAGTGGCCTGAGAATAGGTTAAGTATTCTATTTGGGAGCAGCCTTGGATCCCACTCTGGAAGAAAGGGGCATACAAATGAAATCAATCAATAAATCAGGACAATCGCATGTTGTGGAATTCTAATTTCTTTTAGAGCAATCCATAGTATTTCATGTACAGCAGTAAAGGAATAGCTATGAAGATCAATTTCTGAACTGAGAGTAGAGAATCCTTATTCAGAATTGGCTTGAGAACCTCTGAGCATATACAGAACATTTTTCTGTAGAACAAAATGCTTTCTGCCTCTGATCAAGAAACAGTGATAGAGCTCCTGTTTCATTCAGGAGCCAGGGATCCAAAGTTCAATCTGTGGCATTTTTTTTTTTTTTGGTTTAATGGTCAATGATAATTTTGTTTTTGTTTTAATATCCAATAGGTCCATTCTCCTCTGCACTCATCTTGCCTTAATGATATAATTAACAAGGGATGAAGAAAAAGGCAAAAAGAGGAGGGAGAAGCCAAAAGAGAATGAAATTGGGAAGGGGTCGAGGACAACTTTTTATTTCATTATTCAAGAGTCTAGCATTGTATGTGGCTCTTCAGGAAAGTTGCTGACTTTGGAGTTTATCACACAGGAGGAATTTCTCTTAATTTCGAGTGAAAAGAAAGTGGGGCCAGAACGCATTCATGTGAATTCACTTCTTCAGCAAATTTACGTGAATGCGAATTGAGTTCGAACTGGCTTCCCATTGCCCGAAAATAGCTTGCCATTGCCCAAATTTGCATGTAGTAGTCTATCACGCAATAACGTTAAACCCCATGATTGCATTTGGATTGCCATGGGATTATACAAACAAACTTCATATATATACACCGCTTCATACCGCCTAAGCAGTTTACAACTGTAAGCTAATTTGTCCCCAACAATCTGGGTACTCATTTTAGCGACCTCGGAAGGATGCAAGCCTGAGTCAAGCTTCAGCCCTTTTTCTGGTCTTGAACTCGCAACCTTGTGGTTTTGAGTGAGTGGCTGCAGTACAGGCATTTAACCACTGCGCCACCAGGGCTCCTTCCAATTTCCATTGTCTGATGAACTCCTCTGACAACTGCAAGACTGGCAGATTGGCAGGTCAAGGCTCAGGTGCCACACGACGGAGTGAGCTTCCCCCACTAGTCCCAGCTTCTGCCTACCTAGCAATTCAAAAGTATGTGAAAGTCTAAGTAGATAAATAGGTGCTACTTTGGTGGGAAGGCAACAGTGTTCTGTGCAGTCATGGTGGCCACATAATCTCAGAGTTATCTTTTAACAATGCTGGCCCTTTGGTTTAGTAACAGAGATTAGCACTGTTCCCTAATCAGTTACAATTCACAACTAGACAGTCTTGGCAAGGGAAAACCTCTACCTTTTACCTCTAGCATTGCATGTACACTAAAGAACTGCAAAGGGGTTAATTGCAACTCAACCGCATGAAATATTATATAGTAATTGCATACTATATAAGATTATACAATAGAAATCAGTGAAAATATTATCAATTGGGGGGAGTAGACATTACTGAAGAGAGTGACAATGCACTCCCACTCCCCCAAAAGACTCCAACACCTTCCTCCCAGGGACGTAGCCAGGATTTTGGGAAGGGGGGGGTCCAGACTAAGAGCCACCATTTTGAGAGGCTAAGAGCCCCCCCCCCCCAACCACAAAAAAGGGTCGAGCGTTTACCTCATGATGGCACCACTTTAACTTCCATTATGGCTCCGTGCTAGGGAATCTTGGGATTTGTAGTTTTGAGGAGCTCTTTACCCATCCTTGTCAGATGAGGCAACAAACCACAAATCCCAGCATTCCACGACATGGAGCCAAGGGCAGTTAAAGTTGCATCAAACTGGATTATTTTTTCAGTGCAGATGCAAACTGAGTCCTTCCTCTGAAGGTGTTTACATCAGATAAATTCAGCTCTATAAAGCAAAGTGCAGCTGCTCAATCAATGAGCCACAGCCACCTTGTTCATGCTCTGAGACACTCTGCTCATGCTTTGAGACACTGCATTCCAACTTCTGAGCTGAGCTAAGAACCCAGGCTGCATCCACACAACATTTCATTCCCACTTCCAAGAGGGATTTTTAATTCCAAGACATACACACACACACACACACACACACACACACACATGCACACACACAATTTTTAATTCCAAGACTCATCTCTATCTATCTATCTATCTATCTATCTATCTATCTATCTATCATAATTTTAAATTCCAAGACATTATATGTTCCTTTCTTTTTATAAAAAAACAAATCCCTGTAAGAGAATCCTATTTTGGGAGAAAGGCAGGGTATAAAATCAATCAATACAAAACAAAATTACCGTGCAATAGTCCATCAGTGCACGACTTGCATTATAAGACTTTATAAATTTAAAACTTTATACATTTAAAAACAATTAAAATCACAGTAGGATCAGAGTGCTATAGAATCATGGAATCCTAGAGATGGAAGAGACCCCAAGGGCCATCCAGTCCAACCCCATTCTGCCATGCAGGAACTCCCAGTCAAAGCATCCCCAACAAATTATGTAATGGGGGTGTCCAGCTACATTGTAGAAAGACACTACTTTAGATTAATGGTATGGAAAATCGTCGCCTTGAGTCCGTATATTGGGGGAAAGGGTATAAGAAAATAATAATAATAATAATAATAATAATAATAATAATAATACCTGGGGATTGTAGTTTCATGAGACATTTAGCCTTCTTTGTCAGAGAGCTCTGGTACCATAACATACTACAAATCCCATGATTTTCTGTAGCATTAAAGTGGTGTCGAACTGGATTATTTCTGCTGTGTGCAGCCTTATTAGGCTGCAGTTCCCAGCAGTCTGTGGTGCTGCTGGATGATGGGACCTGCAGTCTAGCGTTGCTTGAAGCAGGGCCATAGGACTCAACAGCTCTGATTCATCCTCTGGCAGAATTTGGGGGAAACTCCTTTAAAAGGCCAAAATAAAGAAAATCAAAAACTCCTTGCAAAGTAAAACCCAGAGGTCTGCCAATGGACTTTGCTTCCAAGGCAGGAGGGCAGAGAGGCCCAGACCTTTGTAGCCGACCTTTCATTGACAACCCACTGAGACTGATTCCATATGTTAATTAATTAATCATAGAATCATAGAGTCAGAAGAGACCCCAAGAAGGGCCATCCAGTCCAACCCCATTCTGCCATGCAGGAACTCTCAATCAAAGCATCCCCATTGACATGCTGAAAAGGGGCCAGCTAACTGTATTTTATCTTATTTGTCTTTTAAAACAGAGAAAAAACAAGGCTGAAAGGAAGCGTCTTGCTTTTTTGCATCACAGACCCTCCTCCTTTTTGTTTCATGTGCATTGTTATGGATTAAAGAATGGATCACTTTAGCGGATGAGAAATTATTAGATTTAGAATCAGATGGGTCAAATTTTGGATGCCTATCTGGCGTACGAGAGAGATAAACAAAACAAAAACTTTTCAAAACATACCATCAGGAAATCGCTAATAAGAGTTTGGAACAAGTATAAAAGTAGAATATTGCTGAAAATGGCCAAGTGGGTTTCCCCTCATGAGGCCTTTTATAGGAAGGAGATGAAAAAGGACCAGAAATGGTATACTTATAGAGACATTTTGGAAAAGAAGAATGGCAAATGGAATTTGAAATCCAGGGAGAAACTGAATGCGGAAGGTTGGAACATTACATGGTTTGCTCACAGACAATTACAAACTAGATTCCAGGAGGATATTAAAATATATGGTTTTGGAATCTGAAATAGGGAAAATTTTAGTAAGAGAAGATAATAATTTGATTAAAAAACTTTATAAGGTCCTTTTAGAATATGACACTGAAGACGAAGCAGTGAAGGTGCAAATGAGAAATTGGGCTAAACATATTGGTCATCCGATACAGATGTCCCAATGGGAGAGAATCTGGAAAAATGGCTTTAAATATACGGCCTCACAAAACTTGAGGGAGAATTTCTACAGAATGTTCTATCAATGGTACCTATCTCCCGACAAAATCTCGAAGATCTATAAAACTAATAATAACTTATGTTGGAAATGTCGTAAGGAGATAGGTTCGTTCTACCATTGTTGGTGGACATGTAACTGGGCTAAGGACTACTGGTCAATGGTGCGAAATACTATTAATGAAATCTTGAATGTTAAAACGGTAGAAGTATATGGAAGATGAGTAGGGAATGAGTAGGGAAGAAGTTTGTATCAGTAGGAAATAGTAATAATATGTATATTGAAGATTGTATTAGAATGATGTAATTGTGTTGTGGTCTATATGTTTTATGTATGTTTGTTATTTGCTTTAATAAAGTATTTTTAATAAAAATTAAAAAAAAAGAAACATACATGGATCCCATCTCTCATTATATCATATTAGACATATATAAATATACCAAACTCTGAAAAACTTCAAAATCCAAAATACATTTAGTCCTCAGCATTTTGGGTAAGGGAGACTCAAGCTGTAGTTGATAAGATATTATTATTATTATTATTATTATTATTATTATTATTATTTTACTATATTGTATATGGATATAACTGCTGAAAGGAAAGTCAGAAATCATCTTTTCTTTCTTTTATATTTCCTTTTAGAAGTTTCTTTCTTTCTTTCTTTCTCCCCTTCCTCTTCCTTCCTTTCTTTTCCTTCTTTTCTTCAGTTCTTCCTCTCTCCGTGCATATCATTCTTCCTTCCTTTTTTCCCTTCCTTCCCTTCTTCTTCCTCCTCCTCCTCTCCTTCCCCAGGGAGACTTTTATTCTGGCAAAAGCACAGTGGAGGAGGAGGAGTGGAAGATGGACATGGATGGAGAGGAAACGAAATGGAAAGAAATCACGGACCCCCGCCCATTCCTCCTCCCTCCCTCCCTCCCCCTCTCTCTCTGAGCCTCCCTGCTCCCTCCCTGGCAGCGACTTCTGAGTCCTCCATGCTTTTGATGGGGGGGAGGAGGGGGGAGGAAGGAGTTTGAAAGTCCCCAAGCCTGAAAAGGGGGGGGGGGTCCAAACCCCCCAACACCCCCCCCCCCGCTACATCCCTGTTCCTCCTGTGCAGATCTGTGAGGGAGTCGGACATTTGCCTTTAAGGTTGTTAAGCCAAGCCAAAATCTTCTGATTTGTGTGTGTTTTCCTATAGTCCCAAATGAATGTACTCTGGGTGGCCATGATTCCCAAAACGTAAGAGCACATCCAGACTGCACTATAAATTTTAACACCTTTGAAGTCAGGAAGACAAGCCAGATAAGGCTGGGTTACTACTCTATTCTCACCTCAACATCGCCAGACCAAGCCATCCTTTCCTATGCAAATTTGATTTCTTTTGATGTAGGACAAACACCTTTGCCTTCAGGCTAGTTTTTGCTTATAAAAGATCCCCAAAATCCTTTGTCAATGGGCTAGTTGGAAGGCATGGGGCAGTCTGTCACTGTGAACTCTGATCTTTGTATGTCGGTCCCCCCTCCGCTCACCTGAACGGTCATATCCAACACTACCTTCCTCACAGTTGGATCGAGTCAAGTCTCATCTTGTGTAAGTATCACATAGCCTCCATCTATTCCAAGCTAACTTCTGATTTCCTTAGTCTTAGCATGTAAAAGTGAGTGAATGTGGATTGTTGTGTGATTTCCCCCCTTAATAAAAGAAACACTTCATTCAGAGAATTCTGCTTCTGCAATATTCTTTTGATTTCTTTTTTCTCGGTATACCTAAGGGAAACAGTCTTGAGGGTCTTTGCAGTCGGCCCAATAATTGAACTAAATAAACTTCCCTTAGAAAGATCCTTGGCTACAAGGTCTAAAAGGCTCTGGCTGCTTGGAGGTCTTAGTTTCCTGCTAACCAAATAATTCCCACCTCATGTCCAATTCCACATGTTTTTCTTACCTTTTTCTGTTCTCTTTGCCCCCCATTCCTTCTCAGACTTATGTATTCCTCTGTTCCACAAACCTATCTATTATGGTCTGACCTGGACTGCAGAGTTATCTCTTTGTTCTTCCTCTAACTGCTATCTTCCCAAAGAAATCACACAGATTGGTCTAACAACAGAGCCATGTGATGCATCCCCACACACTCATTCTAATATTATAATAGCATCAGGCCTTCCTATTTGGCACAGAGAGAAGACCCACTTTAATGAACTCTAATGAATTCTAGAAAACTAATTCAGCAAATCAACTTTTTATCTTGAGTGTTAGTTGAGTGAGATGACTGCTGACATAATAATTTACCAGGGTGAATTACAGACCACCGCTTTGCGGCTGTCTGCCAGCGCTGCTGTTTGCTTTGCGAGGGAGCCGCAGCAGCCAAACCACGCGGCTCCCTCACGGAGCAAAAAAGAAGCTCCAAAATGGAGCTTCTTCCTGCGGTGCACTTATGACGCTGCGAAGCGCCAATCGCGACGTCATAAGCGCCGAGCGATGTGCAGACGCACAGGGTCCGTTACGTCAATATGGCGGCGGCTGTGTGGAACGGCCGCTGCCATATTGTACGGATTCACTACGTACTAGGGTTAGGGGTGTGTGGAAGCACCGCCCTTTCCTAACTCTAATATGTAGTCAATACGTATTTTATGGCGGTCTGTAACCCGCCCAAGTTAACTAGTGAGTTAATCTCAAACTTTGAATTTATCACAGGTACATGCATTTTTCTGAATGTCTAGTTTGCCCTTATGGGAAGATATTGTATGTGTATGTATGTGTGTGTTTTTGCATATCTATCTATCTATCTATCTATCTATCTATCTATCTATCTATTGCATTTGAAGTTTGCTGACTCTGTTCTTTGAATACTCATAATAAAAACTTTTTTCAGATATTTCTTTATTTGTGTAGTTTGCATGTAGGCAAATATTTTATTACTTTCATCCTGGTCCATTAGAGCATGTTATGATTTTGAATGCTGTGTGGAAGATAGGCTGTTTTCTCCCTTTCCTTTAATCTTCATGTGGTTACTTATCATGGCATCTGATTATGGACAAAATCAGATTTTTGACACGTAATTTCTACAAGGAAATGGGACAAACCAGAGAACAAACTTTGCAAGTCACAGTAAATAAACAATGGGACAAAGGTTGTTGGTTTGTTTAGTATCAGAAGACTTTGAGGTGGTATTCTTGTACCCATTTACCAAAAAGCAAAAATAGCTAAACTCAGTAGAATTGAACTCAGAGTAGACGTGGCTGGGATTTCCTGATAACCGATATTAAAGACAAGAAAAGAAATTTTCCTCACCCGATTAAACCACTTGGACCATACAATGGCATCCTGGTCAATGGTGACCTTGATCTTGGAGGAGGTCTGTCTCTTTATACTCCCAACTTCCACGCCACCAGTGGACTTGTTGGGGAAAACCACCCAGTTCATGATATGGAAGTCAGCTGCCAGATCCCCATTCTCATCCAAATAAACTCCATCCATGGAAGTATTATAAAGCTCAAAGTTTCTCAGGAGAGGGTGAAGCTAAAATGAGACAGGAAAATATGTGCATATTTCAGGCAGGAAATCCTGTTGTACATCTTGTCCTTGCATTTTTGGAGCACTCATGTCCAGTGATATTTCTAGACTGATAGGAGCTATTAATTTTTCATCAGGAAAAAGTAATCTTTGGCAGTTGAAATTGTATCCAAAAAGATTTTGGCCACTAGTGCATTTGTTACAGATTGGGTGCAATATGATCCTTAGGTGAATGCCCATTAACATCCCCGCTACCACATTCCCCACTCCCTGAATTTTACAAGAACAGTTCATTACTAGAGTTATGTAGAGCATACTGAAGCAATCCCTCCTGGATCACAGTTGCTGATCTGTTTGATCAGAAGTGGGCCTGACTGATTCAGGTCTAAACCAAAATCTCTCTCCCTGTCAATGAAACTAATGTTAGGAATCCTCTTGGTGCATTTCACAGTTGCAATGACACTGTCATAGGCAATGAGAGCAGAAGGAAAATGTCTGGAGGTCCTGTGGCTGTTAAAAAAAGATGAAAGGCACTGCAGAGGGAACATCAGTTCACGAATGCCTCCATCCTTGAAGACAAAAGAGAAGAATGACAAGTTCCCCTTTGCCCACACCAGACACATGGCCATTCTGCTTAGCATAGGAGGAGAGAGTTATGGTGAGTGGGTTGGCTGGTACATCAATAGCAATATAATGCCAGGTTTGTCTCTGGTGGGACAAACGTTTCCTAATAAAATAATAACTAATAAAACTTTTATTTGTATCCCGCTTTTTGTAAAAGCAATCGAAGCGGCAGACAACATATTTCAGAAGGTTGTGATATTCTTTGCCCTATATCTTGGGATCTATTAAATATCCAAACAGCATTTCTGTTGTGTTCAGTTGCAACAGCTCACAGCACTAGCTGCAGTATTTTATTCCCACTGTCAAGTGGGTTTCCTTTTAATCTCAAGACACACTATAACAATAAAGGATGTTCACGCTTTCCTTTTAAATACAGTACTTTTTAAATTACTTTGCTTGCATCAGAAACACAGAACAGGCTTTCACAGGATGTATTCCAGTATGTTGAGTTGCTATTGATCTAGATATCTCTTCTACTGCCATTCTCGTCTATCACTATCTTTCTGTCACTGCAAGCACTCTAAGAAAACCAGGAACTCCCCAGCAAGCAGAAGACACCTATATAAGCCATTGTATCAACCACCTGGGTAAATGTCCTATCCCACGAATCAAGCAGAACTTCTGTGCAGGGTTTTACCAGCAGGAAAGCCAATAACTCTACAAGAGCAAACCAGTTGGGGGCCAATGGAAAAATGGAGGATGCAGTTCTGACTCAAACAACTCCCTGCTCCCTTCCAATCCAGAACAGAAAGACTCAGTGATTTCTAATGGGACTCTATGGAGGCAAAGGAATACCTGCCATGACTGGACCCTCTGCCTGTCTCCAGCTGTCATTCTCATCCACTTCAATTGGGAGAAGTACGCAGCATGCAGGATTTGTGCCACAGCCTGGATAGCATTGTAAATACTGTAGGCGTCTTGAGAAAGGATCCTCTCAATCACATCCTGAGGAAGCTTCTTCAAAGTGTCTTTTTCTGCACATCTCTTCCAGACTTTCACGGACCTCAATGACCTTGAATATAAACAATGAAATGCTGCTTGCCCAAATTGCTCAAGATAAAGCATAGATTGATCAAAGTCATCATAGCGTCTCCTTTTATTCATCTGGATGGAGAAGGACAAAGAAACGTGTTTGTGCTGGAGATCCATCGCTTTGAACAACAATCTCATGGCCAGGTCCTGCAAAGCTGTTGCAAGCCAAACTTTCCCCACAGTTGATTTTTTGATCTTTTCAGCTTGTTGCATTGTAACCACTAGAGTAAGCATGGCTTGAGTGTCCACTTGACAAACAATAACATTGGCTTTGGTCTCCATAACATACAAAAGCATGTTGAATTTGTCACTGCCTCCATTTAGTGCAGGAACTGTTTCTGAGAAGGCAATGCAAACACCATTCTTTGTGGCTACAGACATGAAGACGCTCAGGAACATTTTACCACTGTCATTCTCTGGAGCCAAAAGACCAATCCAAGTCCACCTGAAATGCAGGAGCAGTTTGACTATGCCCAGATAAGGAGGTTCTTGCTTTGGGACCATTCGGTGGAGGAAAGGGAGCTGACTTTTTCTGCTAAATGCATTACTAAGGAAGCCGTAGCTGACCTAGTAAAGAAAGGAAAGGATTGCTGCTCTGATTTGATTTTAAAATGTACTTCAAACATTTATAATATAACTGTATTATTAATTGGCTTTAACACTTTTGCTTTTTATTATGCTAGGTGCCCATAAGAATCTTTATACAAAGCTTGACTTGGTACTGTCTCTTGCTTTCAAATACAAAACCGAATGATTCATGAATTTAAGATTATTATTAAATCAGGTAATGCTTAACCTGGAGTTACGCTGGCAGCTTCTGCAGGATTTTGTTCTCCTCCCTTTCCACCTTACAGTTTTCTGCAGTCCTGAAAAGCAGCTTCAGAGAGCTTCTCATCTGTCCAGAACTAGTTTAAAGATAAAGAGGGGTCTTCAATAAGGAATGGATTCACCCCACTCAGTTCTGCTATTGGAAGTCCATGACTGGATATTTCCCTCACTCAATTATTGAGATTTATAAAATTAAAGCAATATGCTATAAAATAATTAGTACACAAACTAGTAATCTGGGAAAGAGCAAAAAGTCTGGTAGATCTATGGGGATGAAATATGGGGGATGGGGGCAAAGAGGGCTTAACCTTTAAAACTAATCTGGAAAGAGAGCACCCATTGCTTTTGTTGCCAGCCTTTCTAAGGCCTTTAGTGCTGTCACCCTATACACACCTACTCAGGAGTAAGTCTTGATGATCCTATCCTGTGTGTGGGATATTTCAAGTCTAGAAGCCGCACCCTTTATCTAACCCCATACTCTCCTCCAGCTTTCCCTGCTGCCTCTGTCTCTATTCTCCCCTCACTGCGATTTCAGGGCACTTCACTTCCCCCACATATCCACAAAAACACACAACCCTGTTCATTCGCCACCACATACACACCTATGCATACTCACTGTTGTTATTATTTTTCTTTACTGCTCTCTCCCTATTATCAGTTTCTTCTTCTTTATCTTTTTTCCTTTCTCTATTTCTCCCTTCCTATTCTCTAAACCATTTAGTATAGAATGCTCTTGCTTTTTTTACCATGTCTATTTTGTTCTGTTTTTCTCTCCAGGTAAACAAGATGCCTTCCAAAGGTTCCCATCTGTACCTTATATTCCTGATCTGAAGCATTTTGGTCAGAGTTGTGTCCTCCATTCATAGGCTTACTATATCAAGAAGCCTGCTTAATGGCAAATAATAAGAAGTTATATGTATTTCTCCAAGGTAAAGCTGCTTGCAGAAATTTATCTCTCAGGGTGGAAATATTCTATAGGGCCCTAGATAGGATGGACCTTGACTGGAGCCAGGAAGGATGTTATTTGCTATTGACTCTGATGTCCATAAAGCAACATGCCTTCAGTTTACCCTGAGTCCAAAGCCACTTCTTTATAGAGAGACTCACCCTACAAACACCCAAACCCATTCATACCTGTGGGGTTTTGAAGATGCTCAACATGCTTGCAATGTGGCTGGAAATATCAGAGTTGCCCCCTTCAAGAACCGCCAAGAGGCTACTCTGCCTTTCGCAGCTATAATTTGGAACCTTCTCTTGTCCAGGCGATAGTAGGTCTATCATGGCCTCATAAGTCATTCTTTCATTGAAATAGCTCTTATAAATGTTGTAGCCCAGGGTGATATTGGGTAAAAGCCTTGGATCCTGATTGATTTCATGAATTGCAAACAAGAAGGCCAGGATCTGCCAGTAGTACATGTTCTTGATACTGCAAGAAAATAGAGGTCATCAGATATTTACCCTCTGTTTAGTGAAAACATATCAAATCCCTGCCTCATTTAATAAAATAGAAGATCTGTACTTCAGTGCAGATTGCGCTACTAAGCAGCCCCTTTGGCTGGGGCATTGACAGAGAAGGAATAGGATAAAGTTCCCCAAGCGACTGTCTAGAAGCCTCGTACTCCTTCAGTCACCACAATGCCCAACATATGTTTCTCTTTTATTTTTATGAATTTGAAATTCAGAAACAACAATGACAATAACTTTATTTCATGTCACTTTTAGTTTGTCTTTCAAACTCATGTCCTGAGACTAAAACATCAGAACTGAATCCCAGCATTCTATGGTATGTAGAAGATGGGATCTTTCCCTTGTGAATAGACACAGCAATATTTGTCGGCTAACAGCAAAAATCCCATGCTTTGCAGGGAGAATCCTCTCTGAGAAGGTGTTGTCACACAGTTTTGCCTCTAAAACCCAACAGTAAACTTCTGGGGAGGCAGGATTAGCTTTCTCTGCTATAAACATAATATATAAACTGTATATTTTTGTGGATTGCGGAATGATGGATGATGAAAAGAGCTGCAGTCCAAAGCAATCTGTTCCAAATAAACCATGTGCCAAATTAATCTTGTTTGCCTTTAGAAAGCTATGAAACTAGGCTGTGCACATAGACACATGTCATATTCAGCAAAAGGCTGACTGTAATTAATTGGCTGACTATCATTCTAGCATTTACTAAGACAGAGCTGCACATTATTACCACTCCTTCGAACAGCAAACTCTGCTAAAGACCGAAGGAGAGCAACAGTTAAGAATATGAAGCAAATCTCTCAAGGGGGGGAAATATGAAAAATCATTGACTACATGAATGTGTAAGGAACAAAAATGTCAATGTGGGAGAAATCTGCTAATATTTGGTACTTCCTTATTGTTATCATTTTTCAGGCTAACTACTGTGAAATGCATTGTGGGAAATTGTTGTTGTTTTTGTTGTTGCTGTTTGCCTTCAACTCATTTCTGACTTATGGCAACCCTATCATAGGGTTTTCCTGGCTACTTTATTCAGAGGGAATTTTCCATTGCCATCTTCTAATGGGTTTCTTTTCGCATGAGCTTTAACAGATAGCAGTTCACTTTATCCGTAACATAACATGTGGGACGTTATGATACTGATAAAGTGGATTGCTATCTGTTAAAGTTTTTGCCAAAATTAATCTGCTAGTCTTTAAAGTCAAACAGGCTTCTTGTTTTAATTTTTTTAACAAAGACAAGGATATGTTATAATTCATACAAGAATACTTGACCCTGATCATTTAGAATCTGTTTTGTAGATATGATTGTTCTATTACATATTACATCAACTGAAGAGTATGAAATCAGACTCACAATTTCTTACCTAATAAAACTCGTCTGAGGAGGTTGGGAAAAAACATATGGATGAAGGACAATATTTGTTGTTGCTATGATCCCACTAATCGTGTAGTCTCCCGGCCTGTAATAATTAAATGGGGTTGTTTGCTCAGCTATCCATTTCACTGGGAGTTTTCTCTTCCCACAGACATCACTGTGTGGCATCATGAACATTAGCAGCATCCAGGATATCATGCTAGAGACTCTTATCCATTTAGGTTTCCCCATCTTCACCTTCTCTCTCTCTCTCATCTGCACACACACAAATGCTTTGGATCAAGTCTCAGAGCTCAATAATTAGAATGCAAAGCCTTTCACAAGAGCAGGGCTGCAACTAGCAACTTTACTAAAACAGGTCAAGTCTAGTCCTGGCCTCAGATGTGAAGGGAAGGATCACTGTTCAGCCTCACACAGGAAGGCTCACCATGTCTTCCTTTTGTCTCATCTCTCAATGGGACAGCAGGTATTTAAATGGTCTAGCTTGTGAGATTCCCTAGATGCAGAATGGCCAAGTGTTGCTCTTGTTTTGAAGTTGCTCATATTAGTTTCAAAGGTGATCTTTGGACAAACATCCCTGTTTTTTCCAAAGATGACTTTTGAAACTGATATAATAGCCGGTAATAACACTAGCAAATCTATAACCAACCAACTAACATATAACTAAGAGGCAGAATAAATCATGATCATTTTGATGATTCCCAGGCAGCACAAATCATTCTTGTGGCATAAGAAGCAAATTAGTAATTAGTGATTCCAGGTGGAGATGTGCAGCCAAGGAAAACATGCTTGTGGAGCTCAGCTCTTTTTCATTTGTCAGAAAAGTTTTGTTGACTTCTGGTCAAGAAAAAAAAAGCCATGCCATATGCAATGTTACGATATGGGGAGAGGTGGGTAATAAGGCTAATACTACTACTACTGCGACTACTACTACTAGCCACACATCCAGTACAGTTATTGTGGTACATACATTCCATTCATTTCATTTCAGCCAGCTCTTTGGGGAGAGGGTCAGGGAGAGTAACCACTGTGTAATCCACAAAAATGCAAGTTCTTTAGACCCAGTATCATCACCAGGAAAATAAATTTAAACTATTTGCCCATGGTTGTGTGAATGAATTACAAAAAAAGAAAAGAAAAGAAAAAAGGCAATCACTTGTTATTGTGGTATGGTTTAATACAATTGGTGTTTTTCATCTGAGGGACAGTGTTACCATCCACAAGACCATTTATGCACCCCTTCCCATTTTCACATAGAAAAACTCAAGGAGCTGTATGTGCTATAATGTTAAGGCATTCAAATTACATATCAATTTATATTTCAGTGAAGCAATTTAACTCCTTTTCAATTGATACAGAATACATAATATCAATGCTGTTGTCAGGAAGTTATTTGAAGGGATGCCATCCAGATATTTAAAACAAATATTATCGTACATGACTTTACATGTATTCACCCTTTGAAAAATTCCACCCTAATAGTCTTTGGCATCATTTCTCAAAGCATAGCCACTTCTCGAGGTTCTAGAAATGAAGTTGACATAGTATCAATGTCTCCAGGAACACATCCGCAGCGTTCTAGATCCAGAAACGGAAGGGCTAGAAGAGGAGAACACATAGGCCTATCCATCATGCAGAATGCCAGCAAGGAAGCTCTCCTGTCAAGACAGTCGCAGGAGAGATTATGTGCTCATGTCACTGACAGTTTGGCAGAATGTAGACAAGTCAAACGAGAACTTGTGCAGATAGTCAAGGAGGACATACTGTCTGGTGAGCGCAAGATGATTACCTGCATGTGTTCTATGGTCGTCCTGTTTAGGGAACAAATGCAAAATGAACCACAAATGTATCGAAGGGGTTCTGGTATCAGAAATCATACTAAGGAATTGGGAAGGGTCCACTTGAGAAACAACTTGGCAGGACAATAATGAGAAGAAAAAGGAAGAGGTGTCAGAGAAGTGCAGATCTTTTGTGTTCATTTCCCAGAGCTTTACCATTTACACAGCTAGACCTCAGCCCGAAACAATACATTCAGATAATGAAAATAAACAATAATGTTGGTTATGTCGGGGAAACAATTTTGCAACCACTTGAACCAGGGGGAAGCATGGATTATCCCCCTTCCTTTGGAGGTGGAAGGGGAAAATAGCAATGAACTATTTCCCGTAGGAGATGGTAGTCCTCAAACTGTGGTGGTTGAGGAAGGCGGGGAACAGTGCATTGAGGGAGTGATAATATCAGAGAGGTCTAAAAACCCACTCTTATCTGATGTAAGTTTAGAGCAGCGCTCCAAGGAATTTCGGCCAAGAGGAGTCTGTACCAAAAAGAAAACACAGATCTACTCCCACTAAGTGCTATGTTTATCAGCAGCCATTTGTATATCCTACTGAAAAGTTGGTACAGTTATCCAACGAAAGCTACATCTTGGAAAACAGTGCTAATACGGTTGTTTAATAAGAAGTAATGAATACAAGTTTATTATGTTAATGTTGTGAACACAAAGGTTTTTTTTAGTAAACTTAGCAGTTATGTTCACAGGCAATTTGTTTCCTGTTTCTTTTTAAACCAAAACCACTAAGACACTAGACATTCTTGTAAGCTTAGATCTTAAAATATTCTTTCTTTTGCCAATTTTCATGATTAAGGAAGTTGGAAAGAACGACACAACGGTCAAGATTCTGAAGCTTCACAACTGAGGTTTTTTATTTTTCATTGATAATGGTATTTGTACTATTTGTATTATTGTGAAATGTATAATAAAGATTATCTTAAAAATAAATAAATAAACCAAAACCATACATGCACATATTTTTTTCTTTTGCTAACAAACAGCACATGTAGGACAAATGGGCAATAAAAAATGCCATGTTTGCATTTCATGAATGATCCAGAAGCATATTGGTGACAGCAGACCTCTCAGCTCATCCCTGCCTCTTTCAATTGGAAGAGACTGCATGATAATCCTCTGGTAGAGGAAGTATAACAATCTGAGGGGGTGGCTAAATATCTAGATCAAGTAGTACACCCCTTGTCTTGCATATATTATGTAGAATAACACATGCAGATATTACGGTTATGAGGTTTTTCTCCACAGTTAATCTAGATGTCAGGCAATCCCACCTTCCCTTAAGCCTGCCAAAAGCCGTCTTGTCAACACTTCTTGCCCTACTGAGAGCACTGTTGAAAGAAATTTTTCTGGGGCGAAGATTTCCACTATAAGGCTTCATAAGTCATCTCCTGGTGGGTATGCTCCACCAGCGATTATCAAGGGTGGTATTGCCACATCATTTAGAGTGATTGTGGGATTTCCAGGGACAAAAGCTCCTGCATCCATCATGTGACACAATGCTGAATGGGTAAAGCTATTACTGTCATGTGGTATTCCAGAATTCCCCAACTCCATGTCCTCCCCTCCCTCCTTCCAACTGTCATCTTCTGGCCTGGGAAAGAGTGAAAGGACAAGCCCAACGCCATCGGGCCTGAAGAGGAAGAGACCTCCCCTCCCTCCTTCCAACTGTCATCTTCTGGCCTGGGAAGGAGTGAAAGAGCAGGCCCAACGCCATCAGGCCCAGCCTTGATTAAGAAAAAGAGCCCTCCCTCCAGTCCATCTGCCTTGGTCCAGACCTCAGAGGCAGAGAAGAATCTGCTGGACCTGATCCCCTACCATTCCCTTTTCCTTTTGTGTCGTGTCTTTTTAGATTGTAAGCCTGAGGGCAGGGAACTGTCTTTTATTCCCTCTGTTGTAAGCCACCCGGATTCCCAGTGATTGGGTGGCATATAAATAAATCCTATTATTATTATTATTATTATTATTATTATTATTATTATTATGGTGAGACATACTTCTATAAAGATCTCTGATGCACTGGAAGCACCGATGCTACGTTACAATATATAAGTGGGCTGGATAATCACTAAATGGTTAGAGCAACCTTTTTCTCAACAGGGATGGAACTACTAAACCTTGACACATCTTGCTGAAGCTCTGGCTGAGGAATGTTTACAAGATTGAAAAGTGTTTCTTGCCTCATGCGGAAATTGGAAATCCACATCTTATCATCCCATTGCTGCAGAACTTCTTCCTGCCACCAATTTGACCATTCATGAGGTTGAACCCACCAATGTTGGAGGCGAGGCCAAGGTGCAATCCAGGCTAGGCACCTCGATGTTGATATCTCACCTCTAGCAGCCAACAATAATGCTCTCGCTAAAGTACCCCTCCTTTCCAGATTATATATTGTTGAGGCATGTAGACTCATGAATCTAACATGCAAACATGCAGAAGGCATACGCATAGGCCAGGAATGCCAGCAGAAGGTTCTGTCGTGAAGCTCAGCTCAGCTCCAGGCTGCACAGGAAAATTCCTCCCATGCAGAGCCTGCTTCTGCCTTGATAAAGAATTGCTGAACAGCCTGTTAAGCACAAAGAGGCTTTTAATCATCAGGTTCAGATATTTACAAATCATACAATCAAACTGCTCTGCCAAACACCAATAAAAAAACTCCACCCCATGGGGCATCCATCCCTCTCCCTTATATACACTTTCCCTCTTGGGGTTTTGAGCCTTCTCCCTCCTGGGACATCACCCAGTTTCCTCTCACCTGACAGCTATGACTTTGCACAATTGAAGCCTGCTGGTTTCACCTCCTGTGCTTGTGTCATCAGCTTCTTATGACTAAGAGCTCTTCAAATGCTGACTCATGATGGCTGCCACTCGAACTCTGGCAAACTTGTCCCAGTTCCTTTTGTGGCCACATCCATGACATTTTCTCGACCAGAATGCTTTGTGTTCTGACACATATAAGGTACCTGGCAATGCATGCCCTATGCCTTCTTTGCTCCCTTTCCCATAAGCACACCAAAGTGTGCATAACATCTGCAAACAGTTTGTTGGAGTCCATCATGAAACTCTTGCACCGGCAGAAGTCACAGGAAATTGTCTGCAGTAATTGTCTGCTTTCCACCCGTTCCTCCAACTCTTTTGCTCTCCTCTGCGTTTTTCTGCATAGCTGCACTCTCCGCTCCTTCACTCTCTGTCAACTCTTTTACTGTCCTCTATGTTCTTCTCCGTTCCTCTGCTCTCCGCTCCTCCGCTCTCCACCAACTCCTTTATTTTCCTCCATCTTTTCTCCTCTCCTCCTCTCTCCACTCTTCACTACTTTCCACCAACTGTTTTACTGCTTTCCACCTTCTCCTCTTCTCCTTTCTCTGTTCTCCACTTCTCCACTCTCCACCAACTCCTTTATTTTTCTCCATGTTTCCTCCTCTCCTCCTCTCTCCGCTCTTCACTACTTTCCACCAACTGTTTTACTGCTTTCCACCTTCTCCTCTTCTCCTTTCTCTGCTCTCCACTTCTCCACTCTCCACCAACTCCTTTATTTTTCTCCATGTTTCCTCCTCTCCTCCTCTCTTCACCACTTTCCACCAACTGTTTTACTGCTTTCCACATTCTTCTCCTCTTCTCCTTTCTCAACTCTCCGTTCCTCTGCTCCCGACTAACTCCTTTATTGTCCTCCACGTTCTTCTCCTCTCCTCCGCCTTCTGTTCCCCACTCTTTACCACTCTCTGTCAACTGCTCCACAGTCCTCCACATTTTTTCCTTTTCTTTCCTCAATGTTCTATGTTTCTCTGCTTTCTTCCCGCTCTCCACAGATTGTCTCACTCTTTCATATTCTCATCCACTCCCTACTCTCCTTTCTTCTCCACCACCTCTTTCTTTCCTTCATTCTCTTCATCCCCACTCTTCTTCTCACATTCTCTTATAGTAACCGGGTCTTTGGTCTTTAATTTTCTTTAGCTTTTTTCCATTCTCATCCTCTCTTTCCCTTCTCCACATTTACACTGTGCCTTTCATCCCTATCCTTTCTTTGCTCCTCTTCCCTCTTCTTAAAGTGAACACTTCATGCACTCCCAAGCCGGCTTTCCAGGTAGTGTTAATTTTTGCTACCAATTTTTTTCTGGTTTTCTTTCCGGGGTTTTTTGGTTTTGCCACAGCAGTTTTAATTCTTTAAAGTTGAATTTTAAAGTTAAAAAGCTGCTGGCCACCATAAGCTTGCCCAGGCTGTAAGTTAAGGGTGGCTCTCTGAGCTAGATATGTTGGCTGTTTGGCTCCCTCAACCCCTCCTGCCTAACGAAACAAAGATTTCTCCGTCTCAGAGGAGGGTGTTGGAAAGAGCCTCCAACAAACCCCTTTCTGTACTCTTCTTACTAGAAGAGTCCTTTGACCCAGTTTGGTTGGGTTTTTTTCCGGGGTTTTTCCAGTTCAGATTGCAGTTTGGCTGCTGGCAAAGCAGACCAGAAGTGTGTCTTTTCATTTCACTTTTAACCAGCCTCAAGAGAGTAAAGATAGTCCCTTTACTCTCTGCAGCTGCTTGGAAGTCTCCACACCAACAAAGAAGGAAAGAAAGAGCTCTTAGCTTTGTATTGATACTGAGGTTGAAATCTGATGGTAGAAACAGTGCAGTGATGAATGGGTTGAATTTGCATGATCACAACACAAATTAATAATATGCATGTTTATAACAATTTGGATAATTTAAGTTCCTTCCTCTTTTACCTTTTGCACAATAATGTGCATAACATGCAAATTAGATACCAGTATATGAGGGATTGAATATGGCATCCCTAACAGGGAAGAACAGGTGTGTTTGTCCATTTGGATCCACCCCTCCCCCATGTATAGAAAGCCCCTAGAATAGGGAGCAATGGATTTAAAATACAGGGAAAAAAGATTCCATCTAAACATTTGGAAGAACCTCCTGACAATAAGAGCTGTTTGACAGTGGAATATGCTGCCTCCAAGTGTGGTGGAGGTTGTTAAGCAGAGGCTGGTTGACTGGCCACCTTTCAGGAGTGCTGTGAATGTAGCTGGATGGGCCTAGTGGTCTCTTCCAACTCTATGATTCTGCCAATGATCACATAGAGAAACTGATGGACTACTCTCTATGGCTCCATGCACAGGTGCATAGATGGAGAAAGCATGTTTGTGAAATTCATCTCTTTGGTAATATGGATTTTAATGTGTCCTACAGGGAGAAAGTTAGTGAATGTACCAAGCTTTAGGAACTAAAGAAACAACTCCCAATGAGCTTCCAAATGTCTTCCCTAAACTGGTACAAAGACACCATTATGTTGTGTGTGCATATTGGAATGCCCAGGAACGTCCCTGGAAGCCTGTGTAGTCATACAGATCAGAAGGGGCTGCTTGGCCTTCTGGTGCAAGGTCTTGCCTTTGTGGTGTTGATAAGAGTGTATCTGTTGTTTAAGCAAGAAATCATTTTTGTCTTTCCAACAGAACATACTCACTTGAGAACACCCAAAGTCCAATTCCTACAGATATTTGTTCTGTCCTCTCACAAAGTTGCTCCACTAAAATTAGACCCACTGAAGTAAGTAATAGGGAGCACCTATTACTTGAAAGCATAGGTGCTCCCTACTTCAAAGTATACAAAGTATAGTTTTCTAAGAGTATGAGAATGCATTTGAAAAGTGTTGTGTAGGATAAAAAAATGATTCTAGGCTATTCACTCAACAGTTGGTTGAAACTGAGAACAGGGAATCAAATTCAAAATCAAAAGGCACATAAGACGGTGATAACTGTAATGCCATCTTTTATTTTCTCAATACAGAAACACAGACAAACCCATATTCAACTTTATTAAGCACATCAGTTTCCATTTTCAGTCCTGGCATGTGTAACTAGACATTGTTCATGAATCTTGCTCTGGTTTTATCTCTTAGGCAGACATTTAAAATCAAAACTTGTTACCTCCAGTATCATGTCCCGATTTACAGAAGGAAACCTTAAAATAAATTCTCAACACAAGTTACTCACCTCTTAGTCTAGATTGTCCTTTTTATCCTTTAGAAAGTTTTACTAATTTATGTTTTCTCATTGTTTTTCTCATCGCATTCCTTATATGATCCAATAAAAAAGTTTGAAATAAATATTTCTATTTCTGTGTCCTTCCAATGTTGCAATACTTTATCCCACCCATCATCGTTGGCTTATTTCATAATTCATGTGAGAAGAAGAGATCGCTGCTTTAATACCAGTTTAGATAGATGATTCAAAGTGGAAGGTGTCTGGTTCATTCCGGGCACATGGGACAAAGCAGATGCAAAATACAGTCAGCCCTCCTTATCCACCGATGTTTTATCCATGGATTCAAGCAACCATGACTTGGAAATATTTTTTTAAAAATTATAAATTCCAAATAGCAAACCTTGATTTTCCATTTTATCTAAGGGACACATTTTGCTATGCCATTCTATTTAATGGGACTTGAGCATCCATGGATTTTGTTATCCACAGGGGATCCTGAAAACATACCCCAACAGATAACAAAGACCCACTGTGATAAAAAAGAGAACACGCAGAGTTAGAAATGTTGGAAGATTTTTCATTTTCTTTCCCACTCCTTAGATAGATAGGGATTTCCTGCATGCAAACTCTTTCCTCCCTCTCTCATTCAATCTAACCATGTGACTTAGGTTTCTCCTTCTCTGGGACTAACAGATATTCTTTCAATGATGTTCAATTGAGCTGTTGTGTTTCCATCTTCCTGCTCTCTCAACTTTCTTTCTAAGGATGGTGAGATAAATATTTCTTTTACCTGAACTATTCACTAGCTCAGTGATGGCGAACCTATGGCACACGTGCCAAAGGTGGCACTCAGAGCCCTCTCTGTGGGCAAATGTGCCATCGCCCCAGCACAGAGTTTGCCAGAGTTTGTTACTAGAAAGCCAGAGGGGCATGGCACTTTGCAATAAATAAGTGGGTTTTGGGTTGCAGTTTGGGCACTCAGCCCCTAAAAGGTTCACCATCACTGCACTAGCTAGATGAGAATACAGCTTCTGTATAAATATACATTAAAGCCATTAGTAATTTTTTGTTTTTAAACTACAAACTACGTGTTTGTTGTTTTTTCTAGTCAGTCTCAGTTCTTAGGAAAGCATAGGCCTCATTCCCACTACTGTTTAAACTGGATCGTGATCATGATTTTTTTCTGTGCCTTTTTGGTTGAATTGATTTATTTTCGATCAATTTTCAAATAAATCGATTCATCCCAATGTGAATCATGTGGATTTCAACCCTCTGCCAGTGACAGAGGACAGCTGCAATGGCCCCAGCCTTCTCCTGTCACTGGCCTCTCCTGTCTCTCCATCCCTGGCCAGTCTGTCCCCGGCTTCTCTGGCCCCAGCCTTCTAGTCCCTTGCCTTCTTGTCCCCATAGCCTCCTTGCCAGCCTTTCTGGCTTCTTTGAGATCTCCTTACCGGCCTCCCCTTGTGACCTTCTTCCTGGCTTTCCTGGCTTCTCTGCGGCCTCTGTCCGTTTCCAGCTAAGCCGAGGAAGCCAGGAAAGAGGTTGCAGGTGGAGGCTGGTAAGGAAATTGCAAAGAAGCAGGGAAGGCTGGTAAGGAGTCCGTGGGGACAGGAGAAGAAGAAGAAGGCAAGGGACTAGAGAAGGCCAGGGACAGAGAAACCGGGGACAAACTGGCCGGGGACAGAGAGACAGGAGAGGGACTCACTCTCTGATCCGAATCCATAAATCGGTTCATGCATAATGTGCATCAGACTTTCTCTCTGAACCGATTTATGGATTCAATCAGAGAGAGAATTATCCCTAAGTGGGAATGAGGCCATATTTAGACAAGATAACATTTCTGCTACTCTGCTAATTTTAAAGCTAAACTCTAACAGGCTTGGCTAAGACATTTTTGAAATTAAATATTTTGTTTCTATAAAAAGTTGAAATCATAGAAAACTTAAATTACCCCATAGAAACCACCTTGAGTTTTCATCATCAGTTGTTCCTTTGTATTCAGGTCTGGCCTAAATAATATAATGTAGCATTTGGGGATGAAAATGCAACCCAGTAACCCCAAACTGGAGGACAAAATGGAGAAGACCTGCACAGCTATCATGTATTTCCCTTTGGTGCTCAGGTAAGTGGGCACAAAGGACACCCAAACACTGCAAAACACCAACATGCTGAAGGTGATCAATTTGGCTTCATTGAAGCCCTCTGGCAGCTTCCTTGCAAAGAAGGCCACAGTGAAACAGATGGTGGCCAGAAAGCCCATATAGCCAAGGGCAGAATAAAACATGACTGCAGATCCTTCATTACACTGAAGTGTGATCTGTCCAAATTGGGAGTGCATGTCAGCATCAGGGAAAGGGGGAGAGATTCCCAGCCAGATCATACAAATGGCCACCTGAACACCAGAACAAGAAATGACAATGGAGTTGGCCAAAGCCTTCCCCAGCCATTTCCTCATAATGTTCCCTGGCTTTTTGGCCATAAAAGCCACCACCACCATGATGGTTTTTGCAAATAAGGAAGAGACAGTGACTGAGAAGATGGTGCTGAAAGCAGTTTGTTGGAGAAGGCAGGTTACCATCTGTGGCTGACCAATGAAGAGAAAGGGGGATAAGCAGGAAAGGAGGAGGGAGACAAGGAGCATGTAGGTGAGGTCACGGTTGTTGGCTTTGACCATGGCTGTTTCTTTGTATTGAAGGAAGATTCCTAAGACACAACCTGTGCTGAGGGACAAGAATAGGGCAAAGAAAGCTATGGTGATTCCCAAAGGTTCTTCATAGGAGAGGTAGCTGATAATCTTTGCAATACATTCTGTGTGTTGTTTATTTGAATAATTGTCATCTGGACACTGATGGCAATAGTCAGCATCTGAAAAGAAATAAAGGTAGGTAGAACATCACTACATGTTATATGATAATCTGTGGTATGTCATATGTCTTGAAATATGTAACCAAGTGAAGTGTTATGTATGAGAGCTTAAGTTATTGTGGCACAAAAATCGTTTTTAAATGGCACATGGCCCCAGAAAGCCACATTTTAGGTCCGCCTTAAGGTTGCCATTAAGTAAAAAAAAAACCTGAAGGCACACAGCAACAACAAATATGTCTTTATGTTTTAAAATTATGATTTAGTATGCTTTTAATTGTTGTAATTTAGTGTTTTAATGGAACTTCATATATCTATATTAATTTATTTATAACCTGCCATTCTCTTGATATTGGGACACAAGACAGCTAACAAATTCTTAAAAGTACGACTTAAAATAATACAAACGTAATGAAAATGTAGATATAGAGTATCAAAAACAATTATTACACAGTAAAAATGTTAAAATATATTAAAAACGTTGACATCTGAATTATGCAGCATTTAAAAGCCCAACTCTCCTCAGTCTGAAAAGGTCTGATGGCACAAAAATATTTTGACCTGTGGCTGAAAGGAGAATGATCTGTCCAAGAGAATGGAGCAGTAGAAAGATGCTGCATTCCCAGATTACCACCATCCCCTCCTGTACAGAAAGCAAGGTCTAGAGTGTGCAGAGCAGCAGGAGCGGGGTCAGATACCACTTGGGAGAGACCCATGGTTGTCATGGTAGACATGAAGCCCTGGGCCAGTCCTGGCAGGTTAGCATCAGCATGGATGTTGAAATCTCCCAGCAGCATAAGAGACAGAGACTCCAGCACTGCCTCTAAGACCATTCCAGCTAACTCAGAAAGGGAGACAGCTTTGCAGCAGAGTGATACACCAACAGAATCCCTAATCTGCCCTGGTTTCCCACCTTTAAAGAAACACACTCAAACCCTGAAGGCTGAGGGACAGGGTGCCAGGTCAGGGAGAGATTATTCCCATAGACGAGTGCCACTCCCCTTCCTCGGCCCCAAAGGTGAGTGAGATTAACTCCGAACTGCAGCATTGTCTATCCAGGTCTCTCTAACAGAGGTCAGGCCAACATGTTCATCCAGGACCGTCCTGAATGACAGCTGTTTTGCCATTCACCAACCTGGCATTAAACAGCAGCATTTTCATCCTATTGTATTGGAGGTTGTTACCATGACTATCCTGATTATTTGGAGACAGACTGGGGGTGACTAACACCTTATCCTAAACTCTTATTGCTGTACTCTTATTGCTGGAATACATTGTGAATACATATTTTTATTAATTATAGTCCAAAGCACACTGCAGAAATAATCCTATTTGAGACCACTTTAACTACTCTGGCTCAGTGCTAGGGAATCCTGGGAATTGTAGTTTATTGTGTCACCAGAGCTCTCTGACGAAGAAGACTAAATGTCTCACAAAACTACAGTTCCCAGAATTCCCTAGCATTGAGCCAGGGCAGTTAAAGCGGTTTCAAACGGGATGATTTCTGCAGTGTGTTTTGGACCTGCACCTGCTAATCCTGTAGATACTGATTTTATGTTTTTATCCTGCCATTTCCCCCAAAGCCTTGACATTATAAATGAAGTGTTTCCTTAAAAGAAAAAAAACCTTCCCAGAAGTGTGGTCTGTAAAATAAAATCTCAATTTGTCTCGTTATTCTAAGGCCCACATTCCAGCCACTTTATTATATTGGATAGTTCAGAAATTCCCCTTATATTGTCCGGTTCAAACTCCTTGCCAGACATTGTTGTCCTATCTGAGTCCTTCCTATCTTATTGGGACCTGCTACATATGACACGTTTGGAAAATTTGTCAGCCATAATTGAAAGTTCGCTCTGTTCCTCAAAGGCAGCTTTTTTGGATTAGAGACATTTACCTTCTTGAGTGGAGATTGTTCCTTCTGTACATGGAACACAATCATAACAGCAGATTGGCTCATCTTCTTTAATCCGTTTGATAAATCCAGGGTGACAGCTTTCAGTACATCTAGAGAAGGGCACAGTCTAAGCAAAATTCAAAGGACAGATCTGGGAATAGGATTTTAACCTGTATTAGATGGGGTTACTCCCCTTGAAAACATAGATCTGCAGTTTGAGGCATTCCTGGCTTAATCTCTGAGCCAAGTTTCATCAGTGACCAGACCAGGAGTGCTTTTGCATAATTAATGTTAGCCCACCAAATGTGCCTGTTCCTGGAGACGTCAGCACTGGCCATGGTGGTACATGCCTTGGTTGCATCCCATTTGGTTTACTGTAACGCACGGTATGCGGGGCTGCCTTTGAAAAGTGCTCAGAAACCTCAGTTGGTTCCAAAGGCAGCAGCAAGGTTGTTAACTGGAGATGGCTACAGGGAGCGTACAACTCCCTTGTTGCCAGTCATGTATTCAAGTCCTTTACTCTAAGTTTCAAGTCAAGTCTCAAGTCTCTACCTTCAAGTGCATGTCTGGGAACATATTTTAACAGCAAAAAAGGTAGTGTTGGTGGGATGTGTATGTATTAGGCACAAAAATTAAATTATATATCACAGCTGTTGAATTACTCGGTTCCAGTTATAATTTTCAAAATCAGAAAAGTGAATTGTCGAAAAGCGAGGGAAAGCTGTATATTGTTTCTGTTCCTATTCTCTTTCATTTTACTATAAACTAATTGTATAGGAGTTCTTTATATATGATGTAGTACAGCTTCAATTTGCAATCCTTTACTGTTTTAATGTAGGAGTAACCTCAGTTAATTCAGGGTGGGATATGTCTGTGTGGAAATGTGTAAGATTGTCTGATATGAAACATGAAATAGAATCAAGTGATTTCCCACCTGGTTAAACCCCTGCGGCCACACAATGGCATTCTGATCAATGGAGAGCTTGATCTCTGAGGAGGCCTGTCCCTCTGTTCTCCCAATGCTGATGCCAGCAGTGGACTTGTTGGGAAACATCACCCAGTTCACGATATGAAAGTCAGCTGCCAGATCGCCGTTGGCATCCAAATAAACTCCTTCCATTGAAGTATTATAATGCTGGGAGTTTCCCAAGAAAGAGTGAAGCTAGAATGACAGAGAAACACATATACTGAGTAAACTGGGCATCCTGGTAGTGGTTCTGTCCATTTGAAGCAATGGATGCAGTGATTCTCTTACTACTGGAAGCACTAATTCTTTCAGAGTGCCTCAGAGTAAATATCTTTTCATTGTTATGGCTATATCCACTCAAGGTCTCAATTATCTTCCTAAGATTTTTCTTTCTGCCTTACAAATTTTGAGGAAAACAAGGTTTAGAGTAACTAGATACATAATTCCTAGATATTGCATCCTAAAGAGAATTCGGATTAGAATCATAGAATCATATAGCTGGAAGAGACCAAAAGGGCCATCCAGTCCAACCCCATTCTATTTGTTATACAGTGGAAAAGAGAAGTCAGACATAGTCAGACATGCATTCTACACTTTAGGAAAGCTGATTTTAGTAAACTTAGAGAAATACTGGGGGTGATCCTATGGTCAGGAATACTAAAAGAGAAGGTAGTTCAAGGTAGATCGGAGTTTCTCAAAAGGGAGATACTGAAGGCACAATTTCAAACTGTTCCAATGAGGAGTAAAAATGGGAGGTATCTCAAGAAACCAGGATGGATGGATGGAACGTTCAACTGAGCTAACTTTTAAATGGGGCATGTATAAGAAAGGAGGAATTCAAGCAAATAGCCAGCACATGTAAGGGGAAAGTCAGAAAAGCAAAAAGTACAGACTGAGCTAAGGCTTGCTAGAGAGGTTAAGAACAATTAAAAGGGCTTTTTGGGGTATGTCTGTAGCAAAAGGAAGAAGAAGGAAATGGCAGGGCCACTGCATGGAGAAGATGGCGAAATGCTAACAGGGGACAGAAAAAAGGTAGAATTACTCAATACCTTCTTTGTCTCAGTCTTCTCAGAAAAGGAAATGTGTCCTCAACCTGAGGAAAATGGAGCAGAGGACACAATAGGAGAAATGCAACACAGAATAAGTAAAGAGGCAGTACAGGAACACCTGGTTAATCTAAATGAATTTAAATCTCTGGAAGCAGATGAACTACATCCAAGGGTATTAAAAGAGCTGACAAATGTAATCTCAGAGCCATTGGCAATAATCTTTGAGAACTCTTGGAGAACAGGAGAAGTGCCAGCAGACTGGAGGAGGGCAAACGTTGTCCCCATCTTCAAAAAGGAGGAAAAAACCTAGGATCCCAACAATTATCATCCAGTTAGTCTGACATCAATACCAGGAAAGATTCTAGAGCAGAGGGTCTGTGAACATTTAGAAAGCAATGCCGTTATAAGCAAAAGTCCGCATGGGTTTATGAGAAGCAAGTCATGTCAGGCTAATTCATCTGGCCCTGGAGACCTGAATTCATGTAGAATAGACAGTTATTTAATCTACCAGGAAGTCAAGAATCAAGCATTCACATGATTATGGTTTCACACACTACAGAGGTGTAATTTGGACTACAGAAATAATGCACTTTGACACTGCCTTAACTGCCATGGCTCCATGCTATGGAAATCTAAGGTGGGTTACACATCGCCAAAAAGTATGTGCTCGGTTTGGCCGCTGCGGCTCCCTTGCGCAACAAATGAGGGCGACGGGAGACCGCCCTATTCGGGCGGTCTGTAAAGTGCCTAAGATTTGGATTTTATGAGATATTTAGCCTTCTCTGCAAGAGAGCTCTGGTACCACAATAAACTACAAATCCAATACCTGAGGGAGGCATTTACCAGAGCTAGGTTTGACCAGTTTGACACCATGGTAAGATAGGGAAGATTCAGCGGTATTCCTTACAATGAGTGAATCTGTATCTGTGGAGACAGGCCCATAGCTAGGCCTTTAGGGGCCCTGGGGCAGAAAGTACATTCGGGGCCCCTATATTATTTCATGTTTGAACATACTTATATGGTCATGTGTGTGTTTTACTATACATTGACAGTGATGAAGGGAAAAGCAATAACATTATTAGTTCCTTCAAAGATTATTCAAAATAGCAACAAAATGAATAATACTGTAATAACACCTTATAAGCACAAACTGTAAACTGTTTTCAGTTTATTTTCAAATCTGAGCAATATGTGGTTTAGTTTATGAATACACAACAAAATTACATCTAAATGACTAACAAGTGTAATAGTTTAGATGCAACTAAACTTGTTTTAATGATTTCCTTCTGGACTTGACACTAGCAAAAATATCAATAACTCTGTTGAAGTCAATTCTTTGTGCTCTGTCATTCTCAATGGATAAAAGAGCCAAACTGCTAAGACGTTGTTGAGACATGGAGTTTCGCAGATAGTTTTTAATAAGTTTCAGTTTCGAGAACGATCTTTCTGCTTTTGTTACTGTCACAGGGACTGTGAGGTACATCAAGCAAGCAGTAACTACATTGGGTAGGTTGAAGCTAAGGAACTGTTTTCTATCAGCAGGAGATTCACAACTTCTTTTACATCTGTAAACTGCTTTAATTTTGATTTAAAAGCATTTCTGACAGATAAAATCTGTGCTGTGAACAATGACGTTACATCATCAGAAAATCTGTTTGCAAATTTGTTGGCTTCACAATGCAGTTCTTCATCAGTACTTGAGGCCAGGAAAGATGACTGAACAATTCTGTAAGCATCAATTACTTCTTTCATGCCTTTAAAACGGTTGTCAAGCTGTGATACTATGGTATCAACCATTGGATAAAATACTGTCACTCTAAACTTGCTTTTAGGATCAGTCAATCGTTGGTCTTCACACAGTTCATCAAAGTGCTTTCTCATCTTTCGGGCTCGTTGGTCTGTGAATTTGTGTGTTATTCCCCACTTTGAACATATTTTTGCTGCTTCACTAACGATTTCTTCGAAGGACCAACGAAGTTCGGTCACTTTCAACAAAGCATCCCCTAGAAGACTGTAAGCTGTCATTAAATCTACAGATTCAGATTGTAAGGATTTTGAGGCGATATTTATTTCCCCCAATATTTTACACTGGATGGTCAAAAGTAACACAAAATTGAAGGATTCTAACTTTTTCCTGAGGCCCTCAGCCTCATTCCTTTCATTGGATTTTTGCTTGTCAAAATTATTTTATTTAGTGCTTTCATAACATCACAGAACCTCTCCTTTAAAGCGTAAATAGCTTCATACCTCCCCACCCAACATGTGGGATTTAAAGTCTTTAGCGTTACCTTTGCAGCAGTCTGATCTTTAAGCTCTTGCCACCGAAGAATGCTGTGACCAAAAAAGTTATAAACATTTTGTACAGTCTCAAAGAATTGTGCTATTTCTCGACTGCAATCAACAGCATCTTTAAGAACCAGATTCAAATTATGGCTGGCACAGTGAATGAAATAGGCATGGGGTACTAGTTCTTGAATTCTCTTTTGTACTCCACTATACACACCACTCATAACTGATGCACCATCATATCCTTGTCCTCTGCATGTTCTTATATCAAGGCGTTTTTCCGAAATTGATTTTATAATGAGGTGCTCCAGCCCTGAAGCTTTTTGGTCAGTTACAGCTGTGAAAGAGGTAAATGTTTTGCATATGGTCAACTTACAAGGTTTTCCACTTTGATCATTTTCAATTTTCACATAGCAAAATACTTCACTTAACTGATCTACTTTACTCACGTCTTGAGTTGTGTCAATAATAATGGGGAAAAAAGGTGCACTCTTTAGTTCTTCTGTAATTTCACTGAGCACTTCATCAGCCATCAGAGAAATCATTTCGTTTTGTATTGTTGGACTCAAATAATTAATGGTACCATTTGGTTTTTGAATTAGCTCTTCCAAAACAGTGTCATATTTTGATAGTAGTTCAATTAATGACAGAAAATTACCTTTGTTACTGTCAATGATATTCCCACTGTCTCCACGAAATGGAAGGTTGCATGTAGCCAACATTAATGAAACATCTATTACCCTCTTCAAAACTTTCCTCCAAAAATTTCGTTCCTCCTTCAAACTTTTTTCTAGAGCATCATCTATTGCACCATGATGTCGCCACTGTTCATACAACAAGCAGGCTTCGGCATGATACTCTGAATTTTCATGCCTTTTTATACTCTCTGATAAATGTTTCCAGTCTCATAATCCAGAATCCCATCCTATAGCTCCTTTCTGAGGAAATAACCAGCAAGGTTGACAATAGACACAATCAAATTTTGCTGAATAGCACAACCAAGTCCTTTTTAACTTAAGCCCAGATTTTGACTTAAATGTGTAATAATGTTCTGAAAAGGACCTTCCTTTCTGTTTTTCATCACTGGGAAATGGGCCAACTGGGTGACAGGGTCCTGACTCTATTATACACTTTTTCATCTCTGGATCTGTGACACTGTCTGGAAAAAACTTTTCTTCTATGTTCAGAGAAGTCATTCTAGGCACAATGGTTTCTTGAATATGAGTTTCTTGGGTTTCGTTTTTTTTCAGTGGGATTTCCTGGATCTGTACCAAAGTTAAAATGTAATTCAATTAAACTAAATTTAAGTAAATGTGGTTACATTATAATGTAAATGGAATTACATTAAAAATTATCTTACTGATGTTAATCGACATATTAAGTCTGCCAAGCCAGAGTTTAGGACGTAGGTAGTAAGTTGCTTATTTAGTTGTGTGTCCCTTGTGTCGGCATCTCAAAATTAATATGAATACAGGGGTGATTTTATATATATATAATTGATTTTCTCAATCAAAATGCAAACATCTACGATACAATTTTTTATCAACCACTTGGATGACAGAATTGGGTGCATACTCATCAAATTTGCAGATAACACCAAATTAGGAAGAATAGCTAATACTCCAGAGGACAGGATCAAAATTCAAAATGACCTGAATAGACTAGAAAGCTGGGCCAAAGCTAACAAAGTGAAATTCAACACAGAGAAATGTAAAGTACTGCACTTAGGGCAGAAAAATAAAATGCACAGATATAGGATTATGGGGGACACCTGGCTGAATGAAACTACATGTAAAAGGGATCGGGGAGTTCAAGTAGACCACAAGTTGAACATGAGTCAAAGTGTGGTGCGGCAGCTAAAAAGGCCAATAATAATTTTAATTAATAATAATAATAATAATAATAATTAGTTTTATTTATATACCGCTATTCCAAAGATCATAGCGGTGAACAGCAAGTAAGCTAATTAGCAAGCAAGCTAATTTGCCCCCAACAGTCTGGGTACTCATTTTAGCGACCTCGGAAGGATGCAAGCCAGAGTCGAGCTTGGGCCCTTTTGCTGGTCTTGAACTCGCAACCTTGTGGTTTCGAGTGAATGGCTGCAGTACAGGTATTTAACCACTGCGCCACCAGGGCTCCAATGCAATTTTAGGCTGCATCATAAAAGTATCCTATCTAGCTCAAGAGAAGTAATAGTGCCACCGTATTCTGCTTTGGTCAGGCCCTACCTGGAATATTGTGTCCAGTTCTGGGCACCACAATTCAAAAAGGACATTGATAAACTGGAGATTAAAATGGTGAAGGGTCTGGAAACCATGTCCTATGAGGAACGACTGAGGGAGCTGGGGATGTTTAGCCTGGAGAAAAGAAGGTTAAGAGGTGATATGATAGCCCTGTTTAAATATTTGAAGGGATGTCATATTGCGGAGGGAGCAAGCTTGTTTTCTGCTGCTCCAGAGAACAGGACTCGGAGTAATGGATGCAAACTGCAGGAAAAGAGATTCCAGCTCAACATTAGGAGGAACTTCCTGACAGTAAGGGCTGTTCAACAGTGGAACAAACTCCCTCGGAGGGTGATACAGTCTCCTTCCTTGGAGGTCTTTAAACAGAGGCTGGATGGCCATCTGTCGGGGATGCTTTGATTGGGAGTTCCTGCATGGCAGGGGGTTGGACTGGATAGCCCTTGCTGTCTCTCCTAACTCTACAATTCTATGGCCTAATACAGACAGCCAAAATAAAGCTGCTTCGAGTCACTTTGGAGGTATGGTGTTTCAATGATGCATGCGTCCTAAGAGTACAGAAGCCGCACCAAAGCTACGCTCCAGTCCTAAGGACTAGAGTGCAGCTTTGGTACAGCTTCCAGACTCATAGGATGCATGCATCATGTAAACAGCATACCTCCAAAGTGACTCGAAGCAGCTTTATTTTGGCTGCCTGTATAGGGCCTAAGATTCTAATTTACAAAACGATAACATTAAAAAAAATCAACAGAAATGGTAGAGGGGGGTAATAAGCTATAAGCCCCTTGGCATGTGCAACTGACAACCTCTGCTGATTGCTGACAGGTGTAACTAGTTGATTTGATAGGCAGGTGTACTGGGAAAGATTAATATACAGTGGTACCCCGGGATACGAATGCGCCGCCTTACGAAATTTCCGGGTTACGAAAAAAATCCATTTAAAAACATTTTTCCGGGTTACGAAGGTTATTTCGGGTTACGGAAAAAAATTTGGTGCTTTTCGGCGCGATTTCACACGGAATCGCGGCTTTCGCTATTAGCGCCTATGGGCATTTCGGCTAGCGAAAGTTTCCGGGTTACGAAAGCGGCGGCGGAACGAATTAATTTCATAACCCGGGGGCCGACTGTAGCTAAATCCCATCATTGATGTAGCTAATTAAGGGTTTACTTTTTTCCCCCAGAGAAAACCGCTTACCAATTAATTTTTCAGTTTCTTTACTGGATTTAGGTGTACTAGATGTAGGAAGAGGACATAACCACGTAGAAAGGGCAGAAGAATACTTTGAAGCTGCTGCTTCTTTTTTTCTTCTGTCTTGCCTTTTGCTTGCCCCGCTTTTATAAGTTCTTTTCATTTTAATAATCGTTGATCAATTTATCTGTAAAAAAGGGATCAGTAGGGTGGGCAAGTCACAGACTCTCAGCCTCCAGGAAAAGCAAAAGCAAACTCTCTGAACAAACCAAGAAAACCCACTGGGCAAGTCACACACACTCACCCTCAAGGAAAGACAAGAAGGGTGTGTGGGGAGCATTTTGCCATCTATTTGACCCCCTGTGATGATCCCTGGGGGCAAAGCCCTGTGCGTGACTATTACTCTCAGGGGATCCCTTTACAAAAAAGACCTTTTCGCTGCCACCACCCAGTGAATGAGTCAGATTTATATTTATTTTGTAGCTCCACAGCTACCCCTTCCTCACACACACTGGGACTTGTGAGGAATAGAGAGATCTAGTTTCCTTTCTTGCCAACCCAGAACAACCAGTAGCCGAGTTAAGGCGCGTGTACAGGAGCAGAGAGATAGCAGATGCTTTTTAAGAAAGAAGTTTATTTTAAAAAGGGATAGCATAGGATAGAAAGAAGTTGTATCGCTCTTGCAAAGCCTCCTTGCCTTGCAGGTCAAAGAACATAGTTACAGAGTTCATTCCAGACAAGCCATTGTTGAAAATAACAAAAAGCCTAAACGCACTAGCTAACACATTCCTAACTACTCACGGAAGATAGGATTTGTAGTCCTTTTGAGTTCCTGGATGCAGGGAGCTGGCTCCTTGCCAACTCTACCTGCATCCCTGAGTCTGTGTCTCCCAGACTCCAAGAGACATCATCTGGTTCCCCCTCAGGAGAGGATCAAGGGAGAGACAAAAGACCGCATGGCATCAAAGGGCCTTTTAAAGATTCCCCATAGAAAGTTCTTGAATCTCGCGGTCCTACGTTCTGATTGGTCAGTTAGACCTTACATCAGCTATGATGCTACAGCTCATTAGCATGTGATGTCATCTCTCATTAGCATGTTCCTCCTCCCAGATTAACCCCTTATGGTTCAGAAGAAGTTCCCAGATGACTGAAGGACCAGTCATCACACGCCCCCCAAATCTCGGACAGTTTGGAAGAAACTGCAAGTTGAGACCAAACTGGCTGAGATTTCAACCTGTCAAAGAGAAAGCACATAAGCATAAATGTGACACGCCCCCCAAGGTCCACTTGGCCTGGAACACTGGATCAGAGCCACCCTGGCTAGGCTGTCATCTTGGTACCTGAGAAAGAAATGTAAACAAACACAGAATGCACAGTATAACGACTCAAATGAGAGGTAGTTCAACAATATAGCAAGTTCAGGTAGGTCAAAGATGTGCGGCTTCATTGGCCTCAGTGGCCCACTAGCCCTCTGCGGGAGAGACAGTCAGCCACAACATTAGAGGCCCCAGCCACATGTTGAATTTCAAAGTCAAAGTCTTGCAGGGATACACTCCAGCGGAGCAGTTTCTTATTTGCTCCCTGCACTGAGTGGAGCCATCGCAATGCCGCATGGTCGGTCTGGAGAGTGAATTGGCGGCCCCATACGTAAGGCTTCAGCTTGTCCAGGGCATAGACAATGGCGTAGCACTCCTTCTCTGGTATGGACCAGTTGGATTCTCTGACAGACAGCTTCTTGCTGAGGAACAGCACAGGATGTAAGAAGCCATCCGGGCCCTCTTGCATCAGGACAGCTCCAATGCCTCTGTCTGAAGCATCAGTGGCTATTGTAAAGGGTTTATCAAAATCTGGCGCCATCAGAACTGGATCAGATGTCAGAGCTCTCTTCAGGGTGTCGAAAGCCTCCTGGCACCCTTCAGTCCATTTTACTATCTTGGGTTTCTTTGAACCCGTGAGGTCTGTCAGAGGAGCTGCTATCTGACTGTAGTGTGGTACAAACCTCCTGTAGTATCCCGACAAGCCAAGGAAGGATTGGACTTGTTTTCGGGACTTTGGTCTTGGCCAGTCCTGAATCACCTCGACCTTCGCTTGCAAAGGTGTGATAGTCCCTTGGCCTACCTCATGACCGAGGTAGGTCACCCTCTCCAGCACAAACTGGCACTTCTTGGTCTTGATTGTAAGGCCAGCCTCCTGAATGCGCTGAAAGACAGTCTCTAAATGTGTCAGATGGTCTTCCCAGGAGTCAGAGAAGATCGCAATGTCGTCTAGGTAGGCCACAGCAAAGTCTCCATAGCCCCTCAACAGGGAGTCGACTAGCCTCTGGAAAGTCGCTGGAGCGTTGCGAAGTCCAAATGGAAGCACATTGAACTCGAACAAGCCCATATGGGTGATGAACGCAGTGCGGTGTTTGGATTCTTCAGCTAGAGCAACCTGCCAGTAGCCTTTGGTCAAGTCTATAGAGGACAGATACTTGGCACGTCCCAGCTTTTCTAGGAGTTCGTCCACCCTAGGCATAGGGTACTGCTCAGGACGTGTCACAGAGTTGAGTTTCCTGTAGTCCACACAGAACCGGATCTCTTTACCTCCTTTCTTAGGCACCAATACAACAGGTGATGCCCAATTGCTCCGGGAGGGTCGGATGATCCCCATCTCGAGCATTTCGTTGATCTCTTTTTCAATTGCTTGCTTTGCCACTGGAGACACTCGTCGAGGCTGTTCGGCCGAAGGTCGGGTGTCATCCGCTGCTACTACATGTTGAGGATCCATGGTCAAGCCAGGTACTGGAGAAAACAGGGAAGCAAACCTGGATGTTAGATGTAAAAACTCTTTGCGTTGAGTTGAGTCGAGTCTCGTGGGAATTTGAATGTCCTCCAGGTTGCCTCCTTCCTCCTTATCGTAGAACGCACCTGCTGGCCACTCTTCCTCATCTGCCTCTGGATCCTCAAGGGCAAGAAGATAATGCGGCCTTTCGTGAAAGGGCTTAAGTGAATTGACATGATAGACCCGAGGCTTGAGACTAGCGTCTGGTAGTTGGATGCGGTAGTTCACAGTGCCCATTCGCTCAAGCACTGTGGCAGGACCTACCCAGGACGTTTCCAGTTTATTAGTCCGCGATGCCTTCAAGACCATGACCTGGTCACCAGGTTGGAAGCATCGCTCCCTGGCAAACTGGTCGTACCAAGCCTTTTGGTCTTGTTGCGCCTGTCGGAGATTGTCGTGAGCTTCTTGCCACGCTGTCCTGAGAGTGTTTTGCAGCTTGGTGACGAAATCCACAACATTTGCTTGCTGTGAAGGTTGGTTGCCTTCCCATTGTCTGCGCACTAACTGCAGTGGGCCTTTCACCTCGTGACCATAGACCAGCTCAAAAGGTGAGAAGCCCAAGCTGGGATGTGGGACAGATCTATAGGCAAAGAGGAACTGTTGCAGAGCCAAGTCCCAATCATTAGAGTGTTCCTCTACAACCTTTCGTATCATTGTCCCCAAGGTAGAATGAAAACGTTCCACCAGGCCATTAGTTTGATGATGATACGGGACTGAAGTGAGGTGCTTCACCCCATGGGACTCCCAGAGACGGTTCATGGCCTTGGACATGAAGTTAGTTCCGGCATCTGTCAGAATCTCCAAAGGCCAACCCACTCTAGCAAAGATGTCCGTCAATGCTTGGGCTACAGCCTTGGCTGAGATGGCACCCAGTGGCACGGCTTCTGGCCACCGTGTGCAAAAGTCCACCAATGTGAGGATATACTGCTTTCCTCTGGCAGTTTTTCGGGGAAGGGGTCCCAAAATGTCCACTGCCACTCTCTGAAAAGGTACCTCTATAATGGGAAGTGGTTGTAGAGGCGCCTTCGTCTGATCTTTGGAATTTCCCACGCGTTGACAGACCAGGCAGGATCGGACAAAGATGGCCACATCCTTGTTCATCCCGTCCCAAAAGAAAGCCTTCTTAAGTCTGTCCTTTGTTCGTGTGACTCCTGAATGTCCACTAGGATGGTCGTGTGCCAGGCTGAGAAGTTTGGCCCTGTATGCAGCTGGGACCAGTAATTGCCTCAGAGGTGACCAGCCTTCCCGAAAGTCCTGAGGCCAAAATTCCCGGTAGAGGAGGCCATCTACCACCACGAACTTGCTGCGGTCACTTGGAGAAGTGTTGTGTGCCTCACCCCTCGCCAGGGACCACGCTGCCTGCAAAGTTGAATCCGATTGTTGTTCCTTCTGGAACTGGTCCCTTGAGACCGGAACCGGCTGGTCCTCCACAGAGGGTAGAGCTGAGAGTACTCCAGTTGTAGGGGAAGTGTTGTCCCCAGTTGGGACAGGAGTTGGCGCCACAGCGTCCGCTGGTGGCGACATATCCCGCTGTGGTTCAGGGGCCCCCAGTGGTTGTGGTTGCTGTGTAGCGGCCACGGCTGCTGGGACCACCTCCCTCTCCCCTCCCTCAGGTAGGGTTGTTGGGGCAGGAGAGACTGGCATGGACATACCATGTTCGCCCTGGCGGACCACATCTGCCCGAGGAGCCTCCCGTGGTGCACTGGCATGACTGGGCTGCCTGGGTCCTCTGTGGCGTTGTCCCGGCCTCGGGCGGCGCGTGGAACTTCGCTGCGCCTCCTGGACATGGCGGTGCAGGTCCTCCCCCACAAAGGCAGGGCATTCATAGTCACTGTATATTGCAAAAGTCCAGAGTCCCGTCCATCCTTTGTATTTAATTGGGACTCTCGCCGTTGGCAGCAGACTCGGTGGTGCCCTGAAGCCTTTTAGTAGAACCTTGGAGTTGTTGTCGATGAGGTCAGGGTCCACAAAGGATCGATGCAGGGCTGAAAGCTGTGCTCCTGAATCCCTGTAAGCTACCACCTCCTTGTCACCCACCCACAGGGTACGTCTGAGGTGAACAGGAATCATGGAGGGATCAGGATCTACCGTTGCACCAGACTCAGCCTCTTGAACCTCGGCCTGAGCCAGAACATTTATTGTTGTAGGGTTTTGTGGGCATTGGGCCCTAATATGGCCTACTTGTCCACAAGAATAGCATTTGGTCGGTTCCTTGTTCTTGGGCCTTCCCTGTGAAGACGACGAGGGTTGTTGAGACACTTGTGGTTGAGAAGCCTGAGACTGACGGGGCAGTTGAGGCGGATTCGGCGTAGCAGCTTTGGGATGTTGAGACTGAGAGTTGTCCTTGCGTGGAGGGTGATGAGCAGGCTGTGATTTCTTGTAGTATCCTGCACTGGGCAAGGCAGGTTTTTCCTTCCTGAGATCCAGGTAGCTATCCGCCAGTTCTGCAGCTTCCTGTAACGTGTTGGGATTCTTCTCCAACACATAGTGGACTAGATCAGGAGGAAAATGGGCTAAGAATTGTTCCAAATCGAAGCGGAAGCAGATCTCCTTTACAGACGTCGCATTGGCTACTTGGAGCCAAATCTCCCTGTTGCGCTGCACATAGTAAGCCAGTTCCACGCAGGAAGAGTTTGGTTTCTTGCATGTCTCCCTGTATCGCCTCCTAGCTGCCTCAGGAGTGACGCCCAGGCGTTGGCGTGCCCTCCGCACGAAGAGCTGAAAGTCATGCATCTCTTCCTGTGACATACTGGTTTCAACCTCTCGGAGAACTCCCGAAATCTGTGAGCGGAGTATATTCACGTATTGATCTTCGGGGACGTCGTGGGTGTTACACGCCCGCTGAAAACTTTCCAGGAAACATTCAAAATCATCACCAGTCTTGTAAACGGGAAACTTCCGAGGCTCCTGAAGTTGAACCGTCACTGGAGCCGGTGCAGGTTGGTCCTGGCTGCGATTAGCGAGGAGGTCAACCATTTGGCGCTGCAGAGCGTCAGTACGTTCAGCCAACTGCCTATTTTGCTCGGCCATTTGACGCTGCTGTTCAGCCACCTCTTGGCGGCGCTGTTCAGCGTCGCGTCGCATCTCGGAGAACATTTTCTGCTGCATGTCTGTGAAAATTTTCAGCATGTGCGCCCACCCATCCACATGGGTTGGGGATGGTGGGCCCGGAGACGGAGAAGCAGCTGTCTCGTCCTCCCTTGAGGCGTGTTGGGTTTCATCAGCCATGGTAGTGACCTTGCCAGAGCGTAGGTGCATAGACTAAACAACTAACTATGAAGTATAACGCGAAAGGCCACTAATAAAAACAACAAACACAATGGCTTGCATGGATTGAGCATGCAGAACAACTGGTCTGCTGTGAGTCAGAGAGAGAAGAGGGATAAGGACACAAGCAGTTCAGGCTAGCTTCCCCCCTGCAGTTCTCCGACTCAGCCACTAGATGCTGTTCCTTGGCATCAGTAGCCACAGGAAAAAACTGGCCTGTTTGAAGCCCACTGAGAAAAGAAGCAGCCCCTCCTTGAGTAGGCTAAAAGTCCCCCTCCCCTTTCCTTAGCCAGAAAGAAAGAGAAAGACCACAGAACAGGAAATTCACCATTTGGTCCTGCGAAGAGGCCAAGCACTTAATGGCACCTTTTATTGCCCTTTGCCAGCCAGGCAAGAGGATCAAAGGGATCCCTGTGTTGCCCCTAGCAACTCCTCCGTGATTCCCTCCTCCCCTTCCTTGGAGAGAGAGAAAAGAAAGAGAAAAGGAAGAGAGAGAAAAAAAAAATCACTGGCGACTTCGCAAAGTCTTTGTCTCCAGCACACCTTTAGCAAGTGATCAGCTCACAGCTTTTTAGCAAGCTTGGTCCCTGCCTGGAAGGTTTAAAGGGATGCTGTGGGCAGAGCCACCCCCCCTTTCTGCAAACAGCTCAAACACACACACAGGCAACAGGAGCCACCCGACCCTACCCCCTCCTAACACCAAGGAGAGAGAGCAGGAAAGAAAAACAAAACCAAGCCTCTTTTCAGTTTGAAAAGGCGTCCTCACTCCAGAGCAAAGAACAGAGGAACGTCAAGAGAAAGAGCCAGCACCATTTTTCCTTAGCCCTTCGGCAGTAGAGCACAAGTGAGATAGTGTGGGGAGAGATAGAGAGAAAGAAAGAAGAGAACTTCTTCAGAGCATCAAACTGAAAGCCATCTCATCTCCAAAATCGGAATACACCCTTGCCCCCGCAAGCAATGTTTCCAACAGTCCGAAAACCACCGCTGCCAACCATGTGATGATCCCTGGGGGCAAAGTCCTGTGCGTGACTATTACTCTCAGGGGATCCCTTTACAAAAAAGACCTTTTCGCTGCCACCACCCAGTGAATGAGTCAGATTTATATTTATTTTGTAGCTCCACAGCTACCCCTTCCTCACACACACTGGGACTTGTGAGGAATAGAGAGATCTAGTTTCCTTTCTTGCCAACCCAGAACAACCAGTAGCCGAGTTAAGGCGCGTGTACAGGAGCAGAGAGATAGCAGATGCTTTTTAAGAAAGAAGTTTATTTTAAAAAGGGATAGCATAGGATAGAAAGAAGTTGTATCGCTCTTGCAAAGCCTCCTTGCCTTGCAGGTCAAAGAACATAGTTACAGAGTTCATTCCAGACAAGCCATTGTTGAAAATAACAAAAAGCCTAAACGCACTAGCTAACACATTCCTAACTACTCACGGAAGATAGGATTTGTAGTCCTTTTGAGTTCCTGGATGCAGGGAGCTGGCTCCTTGCCAACTCTACCTGCATCCCTGAGTCTGTGTCTCCCAGACTCCAAGAGACATCATCTGGTTCCCCCTCAGGAGAGGATCAAGGGAGAGACAAAAGACCGCATGGCATCAAAGGGCCTTTTAAAGATTCCCCATAGAAAGTTCTTGAATCTCGCGGTCCTACGTTCTGATTGGTCAGTTAGACCTTACATCAGCTATGATGCTACAGCTCATTAGCATGTGATGTCATCTCTCATTAGCATGTTCCTCCTCCCAGATTAACCCCTTATGGTTCAGAAGAAGTTCCCAGATGACTGAAGGACCAGTCATCACACCCCCCCCCCCCCCATTTTTAAGGGCAGCAACTTCTAGCCATTTCCTTTTGTTTAATAAATAGCCTAGACCCTAGAGGGTATTTGGGGCCATTTGAATGCAATGGTTTTTTTATTACTGCTATAGAAAGCAGAAAGTAGAAATTTATTGTTAAAAGCTATATATAAAATATATCCAAACAGTAAATACAAAAACAGAGTTTACAAAAAAAGCATAAAAATTACCAAAAACAACATGGTAAAGTTAATAAAAGAGATCCATCAACAATAGGCCAATAATACATCATAAATGATAAAATAATAAAAGCATAAAACTAGACTGGAACTAGCCATCATTCCCATCAAGAAAGCTAATTCTAATCTTGCTAGCAGCTAAACCAAATTTTGCTACCTTCTCGGCCTTTTGGCTAAGATCAAGTGTAGTATTACTACTATTATTATTATGTAGATGTGCAATGGAGGATGTGGCCCTCCAGGCTCTCCTAAGCCTCCCCTTGTTGCTTACAATTAAAATTAAAGCAAACAGTTTAAAACAATAAGGAACGTTTTCTTTAAAAGCAACTCAATTAAAGAACAGTCTTGCAAAACTGGTTCAGATCAGAGGTGGAACCAGATTAAGAACTGCATTGTGAAGCCCTGGGAAGAAACCTGCCAAGAAAACTCCAGGATGAGGCTGGAGCTTACCTTGGGCTAGCCACACTCTCTCGGCCTCAGAGAATGGCCAGGTCCATCCCCCTCCCTAGAGAAAAGAAACTGCCTCTCCTGTGGGCTAAAAATCCCTCTCCCCCTTTTTTTTCCAGGGAGAAGGAGAAAGACAACAGAAAGCAGGAAATGGCACCTTTTGGCTGCCCCTTGCCAGCCAGGCAAAAGATCAAAGACACCTATTTGTTGCTCTAGCAACCCTTTTTTGGCTCCCTCCTTCCAAGCCTCTGGAAGAGAGGAAAGAAAGAAAGAAAGAAGGAAAGAAGGAAAGAAAGAAAAAACCTCACTGGCGACTTCCAAATTTCTTTGTCCCAGCACACCTTTTTGGAGGACTGTGGCCACTCCTGACCAAATCACAGCTTTCCAGCCCCAAAAGAAAATCCTCCTGCAAAAGCAGGCAACCCAAACCCAGCAAGCATTCCAGGCCACCAGGCAGCTGAGCCAAGTCACACACTCTCAGCCTCAAGGAAAGGCCAAGGCTGCCCAGAAGCCATGGCAGTAGTGGCCTACTCCCTCCCAGCCCCCCAGAGGCCTACCTACCAGGCCTGCTGGACTTCCTGCTGCCCACCATGGTACCCAAACCCAACGTGAATCAGCAGCAGCTGGCCCCAGTGAGGCACAAGGAGACCTACCTGTACTGGCCGTTGTCGTCGCCAGATCTCTCTCTCTCTCCCTCAGCAGCCAGCCTGCTCTCCTTCTCTGTCTCACACGTGCAAGTGCTGAGCGCGCAAGGCGGACACAGGTTTGAGTACAACAGCTCCTCCTCTCCAGAGCCTACCTAGCAGTAGCTAATGGAGATGGAGGAGCTGGAAAAACCCATCCCCTGTCTGCAGTCTCATGCCCCCACAAACATAGCCATGAGTCCTGTCTTCCTTGTTGGGAAAGGGAGGCCGGGCAGGTGGGCCAAGGAGGGAAACCTGAGAGGCGTTTGTGAGGGCAGGCAGGGCGGGGGCCCCTTAGGCTCAGGGCCCCAAGGCAAAGCCCTCTTTGCCCCACGGTAGCTACGGCTCTGTGTGGAGACCGAGAAATTGAGGATTTAGCTCATATTTTATTCAAGTGTAATCTGTACCAACAGGAAAGAGATCAGTATCTTGGCCCCTATATCAAAAGAGCAATGTTTTGGGATACCCATATCAGAATCTCTTACTTCATGAGTGGCCAAGATTCAAAAATATCTATGATCACAGCTCGGTTTTTATGTAAAGCTATCCAGTGGAGAGTTAGATATATGGGGTCAATTGGGGTAGATTGCAGAGGTGATGAAGAATTCTGAAGGGTGAGGTTTCATGTTCAGTTTTATTACTTTATGTATTATCATCTTAATGCTGTAATACGTTCGTTTTTATTCTTTTTACCCATTTTTGTATCTTGAACCTGCGGTATAGATTTTTATGATCAGTTCTATAACCACCATTTTGTACGTGCTGCCATTTAGTACGCGCTCTGCGTGTCCTAGGATTAGGAAGGGGCATACTAGGGTTAGGAAGGTTCTCACCTTCCTAGCCGACACTCTCTCTAGGACGCATGGAGCGCATACTAAATGGCAGCGCCCGTCCACATGGGCCCTGCCATATTTACTTCTTGAATGCACATCGTCCAGATGTGGCGCGGCGGAAGTGATGCCACGAGTGCGCGCCTCATGCTTCACGGCGCCACTAACCGGGGACCAAAAAGGAGCGCGATTTCAGCGCTCCTTTTTAGCTGCACCGGGAAGCCTCGCGGTTTGGCCGCTGGGGCTTCTCGGTGCAGCTAATGGAGCTGGCGCCAGACCGCCCGCTTTTGGGCGGTCTGTAACGCGCCTATGTCTCATTTTTAGGTACTCTACTTCTAATCTACTTATATTGTACATTTATATGACATCCATACGGTACTCTATATACATTTCAGATTCTGTGTTATTACATTTTACCTCTTTTTTAATTGTTATAGAATTTCTATAGGATTTTATAGTGTGTTTGAGTCGTTTTAGTGCTATTTTGTGTTATTTTGAAATGGTCTAAGGGCTAATCGCTAAACATTCCTTGTACAAATCCCAGGATTGCATAGCATGGAGCCATGGCTGTTAAAGATGCATCATATTGTATTATTTCAGCAGTCCAGATTAGACCAGAATATGCTTTCATTTGGGTAAGACTTTGCAATTGTGGAAGAAAAGTCAGATGTCTTGTCATGAGCATTACCACAGAATTAGAATAATAGAATCTTAGAGCTGGAAGGGATCATCAGGATCATCTTGCACAACCCTTGCATCCAGGAACACAGAGCTAAAGCACCCCAGAAATGTATCCATCCAATCTCTGTTTAAAGACCTCCAAAGATGGGGAGTATACCATCCTCCTTAATAGTGGAGCTAATCTGATTTCAGCTGGATCCATGTTGAGTTTTTCTGTAAAACTCAAAAGCGACACAGCGACTTTGTGTAAAGAAGGGTCTGTGTATAAACAGAAGCGAACCCCTAACTGAATGACTGTGGCATAAAGATTCCATAGATAGACATTTCATGCAAATGAGATGAAATGAGTGTAGTCTTTCTGATTCAGCTGGTGCTTTGAATCCGACGTAACCTGGAAGGTTAGAGCTAATTCTTCATCCTTAGCAGCATGCTTTGCCTATATGATATCAAGGGACTGACCCTGCAAAAGCATTGCTACTAGCTTCTGCTTTCAAAAATACCTTATGTAAAGTGCAGGATGGCTAATGGGAACATTTGACAGACCCCAGTTTGTCTTTCCTTTTTGATTTAGAAATGTTAATGATATGCCATGGAATTGTAAGTGAAAAGAAAAGGGATACCTGCCATGCCCGAATCCACTGAAGCGCTATCCTGCAGCCACCCAGCATCCCCCTCTGCTTCCGTTGGAACAAGAATGCAAAACGTAATGCATATGAAACAGCCTGGATGGCATTGTAAATACTGTAGCTATCTTCAGACAGGATTCTTTCAATGGCATCATCAGATAGATTTTCCAAGTTCTCTTTTTCTTTGCATCTTTTCCATAATTTTACAGATAAAGTATGCTTTGAATAAGAACAGTGAAAAGCTGCTTCCCCAAATTGTTTGTTGTCAAAGTGAAATTGGTCAAACTTGTCATATCGTGGCCTTTTCCTTGTCTGGACTGAGAAAGATAAAACAGCATGGGTGTGCTGGAGATCAACCATTTTGTAGAGCAACCTCACAGTGAGGTCCTGCAAAGCTGTTGCAATCCAGACTTTCCCCACCAATGATTTTCCACCATGATTCAACATAATTGCTAGATGCATGATGACCTGTGAATCCACCTGACAAACAACTACATTGCTTTTAGTCTCCATAAGATACAAAATCAGGTTGAACTTCCTTTTGAAGTTTAGTGTAGGGAACTTGTCTGAGAAGGAAATGCAGATGCCATACTGCTGGACCAGAGTTGCAAAGGTGCTCATGAACTTTTCCCCACTGTCATTGTCTGGTGCAATGAGACCAATCCATGTCCATCTGAAATGCAGGAGCAATTTGGCAATCCCCCGGTAAGGGAGCTTTGGGACCATCCGGTAGAAAAATGGATATTGGTGTTTATCTTTAGGAACTTGATTAAGAAAACCATAACTGACCTAGTAATGAGAGACAGAGATTATAAAGCATCTAAGGCCACTTTATGATGAGTCGCAGGAAATGCCAGGTTTTATATTAGTACAACTAGATTTTATTTTGGAGATCTATGGTTCCCATACAGACAGGCCAAAATAAAGCTGGTTCAGGTCATTTGGGAGGTATGCTGTTTAAATGACACACGCATCTTAAGAGGCCAGAAGATGCGCCAAAGCTGCGCTCCAATCCTTAGGACTGGAGTGTGGCTTTGGCATGGCTTCTGGCCTCTTAGGACTCTGATAGGCATTGATCTACGAAATGATAGGCATTGATCTACACCTTTTTAATATATCTAAATGATAATCTATGACCTGCATCTTGATATAAAAAGTGCATCTTGACCTGAGTAGCCAAATGGCCCTAGCATGTGATCTCCCACTGAAACAAGGGAAGCCATGAGTTTTGATATGTAAACGAATTTCCTTTCCCAGCTTGGATGAGATTATGCAAGGAGCTGCTAAGTGCTATCAGGAAAGATGCTATCAAATGTCTTAAGGAAGTGTCTCTCTTTGTGATTGAGGGGGAACCATTTGAATCAAAGGAATGGCATTTGTAGCCATTCAGGTCCCTACTCTGGCAGAAACATTTGGGTTAGATCAAAACATTTGGTTAGGATGTGAAATACACTTCAAACAGTTTCCTTTGATCACCCTTTGTCTAGAGACCCTGTTAAACCCTTAAAAAGGTCTCCTAAATTTAGAGAGGCGCTGCAGCTAGCTACTCGCTGCAGCCAACCACTCGCTGCGGCTAGCCATTCACTGGGGCCAGTTAGCCACCCGCTGGGGCCAGTCATTCACTGCTGGTACCTCTAGCTGCTGGTAGCCTCTCTCTGCTGCTGGCAGCACAGCTATCTATGTCAGTTTAAAAGTCAGTTTTTCTCTCTGACTTGTCTGCTTAACCAGACCTGCAAACCCACACACACAAATTGGAAGACAGAACTTCTACATAAGGTGAGTATTTCCATTAGCAAGCCTAATATCTATTCTACATTTACTACGTTATTTCCTGTGTCTTGTATGAATGTGTGAGCATATGTGCCTGTATGTTTGAATCCTTGTTTCCAATAAAAGAGACATTGATTGTACTTAGAGCCTCTGCCTCATTTCTGGATTTCTAGTTCCTGGTATAAAGATCGAAGGGGCGATCCCATCTGAGGTGTAGTAACAGGCCTCCTCTCGTGACCTTGAGCTAATTAAATTCCCCATTGATAATTTGGTCATTGTTCACTGTTACAGACTCATGCATTATTTAAACCACATAGCTCCAAAGTGACCCAAAGCAGCTTTAATTTGGCCTGTCTGTATAGGCGCTATATGACATTATCGTCATCACCTTTTTCCCCCTTCCCATTTTATGTACATTGTCATAAGACAATACAAATGCATTCTTCTATTTTGTTTTACACAAACAATTTTCTTATTATAATTTCCTAATCTTAATCCTTTAGTATGGCATAATACTTGTTTATTTATATATCTCAAATACCTACACAAAGTTTATTTTTATACTTCAACTGATTTTTTTTAATTATTCTTAAATGAGATCTCAATCACTCTGGGATATCAGAGGAGTACTTGAAGCTACATGTACAGTGTGCCCACATTATACGTGGGTGCATTTTATGCAGCTTCCAGCATATGCTGGAAGCCACGATGGAAGGAAGGGAGGTGCGCACTGGAAGTAAACAATGGTGCGTGCTCCCATGGCATCACCGCCGCGGGCACAAGCTCCATTAATTTCAATGGGGCTTTAGCATCTGTGTTTATTCCCTTACGTGTTCCAGAAGAGATCTCACGCGTAAAGGAAGGGCACACTGTATATATGGGAAATGATAAGCTAACAGAACTATTTAGAAATAAACCAAGTGAAAAATTTGAGAAAGATTGGTCAAAAATAATGACTTATTTCAGATTTGTATATAACAGACTAAAAGGGAGAACTTAAGTGAAAGTCTACCATTAAGGTGTTTAAAAGGTCAATAAATAAATGAAAAAGTTAATGATGCAATGAAGTAGCAAAGCGTAAGATCCATTTATATGGTTTAGATTGAACCCTAAAAGTCAGACTACTTTAAGAAATAAAAAATAACAAAGAGGTTAGTTAGTTAGTGTTAACTATATTAACAATGTATGGGAATAATGTTTGTTAATAAATATATATTAATAAAACAGTTGTTTAGACCAAATCTCTCAATAATAAATTGGGAAATGGTGCAGTCCATAATTATACAGTCCACTGATGCAGGGTGATTTCTTGTCCCTATCTCATTATACAGACTTTAAGAACTAAGTATCTGTCACTTTAGGGTTCTTCCATTTTCGCTATTTATTTTAAAAAACACAAATTCATTCCTTGAATTTATGAAAAGAATATGTGAAATTTGTACAGTGGAATCTGGGCATTATGGATCATTGGAGGGAATTTTCAGCCCTTGCCTTCCTCTGTGGATGCTACCATAGGTGCTTTGCACCGGCCTGGATACATGCTAGGGTTGCCTCAGAGCGTCCTTTACAGATGCCCCGCAACCCTAGCATGTACTGCGGCGTGATAATGGCGGTACCCTGTTTACATGGGTGCTGCGATTATGACATCACAGCCGTGCCGCAGCCAAACAGCGTTCCCCAATGGAGCTCCTTTTTGTTGCGTGTATCACTGGTGCAGCCTTTACACGGCCGTGCCAGCAATATGGAAGAGAAAGGGGCCGAGTGACCCCTTTCTCTCTTTCCCCGCAGCTGTCGGGGTGTCCTTGGGGCATGAAGCCCCAAGGACACCCCATTCCAGGCCGTGGGGAAGCAGCATTTTGCCGCTTCCCCAACGCCTGGAGAAGTGGCGGATTTGGGCCTCTGGGGCTGCTGCTGCAGATGCCCAGGCCCCAATCTGGCAGGGAAAGGTCTGTATCCCGCCATAATTATAATAATTTTTAAAATTACTTGTGAAAACAAAATAAGGCCCTGTACAGACTGGCCTCTGGGTGGAGTTAAGGTGCTGTGTCCACACGTGTCCAAACCCCAACCCCTAGGGAACCATTTTGGTGTGTGCCAGTCTACATGGTGCTCACCATAATGACTCCCCTCTGGAGCTGCATCCACATGATGCAGCACTGAAGAGGTATCATAAAGCCACACTGCTGTGGCTATGGTGCCCCTTGGAGGGAAGAAAAAGGAGCTGCTTTTTGCGGTTCCTTTTTGCACTCTCCAGAGGCTGGATCGGGGCCATGGTGTGAAGTTTCCGCAGCCCCAATCCAGCCAATAATGGGGTGGATGAAGATTACCACTTTGGGGTGGTCTGTATAGCCCCTAAGGTAGCAGAAAAAGAAGGGAAGAGAGGGTTAAGAGGTGATGTGCTAGCCATTTTTAAAATATTTGGAAGGATGTCATATTGAAAATAGATCAAGGTAGTTTACTGCTGGGCAATACACAGAAGAGTTATACAAAAAGGATGAGGAAATGAATGACATTTGGAATGAGGAGTCATATGAAGATGAACCCCAAATTCTAAGACGTGAAGTGGAATCTGCAATAAAGGAAATGGGAATAAAATAAATCACCAGAACAGATGATATCCCAATTGAACTGCTACAAAGCCCACACGGATGCAACTTTAGTGCTAACTAAAATATGCCAACAAATATGGAAAAAAAGAGGTGGCCAACACACTTGAAACACATACATACCTTTCCACAGGAAAGGAGATTCAAGAGATTGCAGCAACTATAGGACAACAGGACTAATCTTACATGCAAGCAAAATAATGCTGAAAATTCTGCAGCATAGACTTCAACCATACATGGAGAGAGAAATTCCAGAGGTGCAAGCAGGATTCAGAAAAGGAAGGGGCACTAGGGACCACATTGCAAACATACGATGGAAAACGGAGCACACCAAAGAAGTCCAAAAAAGAATCAGCATGTGTTTCATAGACGACAGCAAAGCATTTGACTGTATAGATCACGTAAAGTTATGGAATACAATCAAAGAGATGGGGATGCCATCCAATCTGATAGTTCTGATGAGGAATCTGTACCAAGGACAGGAGGCCACCATCAGAACAGAATTTGGGGAAACAGAGTGGTTCCTAATAGGCAAAGGGGTCAGGCAAGGCTGCATCCTATCACCCTACTTGTTTAACCTATATGCAAAAAACATAAGCAATGCAGAATTAGAATCAGAAAAAGGAGAAGTGAAGACAGGAGAAAGCAACATTAACAACCTAAGATATGCAGATGACACCATAATATTATCAGACGACATTAAGGAACTGGAACAGTTAATAAGGAAAGTCAAAGATGAAAGTCCAAAGGCAGGTCTGGTGCTTAACATAAAGAAAACAAAAATGATGACCCCAGAAGAAATAAACAAATTCAATCTAGTCAATGAGGATATGGAAATAGTTAAAAGAATTCCCATATCTAGGATCAAACATTGACCAGAATGGAAACTGCAGTCAAGAAATAAGAAGTCTAGGAATGGAAAGAACAGCCATGAAAGAACTGGAAAAATACTGAAGAGCAAAGACATACAACTGAGCAATAAAGTCAGAGTTGTTCAGGCCAATGTGTTCCTAATTTCATGTATGGATTTGCAAGCTTGATAGTGAAGGAAGCAGACAGAAAGAAAATCAACTGATTTGAAATGTGATGCAGGAGAAAAATACTTAGGATACTATGGACAGCCAAGAAGATAAACAAATGAGTTTTTGAACAGATTAGACCAGAGCTTTCCTTGGAAGGTAAGATGACCAAGTTGAGACTATTGCACTCTGGCCACATAATGAGAAGGCATGGGTCACTAGAAAAAACAATAATGCTAGGAAAGGTAGAGGGGAGAAGAAAGAGAGGAAGACCACAGAGCAGATGGATAAACTCGATCAGGGGGTTATGGGCAGGGGCTTGCAGGATCTGGGCAAGGCATTCGAGGATAGGGATGTCTCATCCACCGGATCACCTTGAGTCAGAGTCAACTCGTGGGCAGCTAGCAAGTTTTCTGCTGCCCCAGAGACTAGGACACAGAGCAGTCGCTTCAGATTACAGGAAAAGAGATTCTGCCTCAACATTAGGAAGAATGTCCTGGCAGTTCGAAGAGTGGCAGAGTCTCCTCCTCTGGAGGTTTTTAAACAGAGGCTGGGTGATATCAGGAGTGCTTTGATTGTATATTCCTGGATGGCGGGGGGTTGGACTGGATGGCCCTTGGGGTCTCTTCCAATTCTATGATTCTATGAATAATTTAAATGTGTTTTTATTTAACAACTGCATCTCTTGTCTGATTTCACCTTTTCACTTACTACTCAGAAAAGAGTGTAGCATTTATGGGTTCAGGGAGGCTCCACTTAGCAGTGATAACACAAACTACATTTGTTCAGATAAAACAGGCCACAACATTTTATGGGTTACAGTTTAATAATAATAATAATAATAATAATAATAATAATAAATTTATTTATATACCGCCCTGTGGTGAACCAATCCGGGCGGTTTACACCATTACATCAAAACAATATATTGCCCTCCCCCCTTAAAAAGTTATTAAATTGGATATCTAAATTAAAACCACAATAACTAGTTAAAACAACAATAAATTAAACAAAATACCAACCGATAAACCACTGCCACTTCAGTTCTAAAGAAAAGAAAAGGGGACTTTGGAGACATTACTGAGGAGGGGGGAGATCCTGAGGTCCTGAGGCCAGGATATTTTAGTCTGGAAAGGCCTGCCTGAAGAGATCCGTCTTGACAGCCTTTTTGAACCTGTCCAAAGATGTTAATTGACGGATCTTGTCCGGCAGGTCGTTCCAGAGCCTGGGGGTGACAGAAGAAAAAGCACTCCGGGAGGTCACCGCAAGTCTCGATTTTTGAGGCTGCAACAAGTTCCTCCCAGAGGACCGGAGGGTGCGGGGAGGATTGTATGGGAAGAGGCGGTCTCTGAGATAGCTTGGACCCAAGCCATTTAGGGCTTTAAAGGTAATAACCAACACCTTGTACTGGGCCCGGAAACCGATAGGCAGCCAGTGGAGGGACCTCAGAACCGGAGTGATGTGGTCCCTTCTAGATGTTCCTGACACAAGCCTGGCTGCCATGTTTTGAACCAGCTGTAGTTTCCGAACCAGGCATAAGGGTAGCCCCATGTAGAGTGCATTACAGAAGTCAAGGCGTGAGGTTACCAGCGTGTGCACAACAGTCTTGAGATCCCTTACTTCCAGAAAAGGGCGCAGGTGGCATATCAGCCGAAGCTGATAACAGGTGCTCCTGACTGTCGCATTCACCTGATTTGTCATCAGGAGCGACGAGTCAAGGAGCACTCCCAGACTGCGAACACAGTCACTGGAGGAGAGTGTGACCCCATCCAGGACTGGCGGTTGCAACCCAATTCTTGGTTTCGGGGCCACTACCGTGAGCACCTCCGTCTTGTTCGGATTCAGCTTCAATCTGTTTTTCCTCATCCAGCCCATTACTGCCCGAAGACATTCATTGAGAGAAGAGATGCCATTAGAATTCGAGGCCGACGAATGAGACATGGAGAAATAGATTTGGGTGTCATCAGCGTACTGATAGCACCCAGCACCATAACTCCGTATGATCTCACCCAGCGGCTTCATATAGATGTTAAACAACATTGGGGACAAAATAGCTCCCTGAGGGACCCCACAAAGGAGCTCCCTCTTTCTGGAGCTACTGTCCCCGAGCAGCACCCTCTGGGACCTGCCCAAGAGGAAGGACCGGAACCACCGCAATGCAGTGCCTCCGATACCTAATCCCCCCAAGCGGTCCAGGAGGATGCCGTGATCTATCGTATCGAAAGCCGCTAAGAGGTCTAAGAGCACCAACTGGGTCACACTACCCCTGTCGATGCTGAGACGCAGATCATCGGTCAAGGCAACCATGGCAGTCTTGACCCCAAAGCCTGTCCTGAAGCCGGTTTGAAATGGGTCTGGATAATCGGTTTCATCCAAGACAGCTTGGAGCTGAAGAGCAACTGCCCTCTCGATTACCTTGCCCAAAAATGGCAGCAAAGAAACAGGCCTGTAGTTGTTCATAGCCAGGGGATCCAGGGAAGGTTTTTTCAGAAGCAGCTTAACAGTTGAAGAGTATACAGCTGTACAGCTGTGAATTTTAAATGATGAATGTTAAAGGTGGATTGTTTCTATATGTGTACATTTTACTTGTCCTTTTAAATGGATGTGTATTTTAACTGATATGTTTTTAACTGATGTTTGTATTGGTTAGTTATTGTTGTTGTTCTCTGCCTCAATCCAAGATGAGAGGTGAATTAAGAAATAATGATAATAATAATAATAATAATAATAATAATAATTTAAAGAGTTTTGGTTCCAACATGTATTCACATTCAAAAATTGGTTGACGGGTCTGCTGACTGATGGAAGCCAATTCATCCAGCCCGCCTGCTTGTATACCTTTGGGATGCCAGACCTGGGATTCAAACTACTGCATGGTGCCCCTGCCTCCTGGAGTTAGGGCAGACCACCTGTACCCAAACTGGACATGACCCTGTTAGCCCACACCCCCAAGATCCCACTATTAGACCCCCAACTGGATCTGACTAACACCCATTTCTTGTCTGCCCCAACTGTATCAACTGGGCCACAATAAACTACAAGTCCCAGGATCCCATAGGATGGAGCTATGACAATTAAAACAGTATCAAACTGCATTAATTCTGCTGTGTGGCAGCAGTCTCAGTCTCAAAGGTGCTAACATAGCCTTCTCCATATTAATCCAGTGTAACATGGCCATGGCTTTGAATTCTAGTGACCCTCTGAGTTATTTTGTCAGATTACAAAAATGGATGTAGGCCTACACCACTTTTTCAGCCTCCAAATTCATACCTGTGGAATTTTGTAGCTGCTCAACATGGTTGAAATCTGGCTGGAGATTTCAGAGTCGGTCCCTTCAAGGACTGCCAAGAGGTTATTCTGCCTCCCGCATTTGTAGTTTGGAAGATTCTTCTGGTCAAAAGACAGCAGATCTATTGTGGCCTGATAAGTCATTCGTTCATTAAAATAGTTCTCGTAGATATTGTAGCCCAGAGTGATGTTGGGCAAGAGCCTTGGATTCTTGTTGATCTCATCAATGGCAAAAAGAAAGGGCTGGATGTGCCCAAACCTCATTCCTTTTATACTGCAATAAAATTTGTATTACCAACTTTCATTCTCCAGTTAGAGAAAATATGACAAATTCCTGTATATTTTAGTATAAGAACTACAAATTAGGGTTAGCAAAAAAGCACCAATTTTTTTACCCCTCCTTTTTTTTCAATTTTAACCAGGTTTTTCCCATTAATGTGTCGGACTACACCAATATAGGATTAAACCAGAAAATTAAGTAGCAAAATGTAGGTCAGATGTTATGGTTAATAACTTTCTATAATAATTGTTCATTTTTAAAAGGTGTTCTTTTAATTTATTTATTCATTCATTTCCAGGATTTATATCCCACCTTTCTCCCACATAGGATTCAAAGAAGGTTACACTATTTTAAAAAGACAGAGCTAAAACATTGATTACAAAGTTAAAAAAATAATTAAATACAACTAAGCTTAAAACATAGCTTAAAAACAGCATAGTTATAAACAGTAAAAACCATTAAAACAGTAAAACAGCACACCATATTATTAAAACAAATTCACCCACCAAATGCCTATCTAAATAAACAAGCCTTCAGTTGCTGGCGGAAAGAGAGCAAGGAGGGGGCCGACCTGACCTCCTGTGAAAGGGAGCTCCACAGTCTGGGAGAAGCCATGGAGAAGGCTCTCTCCTGAGTCCTCACCAACCTTACCTGCAAAGGTGGTGGCACTGAGAGAAAGCCCTCTCCTGTTGATCTTAGCGCTTGGGCTGGCTTTTATAGGGAGATATAGTCCTTCAGATAGTCTGGACCCAAGCCAGTTAGGGTTTTAAAGGTCAAAACCAGCACACTGAATTCTTCCTGGGAACAGACTGGTAGCCAATGTAGATGTTCCAGCAAAGGAGTGACTTGATCCCTGTAGCCAGCCCTAGTCAACAGCCTGGGCACAGCATTTTGGACCCACTGCAGTTTCCAAACAGTTTCCAAGGGTAGCCCCATGTAGAACGCATTACAATAGTCCAAATGGGATGTAAGCAAGGCATGTGTCACCGTAGCCAGATCCGAGTTCTCAAGGAACGGGCACAGCTGGCACATTAGTTTTAATTGTGCAAATGCACTTCTGGCCACACCTAAATCCTGAGCATCCAGGCTCAGATATGAATCCAGGAGTACATCCAAGCTGCAAAGCTGAGATTTCATGGGGAGCGTAACCTCGTGCATCACAGCCTGGATCCCTATTTCCTGTTCTGCCTTATGACTGACCAGGGGCAGGATTAAGTTTCAATTTGTTCACCCTCATCCAGTCCATTATTGACAGCAGACATTGGTTTAGTACAGAGACTGCTTAGGAATGTTCTTTAAACCTCTGCCAAACTTCCTTTTGACATGGTAATTGAGTTTGAAATGAAAAGTAATTAGCAGAATTATTTGACTTGTCTTTTATTGTCATTTGAGAAATCTGTGGAAAATATTTCACTAGCTGCTGAAAGGGAGAGAAGAAATCACCTTTTGAAAGGGGGATTTGTGGAACGAATGTTTTTTTAAAAAATTCTCATCAAGTTCGCAATGAACGAGAAGAAAAACATGGGTTTCTCAAATCACTACTTACGATTGACCAGGGGCAGGATTAAGTTTCAATTTGTTCACCCTCATCCAATCCATTATTGACAGCAGACACTGGTTTAGTACAGAGACTGCTTCCTTGGAGTCAAATGGGAAGGATGGGATAGAGGGTGTCATTACCAGTTTGGTGACACTGCAGCCCAAAACTCTGGATGACCTCTGCCAGCAGTTTCATGTAGATGTTAAATAACATGGCGGACAGAACAAAACCCTGAGACACTCTACAGGCCAAAAGCCAGGAGGCCGGACAGGAGTCCCCCAACACTACCTTCTGAGTTCATCCCTCCAAGAAGGACTGAAGCAACCATAAGACAGTGCCCCCAAGTCCCATCCCAGAGAGGTGGCCCAGCAGGATACCATGGTTGATGATATTGAAAGCCACTGAGAGATCCAACAGGACTGACAGTAAAGGCTGTTTGACAGTGGAACACACTCCATCAGAGTGTAGAGGAGTCTCCTTCCTTGGAGGTCTTTAAGCAGAGACTGGATGGCCATCTGTCGAGAATGCTTTGATTTGGATTTCCTGCATGGCAGGGGGTTGGACTGGATGGCCCTTGTGGTCTCTTCCAACTCTACGATTCTATGGTTCTATGATTCTATGATTCTAGGACCAACAGCAGGACCAAAGCTATCTCTGTCCCATGGCCAGGTCTGAAGCCAGATTGAAATAGATCTAGATAATCCGTTTCATCCAAGAACCCCTGGAGCTGGGAGGCCACTACATGTTCCTACACCTTGCCCCAAAAGGGAATATTTGGGACTGGTTGATAGTTCTCCAATCTGGTGGGATCTTGGGAAGATTTTTTCTTCAGTAGTGGCCTCATCCCAGCTACTTTTAGGCAAGCTGGGAACCCTCCTTGCTGTAGTGAGGTGTTCACTCCTTCCTTTACCCTATTTTAAAGCAAGAATTTTCTTGAACTTAAGTAAAGTGAAGGATTTGTATCTGAATGGCATATCTTACACTTTTAAATAACGTGATTAAAAAGAAGCAACATACATATTGTGGGATACTGATCCAACAATAAACAACTGCCAATGAAGTGTTACAGTTAAAATGCTTACATTGAAACAGCCCAGCTGTTGTTCCAATGAGAGGGTTGGAAAACAGTAATAATTACCTGACTTCAACACACACACACACACACACACACACACACACACGAATGAATGGTAAATTTTAAAAAAATTCCTTTAAAAAGTCATTTTGTTTAAACTAAAGTTTAAGTCATTGTTTAAACCAACCACCCTGAGAATATCGAAACTTAGAGCAGTTTTATGTAGTTCGCAGTTTAGGCAAATTTGCTCTAAAATTGTGATAACCAATTCTAACCAATGAACTGTCATTTAGCAAAAAGTTCAAAGCACAGTCATTTGAATATTTAACAGTAGCTTGGTCTGCTATAAATAATGCATTATTTAATTCAATATGAATAATATATTAATCACCAATATGTGATCTTGAACACATTTGCCCAGACGTAATGCTTCATTATGCCTGCAGTTTCTACATGTGAAACAAATTCACTTTACATAAACCCAACCTCTTGGAAAAGTTATTTAATTACTTGATTATAAGTAATTCTTCCCCCCGCAAGCATGTATGTTTCATGCACATGTTCTATGACCATATGTCCCCTTTCTTATGTTCTCATGCCTTGGGGTGCATGAGCAAAAGCACTCTTTCTTTGTTAGACTGATTAAAAACAAAGAAAAACAAATCAGGTAGCTAAATTAATTAGCTATACACTATCCAGTCCTTTATGGTAACATCGAGGGCATCACATGTGGCATCACATGGAGTTTTTAGGTGGTCATTCATTTTTCTCACTCCTCAATCATTTTTCAAGGGTATTTTCATATCTAAATAATTGAATGCCAAATGTTTTCTGGAAATCACTGCAGTGTTGGATTGCTAAAAATTTAAGATTGAAAGCTTTTAAACCCATGCCCTGTCAACATTTTGTAAATGCAAATATTGGTGATGTTCTTATTCATACACAAAAAATGTTGCATACACACAAAACACAGACAGACAGAGAGACAGACAGACACATCCTTCTATTATTACAATTTGCTTCAGGCTCTTGGCCTACTTTTGATTGTAGACACTCAGCCTGTTCTGTAGTGACCCCCAAAGGAGTATGCTACTAAACTGATGATGTGTCTCCAAAATTGAAGGATTAATTACATAAAAGAGAAGGTTTAATGTCATTTTGCAAGGAGATCTTGTAGCACCTTTGATACCAACTGAGAGAAATTGGCAGGATAAGCTTTTGTAGATGTAAATCTACTTCATTTGATGCAGTAGGCTTTATGTGTGAATAGCAATAGAAATGCAGGCTGTATGTATGAATAGCAATAGAAATGCAAAACTTGTGGGTATGGTGATGAGGTGCATTTTTAATTATGGTCATTGGGACAAAGGTGAAGTAGATAACCATGTGAATGATGGTGGGAGTTACTGGATCCAGAGCCATTCTAGTAGGCAACCTTCAAGATTCAAGCTGCCTACACGGTCCTTAATTTTTGCTAGATCCAGACTAAAAGACATTTGATAGACCAATATCAGACTTGGTCTTTCTTTGCAATGACAATGTTATTTAGAGACTTGGACTTTAATATGTGTTTATTGAAATGTAAAGCATACCAATGTTAGTATTTAAAATTAATATAAAGTTATATGGAAAACTCAGAGGGGAGTGTCATGCCTCCAGAGCATCTTTGATGCTCTTGAGGCATATATTTAGTTAAGGTTATATTAGGTTTTCTATGTATTAGTTTAAGAGGGGAAATACAGATCTATAGCTTTAAGAAAGACAAGAATTGTGGGAAATCCCAGGGTCTCTTACTGTCTCCCTCTAGTTAGTTTCAGTGTGTAGTAAGTTTTCAGCCAAGTCAGACCTGGAGAGAGTATTTTCCTTTGACAAAAAGATAAGTCCACAAAAGAAGAATGATAGTCCTCAGAAGAAGAAAGATAGACTCCATCAAGAAGAGAGCAAGGTATTTAGGAAGGACTATTGAGAAAGAAGAAATCAGTTTCATGTTATTTGTGTTTATAACCAGTAAAACTTTGGAAACTTAAGAAATTTGTGGACAAGTCTTTTGTTCTGGCTGTGATCCCGGGAGCCAGAGGCCTTACTACACCCAAAGTCCATAGCATTGCTCTTGGGACAAAACAGGTGTTATGGTGATATGTGTACTGTGTCTGGAAACCATTGTTCTGTTCAATCCACCATTGCTGCATTGGAGTTCAAGATATATTCAAATTCTACTTTCCAATTGTCCTTTGTAGTTTTTTGGTTGAAGGATTGAGATCCAAGATGGTATGACTAGGAAGGTTAAACTATTCTGTAACTGGTTTTTCTTTAGTCCCATTTTTAATGTCTGATTTATGTTTAATGTTATAACAGAGATGGCTAAGGAACTATCTAAGAGCTCTGATGGTACAGTGGCTAAAAGCCTGTACTGCAGCCACTCACTCACAAATCACAAAGTTGTGAGTTTAGTAACAGCCACACACTTTGGGTCATCTCAGCCTGGCATCTGTCCATAAATCACTAAAATGAGTACCCAGTTTGTTGGGGGCAATTAGTTTACACTTTTTAAACCACTTAGTACACCATATTGCTATTGCTATATTAGTTGAAATAATATATATATATATATATATATATATATATCAGCAACTATAGCAATTCAAAACAAATTCAGCAGTACTAAGCAGTGCACAATCCACTATCCCAGCAATAATCTAGAAAAGCAGTACTCACAAATTGAACTTAGTTTTGGGTGGTTTGGAGAAATCATAAGGTGGAGCCATCATAGCTGTTGTGGATATGACACCACTGATGAGATAGTCCCCTGGCTTATAATAATTCAGTGGGGCCTGTAGATCGTTTGCTATGTTGAATGGGCATTTTGCCTTCATTGGCCCACAGAAAACCTGAGACAGCAAGAGCATAAAGAGCAAGAGAAGCATGATTACAGTTTGCCTGTCACAAATACCACTTCCACAATTGCTTTCTGCTCCAGAGCCCTTAATAAAAAGAGGCCCAGAGAATTTCCAAGCTGGCATTATTCATTAACTGCATAGAAAGTGATTGCATGTTGTTCTTGATTATGATGCTTATTTTTAGTTTCAAAGATGCTTGTTAGAGCAAACCTCAGAGCACTTGCAATTTGTTTACAATAGCTATGATTTTGATAATTATTAAGCTCCTGCAAAATCCTTGTTGCTCTCTGTTGCATCATGAGCACAGACTGAGAAAATATTTTTCCAAGATTTATCAATGATGCTCTGTGCACTTTATAGATAGTTATAGATAGATATTCTTGAATTGGTTTGCACATTGTTGATTTAGTCAATATTCCTTATTTATTTTCAGATCCTATGAACAGAAGGAGATGGGTTCCTACAGCCCTTTTGAACGGATTTCACTTGGCCAGCAGCAGCCAAACCTTCACAACAAAACCCAAACCAGTTCCAAAGTTACAGTCTTATAGTCAGTTTGTTTTGCCAAGCTAGTCTATGCACAATTCTTCAGAAGTTAGCCCCTAGCGCAGGTGGTATTAGCTTTGCCCAGATATTCTCTTTCCATCAGCTCCCCACAACATTGGCATTAGGACTGAAACAATTGCTTGAGTTTACATCAGGTCTTCTTTTGTTTGGTTTTTGTTTAGTGCCATTTCTAATGTCTGATTTATTTTTAATATCATAAGATATTAAGAGATGGCTAAGGAACCATATAACAGCCATTGTTGACAAGATGAGAGGAGGGCATAAAAACATAATCCCACATTTCTTTACTGCCCAGAAACAGCATGATTCATTGTGCGGCCTGGTTGCAGTTCAGGATGGGAGGTCAGCTTCAGAGGCCATCCATGGTCACCTCCCAGCCAATCTCTCCTCCAGAATCCAGTTTATGTGCTGCGAGGACAAAGATGGAGCACAATGGTGTCATTGGGGGGTGGGCGGTCCTCACCAGGTGACACCTTAAAGGTGGGGGTGACACCAATGCTCCTCAGACATGTACTCTTGGGCACTTGTTAAAGAAAAGCCCTCCAGATAACAGTCATTGTATGTGCAGGGGCGAGTGGGGCTTAAATAAGACATCACACAAATAGGATGAAAGAAGAAAACCACAACATTTATTGATTACAGCTGTTGATGGGTTGGCACATGCATGGGTACTGATCCAGGCATTAACCAGCCAGCCTGCTGACCAGTGATCCCAGCCATCTAGCCTTTGTCAGAACCATACTATAGCAGGAGAGATATGCCAATGCTGGTCCCCAAGGGGTTCTCCCCACTCCCTGATGGTGGTGCCAAAAAATCCAATGCCTCCACCTGGGCATTACCATTTCTGCCCCAAACTACCTGAATTCCCCTGGAAAGAGTTTATGTATAACTAAATGGGAAGGTGCTGTGATTTTGTCCCTGATCCAGTTCCATGCCAGGTGCCCCACACTTGTGACAAATAGGGAGAAATGTAAGGTACTACACTTAGAGAGAAAAAACGAAATGCACAGATAGAGAAGGGAACATCTGGCTTGACAATAGTATATGTGAAATGGATCTAGGAGTCCTAGTAGACCACAAGTTGAACATGAGTCAACAGTGTGGTGTGGAAGCTAAAAAGGCCAATGCAGTTCTAGGCTGTAACAGTGCCAAACTATTCCACTTTGGTCAGGCCTCACCTGGAATAGTGTGTCTAATTTTCATAGAATCATAGAATCATAGAGTTGGAAGAGACCACAAGGGCCATCCAGTCCAACCTCCTGCCATGCAGGAAATCCTGTGTTTGAAGACCTCTAATGAAGGAGACTCCACTATACTCCAAGGGAGTGTGTTCCACTGTCGAACAGCCCTTACTGACAGGAAGTTCCTCCTAATGTTGAGGTGGAAACTCTTTTCCTGGAGCTTGCATCCATTGTTCTGTGTTCTAGTCTCTGGAGCAGCAGAAAACAAGTTTGCTCCCTCCTCATCCCAATGAGGCCATGACCCATCAAAATCAAATATTTATGTTTCATCATTAAATGTTCCTTTACACTCAAGAGAGGCCTTAGTACAGGGGTAGGCAACCTTTTTGAGCCGGGGGCCAGGTTGCTGTCCCTCAGACAACTGGGGGGCTGAAGCCGGGGGGTGGAGCTTTCACCCTCTGGGGGTGGGGCGACATGCCGAGGGTGGAGCTTCCACCCTCCGGGGGCCAGGCCTTCTTCTCTTTGCTGGCCCCTGATGGGGCCCCAGGCCCTGTCAGAGGCCGGGAAAGAGCCATCAGGGGCCGCCAGCACTGGAGGCCTCCCCCTGTTTGCCGGCCCCCAGCGACGGCATCGGGCCTCCCTCTCAAAGATGCTTGTTAGAGCAAACCTCAGAGCACTTGCAATTTGTTTACAATAGCTATGATTTTGATAATTATTAAGCTCCTGCAAAATCCTTGTTGCTCTCTGTTGCATCATGAGCACAGACTGAGAAAATATTTTTCCAAGATTTATATAGATAAATATTCTTGAATTGGGATGCACATTGTTGATTTAGTCAATATTCCTTATTTATTTTCAGATCTTATGAACAGAAGGAGATGGGTTCCCACAGGTCTTCTGAATGGATTTCACTTGGCCAGCAGCAGCCAAACCTTCACAGCAAAACCCAATCCAGTTCCAAAGTTACAGTCTTACAGTCAGTGCCTCCGAAGAAATTCATATATCAAAGGAAGACAGTGTTCGTGGGAAGATAGAGTCAGTCATTGTGGATGAGTGTTCAGACAGATTTTGGAATAAGTGCGGATAATTGGAAATTATTGTCTTTCTTCCTAGAGTTCTGTGAATAAAAACATTTGGTTATTCTTGGGTAAAGTGACCTTTCAAGGTTATCATGGTGAACTTAACAATACATTTTGGCTGAGCCTCAGCATGGCTCACTGGTTGAATCTGAAATGTACGTAAAAGTATTGATGGTGTTGATAAGGGTGCATCCTCTTCAAAGGAAAATGAAGCTTCCTCCAGACATTTTAAAAAGTGCTGCCATTATAGCAAGGAATATCTTTTGATTCGCTTCATAAGTAGACAAGTAACTCCCAGTGTGTGTTATGCTATTATGTATTACCCAATGAGGCCATGACCCATCAAAAGCAAATATTTATGTTTCATCATTAAATGTTCCTTTCCACTCAGGAGAGGCCTTAGTACAATAATGTAGTATTTGGGGATGAAAATACAACCCGGATTGCCTTCTTTTGGCCTTACTGATTTATATGTTTTGTTTATTTGTCTTTCTCATTGCATTACTAGTATAAACCGCAAAAATAAATTTGAAATCAATATTTCTATTGCCTGTGGTTCTTCTAAGGACCATACATTAATTTCCCCCCTCATCAACATTAGTTTATTTCTTAATTCTTGAGCAAAGAAGAGACAAACACTTTAATTTCAGTTTAGATAAAAAATATTAAAAATATGTCACACTCATTGTAGCCATATGAGAAAAGGAGAGCAATAACAATGACAACGGCAACAACAACATACAGAATCAGGTATCATCTTGAGTTTTCAGAACCAGAAAGTTCTTTGTATTCAAGTCAGGCCTGACTATAATAATATAGCATTTGGGGATGAAAATGCAGCCCAGTAACCCCAGACTGGAGGACAAGATGGAGAAGACCTGCACAGCTACCATGTATTTCCCTTTGGTGCTCAGGTAGGTGGGCACAAAGGACACCCAAACACTGCAAAACACCAACATGCTGAAGGTGATCAACTTGGCTTCATTGAAGGCCCCTGGCAGCTTCCTCGCAAAGAAAGCCAGAGTGAAACAGATAGTGGCCAGAAAACCCATGTAGCCAAGGGCAGTGTAAAACATGGCTGCAGATCCTTCATTACATTGCAGTGTGATCTGCCTATGATTGGAGTGCATGTCAGCATCTGGAAAAGGGGGAGAGATTCCCAGCCAGATTGTACAAATGGCCACCTGAACACTAGAGCAAGAAATTACAATGGAGTTGGCCAAGGTCTTCCCCAGCCATTTCCTCATCCTGCTCCCTGGCTTTGTGGCCATAAAGGCCACCACCACCATGACGGTTTTTGCCAGCAAAGAAGAGATGGCGACTGAAAAGATGATACTGAAGGCAGTCTGTTGGAGAAGGCAAGTCACCATCTGTGGTTGACCAATGAAGAGAAAGGAGGATAAAAAGGAAAGGAGGAGGGAGACAAGGAGCATGTAGGTGAGATCACGGTTGTTGGCTTTGACCATGGCTGTTTCTTTGTATTGAAGGAAGATTCCTAAAACAGATCCTGTACTTAGGGATAAGAACAGAGCAAAGAAAGCTATGGTGATTCCCAAAGGTTCTTTATAGGAGAGGTAGCTGAAAACCTTGGCAATACATTCCATGTGATCTTTATTTGAATAATTGTCATCTGGACAATGGTTGCAGTGGTCAGCATCTGAAAAGAACAAGAGCACCTCCAGTATTACTATAAACTAATATGATTTATGATCTGCAGTCTTTACAATAAGAGAAGTGCAGAAAAGATGGGGCTCTTCAGATATGGTTGGACTGTGACTGCTTTGGCCAATACAGCCAGAGGGAATGGGAGTTGCAGTTGTTGCCATCCAACAACATATACAGGGCTACACATTCCCAAGTTCTACATCCTTCAGGTTCAGAGGCATTGTGCCAATAAATTCTAGTCCCTAAGAGGACTGTAGTCTTCGGGTTCTGTTTATGGGTTTCCCAAATATACCATGTTGACCCCAGTCAGAAACAGGGCACTGGGAAAGAAGTCTTAATGTGAAAGAGCAGGGGTTTTGTGTTCAGTGACACTCTCAGCTTCAATGAGAATATCTCCTGCCTCCCACCAAAAGGCTCTCAGCAAGAAGGGCAGGAAGACTTCCTTGCCTGAGACAAAGTCCTCTGCCAGTCAAAGTGGAAAGTACTTATCCAATGACTGCAGCATTAGAGGAACAAAAGAACAGCAGTGAGATAACATGATTCATCAGGAATGGTAGCTAATAATAATAATAATAATAATAATAATAATTATTATTATTATTATTATTATTTGCTTATACCCTGCTCTTCAGCCAAAAGGCTATCAGAGCGGCTTACAAATTTTTAATCAGACATTTCCCTGTCCTCAGGCTTACAATCTAAAGAGACAAGACACAAAAGGAGAAGGGAATGGCAGTGGGGAAGGGGAAAAGTCCAGCAGATCTTGTCTCCCTCGGAGGCCTGGACCATGGCAGATGGACTGGAGGGAGGGCCAATTCTTACTCTGGTTAGGCCCAATTAGGGAAGGTGTTGGGCCTACCTTTCTCTCCCTCAGAGGCCAGAATGGCTACTTATCCTTCTTATAAAGCATAACTAATAGCTTCATAATTTTATCTTCCCATTCATCCATAAGACCCTAGGCAGCTCAAATGCAACTTTAGACTAAGTAGTAAAGTTTTTTCCCAAAATAATTAAGTGTTTTTATTTGTTTTATAATAATACAAAACAAACAATTTGAAGGGCAGGCTCTAAATACTGTAAATAAATAAATAAGTACATACATACATAACTTATAGCCTTTGAGGTCTATATGTAAACTTGAATAATAGCTATCTTTTGTGAGGTAACAGCAGTAACAAAGTCCTAAAGACATCTCTCAGATTTGCTAGTTGATGAAGTTGGGATCAAAGTATCTTTCCAAAGAATAGCTTGATGAGTAGGAGGTCTGAAAGCAAATGAGATGGCACTGATGTAATCAATAAACACTGACCAATCATCTAAAAAGGTGCCTGGTTTCTTTTGTCCATTCCAGAGTCAAAAAGTATAAGAAAGCTTTTCCAATAACCAAGTGTCCCAAACTCTTTTCCACCAGTTGCTTATTAGTACATTCCCTGTTTTCCAGCTTCTCACAATTATATTCCTGGCTGCTGAGATGAGAAATGTGATAAGCCTACGATGTTTCAGATGCACGTTCTCTTTATAATAAATTGACAATAAGAGAAGGTCCGAGCAAAAAGTTAAAGTTTGTTTCACAATAAGAGAGATTTGCATCAGTTTTGCATTCCAAAAATCTTTAACCTTAGGAAAGTCCAACCATATGTGTTCAAAGGCCCCCAAGGTGTCACAGCCTCTCCAACATTTTGGAGAGATGTTTTTCATCATCCGGGACAGTTTCACAGGTGTTAGATACAATTTGTATATTAATTTTAGGGTCCGCTCTTTTGTTAATGTTGATCTTGAGTTATTGGGGGGGGGGGGGTTCATATGCATTCCCATGTGGCTTCAGAGGTATCTACATTTAGGTCCTATTGCCACATTATCCTGGCCGATTGATTTTTGCCATAAACAGATTGCACAATTTTTTTGTATATAATGGTTGCCCCTCCCTCGCAGTTGGTGCTAGTATATGTATCCATTGTTTCCAAATAAAAGGAATTATAAAGAAATGGGTTTTGGATCTGTCTTAATGTGCTCAGTGCCTCAATGGAGAAGAGCAATTTCAACTCAGCCTTACTATGGAAGTTTACCTCCATAGATATCCAGCTGGTGGAATCTGCTTCCATAATAAGATTGGAGAGTTGGTTTAATTGGAATGCGTGATAATATTGTTTCAGGTCCGGGATCGTTAAACCACCTTCTTTTGTGTTAGTCTAACCAATTTGGGGAATCTAGGTCTCTTTTTATTAAATATAAATTCTGAGATCATTTTTTTGCCAGAGTTGGAATTTGGAGGGAGATGGTGAAATGGGGATGGATTGGAATAAGAAAAAGAGGCATGGGCTGAGAAACATTTTAACAATGGCGATTCTCCCCAATATAGAAAGATTTAGAAGTTTCCATTCTTTAAGTTTTAGTTTTATCCATTTAATGATGGGATTATAGTTTCTGGGGATCAGCTGGGATACATCTTTAGTTATGAGGATGCGCAGATGTGAAAACCCTGAGGGACATAATTGTAGACCAGTAGTTTTTGCCGTGGCAGTTTGGACTGCAGGCAGGGCATTCACATACATCAATTAGGATTTTTTGTAATTAATCTTCAGGCTAGAATGCTTCCCAAAGATGTCTAATGTGTTTTTTATTTCAAAGAAGGACATTTTAGGTTGTTGCACCTCCAGTAAGATGTCATTTGCATACAATATATTTTTGTGGTGGGACTTAATGACTTGGATTTGACCTAATGAGTTCAGTGATCTCTGGGAGAAGTGATTTGGAAATGAAAAATAGTCAATTCTAGGGTATGTCTTATGTGTGTTGGAGAAAAAGGTGTATGATCTGTTGTGTGGGTGGTGTGACTCCCCAAGTATCAAGAAGTGTAGCCTTGGCAAAGGTATTTGACAATGAGGTTTCTCTCAACAGAGTGACGGCATTCTGGTATGGAAGTGATGATGATGATTAGACCAAGGGATGAGAACTGAACTTGAGAGATGAGCCAAGCTATTACAATCTGGTTTGATAAGTAGTAGGTGGAGTGCAGGGACCACAATTCAGAATCTGGGATGTTCAAAAGTCAACCCAGCCGAACCATTCAGTTACCAGACCTGGAGTTATGGCAAAGACTTTTAAAACTCTAGAAAAGCAGCTCTTCATATCAATCTCTAGGTGACAGACATAAGTAGGTGGTCATCTGATGGATTGCCTCAGTGTTGGTAGAACAGAAAACAGATTCCCTGCAGCACCAGAGGAAAGGCTAAAGAACTGTCAGAGAAGGCCGAAATGGACCGAACTAGACTGAAGAAGAAGAACTGTCAAAATGGTGATGTAAATTTCAGTGCTCATGAGTAGCAAAATAGAAATTCTCAGCTCAGGGTGTGGATTCTTTTCCTTTCTTGTCTTCCTTTATCCCTTTGACTATCTGCCATTTTGAGCTTTCTTGGCCTACAGCCATTCAGTTAGAGAAGGAAATTACTTCCTTTATTTTTCTCTCTAACTCACAGAGGACATTGATGTCAAGAGCTTCACTTGTTCTCTAGAAGTCGCAGACATGTTTGTCTCACCTTGAGTAATGAACAGTTTAAATGGGAACCCCTACTTATATTTCACTCCTGCTTGTTGCAGCAAAGTTGTAAATGGTTTGAAGGTGTGCCTCTTTTTCAAGGTTTCAGAGGAGAGATCCTGTAACACTTGTATTTTGCGGCCTTGGTAGGTGACATCAGAGATGCCCTTGAGTTTGGATAGTACTTGCACTTTCGTCTGATAGTGGACAAATTGAATAATGATGTCCTGTGGAAAAGTATTTGATCTGTGATATGAGGTTAAGGATCTTTCAATATCAGATGGTTTAAGGTTCAAGTCTGGGCAAGTGTCATTGATCCATTTAATTAGGAATGACAGTAAGTAAGCCAGAAAGAGGAGGAACCTGCCTTCAAAAGATATCCTCCCCATCATAACATCTTTACTAAGGACTCAAACAATATGCAGGCATCTGACTAACATCTCCAATTGTTTTTTTAACCTGTTTGGTTTGTAACATCTTGCCTGATGAAAAAGCCCATGGAGCTTCGAAAGCTTGCAATAAGTATAATGTGCATTTTGGTTGGCCAATAAAGGTATCACTGATGGATTTTTATTTGTATTTGTTAAATGGCAAACACAGCTACCCCTGAATGTTTTCAGTAAGTCATCTCATTCTTCATGTCCCACAATCCCTCTTAAGTGTATGTTCAGGCATTTTTCTTGATTCCCCAGGATTTCAATCTTCTTTTGGAGGTACTCATTTACCTGTTCTAGTTTCTGTATTCTGTCTTCATGTAAAGTCCCCTGTTGGAGAGCTGCATTTTCTGTCTCTTCTATATCATGTATAAGCCTTGACTGTGCTGATAATTGTGCATCTAGAGGTTCAAGTGCAAGAGCCCAGTCTTTCTGGAGATCTCTTGCCAGGTTTTCTTGAAGCTTTTCTAAAAATTCAGGGAAAGGTAGACCTGAAGTTGGAACGTGGTTTTCTCTCCCTCTTTTACTTCTATCCATGTGTCATGGCATTTTCACTCAGTGAGTGTGATTCTTCTCCTAGGATTTTGTGTTCTTTAGCCAGGTGGCAAGATCTTGAAATTGATTGATCTGCGAAGTGTTTGTTCCTTGCATCAGGTATGCTGTTGTGAGATGCAAGCTCTGCTTAATTAAGTCTCAACTGTGAGAAATTTGTTGAGATCCAGCTCTGCTCTTTCTTTAAGCAGCTGCCTTGTTAAGCAGCCAGGCTAGCCGCAATATAAGTTCTCTTTTGAAAGTACCTAAACAGTGTTTGCAATCCAGTTCCTCCCCACTATCTAGTGTTCCCTCCCCCACAATTCCCGCCTAAGGAAATGGCAGCTGCTTAAAGCCAGGCTAGCCACGTTCCCCTATAAGCAGTATGTTTTATACCTGAGCAAGACTTGAATGTGGCTTCCCCCACCATTGACCCCACCCTTCAACCACTTCACTACACTGGGTAGTTCAAAAATATGATTCAAAGGAATCATATTCTCCATTTTCAGCCAGCCAGTGTTTTGATATCTTCTGGGAACAGCCTTTCTCTCTGTCTCACCACCCTCATAAGTACATCTATGTACAAGGAACACCTCTCTGTACACAATCCGCCCCACACTCTCAGAACATCAGGGAAGAATTTATTGGAACATTGCAAAACCAGGTTAACAACAACTTCCCATAGATCGTTTACCGCCGTGCCCCCCCCAAATTGTGGAACAACTTACCGGAGGAGATTCATCTTATGCTTTTAAGAAGGCACTTAAGACAGATCTCTTCCGGCAAGCCTACCCACCTGATCTTTTATAGGATTTTTGAGATAAAAGACTCCATTTCCGAGTATGAATGTATGTTTTTAGACATCCAGGCACTGACCTAGCTATTTTATTAAATTAATAGTAATATTAATATTCTATTGTTTATATTTTTTATTATTTTTATATATGTATCGTATGATTTTTATTGATGTAATCCCGTCACGATCTGCAGGGAGAGGCGGGAAATACTGTAAATAAAATGTATTATTATTATTATCTAGTAGGAACACAGGAAAGGGCCTTCTCAAGAACTGCTCTTAGGCTCTGGAAGTCCCTTTCTAGAGAGACTAGATTGATGCCCTCCTTTTGATGATTTCCTTGTGAGGTGAGGATTTTTTGTTTTGAAAATTAATTGCTCTGGGGGAAGGATGATGATGGGGAGATATCATAGGTATCCTCCTCCTCCTCCTCCTCTTCCTCCTCCTCAACCACTCTCCTACTGAACACTTGCCCCCCTGTGCTCCATGAACTAAGGCAATTTTCTTCCATTTCCTTTGTATCCTGATCACCAGACACAAAAGCATGAAAGGATCCAAGTTCAAAAATACCTTTTACAGATCTCATGAGCCAAGATACCCCCCCCCCCCTCCTCAAGGGCAATTCTTTGCTTTGGATCACCTACCTTCCTGTGTGGAGATGCTTCCTTCTGAACATGCGGCACAATCATAGCAGCAGATGGGTTCTCCTTCCTTAATCAGCTTGGAGTATCCAGGGCGGCAACTTTCAGTACATCTAGAGAAGGGCACTGTCTAGCCATAAAGAGAAAGAACATTCACTAAAATGTATTACTTGGAAGGTGTATCAGAGGAAATATTTTAAAAGGGCAGAATTGGATGTATGAACAGAAAGAGGCTCCAGGGCTGTGCCTGACAGTCAACACTTGATCACTTGAAGATCTTCCTGATGCCTTTCAACCATACCAAGGGCAAAAGAAGGTCCCAAATCAGGTCTGCGCATTTAAAACACCAACAATATATACTCTCCCAGTATCACTCTGGTAATCTGCGTTAGATATTACAACTCTGATCCTGGAAAGGCTGCAGCTGGATGACCAGCATCACCTGGTGGAAGATCCTTCATGCACCTCTGATACGCATCTGGCTCATGTAGGGCAATAGCCCCACTAGAACACGCTCAGCACATAGTAATGAGAGCGTTTCCATTGTGGGTAATGGAGGGGTGGAACAGTTTCTATGAAAGAGGATATTGGGGAAATGACAAAAAAGGTACAAAAACAAGGGGCATAAGTAATGACAAAAATAAATCCCAGCTATTGCATTGATGAGTGAGGACAAGTGTAGCTACCTATGGGTGCTTATTTAGAAATGTAATGAGATTTACAGTTGTCAAAATGGTTGAGAATAAGATTAATATTCAGCTGTAACCATGTTTTCATTCTTCCTTTCCTTTCCTTTCCTTTCCTTTCCTTTCCTTTCCTTTCCTTTCCTTTCCTTTCCTTTCCTCAGTAGTGATTCTAAGTCTTTGCTAACTGCTGTTGGTTTTATGGTGTCATCTGCATATCTTAAATGACTGATATTCCTTTCTCAAATTTTCACACCTCTTTCCTCCATGTCTAATCTCACTATTTGTATGACGTGGTCTGCATACAAATTAAACAGATAGGGTGATAAAAATGCCCCCGTGTCTGACCCTCTTGCCAACTGGAACCCATTCTGTTTCTCCATATTGTCCTCACAATGGCTTCTTGTCCCGAGAATAGGTTAAGTATTCTATTTGGAAGCAGCCTTGGATCCCACTCTGGGAGAAAGGTGTCATACAAATGAAATAAATCAATAATTCCACAAACCTATCTATTATGGTCTGACCTGGACTGCAGAGTTATCTCTTTGTTCTTCCTCTAACTGCCATCTTCCCAAAGAAATCACACAGATTAGTCTAACAACAGAGCCATGAGCTTATCATTGGTACATTTCATTTTTCTTAATGTCTAGTTTGCCCATAGGGGAACATAGTGTGTGTGTGTGTGTGTGTGTGTATCTTCTACATTTGAAATTTGCTGACTCTGCTCTTTGAATACTCATGATAAAAACTTTTTTCAGTCATTTGTTTATTTGTGTAGTTTGCATGTAGGGAAATATTTTATTACTTTCATCCTGGCTGACTAGAGCATGTTATGGTTTTGAATGTTGTGTGGAAGATAGGCTGTTTTCTCCCTTTCCTTTAATCTTCATGTGGTTACCTATCATGGCATCTGATTATGGACAAAATCAGATTTTTGACACGTAATTTCTACAAGGAAAAGGGACAAGCCAGAGAACAAAGTTTACAAGTCACAGTAAATAAACAATGAAACAAAGGTTGTTGGTTTGTTTAGTATCAGAAGACTTTGAGGTGGTATTCTTGTACGCATTTAAAAACATTAAACTCAGTAGAATTGAACTCACAGTAGACATGGCTGGGATTGCCTGATAACTGATATTAAAGACAAGAAAAGAAATTTTCCTCACCTGATTAAACCACTTGGACCATACAATGGCATCCTGGTCAATGGTGACCTTGATCTCTGAGGAGGTCTGTCTCTTTATACTCCCAACTTCCACGCCACCAGTGGACTTGTTGGGAAAAACCACCCAGTTCATGATATGGAAGTCAGCTGCCAGATCCCCATTCTCATCCAAATAAACTCCATCCATGGAAGTATTATAAAGCTCAATGTTTCTCAGGAAAGGATGAAGCTAGAATGACACAGGAAAATATGTTAATATTTCAGACACGAAATCCTGTTGTATGACTTGGCCCTGCCTCTTTGGAGCTTCCATATCCAGTGATAGTTCTAGACTGATAAGAACTATTAATTTTTCACCTGGAAAAAGTAATCTTCAACAGTTGAAATTGTATCCAAAAGATTTTGGCCACTAGTGCATTTGTTACAGAATAGGTGTAATAAGATCCTTAGGTGAATGCCCATTAACATCCCCACTGCCACATTCTCTATCTCTGCTCATTAAATTTTATGAAAACAGTTCATTATTAGGCTTATGTAGAGCATACTGAAGCAATCCCTTCTGGATCACAGTTGCTGATCTGTTTGATCAGAAGTGGGCCTGACTGATTCAGGTCTAAACCAGAATCTCTCTCTCTCTCTCAATGAAACTAATGTTAGGAATCCTCTTGGTGCATTTCACGGTTGCAATTACACTGTCATAGACAGTGACAACAGAAGGAAAAAGTCTGGAAATCCTGTGGCCGTTAAAAAAAAAAGATGAAAGGCACTGCAGAGGGAACATCAGTTCATGAATGCCTCCATCCTTGAAGGCAAAAGAGAAGAATGACAAGTTCCCCTTTGCCCACACCAGACACATGGCCATTCTGGTTAGCACAGGAGGAGAGAGTTAAGGTCAGTGGGTTGGCTGCTACATCAATAGCAATATAATGCCATGTTTGTCTCTGGTGGGACAAATATTGCAGAAGGTTGTGATAGCCATTGCCCTGTATCTTGGGATCTACTAAATATCCAAATAACATTTGTGTTGTAGTCTGTTGTTCCAACAGTTCCCAGCACTAGCTGCAATATTTTATTCTCACTGTCAAGTGAGATTCTTTTTAATCCTAAAACACATTACAACAAAAAAGTTGGCATTGCTTTTTTTGACACTTCTTGCTGATTGTTTGTTATGCTGACCAGAAGTTAAGACTTATAAAAGGAAAACAAACTAAAACTGCTAAAATAAATATATTGGACTGTGTATTTGAAGAACTGAAATACTGAAATATTAATTAAAGAATAAATAAAGAGAGAAAATATAAAACTGTGTGTCGGCAATGAAGACACAACACTGATTAGAATTGGCAGATGTCAAAACATGTTTCTTGCAGGTGTTAACAGAAAGTCAAACCAAAAGCAATGAGATTTTGAAAGAAACTATTATTAAAATAATGGGACACTATCAGAAACAATAAATAAGAAAATTATGGATGAAATGAATAAATCTTTTCAGATTACTAAAAAAGAGATGGAACAAGTGGACAAAAAAGTACAATCAATACAAATTCAACAGAAAGCTCAGCAAAAGGTAACTTTGGGACATTCAACAAGATTGGATCAACTAGAAAGAAAAACCATTGACCTGCAGAATCTCAATAGAAGGAATAACCTTCATATCCGTGGCTTTCCTGAGTTGCCAAATCAAACATTGAGGACCCAGAAGAAAGAGATCTTCAAATGGCTGTAAAGTATTGTTCCTCAAATTACCTGGGAAGAGCAGGAAGTGGAACATCTACACAGAACAACAACTTTTAAAAGAGTCCTTGTTCCCAGAGATGTAATCTTGAGAGTAACAAGTTTTTTAAGAAAGACCTCTTAATGAAAGAAATCAGGAAACTCTTAGGATCCCTGAAATATGGGGACACTACAATAGACAATGAAGGAGTGGAGGCAAGGAACTTTAAGGCCCTGTACAGATAGGCCAAAATAAAGCTGCTTCGGGTCACTTTGGAGGTAAGCTGTTTAAATGACACACACATCTTAAGAGGCTAGAAGCTGTGCCACAGCTGTACTCCAGTCGTTAGGACTGGAGCGTGGCTTTGGTGCAGCTTCTGGCCTCTTAGGATGCATACATAATTTAAAACAGTATACCTCTAAAGTGACCTGAAGCAGCTTTATTTTGGCCTGTCTGTACGGGCAATTTATCTAGCAAAATGGCCACACTTGGCTGAAGTAACTTCTTCCTCCCCAATTTGTCAAGCCCTTGAGAGACTAATACCATAGTGGACATTTCAAGACCATTGCAATGGTGGTAGAAAAATAATATTACTTTGCTGTCGTCATCATCATCATTATTACAGAACAGGACATGTCCACCACCTATGTTTGGATGCAATTGGTTTGGAGATCTCCATCACCAATGCTAACTGTCCTTACTGTTCTGTCACCTGAAAAACTCTGGAAATGAAGCAGCCAGTAGCATTCCACAGGTAGGAAGACAAGCTGTTATGTCAACAGCCTGACAAGTAGACTAGAAATCCAGGGCAAATGTAATGGTAATAGAAAAATAGCATTACTTTGCTTGCATCAGAATCACAGAACAGGCTTTCACAGGGTAATTCCCAGTATATTGAGTTGCAATTGGTCTAGATATCTCCTCCACTGCCATTCTCATCTATCGCTATCTTTTTGTCACTGCAAGCACTCCAACAAAAACAAGGAGCTCCCCAGCAGGGAGAAGACACCTATATAAGCCATTGTGTCAACCACCTGGGTAAATGTCCTATCCCACGAATCAAGCAGAACTTCTGCACAGGGTTTACTAGTAGGAAAGCCAATAACTCTCCAAGAGCAAACCAGATGTGGGCCGATGGAGAAATGGAGGATGCAGTTCTAACGTATACAATTCCCTGCTTTCTTCCAATCCAGAACAGAAAGACTCAAGTGATTTCCATTGGGACTGTATTTGAAGGCAAAGGAATACCTGCCATGACTGAACCCTCTGAGGAGTCTGTCTGTCTCCATCTGTCATTCTCATCCACTTCAATCGGGAGGAGTATGCAGCATGCAGGGTCTGTGCCACAGCCTGGATACCATTGTACATACTGTAGGCGTCTTGAGAAAGGATCCTGTCAATCACATCCTGAGGAAGCTTCTTCAAGGTGTTTTTTTCTGCACATCTCTGCCTGGCTTTGACGGACCTCAATGGCCTTGAATAGAAACAATGAAATGCTGCTTTCCCAAATTGCTTAAGATAAAGCATATACTGGTCAAAGTCATCATAGTGTCTCCTTTTATTCATCTGGACGGAGAAGGACAAAGAAACGTGTTTGTGCTGGAGATCCATCACTCTGAACAACAATCTCACGTCCAGGTCCTGCAAAGCTGTTGCAATCCAAACTTTCCCCACAGTTGATTTTTTAATCTTTTCAACTTGTTGTATTGTAACCATTAGATTAACCATGGTCTGAGTGTCCACTTGACAAACAATTACATTGGCTTTGGTATCCATAACGTATGAAATTATGTTGAATTTATATCTGCCCGCATATGATCCTTGATCATTTAGCGCAGGAACTGTTTCTGAGAAGGCAACGCAAACACCATTCTTTGTGGCTACAGACATGAAGGTGCTCAGGAACTTTTTACCACTGTCATTCTCTGGAGCCAAAAGACCAATCCAAGTCCACCTGAAATGCAGGAGCAGTTTGACTATGCCCAGATAAGGAGGTTCTTGCTTTGGGACCATTCGGTGGAGGAAAGGGAGCTGACTTTTTCTGCTCAATGCATTACTAAGAAAGCCGTAGCTGACCTAGTAAAGAAAGGAAAGGATTGTGGTTCTGGTTCGATTTTAGAATGAACTTCAAATATTTCTAATTATTAATTGGCTTTAACACTTTTGCCCTTTATTATGCTAGGTGTCCATAAGAATTTTTATACAGTGTTAGACTTGGTACTCTCTCTTGCTTTCAAATATACAACTGAATTATTTGTTAATTAAAATAATGCTTAGCCTGGAGGTTTGCTGGCAGCTTCCACAGGATTTTGTTCTCCTTTTCCACCATACAGTTTTCTGCAGTCCTGAAAAGCAGCTTCAGAGAGCTTCTCATCTGTCCAGAACTTGTTTAAGAATAAAGAGGGGTCTGCAATAAGGAATGGATTCATTCCATTCCCTTCTGTTGATGGAAGTCCATGACTGGATATTTCCCTCACTCAATTATTGAGATTTATAAAATTAAACCAATATGCTATAGAATAATTAGTGCAAAAACTAGTAATCTGGGAAAGAGCAAAAAGTTTGGTAGATCTATGGGGATGAAATATAGGGGGGGGGAGGGGGGCACAAAGAGGGCTTAAACTTTAAAACTAATCTGGAAAGAGAATATCCATTGCTTTTGTTGCCAAGCTTTCTAAGGCCTTTAGTGCTGTCACCCTATACACACCTACTCAGGAATAAGTCTCAATGATCCCATCCTATGTGTGGGATATTTCAAGTGCAGAAGCAACACCCTTTATCTAACCCCATACTCTTCTCCAGCTTTCCCTTTTGCCCCTTTCTCTATTTTCCCCTCACTGCTATTTCAGAGCACTTCACTTCCCCCACATATCCACAAAAACGCTCATTCACCGTCCATATAGACACCTGTGCATACTCACTGTTATGACAGATCAAGCCTTCCCTTCCCCTTCCCCACGTGATATCAGAATCAATGTAGAATCTGCCTGTATGACCTTAGTCACACAGACTAGTTTAGAAGTCACCAAAAGGATGTGTTGGACATATCTGAAGGAGGTGAGAATGGCTTGACCATAAAATAATAGGATGGCTCTGGCTGTAGTAAGCATCTGTGTCTGCCAGTTTCTGTGAGCCATCTGATGTAGGAATTTACTCATTTACACATCCAGAGCACTCTTTGGAAGATTGTACTTCAAAATGTCCCTTATCTATATCAAAGATTTGGAGCATTTGATCACAAAGGCCTGGTACAGACCTGCGGGAAGCGCTGTAAATGGTTCGAAACTAGGAGTGGCAGCAACCACACGCTCCCGAACCCTAGCTCGTGGTGGCGGCACCATCATGGTGGCCTCTGGTCCACACGGGGGCCAGCATGATGACACAAGCACTGCACAGCGTCCAGATGTTGCTGTGCCGTGCTTCTGTCATGGGCGTGCGACAGTGTGCCAATGGCACGCTCATGGCATCTGGACCTGCTTTTAGCAGACTCCTTTTACTGCAGAAGGACGCTGCGAGGTTTGGCTGCTGTGGCATCCCTCAGCAGCAAAAATGGATGCCTCCAGCCCGCTCTGAAGTCCTAATCTGGTCCACGCTAATTCCTTTATTTCTGAGTTCTTGTGTGTTTGTGAATGTGTGTGTTCAGTGTGAATGGTTTTTGCCTTAAATAAAATACTGTTCATTGAGAGTTTGCTTCTGCGGTCCTTACTATTTCTTACCTCCATAATCATAGAGATAAGGTCCCAGGCTGAATAACTCAGCCTCTATTGATCTAATTAATTCCAATATGTAGCATGGTTACAACATACACACTTAGGACCTTATCGCACACACAATTTTCAACGTTCTGAGGACTGAAGGAGGACGCTCGTGTGCATGCGCGGCCGCTCAAAAACGGAGTTTGTCGCACACAATTCAGTCCTCCAACAGTCCCCGTTCCGTCCCCCGGCACGCACCCGTTCGCGTCCAGTCCTGACGGGTGCCATTTTTTGCTGATGGAAGGTAATCCGTCAGGCAAAAATCACGCCTGTCAGGACTGGACGTGAACGGGTGTGCGCCGGGGGACGGAACGGGGACTGTTGGAGGACGTCTTCATGTGCGATAAACTCCGTTTTCTGCCGAACGCGCGCGCACACGAGCGTCCTCCTTCAGTCCCCAGAACGTTGAAAATTGTGGGTGCGATAAGGTCCATTGTCACACCTCCCCAGTTATTTGACTATACTTTTGGAGGCTGAGAGCATGTGACTTCCCCAATTCTATAGTGAAGTGGGAGGCTAGAGTTTAATACCAGTTCAGCCACATAAATACACAGAGTGACCTTGGTAGGTCACACTCTCTCAGCCTCAGAGGCAGGGCATGACAAACCTCTCTCTGCACACTCACTCTTTCATGGCGCTCCTAAGGCAAACCTAGCATGCATTTTGGCAAGGAGAGTTCAGAATGTCCCTGAGGTTGAGATAGTGTGACCTATCCAATGTCCTGGTTCACCACAACACTAGCTGGAAGCATTGGCTTACTTGCCTTTGCCTTTGTTTTTGGCTCAAGGGGATATATGGGGAGTCAGGGGTGAGGGGAACAGAGTGATTAGCAAACCACTTTAGGTTTATCTTGGTATTACCTGTATCCTCCACATGTCTTTGGGTTTATGTGTTCTTCCTACGGGAAAATCTCCTGGAATTCAAAGGTCATTGTGACCTCTGAAGGGCATGCCCGGCTCCAGATACATGTCTTTGTGTGGCCTGTTTGTACTACTGCTGTGTGTTTGATTGCACCTTTACATATTACTGAATTAAAAAAAATCTTCTTAATTCACCTAAACATGGAGTCCTCCTCAGTTTGTATTGGTATATATAGGTGAAAATGATCCGCAAGCCTAAAACAATTATCCAGCCTCTCACAAGTGTCTTTGAGCTAAGGAAATTCTCCCAACATTTAAAGAGAAGCTAACACAGTCTTTGGTAACATATCTCTATAATCTTCTATCCTTCTTTTGCCATCAGGAGACCTCATTGGAATATCTCCAAGTATTTCAAAGGTCATTGTGTGACCTCATAAAAATATGACTGGCTCCAGATATGAAAGGGTGTAATATAGGAGCCCCAAATATAATGTGGCATATGTTGGGTATGCTAACAGAGGAACTGTTCCTTTGGTATTGAATCACTATGCCTATTTTGCATTTTTGCTGGCACTTTGAACATTTTCCTGGTTGCTAAATTGTCAGCGTGTCTACACTAAACTGAATATTAAGGGGATAAATTATGACCACAGATGATTTACATGACATTAAAGTGGGTGATGAAGACATTAAATACTGAAAGATTTTAATACATTGGCTCAGTCATTAATAAAAATGGACATTATAATCAAGAAATAAGAAGGGTAAGACTTAGAAGAGAACTGTGAAGCAACTAGATCCAATCCTTAAATTAAGATATATCATTAAATCCCAAAGCTGGAATAATCTGTGCCATACTATTTCCCATTTCTATGTATGGTTATAAAACCTGGACAGTGAATAAAGCTGAAAATCAACTCATTTGAAATGTGGTTCTGGAGGAGAGTTTATGGATACTATGTACTGTTAAACAGACAAATGAATGTTCAAATCAGGCCTCAACTCCCAACCAGAAGCCAAAATAGCTACACCTATGTGAGCAGATATATCAGAAGACAACATGGCACTTTAGAAGATTATAATGCTCAGTAAAAATAGAAGGCAATAGTAAAAGAGGAAGGCCATATTACAGATTGGTTCCAGAAAGGAAGTCATGGCCCTGAGCTTGCAAGAACTGAGTGAAGCTGTTGATGGAGAGGGGCCATCAAGTCTCATTCATAGCTTATTATATCAAGAAGCCTGCTTAACAGCAAATAACAACAAGAAATTATATATATTTCTCCAAAGGAAAGATGCACACCTTTATCTCTCAAGGTGGAAATAATCTGTAGGGCCCTAAATAGGATGTACCATGGCTGGAGCCAGGGAAGGATACTATTTGCTATTGACTCTGATGTCCATAAAGCAACATGCCTTCAGTTTACCCTGAGTCCAATGCCACTTCTTTATAGAGAGACTCACCCTACAAACACCCAAACCCATTCATACCTGTGGGGTTTTGAAGATGCTCAACATGCTTGAAATGTGGCTGGAAATATCAGAGTTTCCCCCTTCAAGAACCGCCAAGAGGCTACTCTGCCTTCCGCAGCTATAATTTGGAACCTTCTGTTGTCCAGGTGAGAGTAGGTCTATCATGGCCTCATAAGTCATTCTTTCATTGAAATAGCTCTCATAAACGTTGTATCCCAGGGTAATGTTGGGTAAAAGCCTTGGATTCTGATTTACTTCATGAACTGCAAACAAGAAGGGCAGGATCTGCCAGTAGTACAGAGTCTTCATACTACAGGAAAATAGAATTCATCAGATATTCACCCTTTGTTTAGTGAAAAGATATGATATTCCTGCCTCATTTAATAAAAAAGAAGATCTGTACTGAAGGGGCACATTTGGTTGGGAGATTCCCCAACCTACTGCCTAGAAGCCTTGAGCCGAATCGTTCTCCTTCAGTCACTACAATGCATAGCATCTGTTTCTCTTTTATTTCCATGAATTTTAAATTCCAAAAACAACAATGATAATAACTTTATTTTATGTCACCTTTAGTTTGTCTCTGAAACTCAGTCCTGAGACTAAAGCACCAGAAGTGACTTCCAGTATTCTTTGATATGTAGAAGATGGGATCTTTCCCTTGTGAATAGACACAGCAATATTTGTCAGCTAACAGCAAAAATCCCATGCTTTGCAGGGAGAATCCTCTCTGAGAAGGTGCTGTCATACAGTTTGGCCTCTTAAACCCAACAGTAAACTTCTGGGAAGGCAGAATTAGCTTTCTCTGCTATAAACATAAGCTATAAACTGTATATTTTTGTGGATTGCCGAATGATAGATGATGAAATGAGCTGCAGTCCAAAACAGTCTGTGCCAAATAAACCTTGTGCCAGATTAACCTTCTTAGTCTTTAGAAAGCTATGAAACTAGGCTGTGCACATAGACACATGTCATGACAGAGCTGCACATTATAATCACTTCTTTGAACAGCAAACTCTGCTAAAGACTGAAAGAGAGCAACGGTTAATATGAAGCAAATCTGAGGGGGGGGGGGTATGAGAAATCATTGAGTACATGAATGCACAAGTAACAAAAATCTCAAAGTGGGGCAAATTTGTTAGTATTTGATACTTTTTTATTGTTAGCATTTTCCAGGCTAACTACTCTGAAATGCAATGTGGGAAATTGTTGTTGTTGCTGTGTGCCTTGAAGTCATTTCTGACTTATGGCAACCTTAAGGCAACCCTATCATACAGTTTTTCTGCCTAGTTTCTTCAGGGGAAATTTGCCATTGCCACCTTCTGATTGGTTTCTTTTGGCATGAGCTTTAACAGACAGCACTTCACTTTATCAGTACTTTAACATGTGGGAAGTTATGATACTGATAAAGTGAACTGCTATCTGATAAAGTTTATGCCAAAATTAATCTGCTAATCTTTAAAGCCAAACAGGCTTCTTGTTTTAATTATTAAATAAATAATTTAATAATTAAAACAAGGATATGTTATAATTCATACAAGGGTACTTGACCCTGATCATTTAGAATTTGTTTTGTTGATATAATTGTTCTATTACATATTACATCAAGTGAAGAGTATAAAATCAGACTCACAATTTCTTACCCAATAAAAATTGTATGAGGAGGTTGAGAAAAAACATACGGACGAAGGATAATATTTGTTGTTGCTGTGATCCCACTAATCATGTAGTCTCCCGGCCTGTAATAATTAAATGGGATTTTATTCTCAGTTATCCATTTCACTGGGCATTTACTCTTCAGCCTCCCATAGACATCACTGTGTGACACCATGAGCATTCGCAGCACACAACATATCATGTTAGAGACTCTTACCCATTTAGGGTTTCCCATCTTCACCTTCTCTCTCTCTCTGTCTCATCTGCGCGCACACAAATACTTTGGATCAAGTCCCAGGGCTCAATAATTATATGCCAAACCCTTCCACAAGAACAGAACTGCAACTAGTGGCTTTACTGAATGAGGTAAAGTCTAGTCCTGGCCTCAGATGTGAAGGGAAGGATCACTGTTCAGCCTCACACAGGAAAGCTCATCCTGCCTTCCTTCAGTCTCATCTCTCAATGGGACAGCAGGTATTTAAATGGTCTAGCTTGAGAGATGCCATAGATATAGAATGGCCAAATGTTGCTCTTGTTTTGAAGTTGCTCATATTAGTTTCAAATGTCATCTTTGGACAAACATCCCTGTTTTTGTCCAAAGATGACTTTTGAAACTGATATAATAGCCAGTAATAACACTACAAAATCTATAACCAACCAACTAACATACAATCAAGAGGCAGAATAAATCATGACCATTTTGATGATTCCCAGGGAGCACAAATCACTCTTGTGGCATAAGAAACAAATTAGTAATTAGTGATTCCAGGTGGAGATGTGCAGCCAAGGAAAAGATGCTTGTGGAGCTCAGCTCTTTTTCATTTGTCAGAAAAGTTTTGTTGACTTCTGGTCTAGAAAAAAAAGCCATGCCATATGCAATGTTACGATATGGGGAGAGGTGGGTAATAAGGCTAATACTACTACTACTGCTTCTACTACTACTAGCCACACATCCAGTACAGTTATTGTGATACATACATTCCATTCATTTCATTTCAGCCAGCTCTTTGGGGAGAGGGTCAGGGAGAGTAACCACTGTGTAATCCACAAAAATGCAAGTTCTTTAGACCCAGTATAAATAAGATGAACTTTGGCACAGAAGAGAGGAGAATCTATCATTTTATTTGCCACAGTGAATAGGTGACAATAGTCTAGTGATCAGCAGGCTGACCCTATATATCCAAGCATATGTACATTTCCATATGATCATTACAAAGCATCCTACATCTACATCGTCATGATGTCATTAATTAACAGGTCACATTTCTGGAGCATGTGTACTGGCAAGTAATCTACTGCTATCAAATTATGATCCCTTGTTAGCATGGTAATCTTAAAAGAGAGAAGGGTATCTCCTGGAAGAGAGGTGTATTTTAGGCCCTGTGACATCAATTTGTTGTTGTTGCTGTGTGCCTTCAAGTTGTTTCTGACTCATGGCAACCCTGTTTTAGGAGTAGGCGTTTTCTTGGCAAGATTGTCATTATCTTTCTCTGAGGATGAGAGCATGTCACCCAGCAGGTTTCATGGCTGAACGGGGAATTGAACCCTAGTCTTCATAGTTGTAGTAAACCACTATGCCACGCCTGACTCTCAATAGGGCACCAAATGTTCGGAAACTTTGTACAACTTTGGGGAGCTATTGATTGGTGCCAGGCATTTTCTACACATTCATGCCAGTCATCTATTCCCCTTCCATTAGGCCTTATATTTCACCCACTATCAACCATGTACAGCATTCCAATCCCTACTTCTTTGTCAGATCGACACTATGCAGGGTCACTATTTATATTATTGTAGAACTATAGGAAGGGAAGGGAAATGAAATGAAATTAATCAATCAAAATTGCCCATTTTATAAAGAGCGAATCACTGAATTCAAAATGTTTTGATCCGCTTTGTAACAAAATGGACAGTGAACATCATCAACTCTTGCTATACCCTAAAGTTCATCGGCTATCACTGTTACCCTGGGACCAGACCTCCGACTGCCCCTCATATTTTATATCAAATAAGATTTTAAAAGGGAAGCTGGGTGGGTGGGTGACCAAGGAATGACCCCTTCATGGATGTCTGGCCTTTTTCACATGAGAAAACCAGTTAGGGCTAGCCAAGGTCTAGAGAGCACCCACCATGATGGGATTCCCTGAGATCCCTGAGTAATCCCTTTTGTCTACAGAGGGCAGTGAGAGCATCATGGCCAAAGAAGTTGATTGCTTGTGACTACCTAGGAAAAAGAAGCACTGGCAAATCCCTTCTCCTGCCTCATTCACAACAACTATCCACATTTATTTATTTATTTACTAATTTCAGTTTTATGCTGCCTTTCTCCCAAACAGGGGTCCAAGGTGGCTCACAAGGTAAGTCGGAACTATTCTTCACACACACACCCATAGAATCATAGAATCATAGAGTTGGAAGAGACCGCAAGGGCCAACTCCCTGCCATGCAGGAAATCCCTCCTTCAATGTACATGGCACCCCTCCTTCAATGTACAAGGAGAAAAAGTCCCAGCTTTTCAGCTTTTTAAAGCAGGGATGGCATATCTCCTCTAAATGCCTGTCTGGAGTCGGTAATGGGCTGGATGAGGGAAAACAGACTCAGTTTGAATCCAGAGAAAACGGAGGTGCTCGTGATAGGCTCCCCTGGCCCGGGGATGGATGCTTGTCCACCTGTCCTGAATGGGGTCACGCTCCCCTTGAAGGACTCAGTTCGCAGTCTGGGGGTGCTCCTGGACTCGTCGCTCCACCTTACATCTCAGGTGGATGCGACGGTCAGCAGCACCTGTTATCAGCTTCGGCTGATACGCCAGCTGCGTCCCTACCTGGGCGGGGGGGACCTTGAAATGGTGGTACATGCTCTGGTAACCTCTCAATTGGATTTCTGTAATGCGCTCTACATGGGGCAACCCCTGTACCACTCCCAGAAGCTACAATTGGTTCAGAACAGGGGTCAGCAACCTCCGGCCCGCGGGCTGGATGCGGCCCGCGGAGGCCTTCTAGCCGGCCCCTGGCTGCTGTTGCCGCCGCCGCCAATTGCGGCTTTTGCCGCTCTGGGCGGGGCCATTTTTTTGCCTAAAATGGCGGCGAAGTCTCGCGTGACCTTCCCTGAGGAAAAAATGGCGGCGCCCAGAGGTGAAGTCTCGCACGACCTCAGAAAAGGTCGCGCGAAACTTTGGCCTCCAGGAGGCCCGCTGCAGCCGTCGGAGGCCTCAAACAGGGCTCCGACGGCGGCAGCGGGCCCCTCAGAAGCCTGGAAGGAGCAGGCGGAGCCGCCCGCGCGGGTGTCCTCCTCCTCCTTCCCGGCCTCGGAGGGCCTCCAGGCCCCTCAGAAGCCTGGAAGGAGCAGGCGGAGCCGCCCGCGCGGGTGTCCTCCTCCTCCTTCCCGGCCTCTCAGGGCCCCCAGGGCCCTCAGAAGCCTGGAAGGAGCAGGCGGAGCCGCCCGCGCGGGTGTCCTCCTCCTCCTTCCCGGCCTCTCAGGGCCCCCAGGGCCGTCAGAAGCCTGGAAGGAGCAGGCGGAGCCGCCCGCGCGGGTGTCCTCCTCCTCCTTCCCGGCCTCTCAGGGCCCCCAGGGCCCTCAGAAGCCTGGAAGGAGCAGGCTAGGACGCCCGCGCGGGTGTCCCTCTCCTCCTTCCCGGCCTCTCAGGGCCCCCAGGGCCCTCAGAAGCCTGGCTGGAGCAGGCTAGGACGCCCGCGGAGGCGTCCCTCTCCTCCTTCCTGGCCTCTCAGGGCCCCCAGGGCCCTCAGAAGCCTGGAAGGAGCAGGCTAGGACGCCCGCACGGGCGTCCCTCTCCTCCTTCCTGGCCTCTTAGGGCCCCCAGGGCACTCAGAAGCCTGGAGGGAGAAGGCTAGGATGCCCGCACGGGAGTCCTCCTCCTCCTTCCCGGCCTCTCAGGGCCCCCAGGCCCCTCAGAAGCCTGGAAGGAGCAGGCTAGGACGCCCGCGCGGGTGTCCCTCTCCTCCTTCCCGGCCTCTCAGGGCCCCCAGGGCCCTCAGAAGCCTGGCTGGAGCAGGCTAGGACGCCCGCGGAGGCGTCCCTCTCCTCCTTCCTGGCCTCTCAGGGCCCCCAGGGCCCTCAGAAGCCTGGAAGGAGCAGGCTAGGACGCCCGCACGGGCGTCCCTCTCCTCCTTCCCGGCCTCTTAGGGCCCCCAGGGCACTCAGAAGCCTGGAGGGAGAAGGCTAGGATGCCCGCACGGGAGTCCTCCTCCTCCTTCCCGGCCTCGGAGGGCCCTCAGACCCCTCAGAAGCCTGGAAGGAGCAGGCGGAGCCGCCCGCGCGGGCATCCTCCTCCTCCTTCCCGGCCTCTCAGGGCCCCCAGGGCCCTCAGAAGCCTGGAGGGAGCAGGCTAGGACGCCCGCGGGGGCGTCCCTCTCCTCCTTCCCGGCCTCTCAGGGCCCCCAGGGCCCTCAGAAGCCTGGAGGGAGCAGGCTAGGACGCCCGCATGGGCGTCCCTCTCCTCCTTCCCGGCTTCTGAGGGCCCCCAGGGCCCTCAGAAGCCTGGAGGGAGCAGGCTAAGACGCCCCCACGGGCGTCCCTCTCCTCCTTCCCGGCCTCTCAGCGCCCCCAGGGCCCTCAGAAGCCTGGAGGGAGCAGGCTAGGACGCCCGCACGGGCGTCCCTCTCCTCCTTCCTGGCCTCTCAGGGCCCCCAGGGCCCTCAGAAGCCTGGAAGGAGCAGGCTAGGACGCCCGCACAGGCATCCCTCTCCTCCTTCCCGGCCTCTCAGGGCCCCCAGGGCCCTCAGAAGCCTGGAAGGAGCAGGCTAGGATGCCCTTGCGGGTGTCCCTCTCCTCCTTCTCGGCCTCTCAGGGCCCCCAGAAGCCTGGAAGGAGCAGGCTAGGACGCCCTCCTTCCCGGCCTCTCAGGGCCCCCAGGGCCCTCAGAAGCCTGGAAGGAGCAGGCTAGGACGCCCACACGGGCATCCCTCCCCAGCCTCTCAGGGCCCCCAGGGCCCTCAGAAGCCTGGAAGGAGCAGGCTAGGACGCCCTTGCGGGTGTCCCTCTCCTCCTTCTCGGCCTCTCAGGGCCCCCAGAAGCCTGGAAGGAGCAGGCTAGGACGCCCTCTCCTCCTTCCCGGCCTCTCAGGGCCCCCAGAAGCCTGGAAGGAGCAGGCTAGGACGCCCTCCTTCCCGGCCTCTCAGGGCCCCCAGGGCCCTCAGAAGCCTGGAAGGAGCAGGCTAGGACGCCCACACGGGCATCCCTCTCCTCCTTCCCAGCCTCTCAGGGCCCCCAGGGCCCTCAGAAGCCTGGAGGGAGCAGGCTAGGACGCCCGCACGGGCGTCCCTCTCCTCCTTCCCGGCCTCTCAGGGCCCCCAGGGCCCCCAGAAGCCTGGAAGGAGCAGGCTAGGACGCCCGCACAGGCATCCCTCTCCTCCTTCCCGGCCTCTCAGGGCCCCCAGGGCCCTCAGAAGCCTGGAAGGAGCAGGCTAGGATGCCCTTGCGGGTGTCCCTCTCCTCCTTCTCGGCCTCTCAGGGCCCCCAGAAGCCTGGAAGGAGCAGGCTAGGACGCCCTCCTTCCCGGCCTCTCAGGGCCCCCAGGGCCCTCAGAAGCCTGGAAGGAGCAGGCTAGGACGCCCACACGGGCATCCCTCTCCTCCTTCCCAGCCTCTCAGGGCCCCCAGGGCCCTCAGAAGCCTGGAAGGAGCAGGCTAGGACGCCCTTGCGGGTGTCCCTCTCCTCCTTCTCGGCCTCTCAGGGCCCCCAGAAGCCTGGAAGGAGCAGGCTAGGACGCCCTCTCCTCCTTCCCGGCCTCTCAGGGCCCCCAGGGCCCTCAGAAGCCTGGAAGGAGCAGGCTAGGAGCAGGCTATCATCATCATCATCATCATCATCATCATCACCACTCTGGGGTCGGAGCATGCGGCCCCGCCCCTGGATGGTGGAAGCTCCACCCCCAGCACACAGCCCCGCACCCAGAGGGTGGAAGCTCCACCCCCCAGCTTCGGCCCCCCAGTTGTCTGAGGGACAGCAACCCGGCCCCCGGCTCGAAAAGGTTGCCTACCCCTGGTCCAGAATATGGCAGCAAGACTGGTCACTGGATCTTCCAGGGCCAGTCACATAACACCTGTGCTTAAAGATCTGCATTGGCTGCCCATTCGCTTCCAGGCGCAATACAAGGTGTTGGTTGTTACCTATAAAGCCCTAAATGGTTTGGGTCCAGGGTACTTGGCGGACCGCCTCTCTCCATACAATCCGCCCCGCACACTCAGGTCTGCCGGGAAGCAACTACTATGAGTTCCAGATGCAAAATACTCTACAACAACACAGAGAGCCTTTTCCATCTCGGCACCACAGCTCTGGAACTCGCTTCCCGGCAAGCTCCGCTTGGCCACCTCCCTCGACCTTTTCAGGAAGGGGCTAAAAACCTTCCTTTTCCAGCAGGCTTTCCCCTAATGTCCCAGTTGTAGCCCCTGCTCTCCCTTTACTGTTTGCATTCGTGCTAGATCGGATGTTATTAATTTGTATCTTTTAATATGTATTAATTGATGTGTTTTTTAGTGATTTTGTAACACTGTTTTTATATTGTAACCCACCTTGATCTTTGGAAAGGCGGGCTATAAAGATTTTATTATTTATTAAAATATTTTAAATCTGGTATACTTTAGGGTTTTACATCTTGAGTGAAATCTTGGTGGTCTGTGGCAACAAAATATATTTAAAGGAGGTCCGTGATGAAGAAAAAGTTAAAAACCACCAACCTAATGCAAATACGACTTCTAATCAAACTTGGAAGGGAAGGCATGCAGCAGGACCAGGCCTGGGTTTTGGCAAGTAACAAATAGTCAGTAACCTGGGTCTGGGAACAATTTATTTAACTAACAAGCAAAACACATGGGCCAAATGGAGCAAATGGAGCCCGGGACCATGCCATTCTCAAAGTGGGCCACTGCCATAATAACAAGTGGGCCACTGGCAAGAGCGGCTTTTTGTTGCTCCTTTTTTCCAGTGGCTTCAGGCCACCTTAGGTGGCCTTGGTGCAGCTACTGGCCATTTCAGGGGCATCCATCATCTAAATGCCATGCCCCTGAAGCAGCCAGAAGTCACTTTATTTGGCCCGTCTGCTTTGAGCCTTTGATTTATCACTTAATTTCCAAACAGGAAAATATGTTCTGATTTCCAGAAAGAATTCTGGCCATATATTTCTGGTTAAACCCTCTTTTTTTTTAAAAAGCACATCATAGTATCTTCCATTCTTGAAGAGGACTCCAATGTCCACTCAGCCTTCCATGCTTTGTAGGTCAGTAAAATGAGTATCCAGCTATTCCTGCCTCATGAGGGACAATCTGTCTAGTGTGGAAAGTATGAAATCTAGAGCCTTTTTCTAAGGAGAGTTTTATTGAATCTTCCCATCAGAAACAGAAAGGACTGTGAATTTACTCGGCAGAGACAGGAGAGTTCCCTCCAGGTTGAGGAGGATTTTCTCACTTTTTAATAATAATGATAATAATAATAATAATACATATTTATATTTTCCCGCCTCTCCTAGATGGATCGAGGCCAGATTACAGTCCGCCAAAACACATACGTCAGTAATAAAATACATATAAAATGCATCAATAAAAATACAATTAATCTGAAAAGCTAACTCATCGTCAAGTGGTAATGCAAGAGATTCATAGAATGGTCTGAAGGTGTCTCTTACATAAGGTCAGGAGGGTAAGCTCGCCGGAAGAGATCCGTCTTAAGTGCCCTCTTAAACACGTCCAAGGAGGTAATAAGACAGATCTCTTCCAGATGCCACACCTGCGCTGCGCCGTTTGGACGCGGCGTGGGCCTGATGTCATAATGGTGCTACCCATGTATACAGGGCGCTGCCATTATTGCGCCGCTGGCACGTACTAAGGTTAGGAAGTGTGTACATGGTGCACGCTCCCTAACCCTAATACCGCTAATACAGCTTGTTGGCTGTCTGTACCGCACCCTGGAGAGAACATATTAATCAAATCTGTAAATAATCAAATCCACAAAAGTCAAACTGCAAACGTGGAGGGCCAACTGTAGAGTGAAAGGGCTCCAGGTCAGCCATTTCCTCATTTGTCAGCTGAAGTAGACAAATGGTCACATTTGAAATTCTGAGTGTTTTGGATACCACACACACACACACACACACACACACACAAACCTGCAGCCACCAGTAGGCAAAGCGAGTCACAAACACACATTTCCAGAAGGCAGACGGGTTGGGATTGTGAGTTTTGTCAAGAAACTGAGCATAAGGCAGAGGTGAACTCTCAGTGTCATTTTCTGCCTATGAAGTTCTTCTTTCTTGAATCCTGTCACACCAATCAGAATAAAAATGAACTTCTACAACACAAGTCGAACACGAATGAGAGCTAAATCAGTGCAGACCCAAATGATAATTTTAATTGGGATTTTTTTTTGGGGGGAGTGGTATTTGTGTGGAGAGAATTCAGTAATCTGGAGGCTGCCATTGCATGTGTAATAGGACTACCATAGTCGTGGACTTGTCAGGGAATTGGACTTTATGGCCAATGGCGTGCTTTCCAGCTCTAGGATTACTTTTATTACTGTCTTGCCATAAAAAACAACAACAATGGACTAAGAAGTCAGATGCAATATTTACATTTCATCATTAGATGTTCCTTTACATTCATGTGAGGCCTCAGTACAATAATGTAGTTTTGGGGAATAAAAATACAACCCAAATCGTCTTTTTAGGGAACAGGAAGAGGTCTTACTGATTTATATATTTTGCATATTTGTTTTTCTCATTGTATTACTTGTATTACTTTATACTGATATAAAGCACTGAAGAAAACTTGAAATCAATATTTCTATTTCCTGTGATGCTTCTAATGTTGCAATACAGTGCGTCCGTGTCATATGTGGACACACTATATGCTGCTTTCAGGAAATATTGAAAGCCATGTGGGAGCGTGCGGATCGAGCTCGGCAGCACGTCTCATTAAGATTAATGCTACCACACTGCCGTGCCACCATGCCATGCATGAGCCCCATTACTTTCAATGGGGCTCGAGCATATGCACTTTTTTTTACGCAGGGGGTGTCCGGAACGGATCCCCCACATAAAAAAAGGGTGCACTCTACATTCATTTCCAGCCCCACCAGCATCAGTTTATTTCATCATTCATGTGAAAAGAAGAGACATATGCTTTAATAGTTGTTTAAATCCTTCAATCAGAAAGAAGATAATAATAATAATAATAATAATAATAATATAGTTTATTTGTAACCCGCTTTTCCAAAATTTTTGATCAAAGCGGCGAACAATTATTTATAAAAACATTCCAATAAAATCAATTAAAAACAACATTAAAAGCAACATAGTAATACTAATGACAAAAGGGCCAGATGTAAGGGGAAATCGATATATACAGTCCGGGGTCATCAATGAAAAGGGGTAAGAGAAGATTTTTCACGGTGGGAAGGCTTGGGAAAAGAAATACGTCTTCAGATTCTTTTTGAAAAGAGCTAAGGATGTGGTGGAGCGAAGCTCATCTGGGAGACTATTCCAAGATCTTGGGGCCACGATAGAAAATGCCCTCTGTGAGGTCCTCACATAGCGTGTCGCTGGGACCTCCAACAATTTCATCCCTGTTGATCTGAGTGTGCGGGGCAGATTATATGGGGAGAGGCGGTGCTCCAAGTACTCTGGGCCCAAGCCATTTAGGGCTTTATAGGTCATTACCAACACCTTGTATTGAGCCCGGAAGCGAATAGGCAGCCAATGAAGATCTTTCAAGATGGGTGTTATATGGTCAGACCTGGAACAACCAGAGACCAGTCTCGCTGCCATATTCTGCACTAACTGTAGCTTCCGGGTTTGGTACAAGGGTTGCCCCATGTAGAGCGCATTACAGAAATCCAAGATGACAGGTTTATTGTAGCCATATGGGACAAAGCAGAGGCAAAATAATTAAAAAACCATGCAGAATCAGGAATCATCTTGAATTTTCATAATCAGATATTCCTTTCTATTCAAGTCTGGCCTAAATAATATAATGTAGCATTTGGGGATGAAAATGAAACCTAGTAACCCCAGACTGGAGGACAAGATGGAGAAGACCTGCACAGCTACCATGTATTTCCCTTTGGTGCTCAGGTAAGTGGGCACAAAGGACACCCAAACACTGCAAAACACCAACATGCTGAAGGTGATCAACTTGGCTTCATTGAAGGCCCCTGGCAGCTTCCTCGCAAAGAAAGCCAGAGTGAAACAGATAGTGGCCAGAAAACCCATGTAGCCAAGGGCAGTGTAAAACATGGCTGCAGATCCTTCATTACATTGCAGTGTGATCTGCCCAGGTTGAGAGTGCATGTCAGCATCTGGGAAAGGGGGGGAGATTCCCAGCCAGAACATACAAATAGCCATCTGAACACCGGAACAAGAAATTACAATGGAGTTGGCCAATGCCTTCCCCAACAAGTTCCTCATTCTGCTCCCTGGTTTTGTAGCCATAAAGGCGACCACCACCATGACAGTTTTTGCTAACAATGAAGAGACAGCAACTGAGATGGTGCTGAAGGCAGTCTGTTGGAGAAGGCAGGTCACCATCTCTGGCCGACCAATGAAGAGAAAGGAGGATAGAAAGGAAAGGAGTAGGGATACAAGGAGCATGTATGTGAGGTCACGGTTGTTGGCTTTGACCATGGCTGTTCCTTTATTTTTAAGGAAGACTCCTAAGACAAACCCTGTACTGAGGGACAAGAATAGGGCAAAGAAAGCTATGGTGATTCCCAAAGGCTCTTTATAGGAGAGGTAGCTGACAACCTTGGCAATACATTTTGTGTGTTCTTTATTTGAATAATTCTCATCTGGACATTTATTGCAGTAGTCGGCATCTGAAAAGAACAAGAGCACATCCAGCATTACTTTACATTAATATCACTTATGATCTGTAGGCTATACAATAAGGTAAAGGTAGGAAATATGGGGCACTGCAGATGTGGATGGACTGCAACTATCATGGCCAATGAAGCTAATGGGGAATAATTATGGGAGTTGCAGTTGTTGCAGCCCAGCAACATCTACAAGGGTACACATTCCCCAGTCCTGCCTCCTTCAAGTTCAGAGGCATTGTGCCAATAGATTTTAGTTCCTAAGAGGGCTGTAGCCATTGGGTTCTGCTTCTGGGTTTCCTAGATATACCAGGTTGCCCACAGTAAGAAACAGGGTGCTGGGGAAGAAACTCTAAAGGGTAGAGTTCTCCTTGTGTTCAATGACATTCTCAAGTGGGATCATCTCCTGTGTACCAACAAGCCTCTCAGCAAGAAGGGCTAGAAGACCTCATTACCTGAGACAAAGTCCTCTGTCAGTCAAAGTTGCTGTTGTTCTGTGCCTTTGTTTCCAACTTATAGTGACCCTAAGGCAAACCTATCATGGGTTTTTTTTGGGGCAATATTTGTTCAGAGGAGGTGTGCCATTGCCTTCTTCTGAGGCTGAATGTGTGTGACTTGCCTAAGGTCACCCAGTGGGTTTCCATGGCTGAGCCAGGATTCAGACCATGATCTCCAAAGTCCTAGTCCAATGCTCAAACCACTACATCACTCTGGCTCTATGCCAGTCAAAGTGGACAATAAGTATCCAATGACACAAGAATTAGAGGAGCAAAAGAACTGCAGTGAAATAACATAATTCATCATGGTTGGTAGCTACTTATTCTTCTTATGAAACATATTTAATAGCTTCCTAATTTTATCTATTTCTATCCTGCCATTCATCCATAAGACTCTGGGCAGCATAAATGCAACTCTTCCATTTTATCTTCTTTACTCTGCAAAGTGACCAATGGTTAGTCTAAGTCTATCTGATCAAGATTTGAACTCTGATCTCCCCACTGGAGACCCCACCCTCCAGCCACTTCACTATTCTGGCTAAACAAAAAAGTATGATTCAAAAGAATAATGTTTTCCCTTTTGAGCCTGCCAGAGTTTTGATATCTTCTGGAAAGGCGTTTGTCTCATCACATTCATAAGTACATCTGGTGGGAACACAGAAAGGGACATCTCAGGACCTGCTCTCAGGCTCTGGAAGTCCTTTCTAGGGAGACTAGATTGGTGTCCTCCTTGTGATGATCCTCTAGTGAGATGAAGATATTTTGCTCAGACAGGATTTTGAAAACCAATTGTTCAAGGGGAAAGGGCTCAGATGATGATGGGAGAGAAAAATAGGATATAACAAATATGATCATCACACTCCTCCTGAACACTTTCCCCCTGTAGACTATGACCACAGGCAATTGTCTTTGATTTCCTTTGTCTCTTGATATCAAGACACAAAAGCAAGAAAGGATCCAAGTTCAAAGACATATTTTACAAAGCTTCCAGATGCCATCTTTGCTCCACTCCTCAAGGACAATTCTTTGCTCTGGAGTCACCTACCTTCCTGTGTAGAGATGGTTCCTTCTGTACATGGGGCACAATCATAGCAGCAGACAGGTTCTCCTTCCTTAATCAGCTTGGCATATCCAGGGTGACAACTTTCAGTACACCTAGAGAAGGGCACCGTCTAGATATAAAGAGAAGGAACACCCACAAAAAATGTGTTAGGAGGTTTATCAGAGGAAATACATTAAAAGGACAGAATTGAATGTATGAGGAGAAAGGGTCCTCAGTGCTGTCAACACATGATTATCTGAAGACTGCCAGATATCTTTCAGTCATACAAAGGGCCAAATGAAGTCCCAAGTCCAGACATTTAAAACACCAACAATATATACTCTCCCAGTATCATTGTGGTAATCTAGTTTAGATTTTACCACTCATATCCTGGAAATGCTGCAGCTGGATTATAGGTTTTACCTGGCAGAGAATCCTTCATGCCATGGATACATGTCTGGCCCATTTAGGGGGAATGACCCCTCTAGAACATGCTGAGCATAATAATAATAATAATAATAATAATAATAATAATAATAATATGATTTATTTATATTCTGCCTTTTCCTTGCGGAATCAAGGTGGATTACAAAGCAAAGGAAACAAAATACAAAAATACACACACACACCACCAGTTACATCACAGCAAACATAATACAATGAATTAAATATACAAAAAGTCAAAAATACATTAAAAGTACAAGGTACAAAAATCCAAAATACATGGCATAGCATAATAATTGAAATGACAACCCTCAACTCTCTCCTAGCAGCAAAACAACAATCTATTATCAATTACATGTCTAAAATAAATGATCCTCTAAACCGGTGTAGTAGTGAGAAAATTTCCATAGGGAAGGGGCATGGAAAATGGAGAGGCAGAACAGTTTCCATTAAAGAGATTTGGGGGGAAATGAAGTAGAAGGTAGAAAAAATGACAAAGGGCATAGGTAAAAACAAAAATAAACTCCATCGTCTGTTCTCATGGTGGCTCCTGTGCTTAAAGATCTCCATTGGCTGCCCATTCGCTTCCGAGCACAATATAAGGCGTTGGTTATTACCTATAAAGCCCTAAATGGCTTGGGTCCAGGATTCCTGAAGGACCGCCTCTCCCCGTACATTCCGCCTCGCACCCTCAGAACATCCGGGCAGCAACTCCTGAAGGTGCCTGGGGCTAGGTTGGCTGCTACGGCCAGAAGATCTTTTTCCACAGCTGCCCCAGCCCTCTGGAACACGCTGCCCACGGAGCTCCGCTCATCCACCACCCTGGCCCAATTTAGGAAGGGCTTAAAAACCTTCCTATTTAATCAGGCATTCCCCGTTTAAAACATCCTGTGGGCCTCCCTCCTCTCTCGTGGCCGTGAGGTTGGGCTAAGGGGCTTTTTATTGTTTTTATGGATTGTTAATATTGTGTTTGTTTTTAACCTTGTACTCTGTTTGCGCTTCGGTGCACTTTGTTAGCCGCCCTGATCATTCGGAAGGGCGGGGTATAAATAAAAATTTTATTATTTATTTATTATTATTATTCTTGTCCTGAGAATAGGTTATGCATTCTCTTTTGGAGCAGCCTTGGATCTCACTATGGGAGAAAGGCGAAATACAAATGAAATAAATACATAAATCAGATCAATCAAATGCTGTGGCACTCTTTTTTTTTTTACAGCAATGCATCGTTTTTAATGTACAGCAGTAAATGAATAGCTATGAAGATCAGTCTGTGAACTGAGAGTAGAGAATTGTTATTCAAAATTGGCTTGAGAGCCTCTGAGCATATAGAGAACATTATTCTGTAGAACAATGTTTTGGGCATCTCCCCACCCAATCAAGAGAAAGCGACAGAGCTCTGATGTTTCATTCACTTGTCGGGATTCCAAAATTCAATCTATGGCATCTCAGGTTTTAATGATCAAGTATTTAATGAGCCAATTCTTCTCTGCACCCATCTTGCCTTATAGAATCATAGAATCATAGAGTTGGAAGAGACCACAAGGGCCAGCTGGTCCAACCCCCTGCCATGCAGGAAATCTAAATCAAAGCATCATCGACAGATGGCCATCCAGTCTCTGTTTAAGGACCTCTAAGGAAGGAGACTCCACTACACTCTGAGGAAAGAGTGTGTTCCACTGTCGAACAGCCCTTACTGTCAGGAAGTTCCTCCTAATGTTGAGGTGGAATCTCTTTTCCTGCAGCTTGCATCCATTGTTCCAGGTCCTGTTCTCTGGAGCAGCAGAAAACAAGCTTGCTCCCTCCTCAGTAAGGGCTGTTTGACAGTGGAACACACTCCTTCCTCGGAGTGTAGTGGAGTCTCCCTCTTTGGAATTCATGATAAGAGATATTAAAGGGAATAAAAAGAAAATCTCCTCACCCGATTAAACCACTTGGACCATACAATGGCATTCTGATCAATGGTGATCTTGATCTCTGAAAGGGTCTGTCTCTCTATGCTCCCAACTTCCACGCCACCAGTGGACTTGTTGGGAAAAACCACCCAGTTCATGATATGAAAGTCAGCTGCCAGATCCCCATTCTCATCCAAATAAACTCCATCCATAGAAGTATTATAAAATTTAACGTTTCTCAGGAAAGGGTGAAGCTAAAATGAGACAGGAAAATATGTGCATATTTCAGACAGGAAATCCTGTTGTACATCTTGTCCCTGCCTTTTTGGAGCATTCATGTCCTCTAGACTGATAGAAACTAATAATTTTTCATGGGGAAAAAGTCATCCTCAGCAGTTGAAAGTGTACTCCAAAAAATTTGGCCACCAATGCACCTGTTACAGAATTGATGTAATATGATCCTGGGCGATTATGATCCTACTGCCACATTCTCTACTCATTGAATGTTATGAAAAGAGTTAATTACTAGACTTATGTAGAGCATATTGTAGAATCCACATTGGGTCACAGTTGCTGGTGTGTCTTATCAAGGAATGGGCCAGACCTCAACATTAGGAAGAGCTTTCTGACAGAGATGTTCGACTGTGGAATATGCTGCCTCAGAGTGTGGTGGAGTCTCTTTCCTTAGAGGTCTTTAAACAGAGGCTGGATGGCCATCTGTTTGGGGTGCTTTGATTGAGAGTTCCTGCATGGCAGATTAGGGTTGGAGTGGTTGACCCTTGTGGTCTCTTCCAACTCTATGATTCTATGACTCCATGACTGGTGCAGGTTTGAACTAGGATATCTCTTTCAGTGAAACTAATGATTGGAATCCTCTTGGTGCATTTGCATTGCACAGTTACAATGACATTGGCATAGGCAGTTGCAGCAGAAAGAAAAAGTCTGAAAGCTGACAGAGATTAAAGGCACTGTAGGGGCTACATTAGTTCACTAATGCTTCCATCCTTGAACCCAAACAAGATGAGTGACAAGCTCCCCTATGCCTACACAGGGCACTCTGCTACTGCAGGAGGAGAGAATGATGATCAGTGCATAATAGAATCATAGAATCATAGAATCGTAGAGTTGGAAGAGACCACAAGGGCCATCCAGTCCAACCCCCTGCCATGCAGGAAATCCAAATCAAAGCATCCCCGCCAGATGGCCATCCAGCCTCTGTTTAAAGACCTCCAAGGAAGGAGACTCTATCACCCTCCGAGGGAGTGCATTCCACTGTCGAACAGCCTGAACACTGTCGAATACACCAACAGAATGCCAGGTCTATCTCAAACCTCATCCAAAAGGGACAAATCTTTCAGAAGGTTATGGTACAGTATTCATTGCCCTGTTAAATATCCAAACATTTCTGTTGCATTCTGTTGTTCTAACAGTTTCCAGCACCAGCTGCAACAGTTTATTCCCACCCAGGGTGACCAGATGTCTTCCCTTTCCTGGACATATCTACATCTTTTGGGGAAAGAGGGAGAATAATAATAATAATAATAATATAAAAATACATTTCAGACTTCTGTCCAGGAAGAATTCTAAATTGTCCTCCATTTTGAGCATGACCAAGAAGCATGAATTTTATATTTACATTAGTATTTTTAGCTTTTTTTTTTTTAATGTTCTACATTTTACAGTTCCTCATCCTCCTTTGCAGACTAGTTATCACATCCGGTCATCCTATTCCCACTGCTCCCAATCCAGAACAGAAAGACTGAGTGATTTCCAATGGGACTGTGTATGAAGGCAAAGGAATACCTGCCATGACTGGATCCTCAGAGGAGTCTGCCTGTCTCTACCTGTCGTTCTCATCCACTTCAAATGGGAGGAGGATGCAACATGCAAGGTCTGTGCCATGGCCTTGATGGCATTGTAAATATTGTAGGCATCTTGAGAAAGGATCGTCTCAATTGCATCCTGAGGGAGATTGTTCAAGGTGTCTTTTTCTGAACATCTCTTCCAGACTTTCACAGACCTCAATGGCCTTGAATAGAAACAATGAAATGCTGTGTCCCCAAATTGCTTAAGATAAAGCATAGATTGGTCAAAGTCGTCATAGTGTCTCCTTTTATTCATCTGGATGGAGAAGGACAAAGAAACATGTATGTGCTGGAGATCCATCGCTTTGAACAACAATCTCATGTCCAGGTCCTGCAAAGCTGTTGCAATCCAAACTTTCCCCAAGGTTGATTTTTTAATATTTTCAGCTAGTTGTATTATAACCACTAGAGTAAGCATGGCATGAGTGTCTACCTGATAAACAATTACTTTGGCTTTGGTATCCATAACATATAAAACCATGTTGAATTTGTCATTGCTTAAATATGATTCTTGAACATTCAATGCAGGAATTGTTTCTGAGAAGGCAACACAAACACCATTCTTTTTGGCTACAGACATGAAGGTGCTCAGGAACTTTTCACCACTGTCATTCTCTGGAGCAAAAAGACCAATCCAAGTCCACCTGAAATGCAAGAGCAGTTTGACTATGCCCAGATAAGGAGGTTCTTGCTTTGGGGCCATTCGGTGGAGGAAAGGGAACTGATCTTTCCTGCCAAATGCATGACTAAGGAAGCCATAGGCGACCTAGTAAAGAGAGGAAAGGATTGCTGCTTTGATTTGATATTAAGATGAATCTCAAATATTTGTAATGTAACACTTTTGCCCTTTTTTAATGTTAGCTGGGCATAAGAATCTTTATGCAAAGCTAGACTTGGTGCTGTCTCTTGCTTTCAAATATAAAACTAAATTATTTGTTAATTCAAGATGATCATTAAATGAAGTACAGTTGGCCCTTCTTATACACGGATTTTTTATACATGGATTCAAGCATACACGGTTTGAAAATGTTCAAAAAAAGTATAAATTTCAAATATCAAACCTTGATTTTCCATTTTTTATAACGGACACAATTTTGCTATGTCATTATATTTAATGGGACTTGAGCATACACGGATTTTGTTATACGCGGGGATCTTGGAGACAAACCCCAGCGTATAATAAGAGTCCACTGTAATGCTTAACCGAGAGTTCTGCTGGCAGCTTCCACAGGAATATGTTCTCTTCCTTTACCACCTTACAGTTCTCTGTACTCCTGAAAAGCAGCTTCAGAGAGCTTCTCATCTGTCTAGAACTCATTTAAGGGCAAAGAGGGGTCTGCAATAAGGAATGGATTCACTCCACTCAGTTCTGCTATTGGAAGTCCATGACCGGACATTCCCCTCACTCATAATTGATATTTATAAAATTAAGCCAATATGCTATAAAATAATAAGTATGAATGCTGTTGGTGAGGGGAAATACAACTCCCGGTACACCCTGGGAACAAGTCTCCCAGATGCAGCCAAACAATAATGTAGCAGAGTTCAAAAACAAAAACATACAGCTATTGGTACTGGCAATGCGCTGACTACTGTTCACACTCAAATGAAACACTCATAGGCGTAGTTGATTCATCCAAGGTTTTGGAGGCTTTTATCTTCAGTTGCGATGTGTACAGTATAATACAATGTATACACACACTGACTCTCCAAGAACTTCCAGTTAACCACACTGGTGTCTGTTCTAAACAACTCTCCAACTAACCCACAACTACCCTCATGTGATCAGTCTCTTGGTCCAGTTATATAGAGAGTTGGCTCTGAGTCATTACTCTGTGCCAAATAGCATGATGCAACCGTGAAGTAACTTTAACTCATGCCATATGCTCCTGAGTCAGCAGTCTGTGGTTGTCCCATGGAATATATGTCACCAAAACATTTTTGTATTGTTAAAGGTACAATTACTGCAACAGTAAAGAACAAAAAGTCTGGTAGATCTATGTCAGTGGTCTCCAAACCTTTTTTTGGCTATTGACCCCTTTCCTCTTGGATGTCAACCCAAGAGCCCCCCGCCCATGTATTTCACTGTGCATTCACAATAGCCAATCTCAGTTCCTTGTCCCTTTGCCAGCCGATCACTCTGAGAGCAAAAACGAGTAGTTGGCAGAACAGTAACTGAGAATCCTCTCACTTGTGCCAGCCTTGTGGTAGAGGTGTCACAAGGGGGCATGTGGGGTGTGGACCACACTGGGAGACAGCATAAGTGGGGTGACACCACAACTACCACCCTATCAACACCACTGTTTCTCCCTAAACATTTGCCTTTGGGAAGAAATGGGGCATAGCATTAACATAACTCAGTGATGGTGAACCTTTTACAGACCAAGTGCCCAAACTGCAACCCAGACCCCACTTATTTATTGCAAAGTGCCACATCCCACTGGCTTTCTAGTAAGAAACTCTGGCAAACTCTGTGCTAGGACGACAGCATGTATGCCCACAGAGAGGGCTCTGAGTGCCACCTCTGGCACGCGTGCCATAGGTTCGCCATCACTGACATAACTTGTAAGATATGAGGAGCTCAGCAAAAGAGAAGGTGTGGTCAGAAAGTGGGCCACGTGAGACCTCTCCTTTCTCTGACCACAGAGCTTTAAACTGCCTCTGGGAGAAGAGGAGGAGACAGAGCGGGACTTTCTTGGTTCCTCTGTCTTCTTGTTATAGCCTGGCCCAATCTGTGAGAGAGGGTGAAGGAGGCAGGAGAATCAGGGAGCAATCTACCAGAGCCTCCAGCTCTGAGAGTGGAGGAGGAATCCAGGGTTTCTTCATTATCTTCACTCCCAAAGCAGAAGGGTGTTGTTAGAATGGAAGACAGGAGACTCCAGCTTTGGGAGTGCGGTGCGGGTGGAATCTAGGGATTCTTCCTCCTCAACTCATGAAGCAGAAGGCTGTTGTTAGAATGAGAGACAGCAGCCTCCAGCTTCAGGGATGAGATGCTGGAGGAAGAGGAATCCGGTTTAGGGAGATGGATACAATAGGATTCCAGGGATTCTTCCTCTTCTTAACTCCCAAAGCAAAAGGTTGTTGTGTCAATTCTCCTTATTGCTTTGGGAGCTGGAGTCTGCTGTCTCCCACTGGTACACCAACTTCCTGCTTTGGGAGTTATGAAGAGGAAGAAACCCTGGATTCCTCTTGCACCTCGCTCCTTGAAGCTAAAGCTGATGTCTCCCATTGACACAGCAGACTTCTGCTTTAGGAATAAAAAGAAGGAAGTATCCCTGGATTCATCCTGTACCCCATTCGTGAAGCTGGAGTCTTTTGTGCAAATGAGAGACAGCAGCCTCCAGCCTAAGCAGTTAGGAGGACAAAGAAGTTGTTTAGGAGTTGTTTCTGTCACACCTATTTCCTTTACACTCAGTGATATCTGGAATTATTAAGGTGTAACATTAGTACAAAAAACATTACTAAGGATTCTGTCTGGTCTGGTCTGGTCTGGGAGAAGGTTGACACTATGAGTGATCACATCAGGTGACACCAATCCTAGTGATACCACTGCCTTGCAAAAAAGGCCAGTGCAGGTAGGAGGCCTCTTGGTTGCTGCTCAGCCAGCTGCTTGGTTGTTGCTCCCATTGTGACCAGAAGCAAAGGGCAAAGCTTCTCCCCTGTGAAGAAGGACTTTCAATCCTTCTTTGTTTTGGTGGACAGGGGTGCAGCGGGCATGTGTGTAGGTGGTTTACAGAGGCTGGCATGGAAAGGGAGAAATTTTAACTTCTGGAGCCACTCCAAGGCAAAGGATGTTTTCCAAGAATTGACCCCAAATACTCATCCCCTCCTTCTCCAGAGATGTGCCTTCTCCACACAGCTTCAAGTATCCCCCCCTCAACACACCACATTGCTTCTTTTACTACCTCTTCTCTCAGTCTGTCCAATGAAAGGAAACAGAAACAACAGTGCAACTCCAGCCGGCCAACTAAGTCCTGGCAAAGCTCACAAAACTTAAGCATGGTCCCAAATGTGAAAGCTCCTTTTTGCTGCCACTTCTTCCCACTGCCACGTGCTCTATCACTAACTCCACTCAGTCAGTCTGTCCCAAAATGGTGTAACCCCAAGCCACAGAAGCGATGCCCTGCACCCAAATCTCACAAGAATTTCCCAACCCCCACTACTAATGAAAGATACAGCTAAGGGAGTGAGGTCATGTGGGGAGGTGAAGAGTGGGAGACACCATCACACAAAACAATCAGCGAGGCTGTGTTGTGGTTTTAAGGGACTATGAAAAAATGTTTCATATAATGCTCATTCCCACCATGGCCCTAAAAGCCACCGGTTCTCTTGTCTTTCTTGCACTACTTTGAGTGAAAGCCACCTAGCTGCCCCCTTCTTCCTTCATAGAATCATAAAATTATAGAATGGTAGAGTTGGAAGAAACCACAAGGGCCATCCAGTCCAACCCCCTGCCATGCAGGAAATCTAAATCAAAGCCTCCCAGACAGATGGCCATCCAGCCTCTGTTTAAAAACCTCCAAGGAAAGAGACTCCACCACTTTTCAAGGGAGTGTGTTCCACTGTCGAATAGCCCTTACTGTCAGGAAGTTCCTCCTAACGTTTAGGTGGAATCTCTTTTCCTGTAGCTTGCATCCATTGCTCCAGGTCCTGTTTTCAGGAGCAGCAGAAAACAAGCTTGCTCCCTCTTCATTATGATATTCCTTCAAATATTTAAACTGGGCTCTCATATCACCTCTTAACCTTCTCTTCTCCTTCACTGCACTCTGTTTCCCCATTTCCCCTTCACACACACACACCCCCCACTCAGATCTTCTACCAACCCCACGGGGGTGTATCACCCACTTTGGGAATTACTGTTTTTGACTTACTGCTTTTGTTGACAAACTTTCTAAAGCTCTTAGTGCTGTCACCCTAATCACACTTACTTGGAAGCAAGTCTCAATGATCCTATCCTATGTGTGGGACATTTTAAGTGCAGAAGCATTGCCCTCTAGCTAACCCCATATAGTTCCCCAGCCTTCCCTGCTGCCCCTCTCAGTGCAAACATACACACAGTAGTAGTTCAAACAGACCACATGGAGCTAACTGAAGTAGACATATGGAAACCAGATAGCAGAGTTTTAGGGGTGAAGAGAGGAAAATATTCTTTGTCCTGGAGAATAGGCCATGGAAATCAAGGAGTGGGTCAGACAGAGTATAAGGGATACACAGTAGGTTGTTCTCCATATACATGGTGTCTCAAGGGAGTTTATCACACATGAAGTTTGAACTGCAATCCAAAGCAAATCCGAAGGGAAGGGGAAGCAGGGTCAATTCAAATCCAAGGCAATTCACGTGATTAATTATCTCACTTGAAGAGCGGAATTGTGGTCATTCCTGAGGCAAAGCGAAGTGACTGCAAAATAAATTATCACACCAGTACATACCATGCAGAGTCACCAATTCAAATTGGCGCCCTTGTGCATGCTCACTAAGGCTCTGAATGCATCGTGAACCTTTGCACTTCCTGGGTGAAGAAGGAGGCCACTTCCTAATTCCAGTTTCAAGTGAATGCTAGCCTCATGTGAATGATTACTTCATGTTTCTTCTTCCTTTCTATTTTATTCTATTTTTACTCTATTTACACTATTTCAACAATTTAGCAATGCCCGCAACTCCCGCCATGTGTGGCCTCGAGTATACATACAGCCACATCCCAATGTGTCCTCCCTGTCATTCATGCTATCCCTTCATGCAACATCCAAACATGTCCTCAGTCTATCCATCCCTTCATGCAACATCTAAACGTGTCCTCGGTCTATCCATCCCTTCATGCAACATCCAAACATGTCCTCAGTCTATCCATCCCTTCATGCAACATCCAAACGTGTCCTCAGTCTATCTATCTCTTCATGCAACATCCAAACGTGTCCTCAGTCTATCCATCCCTTCATGCAACATCCAAACGTGTCCACAGTCTATTTATCTCTTCATGCAACATCCAAACGTGTCCTCAGTCTATCTATCTCTTCATGCAACATCCAAACGTGTCCTCAGTCTATCCATCCCTTCATGCAACATCCAAACATGTCCTCAGTCTATCCATCCCTTCATGCAACATTTGAATGTGTCCCCAGTCTATCCATCCTTTCATGAAACATCCAAACGTGTCCTCAGTCTATCCATCCCTTCATGCAACATTCAAACGTGTCCTCAGTCTATCCATCCCTTCATGCAACATCCAAACGTGTCCTCAATCTATCCATCCCTTCATGCAACATCCAAATGTGTCCCCAATCTATCCATCCCTTCATGCAACATCCAAACGTGTCCTCAGTCTATTCATCCCTTCATGCAACATCCAAACGTCCTCAGTGTATCCATCCCTTCACGCAACATCCAAACGTGTCCCCAGTCTATCCATCTTTTCATGCAACATCCAAATGTGTCCTCAGTCTATCTTTCCCTTCATACAACATCCAAACGTGTCCTCAGTCTATCCATCCCTTCATGTAACATCCGAATGTGTCCCCAGTCTATCCATCCCTTCATGCAACATCTAAATCTGTCAGCTACATCCAAACGTGTCCTCCATTCTTGAACGAGTACCAGAAGCAAATTGAGCAAAATTGCAGCTCTGCATCATGGGGAATTTGCCACCTTGGAGGTTTGGGGAGGTGTACCAGGATTGAAGCAAAGTTGCATTGCACACCAGACCAGTTTGGATTGAAATCGAAGTGAGCTTGGAAACAATTTTTGTGAAATCGCTTTTTACTGAATTCACCTACATCAGGAGTCACTTTGGACTGACTTTGGATCTGGCTCGGAACTACTCCCCATAGAAAGCAATCATGTGTGATAATCTATCACGTTTTAATGTGAATTTGCATGGTTGGACCAGGAGTGACTTCAGAACTGCAAAACCCATTGTGTGATATCGTCCAAGGAGGCTAGTTTTTGGAATTGATATTTATATTTAGGATCCTAGCCTCAAGGAATGCTATGTTGCACTCTAACAAAGACCTAATGGTCTTTCCAGGAATTGGCAATGGGATTCTGGAATTGCTGATGACTTTAACTTTGGAATAATAAAAACAGTGATTGGATTTCGGATGACCATAGGATAGATGGATAGGGACATCGGCTGGGAATATGACAGGGGATAGGTAGGAAGCATTTGTTTTGGGTTGAAGAGGATATGGGGGAAGATTAGCAAACCCATTCAGCTTTTATCTTGGTATTACTTGGGTCCTCCTCATGTCTTTGGGTCTATGTGTCCTTCCTATGGGAAAATCTCCTGGTATTCAAAGGACATCATGGCCTCTTAAAAGCATGCCTGGCTCAAGATACATGTCTTTGGGTCTATGGGCCCTTTCCATAGGAAACTCTCCTGGTATTTCAAAGGTCATCATGATCTCTTAAAAGCATACCTAGCTCTAGATATTAAAAAATGAAAATTGGGAGCCCCAAATATAATGTAGAATATGTTGGGTATGATAATTACCTTCAGCACTGAATCACTGTGCCTGTTTTTTTGTTTAAAGCTGGAGCTTTGTACTCTTTCATAGTTGCTAAATTTTCAGCTACATAAAATTTATAGCTACACTAAATTGAATATTAAATGGAAAAATAATAACCACAGATAATTTACATAACATTAAAGTGGGCGATGATGACATCAAAATACTGAAAGATTTTTTTTATACCTTGCTTCAGTCAATAATCAAAATGGACATTGTAATCAAGAAATAAGAAGTGTAAGATTTAGGAGATTAACACACTCTATTTAACCCTCCTTATCCCTGATGGGATAAATTTAAATGTATTGAATTTAAATGTAAAAGTGTCTGTTATTGCACTCAGCCATGCCTGGGCAAGTGCAACCCATCTGCAGCCTGGACCCCAGCCACACTTATCCAGCAGCTTTCAAAAAGGCAAGCTTCCATTTTTGAAAAGCCTCTGGATAAGTGCAGCTGGGGTCTGGGCTGCAAATGGGTTGCACTCGCCTTGGCATGGCTGAGTGCGATAACACCCCCTTTTAATTTAATTTTTTAATTTTTTTTATCAAGTCATTAAAATCATTACAAGAATAAAAACTGCACATCATACATTGTCAAGAAAAGGATTTCATCATATTAAACTTCCATACACTTACACATAGTTGCTACCTACTCTAATTCAGCTTATCTACAATTTAATCTATACCAGCCTATAGTTCTTCTATATATCTGGCAAAGATGGCCCTCTGATATCTACATTCTTTCAATTCCTTCCACTTGTTCCCTTTCATTTTCCTTTCTCAGTTGTTCCCTTTTGCCTACTTTCCCTTCTTCTCCTTCTTCCTCACTCTCCTTTGTTTCTACACTGATAACACCCACTTTTAAATTTAAATTCAACTTTATCCTGTCAAGGATAAGGTGACTAAAATAGAGTGTGCTAATCTCCTTAGAAGGGCAGCTATGGAGCAACTAGATCTGATCCTCGAGTTAAAAATATAGCATTAAATCCCAAAGTTGGAATAATCTGTACCATAGTATTTCCCATTTCTATGTATGATTGTAAAAGTTGGGAAGTGAATAAGGCTGAAAATTAACTCATTTGAAATGTGGTGCTGGAGGAGAGGTCTATGGATACCGTGGATTGTTAAAAAGTCAAATAAATTAGTCTGAATCTACTAGGACTCTTACTTGAGGCCAAAATAGCTAAACTTTAAGAGACCATACTTCAGATCTATCATAAATCAACACGACTCATTGAAAGAGTGTAATGCTCAGTAAAGTGGAAGGCAGTAGAAAAAAAGGAAGGCCACATTACAGATTAGTTCAATAAAGGAAATCATGGGCAGGAGTTTGCAAGAGCTGAGCAGGGCTGTAGATGGGAAGGGGGTCTCTCAAAAGCCTTTCATTCATGGGCTTACCATAACATGAAGCCTGCTTAACAGCAAATAACAACAAGAAATTATACCTACTTCTTCAGGGGAAAGATGCTTGCAGACTTTTTCTCTCAGGGTGGAAATAATTCAGAGAGCTATAGATAATTTGTACCTTGAGTGGGGGCCAGATATGGATGCTCTTTGCTTTTGCTTTTGACACCTATAAAGCAGCATGCCTTCAATTGGCCCTGGGTCCAGAGCTAACTTCTGGACCTCTTTATAGAGAGACGTAGTCTAGAACCACCCAAACCCATTCATACCTGTGGGGTTTTGTAGATGCCCAACATGCTTGAAATCTGGCTGGAAATATCAGAGTTGCCCCCTTCAAGAACTGCCAAGAGATTACTCTGCCTTCCGCAGCTATAATTTGGAACCTTCTCTTGTCCAGGCGATAGTAGGTCGATCATAGCCTCATAAGTCATTCTTTCATTGAAATAGCTCTCATAGACATTGTAGCCCAGGGTGATGTTGGGCAAGAGCCTCAGATCCTTGTTGATCTCATGAATGGCAAACAAGAAGGGCAGGATCTGCCAGTAGTACAGAGTCTTCATACTACAGGAAAATAGAAGTCATCAGATATTCACCCTCTGTTTAGTGCAAAGGTATGAAATCCCTGCTTCATTTAATAAAAAAGAAGATCTGTACTTCAGTGCAGATTGCAGTAGCCTTGAGCTTAATCACACTCTTTCAGTCACCACAATGTCCTAGTTCTCTTTTATTTTTATGAATTATGAATTCCAAAGAATAACAATGGCAATAACTTTATTTCATGTCACCTTTATTTTGTCTCTCAAACTAAAGCACCAGAACTGAATCCCAGCATTCTTTGGTGTGTGGAGGCTGGGATCTTCTCTTTGTGAAAATACACATTTGTTGGCTAGCAGCAACAACCCAGAGAATCAAATCAAAAGGGGGCAAATTTGTTAGTATTCGGTAGTTTTTAAGAATTAGCATTTCACATATTAACTGTTCTGAAATGCATTGTGGAAAGTTATAGTACTGATAAATTTCACTGCTATCTGTTAAAGTTTATGCCAAAATTAACCTGACAATGATAATAATAATAATAATAATAATAATAATAATAATAATAATTTGTATTCTGCTTTTTCACAAAAGAATCAAAGTGGATTCCAACAGTATAAATAAAACATCAAACAATTAAATGTTACAATTTAAAAACCCCAAATCCCAACCCTCCCCCCAATCATAAAAACAGTGATCAACCCATAAAAAGAGATTAAACATCCAAAAATTTAAAACTATCCAGTAGGAATACGTTAAAAATTTGGTCAGATTAGCAGAAGAAATGAATCTTCCTCTAGAGGAGAGGGGATGGTATCAAACAATGTTGGTTTCGGTAGCAATAATCTTCCATTAATCTTCCATTAGGCCTTATATTTCACACACTATCAGCCATGGGCAGCATTCCAATCCCTCCTTCTTTGTCAAACTGACACTATCCAGGATCATTAGCTATACTCTCATAGACTTATAGGAGGAGAAGGGAAACACACATACAGTTTTCTATTCATATTGGTATGATATTTCCATACTGGTGTCTTATACTTGTTTTCTATTTTCTCCCAGTATGCCTTGAAGGATTCATTTACCCCAGCAGGATGACACGGCTAGGAGAGATCTACTCCTCTGATTATGAACTAATTAGTTCCTTAACTAATAGCATTTAATAAAAAAAAAAAGTACTTTGGTGCAGATTGCAGTACCAAGAGGCACCTTTGGTTTGGGCAATGACACAGAGAGAATAGAATAAAGTTCCCCAACCTACTGGCTAGAAGCTTTGAGCCTAATCACACTCCTTCAGTCCCCACTATGCCCAGCATCTGTTTCTCTTTTATGTCTATGAATTTTAAATTCCAAAAAACAAAACAACGACAATATCTTTTCTTCATATCATCTTTAGTTTGATATGAAATTCAAACTCATGTCCTGAGACTAAAACATCAGAAGTGAATCCCAGCATTCTTTGGTATGTAGAAGATGGGACCTTTTCCTTGTGAAAAGACATATTGGCATTTGTCTGCTAACAGCAAAAATCCCATGGTTTGCATGGAGAATCCTTTCTGAGAAGGTGCTGTCATACAGTTTTGCCTCTGAACCCCAACAGTAAACTTCAGGGGAGGAAGAACTAGTTTTCTCTGCAGTAACAATAAGCTATAAGCTGTATGTTTTTGTGCAAAGAAGGATGGATAATGAAATTATCAGCAGAGAAAACAGTCTGTGCCAAAAAAAAAACACCCTTGTGCCAAATAAACCTTGTTCATCTTTAGAAAGCTATGAAACTAGGCTGTAAACTATATAGATGTCTTATTCAGCAACTGTGGGACTTCTTCCCTCAATTCAACCTTGTTTGTTTTTAACATACTACAAATCCGGTGGTTTGAAAAAACCTAACCTCCCCCCTCCCCCCAATAAAAACTTAATATATTAAACTTTAAATTTTAAAAAACTTCACCCAGGCCATGTTCTTATTGTCATAACAGCCCAGCGTATTTGGTAAGGCTGGGTGAAATTAACTGGCTGAAATCATTGAGTATACTGGGAGGATTGAGGGAGTTATCAGAAGCGTACTGAAGGCATCAGCTTGGAAGAAGTACAAGAGAATCTAGATCAAGCTGCCAAACTCACTGCTTGATGTGTTATAACAATAAGGGATGCACATGAGCAGGAGGTATGGCCCAGATGGTGGGAGACTGGCAGCTGTTCAAGGATGCCAGATCCTGATTCCAACTCTCCTTGAAGCAGTCAGCTTCACAGCTGCAGTGCTTGAAGTGGCAGGCAGTGCCCCACCTTCAGCACCTTAGCAGTTCTTTCCCCAGGAAAATAATAGCCTCTCTCAGCCACAAAAAGAACAACTGAAGAGTATGAAATCAGACTCACAATTTCTTACCTAATAAAATTTGTGTGAGGAGATTGGAAGAAAACATATGGACGAAGGATAATATCTGTTGTAGCTGTGATCCCACCGATCATGTAGCCTCCAGGCCTGTAATAATTAAGTGGGGTTGTTTTATCAGCTATCCATTTCACTGGGCATTTTCTCTTCAGCCTCCCATAGACATCTCCGTGTGGCACCATGAACATTAGCAGCATCCACCATATCATGCTGGAGACTCTTACCCATTTAAGGTTCCCCATTCACCTTCTCTCTCTCTTTCACCAGCACACACACAAATACTTTGGATCAAGTCTCAGAGCTGAATCATTAGATGCTGAACCCTTTCAGAAGATCAAGGTTGCAACCAGCGACTGTACTAAAATAAGTAAAGTCCAGTCCTAGCCTCAGATGTGAAGGGAGGGATCACTGTTCAGCCTCATACAGAAAGATCACCCTGTCTTCATTTAGCCGTCCTCAGCTCTGACCTCTCAATAGGACAGGAGGCATATACACTCTCTAAATTGTCAGATTCCATAGATGCAGAATTACCAAGTGTTGCTCTTGTTTTGAGGTTGCTAACATGAGTTTTAAAGGTGATATTTGGAAAAACATCTTCTTTTTTTGGTCCAAAGCTCACCTTTGAAACTAATATAATAACCAATAACAACAGCACCAAATCTGTAACTAACCAACCAACCTACAACTAAGAATTAGAATAAATCATGATCATTTTGATAATTCCCAGGCAGCAAAAATCACTCCTGTGACATAAGAAGCAGATTAGTAATTAATTATTCCAGGTGGAGATGTGCAGCCAAGGAAAACATGTTTGAGGAGCTCAGTAGTGTATATCTTTTTTACTTGTCAGGAAAGTTTTGTTGACTTTTGGTAAAAAAAGAAGAAGAAGAAAAAGTCGTGCCGTATCCAATGTTATGATAGGTCATACTTTGAGTACACCTATTGTGATACATGCATTTCATCACCTGCTCATCTGGTAAAGAGCCTTCCAAGAAGGCAATGGACACTTGTCGGAACTTCAGCCAAGTCTCTGGGGAGTCGGTCATGGAGAGTAACCACTGTGTAATCCACAAAAAATGGGAGTTCTTTATTCATACTAGCCCTGGTATGAATAAACCAAACTTTGGCACAAACAAGAGGAGAAGCTATAGTTTTATTTGCTGCAGTGAATAGGTGTCAGTAGTCTAGTGACTAGCAGACTGACCCAAAGGAAAGGGGCAGATATCTAAGCCTCTATACATTTCCATCTGATAATCACAAAGCTCTTTACATCTACATAACTCAATGGGCATCCTCGAGGAAGGAGAGGGTCTGAAGGAAGGAGGAGGAGTAGGAGGAGGCTTTCCAGGGGGAATTGGCTTACGAGGCTACGCTGGGGCATGTAGGGAAATCCAGCTGCAGCAGAAGCAGCCTCTTCTATTTCTGATAATTTCCCTTTGATGTGTGTTTTTTTAAAATTATTTTTGGCAAAAAATGTGCATGTTCTTGGCAATAGATATATATATAGATATATAGATAGATGGTGAGCAGGAGCAAGGGTCATTTCAGGGCAGGTGAGGGGGGCAGAGCAAGACCAGCCTCTCTTATCCATCAGGGACCTTTTCCCTTTGATGTGTATTCTTTTTAAATTATTTTTCTCTGTCTATTCTATGCACATAGTCTTTCCTTTGGAATGACAGCTGGATTGCGAATGAATGTTACAAACTGAATGTAATGTTGCAACTTGGCAAATTGATACAGCTTTTGCTAGGGCAGGCTATTACTTCCTTTGGAATGACTGCTGGATGAATGTTACCAACTGAATGTAATGCTTCTCTTTCCAATTATGTAAACTGACAAATTGATACAGCTTTTGCTAGGAATTCAAGGGTAGTCTAGGGAGAGCCAAAAAAAGCATCCTTTTCTGGCATTCTGAGGTGAGGAATTAATATTATTGATATTATTATTATTATTATTATTATTACCTGTGTATGAGGCATTCTGGGGTGGCAAGGAATGGGGGATACTGGATGCATTAACTTGCATTTTGGGGTTGAAAATGGGGCCGGGGGAGATCATAACCTGCACCCCCACACACACACACAAAGAGGTTTATTTGACAAAAGGTGCGCACTTTGGGGCATCTTGTGCATGGCTCTTTAAAAAAAAGGAGGGGGAGGACACTTCCGATGCTCCTGCAAATGTCACCTATGACGATTGCTTGATTGACAGCAGGCGCCCTCAAGTTAAACCCAATAAGGCATGCGGGTTAAAATGCCCCTCAATCGTTAGTGGGCACTTGCTAACGGAGAGATTTGGGGGAGGGGCATCTGAATCAGCCCAGTTCCTTCCAGATTTTTGATGCCAGTCTGAATGGGGCCTAAGTTTTTAAAAATGTATACAGTCCTTTCCCTCTCTTTGAAGCACAAAGTATGGATGGAGGGTGACAGAGTCAAATCACGGCTATCATTTTTCACCATCTTTCTGGTAAGACCTTCAATTCAGATAGCAATATGTCATCTACTTAATGTAAATTTTAAAAGGTAAATGTATGCATGAAACTTTTTGGCTGATTAAGTAATTGCCTTAATCCTTTCATACAAACTTTCTTATCTTTGCAAAAAAAAAAAAGTCATCTGGGGAGCAGAAATCAATAATTACTTACCAAAAAAAAAAAAAAAAAAAAAAAAAAGAGAAGAGGGAGGCTGAAAGAAAACTTGTGGGTGAAAGACAGTAAATGTTGTAGACACGATTCCACTAATCACATAATCTCCTGGTCTATAGTAAACTGAATGGGTTGTACAAATCGTTCATTTGTTTCAGGGGGCATTTTCTCTTCAGCTGCTCACAGAGACCACAGTGTGGCAGCATAAGCACTAGCAGCAGCCACAATATCACGCTGGAGATGCCTATTGTACCCAGTCTCCTACTCTTTCTCTCCCTCTCTCTCTCTCTCTCTCTCAAAATCCCCCTGCACAGGCAGACATACACACATACATACAAACAAGTACACTTTGGGTCTAGTCTGAGAGCATACTTAGTAGATGCCAGACCCTCTCCTAAGAAGAGGACTGCAATGAGTGACTTTACTAATAAAGACAGAGTCCAGTCTGGGCCTCAGACCTAAAGGGAGCAATATTACTAAGCTTCACACTGGCAGAGTCCCTGCCTTCCCTCAGTCTCAGCCTTGGAATCTCAGTTGCAGGAGGTATTTATAATACACTTGTCCCTCCATATTCACAAGGGTTAGGGGCACAAGACCCCCATGAATATGGACAAACCGCAAATAACAAAATAACTCATGTTTTTACCTGAAGGACACCTCTCTAGGAATCTCTTGGTCCTCCAGTACAACTGACACTGACCTTAGAACTGCCCTGGAGAAGCTACAAATGTCTAGTAAAGAATTCTCTCTATGAATCTCTAGGTCTTTCGATGGAAATTTTAGTTAAAGTTAACCATAGAGTTGCACTGATATTCCTAGAGAGAATATATTAATCAAATCCGTGAATAATCAAATCCGCAAATATCAAAGCCGCAAATATGGAAGGATGAGTGTAGTTTCTTTTGATGGATTCCCTCTTTTTTACTGCATCTCCCATAATCTTGTGTCCATAGATCTAGCCAGAGATGCAGCTCAAAATATCAACTCTCACCTGGTCAGAGGTGGGCCTGGGATTTATAATATGGGTGACCCTGGAGCACTCTCTCAGCCTCGGAGGAGGGCAATGTTCTGCCTCTGACCTAATGGAGGAGAGAATGTCTGAAATCAACTATATTGATGGGAGTTGTAGTAGTGTTGTTGAATAGACTTTATCTCTAGAAAAAACTTTGAGCTTCTGTATGGCAGAAGGGGTTGGATTGGATGTTATTTGACCATTACAAATAACTGGATGTTATCTGACCATTGCTTGCAAGGTAGTCAGAAGATGATTGTTTCAAAGGGCAGTGGTAGTGGTAGTTTCATTGTTTGAATACAATATATTTTTATTTTCATTGTTTTGCAACATTGTACCTGCCATTAGGCAACATTCATAATGATTTCTCTAACGTCTTGAACCTGACCCACATTACTAACATTCCTGGGGTCCCAACCTCTTTGTCCACACATCATGAGCAAGATGGGGAGAGATGACTTAAACACTTCCCCACAACTCTTGAAAATCTCTTGAGTCTTTCTGCCATAATGTAATACTGAATTCAACAGTCTCCACAGTTGTGTATGGAGGTCTTACCATAAGCACAGGCCATACTGACCCCGACTACCCTGATGTCCTCTCTTCCGACCAAGAAGATAGCAGAAGATTGTATGTGTTTCAATGGCTAGCTGAGATGAGGCATGGTCTCTCTGAAGGAGTCAATGTGGAGCATCTTTAGTGAGCAAAAGAAAATAGAGGCCTGTGCCTTCACTTGAAGTATTGCAAACAACCTTTGCAAACAATTCATAAACTTGAGCATATCCTGAGTTTCTTTCTTGGCTAAAACTCAGATAAACTTTCCCTGAACTCCCCTATTTCAGACCCAAGAAACAGAGCTCCATCACAGAGTGGTGTAAACATGTTTTTCTTAGATGCGCACCTGCATACGGAAACACATAGAAAGCTAGTGGTGTTGTAAGAGTAATTTTTCTCCCCTGGTAATTATCAGAATCATGGTGATTTATTCTACTTCCCACAAAAACACAAGGAATCTTTTCCTCTCCAAGTTTATCTTTAAAGTTGTTATGAGAAACCTAACATCAAGAACAACACTTGGTACTGTTGCCTATGTGGCATCTGACAAGTTATAAATACCTCCTGCAACCTTGAGACCCAGGGGCTGAGACTGAGGGAAGGCAGGGACTCTGCCAACATGAGGCTTAGTAATATTGCCCCCTTCAGGTGTGAGACTTGGGTTGGATTCTGTCTTTATTAGTAAAGTCAGTCACTGCAGTCCTCTCTTCGGGAAAAGATTTGGCATCTAATAACTGTGCTAAGACTAGGCCCAAAGTATATTTCTGCATTGTTCTGTATGTATATCTGCATGTGCAGGGAGATTGTGTGTGTGTGTGAGAGAGAGAGTAGGTGAGAGCCACATTAGTCATGTCCCGCATGATATTGTCCCGCATGCTGTTAGTGCTGATGCTGCCACACTGTGATCTCTGTGAGCAGATGAAGAGAAAATGCTCCTTGAAACAAATGACAGATAGAATAACCCCACTTAATTACTACAGTCCAGGAGATTATATAGTTAGTGGGATCACATCTACAACACATATTATGTTTTACTCATTTGTTTTCGATCAGCCACCTAGTACGCGGTTTTTATGGTAAGTAATTATGGATTGATTTCATGCTCTTCAACTATTCCTTTTTGTTAAGATGGAAAAGCTAATAGAAAGAAATTAATTTATTTAGTTCATTGTTAATAAGGTGCCAAAAAAATCTCCTACATTTACATTTAAAAATTGACCATCAAAGAGATGATAAGTTGTCATCTAAACTGAAGGCCTTACCAGAATGATGCTGAAAAATGCCACTCATGATTTATTTCCACCATCCTCCATCCATGCATTGTGCTTTGGAGAATGGAAATGAATCCATAAATTCTTGAAAAATTAATTTCTCATGTATCCCAACAAAAGCCTTCTTTTTCTTTTCCTCCCTTATGATTGCATATTCCTGCACATAGTGCTGATGCGTGAAAGCAGATATCTTGTTTTCACACCCCAACACTAACTTATCACTGTAAAGATCTGGAAGGGCTGCATCACCTTTCTCAGCCCTTTGTAAACATAAGGCAAGTGGCAAGATTTGCAACTTTTTGGATCCTATCACATTCGGTCCCACTCCTACAAGTGAGTAAATACATCATACAACCTGAGGCATTAATATTAAATATTTAATATTAAAATTTTCTGTCCATAAAAACTCATGCTAAAATAAAAAAGCAGCCTTAATTGTGCTTTTACATTCCTTTTTCTTTTCCCCTCCTTTCTCCTTTTTGGCACAAGGAGTCTCCCATCTACTGCACAATAGATAATCTAGGGATTCAGTTTAGGTGCTTTAGATATGAAGGTGAAGCATTAAGTAAAGGTAGAATAAAATATCTCCTTTTGCTTTTGTTAGCAGATGTCTGGCAGGATAGGAGTGCAGGAGGCCAAAAAGGCTTGGGATAACTAGATCTGGAATTGAGGACCTTCCTTGCCGTGGACCCAAGGAAACTTGCTCCCCAATGCTACTATTTGCTTTAGGCAGAAGGCTCCCTTTGGCAACAGTTCAATAGCCTTCACTGTAAAATCCCAAGAATCCTATTATTATAAACAAGAAAGAAATAGCATGTGTGTTTTATTAATCAGATGGTGAATATCTGACTATTTCTATTTTCCTGTAGTATTGAGAGTCTGCACTACTGGAAGATCCTGCCCTTCTTATTTGCTATTCATGAGATCAACCAGGACCCAAGGCTTTTGCCCAACATCACTCTGGGCTACAACATCTATGAGAACTATTTCAATGAAAGGATGACTTATGAAGCCATGATCGACTTGCTGTCTTTTGGGCAGGAGAACATTCCAAACTACAGCTGTGGAAGGCAGAATAACCTTTTGGCAGTTCTTGAAGGGGCTGACTCTGAAATCTCTACTCAGATTGCCTCTGTGTTGGGCATCCACAAAACCCCACAGGTATGAATAGAGGGAGAGAATATAGGCTGAATCACTTTGCACTGTCTACATAGAGAAGTTCAGAAGTGATCACTGAACAATGGGCCAAAGGCGTTTTGCAAATTGAACAGCAAAACCAATTGCAAATGGCATCCTTCCTCCAGCACTTACTCAAGGTACACTCCAAATGCAGGCCTAGCTGGATTATTCTTACTCTAGAAGCAGAAAGTGCTTAAATCCTCTCTCTCTGGGAGAATGATGATAATAATAATAATAATAATAATAATAGCAGCAACAATAACGACGATGAGAAAAGGTACTTCTGTATGAAGATGTAAGGCAAATCCAGATTTGCCAAAAGTCCCAAGATATGATGGGCATTGTAGCTGTACTTATTGCTATTTCCCCCTGAAATCCATGTGACATTTCCCTCTTCTGGTGTGTTTTCTGTGATTTTCCTGTAGTATCCAATACCTTTAATTTCACTGCAGTGTGTGTGTGTGTGTGTTTTCTTTTTCCATTGCTTTCCTATGAATGTCCAATACAATCCAGGTAAATGTCACTCGTCTGTATCCACAGTCTCCATTCTCCCTGCTATAATTTAATCATACTGAATGTTACTTTCTTTCCCCTGCCTTCTTTGTAGAGTTACAGTGCCAAAATACAACAGCCTTATATTACTTTAGGACTATAGCGTTCATGGGAAAAGAGAGGGGGGCAAACAAATGAGTCATCTGATCCTTGACTACTATTTTCCAGTTGGAGTAGGTTCAGAAACATGTGGCAAGGATGACAAGCAGCATGAAGAATAAAACACATGGGGAAGGGTTGAGGGAGTTGGACATGTTTAGGCTATTGAAAAGGAGACTGAGGTGATATGATTGCACTGTTCAAATATCTGAAAGGCTGTCACAGAGAGGCGGCTGCAGGTTTTTTTTCTCCTTCCCCAGAAGGTAAGGCCAGATTGCAAGTTTGAGACTTCTTAACAGTAAGAGCGGTTCAGCAATGAAACCAATAACCTAGAGAGGTGCTGAGGTCCTTCTGGGAATGCTCTTGCTGGAGTTGCTGCATTGAATGTGGGTGGGGATGGTACCGGACTCAAAAGCCTATGAGGTTCCTTCCAACTCATAGATTCTATTATTCTATGATCACCTAGACATCACTGTTCCTGTGCAGATGGGCACCTTTTAGGAAAACGTTAAAATACCCCAAATAAAAATTACACGTCAGATAATATATACTGTATATTGTATATATTTTAATGAGGGGGCCCTCTAGCTTGTATTTTTTAAAAATTAATACTATGTTTTGAAAATTATCTGAAGTTCCTCTGAAGTATGGATTTCCTTCAACAGGATGTAGTTTCCTTTCTCTACTACTGACTGGGATTTTTCCTCTGTATAAAAATAATGAAAATGAGGAATTTTGACAAATTCAATGTAGATAATGAAAAATAGAAGTGGTGAAAGAGTTCTCATACCTGGGATCAAATACTGATAGAAATGGGGGCTGCAGCCAAGAAATCAGAAGAAGATTAAGAATGGGGAGGGCAGCTGTAAAAGAACTAGAAAAGATTCTAAAATGCGAAAATATAGAACTCAGCACAAACGTTAGAATCATACAAACCATTTTATTTCCTATTACCACGTATGGATGTGAGTGCTGGACAGTGAAGAAAGAGGATAGAAAGAAAATAAACTCATTTGAGATGTGGTGCTGTAGAAGAGTGCTGAGAATCCCATGGATAGGCAAAAGACAAACAAATGGGTCCTAGAGTAGATCAAGCCTTCTGTGTTTCTTGGTAGGATTTTGTCTCTATTATACAATCACAAAACAAAGGAATCATAGAAGAAACTCCAAGAGCCATTCATTCCAAAACTCTGCCATCAAGGAAGACACAATCAAAGCATTCCTGACAGATGGCCATCTAGCCTCTGTTTGAAAACATCCAAAGAAGGAGAGTCCAACACACTCCAAGGCAGCTTGTTCCATCATTGAACAGCTTTTATTGTCACAATTTTTTTCTGAATGTTTAGGTGGAATCTTTTTATTGTTTAAAACAGCTCTACTGGTGTGCCATCTGTTCCTGAGATTTATTTATCTAAAGCCCTTTGAGAGCCTGTAACTCACATCACTTTCTAAAATTCTAAGTCCATCGTACAATAAAATACATTCGGACTTGGATCCCTGTTTTAACATTAGCAAACTTTCTAGAGGCTTTTAGGAACCATAGTAATCTAGGCCGGGTGAGGACAGCCTAGAGGAATACTATCTTTTTGATTCAATTCACCTCTGTGTGGTGTAGAGATTGTGGAAGGAAAAAGAGAATGTACTTTCAAAGGAGAACTCTGAAGCATGCTAAAGAGGTTTGAAAGAGCTTGCTAAAGAGGTACCCATGAAAGCTTTCAATAACAATATATAACAATAATAAAGCAAGATCCTAAGCCTATGGCCTCATAACCCACAGCCTGTCATAACAATGAGGAGAGGAGTTAGTTATTAAAGCTAGTTATTACTTTGTTGTTGTAGTTAACAGACCTCGAGTCAACCACAACTCATGGTGACCCTGTGGATGAGACATCTCTAAGACCTCCTGTCCTCAACTGTTGTGCTCAGGTCCTCCAGTCCTAGGGCCGTCGTTTTCCTGATTGAGCCCATTCATCTGGTATGTGGTCTTGCTCTTCTTCTACTCCCCTATACCTTTTCTAGCAATATTGCCCTTTCCAGTAAGTTCTGCCTGATGTGGTCAAAGTATGACTGCCTCAGTTTCATCATCTTAGCTTCTAGAGAAGTTCTGGCTTGATCTGTTCTAGGACCCATTTGTTTGTCTTTTGGCTAGCCACAGTTCCTTGGCACTCTTTTTCAGCACCACATCTCAAATGAGTTTATTTCTTCCCTACCTGCTTTCTTCACTGTTCAGCTCTCGCATCCATACATGGTGATGTGGAATATAATGGTTTGGACAATTCTAACTTTGGTGCTCATTTGAATATCTTCACACTCTTCACTTATTACTAAGTTACATTACAAATATTTGAGATTCACCTAAAAAGCAAACAACACCACATATCACTTCTTTTCTTAACTAGATTAATTTCAGCTTTCTTACCTACGCACTGAGTGGAAAAAGTCTGTTTCCTTTTCTCCACCGGTTGGTCCCAAAGAAAGAGCCTCCATATCTGGGGATTATCAAACTGCTCCTACATTTCAGATGGACTTGGATCGGTCTCCTTGCTCCAGAGAATGACACTGGGGAAAAGTTCAGGAGCACTTTCACCTCTCTGGCCAGAAAGAATGGGATTTGTGCTGCTTACTCTATAAGAATTCCTGCAGTGGACAGCAAGATGTTGCAAATGTTTCTGCATCTTATGGACAAGAAAGTCAGTGTACTTGTTTGTCAATTGGACACACAGTCCATGCTTACACTAGGATCAGTACTAAGAGTTTATGAACTGGCTAACAATCTAGTTGTGGGGAAAGTACTAATAGCAACAGCTTTGCAGGACCTCAGTCTGAAACATTTACAAAAACTGGTGGATCTCCAGCACATCCATGTTTCTTTGTCCTTCTCAATCCCAACAAACAAAAGGACACGGTATGACAATTTTATGCAGTTTCTGTTTGATCTTGAGCAGTTTGGAGAAGCAGCATTTTATTGTTCATATTCAAGGCCAATGCTGTCTGTTAAAATGTGGAAAAGATGCACAGAAAAAGACACCTTGATGCATCTGCCTCAGGATGTGATTGAGACAATACTTTCTCAAGACACCTACAGTATTTACAATGCCATCCAGGCTGTGGCACGGACCCTGCATGCTATGCACTCCTCCCAGTTAAAGTACCTGGCACCTCAAAGGGTCCAGTCCTGGCAGGTATTCCTTTGCCTTCATAAGCAGTCCCACTGAAGGGCACTCATTCATCTGTTCTGGGTTGGAGGGGAGCAAAGAATTGTCTTCCAGACCTACTTCCCCATTGGTCTTCAAATTACTTACTCTTGACAGGTTATCTGCTATTCTGTTAATGAAGCCCTGATATGGTAGAAGGAATTTGCCCGAGTGGTTGATCCAGTTGCTTAGGGTGGTTTCTGGAATACTTGAGGTGGTGAAATGGCAAAGAGAGGAATTGGAGTGTCAGTGAAGAAGATGTCCAGACCAATTGCAACCAAATATAGATGGAAGCCCCTGTTAACTGCTGTTTTTTTTTTTTTTATGATGATACCTAAATAATATATTTTTGCCACCTTTCATTGATCCCGAATCATCCATCAATCCATTGTCAAACACTGAAGAAAATTGTTTGGCAGAGTTCACATTTTTGGAGAGAATATTTTGCTAGAAAATGTTATTTGCATTCAACTCCACCATTCATGCCATAAAGTTAGCAGGCCATGGTAAGGTACTTTGTGGCACCTACATGTTCTGCTGTATAGATACACTTCAGTCAGTGCAGCTCAGGGATGTGCTGAAGATCCTTGGAAATGACACACACACACACACACACACACACACACACACACACACACTCTTTTCACCTTAAGCCACCCATCCTGGTGGCTTAAAGTATCTAGAGAAAACTTGGCTAATGGGTAGGTGGAGAGAGTCAATGGCTTAGCAGAAGATGTAGTTCCATGATGCCTTCATATAGAAGTTGTGTGAGGCATCTGCTGAAAACAAAAATCCTGGAAGTAATGGGAGTGGCAGATGCTCCACAGCTATGAGTGCCTAACTTTCCTTTGATTAGATGGATTATTTAGATACCTTGAGTCCCTATATTGGGGACAAGGTGGGACATAAATACATTAAAAATGATAAATTAAACAATAATTGTGCATTATTCCAATTAAGACTAGTGCACAACTCATTGCCATTCCTGAAAGGTCAGGTTGGAATCTGTGGCACAGATTACAATGTACTCTAAGGCTAGAAAGATCACTTGGTAGGTGAGGTGGCAATTAAATATTAGTGCTCATTCACTTATAATATCATTAAAAGTATGTCAGTTCTGAAACAGCTGCATTGGTTGCCAATATCTTTCTGAGTAGAGTAGTACTGGTGACAACCCTTTTGAAATTTAAACTGCTTCCATGAATCTAGGTGGATCAGTGGAAATGAGAACTTCAAATAGGGACAAGTGATACGTAAAATGGGATTTTCTGTCTCCAAGACACACATATGCCCCTGTTTCCTTTTAGCTTCACCCTTTCCTGAGAAACTTCCAGTTGTATAATACTTCCATGGATGGAGTTTATTTGGATCAGAATGGGGATCTGGTAACTGACTTTCGTATTGTAAACTGGGTGGTTTCCCCCAACAAGTCCATTGACAGTGTGGAAGTTGGGAGCATAGAGAGACAGACCTCCACAGAGATCGAATTCACCATTGACCAGGATGCTGTTGCGTGGTCCAAGTGGTTTAATCAGGTGAGGATAACAAAACGTTTCCATTCCTCCTTTTGTTCCAAAAATCACTTTCCACATTATCAAGCATTTTTGTATTTTCCAGTGAGTCACACTGTGTCTTGATATGTCCAAACACGACAGACTTATTTTAGTTAGGATCTAGGGAGATTTGAGGCTTGATTTGCTCTAGGACCCATTCATTTGTGTTTTTAGAAATCCATGGCATTATCTCATCTTCTAGCACTTTCTCTCATTTCTTTTTATTCCTTCCCGGAATAAAATGCTCAGCCACAAATAAGACTTCTCACCTAGTGAACTCTGCCCATGATGATTTTATTTAGCTTAGCCGGTTTTAATATGTAGTTTTAATCTTACACTGTTTAATCTTGTTTTAAAGGGGGGCATTATGTATATATGGATGTATTTTAACCTGTTGTAAGCCGCTTTGATTGCCTGGCAAAAAGCGGGATAGAAATAAAAAATTTATTTTTTATTTTATTATTATTATGTTTGAATTGTCTCATCATGAGGTTTTCAAAATAAAAGCTATTCAGGAGTGGTTTACCATGGCTTTCTTCTGCACAGCACTAATGTTTTTAGAGTTAATTAAAGTGTTACTGAATTTCTATATTGACTGTTTGGTGGTATCCATGTACAGTGTCATGGTTTTCATTCCCTTAAGGATATGTTTGTGATGAAGCAATAGCAGCCTGACAAACATCTTAGCCTGATGGGGAGAGATCAAAGAGGCAAGAATTCTAGCATCCCTTGGGAGGGGGTTCCAGAGACTTGTAGAACCACTGAGGAGACTATATCTTTTAGTCCCACCATGTATAGCTTCACAGCTGGTGGGACTGAAGGAAGGGGCTCTCCTGCAGATCTCAGAGTCTTGGGAGGCTCCTACAGGAAAATATAGTTTGTTAGACTGTTTGGACAGAAACCCCGCATAGGGTTTTAACAGATTTCCTTTTCATCTGCCTTTACACATTGTACAAGTGAAGCTCTTCCCAGCTTAGGAGAGAGCTCTGGCTCTGCTTGCAGGGCTTCCCTGAGATTCTGGACATGCTGAGTCTGTGCCTGGGCTTTGTAATGGACTAATGGATTAGTAATGGATAAAGGACTGACGTTTAGTCCAGACAAGATGGACAGAATACTGCTGAAAGTTAGTTCAACAGATTCATGAGGTTATAAATGTGCTTCACTGAATCAGACAAGTTTAGGCCCTTTTGATTGTTGAAAGCCATTGAGTTATCTTTTGGTGATCTCTCAAGCAGTACTGTCCTGATGCTGCTTTCTCCACAGACATCCCATTCTAGTTCTATACAGCGTATCCACCCCAAAACACCCCACTTAACACATTTCCCTGGATGCTCCTTCTCTCTTTATGGTTAGACTGTGCCCATCTCTAGATGTACTGAAAGCTGTCACCCTGGATATTCCAAGTTGGCCAAGGAAGGAGAGCCTGTCTGCTGCTATGACTGTGCTCCATGTCCAGAAGGAACAATGTCTGCTGTGGAAGGTAGGTGATCCCAGAAGAACTGCCCTTGAAGTGTGGAGAAACAATTCAGACTCATGAAATCTGGGAAGCTGTGTCAAAGTAGATTTGAAACTGGACCCTTTCTTGGTTTTGTGTTTGGTTAATTATTGGAACAGCTAGCAAGTGAAAAGAAATTGCTTCAGGTCATAGAATCCAGAGAGAAAGGGGTTTGGGTGGTAAACATTAAGCATAAGCCACATTTGTTCCCACTTTGAGCCTTTCAATCACCCACTCATTGTCTGCTGCACATACAATGGAAGTAAAGATGTTGGCAGCGTGAGCTTTTGTAGACTTCAGTCTATTTCCTCAGATGCATTTAGAAGAATGTACAACTGCCAATCATACTGAATGATGGTCAGACAGGATAATTTTTGTTGTTCTTGAGAGTGAGAATCCAAGGGCATTCTGTCTCTGAACCTGAAAGATGCAGGACTAGAGAACATGTAGCCCTCCAGTTGTTGTTAGACAAAACTGCCTGACCATTGGTTCTAATGGGTAAGAAAGTTGCCGTCTAACAACATATGAAAGGTCCCACATTTCATATCTCCCTTTTAGTTATTGTAAAAGATGACAGCCTAGAAGTTATTAAGACAATACTAATACCACTACTGTTCTTCTTTTCAGATGCTGACCATTGCAAGGAGTGCCCAGATTATCAATATTCCAATAAGAACCATTACCAATGTGTTGCCAAGGCTGTCAGCTTCCTATCCTATGAAGAACCTTTGGGGGTTGCCCTAGCTTTCTTTGCTCTATTCCTATCCCTGAACACAGGGCTTGTCTTTGGAATTTTCCTTAAATATCGAGAAACTGCCATGGTCAAAGCCAACAACTGTGACCTCACCTACATGCTCCTTGTTTCCCTCCTCCTTGCCTTCTTATGCTCCTTTTTATTCATTGGGCAGCCACAGGTGGTGACCTGCCTTCTCCAACAAACTGCCTTCAGCACTATCTTCTCAGTTGCTGTCTCTTCCTTGTTGGCAAAAACCATCATGGTGGTGGCGGCATTTATGGCAACAAAGCCAGGGAGCAGGATGAGGAAATGGCTGGGGAAGACTTTAGCCAACTCCATTGTAATCTCTTGTTCTGGTGTTCAGCTAGCCATCTGTATAATCTGGCTAGCAAGCTCTCCCCCATTCCCAGATACTGACATGCACTCCCAACCTGGGCAGATCATACTGCGATGTAATGAAGGATCTGTGGTCATGTTTTATACTGCCCTTGGCTACATGGGCTTTCTGGCCACCATCTGCTTCACTCTGGCTTTCCTTGCCAGGAAGCTGCCAGGGGCCTTCAATGAAGCCAAGTTGATCACCTTCAGCATGTTGGTGTTTTGCAGTGTTTGGGTGTCCTTTGCGCCCACCTACCTGAGCACCAAAGGGAAATACATGGTAGCTGTGCAGGTCTTCTCCATCTTGTCCTCCAGTCTGGGATTACTGGGTTGCATTTTCATCCCCAAATGCTACATTATATTAATTAGGCCTGACTTGAATACAAAGGAACATCTGATGACGAAAGCTTGAGATGTGTTCTGATTCTGCATATTCTTTTTATTATTGTGCTTCTGCTTTGTCCCATGTAGCTACAATGAACCAGACATCTTCCAATTTGAATGTGTTACCCAAGCTGACATTATAGCATAGGTCTCTTCTTTGCACAGGTATTATGAAAAAAAGGAAGTGTGATGGGCTGGATCAATGTATTGCTATATGAGAAATACCACAGGAAATAGAAAAATTGATTTCAAACTCTTAATTTTTTATTTTATTGAAAGAAACAAAACATATAAATCAGTAAGACCATCCAAAGTGGAGGGGAGTGCAATCTGGATTAAGGGGTCAGTTACTCCTGATGAGAATTCATTTTAAGATTTCCTTCTCTAAATCAGGATGTGAAGGTACCAAGCTTTAGTTTTGAATGTCTACATAAGATATAAAGCCAAGGCAAGATTCATAAAAATTGTCTTGTTACACAAGTCAGGATGGAAATTATTTGTTTGTTTGTTTTAAGATCTGTGCTTATATATCACTGTTTTTTTATGATGTTGAATTTGCCAAGTGGAAAACAGTCGGTTGTCTCATTTAAAGAAATACATTGGAGATTATCACATTACAAATAACGCAACTGATCCCTGACTGGACACAGTCACGTTTCAGATTATTTGCTGATTTTACCACACTCAAATCACTGCTGCTGCCACTGGGCTATTGCAACCCTTCTGCAGCCTGAGTCCCAGCTGCACTTATCCGGATGCTTTTCAAAAACCAGAGCCCAGTCACTGGACAAACAGAGCACTTGGATCAGCGTATACTCCCAGTTTGAGACAAATGGAAGATGGACTCTCAAGCATTATATAGTGTAAAAACAAAGAAAATCAAAGTGTGCACATATGACCTATCTCCTCTCTAATAACTATGAAAACTGTGCAGAGAGATTACCAACATAGGACCTTATCACACTAGACAAATCCCGCACATAAACAGGATTTTAAAAGTAGAAAAAAACCCCGCAAATGCAGGAAGTTTTTCAGACGAGATTGCCCCAAAGAGTAATAATGTGAAAATAACGTAAATGAAAAGTCAACAAAAATGACACCTTTTTACTTTCCGAAGTTCCCAAAAGTAAAAATATGTTATTTTTGTTGACTTTTCCATTTGCTTTATTTTCGTGTTATTACTCTTTAGAAGAAATGTCATCTGAAAAACAACCTGCATTTGTGGGGTTTTTCTACTTTTAAATCCTGTTTATGTGCAGGATTCGTCTAGTGTGATAAGGTCCATAGAAAGTTAACTGCACCATCAATTCCCAGTCTTCATATCTTTGCTCAATCTCAAACTTCAAAGTAAGTGCAAAAGTACCCAACAAGGTCATTTATACAGGTGAACCCTCTCATGCCACAGAACTGCTGTTAATGTTTGTGTATGATGCTAACAAAGACTCAAAACCCATTTGTCTGTCAGCAGAGGACCACCTCTCTACAACATGGAAATCATGGTGCCATAGCTTGGAAAAGTTTTTTGGGTGGGGCTGACAATTCACTGAGTGAAACCTTTATCTTTAGGGTAGCATATCACAGAACATGTAGTGTTGAGGATTCGCAACAAAGAAAAGCTCATCTCTTCATACTTTGGATGCATGTAAGTTCCTGGAAACCTGGGGTGGGCCACTGTAGGAAATGTACATGAACCCTTGGTCTGATCCTGTAAGGTCAAGGTGTGGCATGAGCTATAGGTTTTCACACATGATGGGTCCAGTGTAAACAGGTTTGAATCCTTTCTACTTTAGTTATCTATTGACTCCTTCACCTAGGTATATATGATAAGTCACTTCAGCCACCAAAGTTATGGGGAAAGCAGTGCTGTGCATGGACTCACACCCAGCACAGGCAAACTAGGCACACTAGGCAAAAAGGCACACCACCTCATAACATATTGCACCATTTACAGAAAGGCATGCAGGATAGGTACAGGCCTCATCATGATCACAGGCCAGCAGTACTGACCCTGGCTACTCTGATGTCATCTCTTCCAGTCCAGAAGACAGCAGAAGATTTTGTGGCAGGTGTTTCAAAGGCTAGCGGAGATCTCTCTGAAGGAAACAGTATGGAGCATCTTTACCAGGAAAACTTTTTTTGGGTGGGGAGGGCCTTTTCCTTCTCTTGAAGAATTGTCTAGATTTGCTAATATACAATAAACTTGAATAGAAGCAGAGTGTTCTTCTTGACTAAAGATTAGATAAACTCTCCCTGAACTCTTTCATCTGTTTCACCCATGAAGCAGAGCTGCACCACAAAGTGGTGTAAACAGGGTTTTCCCAGCTGCGTACCTTTACGTGGAATGATGTTGTTGGAGTGATTTTTGTCTCCTGGTAATTATCAAAATCATGGTAATTTATTCTATTTCCTACCCAAACACAAGGATTTTGTTCCCTCCCCAAGTTCATCTTTGAAACTACTATGAAAAACTTCATATCAAGAACAACACTTGGTAATGCTGCCTGTATGGAATCTGACAAGTTATAAATACCTCTAGCAACATCAAGACCCCAGGACTGAGATGGAAGGAAGGAAGGAACACTACCAGTGTGAGGTTTAGTCATATTGACCTCTTCAGATGTGAGGCTCAGGCTGGACTTTGTATTCATTAGTAAAGGCAGTCACTGCAGTCATCTTCTCTAGAGAGGGTTCGGCAACTATACATTGTGTTCCCAGATTATACCCAAAGAGAGAGAGAGAGAGAGTGCGTGTGTGTAGATGCACATGGACGTGGATATTGTGAGAGAGGTGGGAGAGACAGAGAGAGATTGAGAGTAGGAGAGTGCCAGAATAGGCATTGCCATCATGCCATTGCGGCTGCTGTTAGTGCTGCTGCTGCTGCCACACTGTGGTCTTTCTAGGCAGCTGAAGAGAGAATGCCCCCTGAAACAAATTACTGATAGAAAAACTCCACTTAATTACTTCAGACCAGGAGATTATGTGATTAGTGGGATCACATCTACAACACATGCTACATTTTACCAATCTGTTTTCTTTCAGCCACCTCATACCCGGTTTCATGCGTAAGTAATTACTGACTGATTTCATCTTTTTCAACTCTCCCTCTTTGCAAGATAGGAAAGTTAGTAGAAAGAGGTTAATGTATTTCGTTAATTATTAATAAGTAAAAAAAAGTATCCTTTATACATTAACTTTTTAAAATTGACCATCAAGAAGATGATGTATTGCTATTTAAATTGAAGGCTTTATCAGGATGAAACTTTAGATCACAAACAACATTCGGTAATGCTGCATATATATGGAATCTGACAAACTATAGATACCCTGCAACCCCGAGGCCTGAAGCTGAGATTGAGGGAAGGCAGGGACTCTGACAGTGTGAGGTTTAGGAATAGTTCCCCCTTCCGAAAATGGTTGTTCTTGGTTTTAAATTGGGGCATGCTTTCCTGGGGTGTTCCCATGATAGGAGGGCAACTGTTCACTTCTTAGAATGTTTCATCATCCTGCACTGATGCCCTATGAGACCATAACTCTTTTTTAAAAAATAAAAATAGAGAGAGAGAGAGAGATTGTTTCAATGTGTCTTGGAAGAAAAAGAAATACCCTTGTGGTTGTGAATAAAATAGTGCCAGAAATCACAAAAAATAGTCTGGGACAACAGAAACCTAATTTGAATAATTAAGAAAGCATACAAACTTTAATAATTGTGCAACCATTCAAATACATCTGCTCCATTTGAAGGAGCCCATCATTTCTGGAACACCTCTTTTTATACTAAATATTTGGGTTAAGTGAGATTGTGCCATCATTTAATTTTTTTTACCTAGAATTCATGTCTCTTAAATCTAAGTGTAACTTTTTACTCTGCTGTCTAACACATATTGATGCTAATCTGGAGGAAGGATTTGTAACAGTGAACAGTGACCAAATTATCAATGGGGAATCTAATTAGCTCAAGGTCACGAGAGGAGGCCTGTTACTACACCTCAGATGGGATCGCCCCTTCAATCTTTATACCAGGAACTAGAAATCCAGAAATGAGGCAGAGGCTCTAAGTACAATCAATGTCTCTTTTATTGGAAACAAGGATTCAAACATACAGGCACATATGCTCACACATTCATACAAGACTCAGGAAATAACGTGGTAAATGTGGAATAGATATTAGGCTTTCTAACGGAAATACTCACCTTATGTAGACGTTCTATCTTCCAATTTGTGTGTGTGGGTTTGCAGGTCTGGTTAAGCAGACAAGTCAGAGAGAAAGACTGACTTTTAAACTGACATAGATAGCTGTGGCTGCCAGCAGTGAATGACTGGCCCCAGCGAGTGGCTGGCAGCAGCGAGTGGCTGGCTGCGGCCCCTCTCTAAATTTAGGAGACCTTTTTAAGGGTTTAACAGGGTCTCTAGACAAAGGGTAATCAAAGGAAACTGTTTGAAGTGTATTTCACATCCAAATGTTTTGATCTAACCCAAATGTTTCTGCCAGAGTAGGGACCTGAATGGCTACAAATGCCATTCCTTTGATTCAAATGGTCCCCCCTCAATCACAAAGAGAGACACTTCCTTAAGACATTTGATAGCATCTTTCCTGATAGCACTTAGCAGCTCCTTGCATAATCTCATCCAAGCTGGGAAAGGAAATTCGTTTACATATCAAAAACTCATGGCTTTCCCTGTTTCAGTTCGAGATCACATGCTAGGGCCATTTGGCTACTCAGGTTAAGATGCACTTTTTGATATCAAGATGCAGGTCAGAGATTATCATTGAGGCCTGTTACAGACTGCCAAAATAAAGCTGCTTTGGGTCTCTTTGGAGGTATGCTGTTTAAATGATGCATGGGTCCTAAGAATCCGGAAGCTGCACCAAAGCTGCACTCCAGTGCTTAGGAATGAAGTGTAGCTTTGGTACAACCTCCGGACTCTTAGGACCCATGCATCATTTAAATAGCATGCCTCCAAAGAGACCTGAAGCAGCTTTATTTTGGCAGTCTGTAACAGGCCTTAGATAGATTAAAAAGGTGTAGATCAATGCCTACCATTTCGTAGATCAATGTCTATCAGATTCCACTTCTCTTCGTGTCATGAAAAGGATCCTAATTACTTGAAACACATTTCTAAACAGTATAAATTCTGCATGATATGACTTTTCCATTTAAGATTTCTTGCAGAAAAACCAAAATATTCAGTTTTATCCAGCACATGGACTGCATCCCACTTCATTGTGTGATGTAGTAAATGGCAGCATAAAAAAGCATGTAACAACTAAGCTTATGCTACATAAAATTGAAATGTTGCTCCCCCTCCAGTTTTTTCAAATGCCAGAATGTGCAGTTAAATGCTAGTAAGGGAGCAATTCTGTTCTGCACAACATCAGTTTTCTTGTTTACAGGCAATAGATCTTCCATCTACCACACAGCAGATGATGTTGGGATTCAATTTTAGTGTTTAGATCCAGTGTTTTAGATCTGATGAGGAGGGGAAAAGTTAAAGTACCATTTTCTAGAAGATACCAGGCAGGGTAGGAATGCAGGAGGCCAAGGAAGCTCAGGATTCCTGGGTCCAGAATTGGGGACCTTTCCTTTACTTCCACAGACTTAAGAAAACCTGCTCACCAATGCTGCTGTTTGCATTAGGCAAATGATGCCTTAGCAACAGTTCATTGGGAATGTAGCTTTCACAGTAAAATCCGGATAATCCTATCATTTTAAATGGGGTAGAAATGTCATATGTTTTCATTAAGTAGAGGGTGTACATCTGATGGCTTCTATTTTACTACAGCATCAAGAGTATGTCCTACTCACAGATCCTGCCCTTCATGTTTGCCATTCATGAGATCAACGAGGATCCAAGGCTCTTGCCCAACATCACCCTGGGCTACAATCTGTATGAGAACTTTTTCAATGAAAGAATGACTTATGAGGCCATGATTGACCTGTTGTCTTTTGGGCAAGAGAACATTCCAAACTATAGCTGTGGAAGACAAAATAACCTCCTGGCTGTTCTAGAAGGGACCAACCCTGAAATCTCTGGTAAAATTTCATCTCTGTTGGCCATCCACAAAATCCCACAGGTATGAATGGGCGGGGGAGTGTAGGCTGAGTGACTTTGTATTCTTTACACATAGCAGTCTGGAAGGTGGCCCTTGTCCAGGACTGGTTGAAGGCATCTTGCATCCTAAACAACAAAATAAATAACAAATGGCATCCTTCCCTCAGTCTTCATTCAAGGTCTTATCACACAGGCATAGCTGATTTATAATCGCCACTGAGGAAGAAAGTCCAATTAGTCACCCTCTGCTCAAAGTAAAGGAGGACAGCAGCAACAATAAGAGCAGCAGCAGCTTTCTGCCCATTTGTGATACTCAGTATCTGATGTCATGACTTTCATCGCTGGTGGATAACAAAGGAGCCAAAAATAATCTGTAGGCTCATTTCCACTGGCAGAATACCCTGCATTCCAATTCAGCTCTGCCCCGCTATAGCAATCAATTCCAAAAGGTCCCTTGTTCTCACTATGAAAAGGGATCCTTTGAGAATAGATTTTTTTTCCATTGGCACACTTGTCATTCCCATTGGATCAGGGGGAGGCAGAGAGTCCTTTCAGCTGGTGTCCTCTCCCCTTTGCAAGGCTGCAGCCCCATGGGTATGGGAAGTCCCTCCCTCCCTTTATGCCTCTCACCTGCGGGTGCCCTGGTCTACCTAGGGTCTTGCAGGAAGTGGCGATGGGATGAGTGTGTTTGAGTGGCTACCCAGGGCCTTGGGGGCAGCGGTGGAGTGGGTGAAGAGGAGGAGGGAGCACAGAGGCTGGGGAAGGGAGCGGAAAGGAGGAGGTGGAAGTGGGGGAGGAGGTGGTGGACGAGAAGGAGGACGAAACTGGAGAAGATGAAGGCAAGGTCGAGGGACATGGGAGGAGGTGGATGTGGACGGAACCCCCCCTTCTTCTTCCTCTTTTTTTAAAAACTAATCAAAAAAATCACTTGATTGCTAAAGCAACCACTTTGCAAGTGGCTGCTTCAACAATATGGTGGTTTTTCAACAAAATCTTTTAAACAGGGGAAAAAAACAGCACCAAGGTTTTCTCTGGGGAGGGATGGTGACAGCCCTCTGCCATTTGTCCCTCCCACGGGAAAAGAATCAATTCTGATCTGGCATTCCCACTTGTTGGAACCACGGCAGAATCAATTTTACCCAAAAGAACCTCCAAAAAACAGCTACCAAAATACTCCAGGCTTTTGGCATTTGCCTTGCATTTTTCTCACTGGAATCGATCAAATGAGGATCAGAATTGAGTTCCAGTTGGAACGAGGGACATATACCTCACATCAGGATTCAGAGCTTATCATAGTGGGAACGACCCCTGAGAGAGTTTTTGCTTTTCATACAGCCCCAACTGCTCTGTGCTTTTGCTTGCTATGCTGTCCATTTTTCACAAAGGAATTATGTGGGTTTGGGAGCAAATGAGAGGATTGTCAGAATGCACCACCTTTGACACTGGGCTCTGGATGAAGACTTAAGGCAAATCCAGACATGCCAAAATTCATGGTATTTGATGTTGTTATAGCTGTTGTACCTATGGCTCTTTTGACTCACTTTCCAGTAGTAATTCTAACATTTTATTTCACTCTGGCTGTTCTTCTTATCCCTTTCCTGGGATTTTCCAGTACAGGCCAGGATTAATGTCACTCATCTGTATTCATTGTTTCCCTTCCCCTTGCTGTATTTTTGGGTGCTCACACTAATGCTGTTTTGAAAAGAGAGCTGTCTTTTGCCATGGTAGTTTTCTGCTGACTTGTGGGTCACAAGACCCATGACTGCTGTTCTCTGGTTGTTCGCTCCTCCCACCTCAAGCAGATCCTGCCTGGTTTGAGCCTTGTCCAAGGCTCAAACCAACAACATGGTTTGAGCCTTGGACAACAACCAGGGTTCAAATCCACACTTGGGCATGGAAAGCCACTGCAGTCTGCTGCAACTAAAGGAGGTAATTTAGTAAACCCTGCCATGACTGTGTACAAAGCCAAAACAATGGCACAATTCCTTTATGGGGCTGAAGTCTGGGGCACCTCAAGCACCTCAAATATTTCAAGTTTGGAACCCACCCAGAATTATTTCTTGAGGACCTTGTGAGGTCTTCCTAAAGATATTTTAACTGCCATGATTAGACTGGAAACCGGCACATTATGCATAGAGAGCCAAATAGACATAAGAATTATATGTTATTGGCTCAAGGTTCAGGGGATGGATAACACTAGACCTCCCAAAAAATGTTTGATAGAACTATCTAATGGTTTACCTATTAAAAACTGGGTGCATCATGCTGCCCAACTGAATATCAAATATGGACTTTTAACAGATGAGTTTAAAGGACTTCAACCAGCCGCACAGAAAAAGGTTATTCAGAACACAATAAGGGAAGTAGTTACACAAAGGGACTTGTATATTGTCCATCTTTCCCCATGTGCTCCTCTATACTATAAAGTCAAGGAGGCTTGTGATTACGCAAATTACTTTAATAATTTAACATTTGTACAACTGCAGAAAGCCTTCACAGAACTAAGATATTGAATATGATGGACACAGCATACAGAGATGGGAGGCACAGAGGCATTCCAATAACGGATCATTTATGCATTTATGGATGCCTGGAAATAGAGGACCTTGTCCACTACATATTGTTTTGCCCACTTAATAGAGAACCAAGATAACATTTTGTGACACCCTTAATTGAATCTAGCTATGGTCAGAGCCCACAAGATGTAGTCTTCTACCTCCTTGTGGACTCCTTGTGGACAAATATGAGATTTGGAGAGTAGCCTTGTATGCCCTAGCAGCCAGGAAAAAAAAGCAATAAACTTGACTTGGGCTTGGAAATCCACTGGGTGAGTGTGGCAGGTCACATTCTCTCAGTCCCAGAGGAAGGGTTTTGCTTAATAGTTCAGGACCTTACTTGGAACCAGAGTGCTTTCCAGGCCCGATCTCATTGGGGCTTGGCTGACCCTGACTTGGATGAGCTGGATCAGCCAACGGGGACCAAGGGGCACCTGCTGCCTGTGCCTTTTATTCCCAACAGCTGTCTCCTCCAGAATGTAACTACACAATCTGGGAGAAGGAGCTGTTGCCTATTAAGGCAGTCTTTGATACATGGCAACATTTGCTTGAGGGGGTGGCTCATCCAGTTCAGGTACAACATTTATTTCTTACCTGACTCTCCCTAAGGATCGAAGCAGGGAACAATAACAATTAACAGACAAACATCAGTTTAAAAGACATTTGTTAAAACACATATCAGTTAAAAGAACAAAAAATGCACTCCTATTAAAACAATCTACATTTAAAATTCACAGTTTAAAATCATCTGGATAAGCCTGCTGGAAGAGTCTTTTATGCTCCTTTGAATTCAGAGAGCATATTCAGCTGCCCAATCTCTTCCACAGTTTAGGGGCAACTGAAGAAAAAGTCCTCTGGCTGACAGTTACCAACCTAGTCCTGGCTGACCAGAGCACATTTTCCCCTAGAGGACCTGAGCATACAGTGTGGGTTACATAGGAGGAGACAATCCCGTTGTCTTTTAATGGTTAAGCAGGAAAGGTTTATATTTACTTCTGTGTTTTATTTGTTTTTAACTTTTGTATGGCTACAATTCTACAAGGATTGGAGAGATGTGATGATCTTTTTACAACAAGAAAGAAATGAACTTTTTATAGAAGGTTTTAAAGATTAAGTAGAATTAAAGAAACAGTAACAAATGTATTAAATCTATGAGATCATGACATGTATATAGAATATTAGTTAAAATAGCTAAGAAAATAAATACAAATCTTAGAGTTCATTAGGAATTGAATTAGATGAAGAAGTAGCAGGTAAAGTAAAATAGAACGATGATAAATAAGGATAATTTAATAATAATAATTTGTTTTATTTATATACCGCTATTCCAAAGATCATAGCGGTGAACAGCAAGTAAGCTAAGTAGCAAGTAAGCTAATTTGCCCCCAACAGTCTGGGTACTCATTTTAGCGACCTCGGAAGGATGCAAGCCTGAGTCGAGATTGGGCCCTTTTGCTGGTCTTGAACTTGCAACCTTGTTGGTTTCGAGTGAATGGCTGCAGTACAGGCATTTAACCACTGCGCCACCAGGGCTCCATGATACTCTTGGGATCACAAATGAAATTATAAACTATAGTATCTTAGTGCACAAGAACGGAAGGATCGTTTTCGTCATGTGTAGTTTATGTTTAGTTATTAATGTGGGAGAATGTATTATGAGATATGTTATTTGTTAAATTCATTTAGATTAGGCTTAGTAAGTTTTATTTTTTATTATACATATATATATATATATATATATATATATATATATATCTTTTTATCGTATATGTGTAAGTTTAGTGTTTAGAGATTTGATGTTGTTAATGTTGTGACTTTTTGTGTGTGTGTGTTTTATATGTTGTTAAATGTTATAATCATAAATAAAATCTTTTTTAAAAAAACAAAAAAAACACTTTTGTATGGCTTTAAAATAATTTTATGATGTTTAATGTGGAGATTTCAAATAATGTTATTTAAATGTTATTGTAAACATTTTTTTTAATTTATTATTTTTGGAGGCTGCCTTGGGTCCCATCTTGGAAGAAAGGAGGCATATAAATGAAGTAAATAAATAAATTATAAATAAAATATTTGAGATTCACCTTGAAAGCAAACCATGTCACTTATCCTCTCTTTTCTCATCTAGGTCAATTACAGCTTTCTTACCCATGCACTGAGTGAGAAAAGTCTGTTCCCTTTTCTCCATCGGATGGTCCCAAAGAAAGAGCCTCCATATCTGGGGATTGTCAAACTTCTCCTGCATTTCCAATGGACTTGGATTGGCCTTTTTGCTCCAGATAATGACAATGGGGAAAAGTTCAGGAACTCCTTCACTTCTGTGGCTACAAAGAATGGAGTTTGCATTGCCTTCTCACAAAGGATTCCCAACATGAACATGGAAAAAACACATAGGTTAGAGTGGACAGTGATTATGTATCTTACAGATATGAAAATCAGTGTAGTTGTTTATCAGGTGGACTCTCAGGCCATATTTACTCTATCAATACTAATAAAAGAAGCTGAAAGGGCTAAAACACCAGCTGTGGGGAAAGTATGGATAGCAACAGCTTTGCAGGACCTCAGTGTAAGACTGTTATACAGACTGGTAGATCTCCAGCACACCCACGTTTCTTTGTCCTTCTCAATTCAGACAAACAGAAGGACACAGTATGACAATTTTAAGCAGTTTCTAGTTGATCTGGAGCAGTTTGGGGAAGCAGCATTTCATTGTTCAAATTCAAGGCCAACGCTGTCTGTTAAAATCTGGAACAGATGCACAGAAAAAGACACCTTGAAGCACCCGCCTCAGGATGTGATTGAGAGGATCCTTTCTCAAGACGCCTACAGTATTTACAGTGCCATCCAGGCTGTGACACGGACCCTGCATGCTGCATACTCTTCACTATCTAAGCAGATGTTGATGGAGGGTGTAAGCAGGTTGGCACCTCAAAGGGTCCAGTCATGGCAGGTATTCCTTTTTCTTCATCACTGACCCATGATTTTCTGGATCAGAAAGGAGCAGGGAATTGTCTTCCAGATCCATTCTCTCAGCAGCCTTCAAATTGTTTACTCTGGAATGATAATCTGCTCTTCTTCAGATTAAGCCCTGGCTGATTTATGGGAATATACTCAGGCGCTTATGGGTGTCTTCTGCCTTCTGAGGAAGCTAGACTGAGGGAACTAGTTTGGCTGAACTGATGAGATGACAAGGACAGGGAGCAGAGTGTCAGTGGAGGAACTCTCCAAGCCAGTTTCTCTTGGAGTTGGCAAGCTTTGCATGTCTGTATTCACTGGTAGTTAGATTCGGCTAGGGGTTTTGGCACAACATGTTTGTGGTAACTTTCTGTATGTGTTTGTTCACAGCCACTCTCTTCTCACATCACATGGATTCAGTGGCATCATTAGGATGGGTGTCACCTGGTCTAGTAACTCATGGTGTCACCCCACCCCATTTATCTCTTCCCATATTGCACCATACAGAACTTTTAGTAATGGTTTTTGTACTAATGTTACTCATAAATCATCTTACCCATATATCTCTGACTGTTATGGCAATAGTTGTGAAATAAACAACGAGCACAATAAAAATTATACTTTTTAAATTACAATATCTTCTTACACACAGACTAAATGTATTTTCCTTTACATAGTTTGATGTGGTTAAAGTGAAAATTTGATAAGATGTGATGGTTGTGGGGTGTTGTGGTTTTTTTTTGCAAAATGTTTAAAAAGAATAAAATTTTTAAAATAAATTTAAAAAACTAATAATTAAAAAACTCTGAGATCTCTCTGTCCTTCCACTGAATCTCACCCCACTCTCTTTTGTTGAGTTCCAGTAGTTTAAAGAGGCACAGGCAAACATCACAGCCCATTTCTGCCCAAAGACAGATGTTTGAGGAGCAGCGGTGTGACCCTCTCCTTAGAGTATTGCCTGGTCTGGGCACAGTTGTGGAGACTCCAGAAATGCCATCACAAGACCTAATGACATCACCCACAATATTAGGGGAACGTTTACGTGCTCATCCTTCAATGTAATTTATACTATACTACGTCAGCAATGTCCTTCAGCACTCTACATTGAGCAAACAAGCCAGTCCCTGTAGCAGAGTATAAATGGACATAAATTAGACATTAGGAATGGGAATACACAAAAACTGCTGGCAGAACATTTCAGTCTTCCTGGGCATTCCATCTCAGACCTCAGAACAGTGGCCCTTGAACAAAAGAACTACAAAGATAGATTGGAAAGAGAAACGGCAGAATTGGGATTTATGCACAGACTACAGTCCATTGACAAGGGGTTGCATAAAGATAATGTTTCCTGACACATTAAACACATTTCAACAGTATGTAACCCCCATCACTATGAGCGTGCCCTTGATCTCCTCATCACATCACACTCTATTTTCCACACTCATTCATTCTTCTCACCCATAGGCTACAGCTTCCACTGTCTTTGGGCCCAAACAGATAGGTCAAAATAAAGCTGCTTTGGATCACTTTGGAGGTATGTTGTTTAAATGACACACACATCCAAAGAGGCCAGAAGCTGTGCCAAAGCTGTGCTCCAGTCCTTAGGAGTGGAGTGTGGCTTTGGCGTGGTTTCTGGCTTCTTAGGACACATGCAACATTTAAACAGCAAACCTGCAAAGTGACCAGAAGCAGCTTTATTTTGACCTGTCTATTCGGGCTCAAATCTACCAATGACCATAATTAAAATTGGACTTACCACTTCATTCCCATACACAAAGCATTTTGAATTTGAACTGACATTCTCACACACTAATGGCATATATAGGTCTGGCCCAGGCTTTCCACTCCACCAAATGCATCTGAGGAAGTAGTCTCATGTTGCCAATTTCTTTATTTCAGTTAGTTTCAAAGGTACTACAAGATCGCTTCACATATTGGTAGAGGAGGTGACCGTTAGCTATTAATGCTCATTCAGCAATAATTTAATTAATAGCATGCTTACCCTGAAACAGCTGCTTTGATTGCCAGTATCTTTCTGAGTAGAATCCCAAGTGCTGTTGACTACCATTTTGAAATTTAAATGACTTCCACAGATCTTGAAAAGTCAGTGGAAATGAAAGCAATTAGATCTAAAACAAGATTTCCTGTCTCTAAGATGCACATATGTTCCTGTTTCCTTTTAGCTTCACCCTTTCCTGAGGAACTTCCAGCTTTACAATACTTCCATGGATGGTGTTTATTTGGATGAAAACGGGGATCTGGTAGCTGACTTCCATATCAATAACTGGGTAATTTTTCCGAACAAGTCCACTGGCAGTGTAGAAGTTGGAACCATAGAAAGACAGACCTCCTCAGGGATCAAATTCACCATTGACCAGAATGCTGTTGTGTGGTCCAAGTGGTTTAATCAGGTGAGGATGAAAAAATGTTTCAATTCACTTCCTTTATTCTCATTGATGTTATTTCCTGTCAAGACAACATTCACTTAGGATGACCTTTTGGCCTCATTGATTGACTCAATCCACCTATCTCTTTCATTCTCTACTATTTTTTACATTATCAAGCTTTTTTTGTCTTTTCCAATGAGTCACATTGTCTTGTGATATGTCCAAAGCATAACAGCCTTGGTTTTAGTCAACTTAGCATTTAGGTAGAATTGACACTTGATTTGCTCTAGGGCACACTCTTTTTTCCCCTCTTGTTTCTTTTGATTGTCACATGCAAAGTAAAAGGCACTCAGGAGGGGTTTACCATGGCCTGCTCCTGCACACTTCTAATCCCTTCAGAGTTAACTAAATAATTTCTGCCAGTGTTAGCACCCACTACTGCCACTGCCCCGTGGCAATTTGGCACACTTGGTCTAGCCACTAAGCAAATGCCTGTCATGCTACCTTGAGCGTGGCCTATTATCTCATTGGATCATGCAGTTCCACTATCATGAAAAGACAGTGCCAAACTGGGTTCATTCTCTTCAATGCCTGTAATCAGGCAATCCTAGCCGTGCCTCCTCCTGGATCACTTCCACTGAGTTTAATGGATTTTATTCACAGGTGCCTGGGCTCAAAACCCTGTGGCACCCCCTTAGTCTCTTCTCTATTTTAAAAAAATATATGCTTGAATGAATTTGGTGGTTAGAGTTAGTTAGAATATATTAGTATGAGTGCTTTTTTGACTGTCACATTCAGTAAAATAGGAAAGTCTACTGTCTCAGGAAAAGAAACACTAGAATTGAATGCATCCTGTGGCTGTGTTGTTCAGCAGGTTAATCTGTGTGATTTCCATGGGAAGACAGCAAATGAAGGGGACAGCTAACTTTCTGAAATGCTGCAAAGACAAAAATAGCAGGGGCAGTGGAGTAGAAGAATGCTTAAATTTGGGGAGAAGAAGACAAAATGAAAATAAGAAATCTAGGAATAGAATGGGGATGTATTGTTGTGAAATGGACATGTGCCAGACATTGACTATAGAATTGCTCGGGAGTGTTCTCTCTAGGAATCGCTAGGTCTTTCAGTGAAACTTTTGGTTGAAGGTGACCATAGAGTTGTGCTGGAGTACCTAGAATCAGATAGCTTGGATCTAATCCAGCCGTTCTCAAACCGTGGGGTGTGACCCCCAAAAGATGCAAGAGTTTCTCAAAGGGGGCACAAGACTTGAAGGCCCTTGTCCCTCCTTCCTCATCCTCTTCCCAAACCTCTTCTGTTCTGGAGGGGGAAAATACAAGTGAAGAGTCATTTGCAGCAAAGGTCCTGAAGCCTCTTTCTCCCCAAACATTCCATTCTATCTCTAGAACTCATTTTCATCCCCAAAACCCTGCTAATTAACACGTTTCCCTGGATGTTCCTTCTCTTTATGGTTAGACTGTGCCCATCTCTAGATGTACTGAAAGTTGTCACCCTGGATATATCAGGCTGGCTAAGAAAGGAGTGCCTGTTTGCTGCTATGACTGTGTCCCTTGTCCAGAAGGAACAATCTCCACTGAGGAAGGTAGGTGACTCCAGAGTGAGAACTGCCCCTAAGGTGTACTTTTAAACTTGGACCCTTTCTTGGCTTTGCATTTGGTTACCTGATGTTTCACCAGCAACATGACTGGCATCTTCAGAGAAGAAATCCAAAACTTTTCCAAGCTCTCTCTCTCTCTCCCCAACTTCCTCCTCTCTCCCTCACCCTCTTCCTCCTCACTACCTTTATCATGCACTGAACTCAATGGCAGATACAAATGTGAGGCAAATTAGTGTCCAATTAAGTATACAGCTTTTCCTTTTTTAAAGCCAAATGGGACTTATTAGCAACTTTTGGACCACTGTGTTGCTATGTTGTAACATATAGCCCTCTAGCACATTCCAGCAGCTCTTAGCTGGTGTACCCATTGCTGAGGAATGCTGGAGGCTGCAGTCCAACAATGTCCAGATGTTGAGTGATATGCATGGTCAGTGAGCCCTGGTTAGTACTTTCAGAGGAAAGAACCAGCAAAGCCCCCCCCCCACACACACACAGTATAATCTCTGCAGGCCCAAGAGCCGGGGGGGGGGTATATTTGGCCCTAGGGAATATCTGGCTGAATATCTAGAAAAAAAGCGGTGAGCACTAAGAGCACTGTTTGCATTCTAGCCATTGCTCTTTATCTACCCTACCACTATGTTTCTCCTCATATTAATATTTTGTTAAATATAATATAGTCTTTAGGACACATGTGGCCAATGCTGAGAAGAGCTACAGTCTAATAACATCCAGATCATAGAAGCATTGCTACTTGAAGTTGTGTGTGAGCACATGCACACAAACTCTGCAACCCCTGGAGTCCGGTGGGCCTTATCTGGAAAGAGAAAGGCCATAAGAGGCTTTAAAACTATTTTTGCAGCATGTATTTTTGCTGCCATGAGAGACAGGTTGAGTGTGGTGGGGAGGACTGATTGTACACACTTGGACCTCTGTATCACCAGAATTATTATCCATAGATTTAATTATCCACACCTTCAATATATTCCAAAAAAGTCTAAATTCAAAAAGCAGACCTTGATTTTACCTTTCTATATGAGTGATGCAATTTTCCTGCTCTGTTAGATTTAATGGTAATTGAGCATCCACAGAATATGATATCCATGGGGGAGGGGATCCTGGAACCAAACTTCAGCAGATACTAAAGGTCTACTGTTTCTTGGAAGCCCGTAAACTGGACCGGCAAGGCTATCGCTCTCTCCTGATGTTATTCTCAGGAGGAGGACTCCAATGCCACACTGCCTCTGAACCTGAAGGATGCAGAATGTGCAGTCCTCCAGTTATTGTTAGACAATACTACCTCACCTTTGGTTCTAATGGCTAATGCACTTGCAGTGCAAAAACAAATGAAAGGTCACACATTTCATACCTCCTTTTTAGTTATTTTAATGGACCACAGACAACAGTTATTTAAGATAATACTAATGCCATAACTGTTCTTTTCAGATGCTGACCATTGCCAGGAGTGTCCAGATGATCAATATTCAGATAAGGACCATTATCAATGTGTGGCCAAGGTTGTCACCTTCCTATCCAATGGAGAAGCTCTGGGAATCATCATAGTTTTCTTTGCCATATTCCTATCCCTGAACGCAGGTGTTGTGTTAGGAATTTTCCTGAAATACCAAGCAACACCCATGGTCAAAGCCAACAACCGTGACCTCACCTACATGATCCTTGTCTCCCTCTTCCTTTCCTTTCTATGCTCCCTTCTATTCATTGGGCGGCCACACATGGTGACCTGCCTTCTCCAACAAACTGTCTTCAGCATCATCTTCTCAGTTGCTGTCTCTTCCTTGTTGGCAAAAACCGTCATGGTGGTGGTGGCCTTTATGGCCACAAAGCCAGGGAGCAGGATGAGGAAATGGCTGGGGAAGACCTTGGCCAACTCCATTGTCATTTCATGTTCTGGTGTTCAGGTGGCCATTTGTATGATCTGGCTGGGAATCTCTCCCCCTTTCCCAGATGCCGACATGCACTCCCAACCAGGGCAGATTGTATTGCAATGTTATGAGGGATCTGCAGCCATGTTTTATATTGCTCTTGGCTACATGGGTTTTCTTGCCACTATCTGTTTCACTCTGGCTTTCTTTGCAAGGAAGTTGCCAGGTGCCTTCAATGAAGCCAAGTTGATCACCTTCAGCATGTTGGTGTTTTGCAGTGTTTGGGTGTCCTTTGTGCCCACCTACCTGAGCACCAAAGGGAAATACATGGTAGCTGTGCAGGTCTTCTCCATCTTGTCCTCCAGTCTGGGGTTACTGGGTTGCATTTTCATCCCCAAATGTTACATTATATTATTTAGGCCAGACTTGAATACAAAGGAACATCTGATGACGAAAACTTGAGATGAGTTCTGATTCTCCTTTTATTATTGCATTTCTGCTTTGTCCCATGTGGCTGCAATGAATCTGACATATTCCAGTTTATCTAAATTGATATTAAAGTCTAGGTGTCATCTTTGCACAGGCATTGTGAAATAAAGCAAGTGTGATGGGCTGGATCAATGTATTGCTATATGAGAAGTACCACAGAAGATGGGCAGCTGTTTATCCAGAGTGTTTATTCAGTATTTAAAAAGCCCACCTCATTTCAGCCACACTAGGCCTTCTTCAGGAGCTGAAAACAAATATAAATACAGTTAAAATATAACATTTAAAATGATAGAACAACACTCAGCAAGCTATGATACAAAAATATTCTTATAGATCTTGTCAAAGTCATACATACCTTTTGACAGAAATCATTGCAGTTATAACCACTCTCAAAATTACAGGAATTTAGAGATAAAGGGATCCAGCAGTGTAGCATTTCTGAATATATACATATTCCAGATATGTCTTATGGGTGGAACACAGGGACAAATTTATGTCATTAAATAATTATATTACGTTCATACCCATACATGTGTTCTCATGTATAATTTCTCTGGTATATTCAAATTAGAGTTTGTAGGTCCAAATCTTCATTTGAACCTGCAGGCACCAAGGAGTTCAGCTTTAAAATCTCTTTTTTCTTTAAAAAATGTTCTTTATTACAGTGGCCCCTTCCTATATGTGGGGGATCTGTTCCAGACACACACACTCCACGCATATGGGAAAAACAGTGTAAAATTAAATCTCTTTATATGCTAGGGCGGCGCATTCCCGCCCACGCTGTTTTGTCCTCCGTGGCTTGCCATATGTATAAGCTCAAATCCACAAGCATCAAGCCCGTGTATGGTGTGGGCACACTGTATTATAAATTCTTTCTATAACCCAAAATCAGGAATCAGCTGCAAAATGTTGCATTTCTTCAAAATGACCAACTAAAGGAGCCCCCACTTTGCTATTTTTTAATTAGAGAGGTGTTTCCCTATTCTGCATTTTACTGATCTTGTGGTCCATGCCACGTAAAATTTCTTACATGCACATTGTATAGCAATGTTCTGATCACTGGCAGACTGGACCTCCTTATCTCCATGGAGCTGATGCCTGGTAAAGTAAGGGCTGGAGCAGACTGGCAAGAAAGAGTGACCCAAGTCCTCTCTGGCTGCAAGTGGATCAGGTGTGTACCAACTGCATGGCCTGCTCCAAAGCGGGCTGCAGCCATAGGACCCAACCTGTGCTGCCAGTAGCCAGATAATGTTGGCTCCTTTTCACTCCAGTCCTGGCTACATTGGAGTAGGGTTGCTATGTCCCACCTGGGGGCGAGACAATCCCGCTTTTCAACTGGGCGGGGTTGTCCCGTCCCAGTTCCTTCAGTGACCCGGGTTTGCCCTGAGTCAGCTGCCGCTGCGGGTGGCAATGACAGCTGCTGCGGCTGCCGCTCCATGTGGCCGCTGCGCACCGCCATGCCGTGCGCCTGTCAGGGATTTGAAGGGTTAAAACACAGCACACAGGGAAATGCTTCATGTGTGTGTGTTTGGCCATGAGCATTCAGCAGAGTGACAAGGCTGATCAGCACAGCTGAAGCTCATTGGCTCAAGGATACTTCAGTGTCTAAGTGCACGTAGCCATGGATGATGAAACATGTGTCTGGATTGCACAGGAGACAGATGACATGGTTACACACCTGAACTCACTGGGTTTGGGAGACCACATGGTCTGGAGACTATATAAACCCAGGGGTTGCAAGGGGTAGCTTGTGAGTTTGTAGAAGGAGTTGGATTGGTATGGTTTGGAGTTTTAGAGATCTAGTTTTGTATTATAGCACTGTTAATAAAGAGCACTTTGGGGACTTTGTTTCTCTGGTGGTTTATCAGAAGAAGCTACAGCATCGGTTTGCTGTGTGTCCCCGGAGGTTCCTGCATTGCTGCAGTTCCTGGAAGACATCCAGTTGCTGTCATCCCAATTGGACTTCGGAGCCACACTTCGGCTTCTGGAAATTTGCCAGCTCTGCTCCAAGGGTCTGATTTAACCCCAGGACTCATTTGAGTTGCTGATAGTGGTTGTTGGACCCCAGCAGTTGCGCTGACAGCGCCACCGCCACTGCAACCACTATCACCACGGCCTTGCCGCAGCATGCAGTGCGACAGCAGTGGCGCGCGCGGCACTTCCGCTTGCCCTGCACACTCTTGCAGGGCCACACACAGGGCTAAGCAGGAGGAGTTCCTCTTCCTGAGGCTGGCTGGCCAGTGGCTGCTGGCAGGGGGCGGGGCTGTTGTAGCTCCAGTCTGCCCCTATTGGCCAGCGCAAGAGGAGGAGCTCCTCCTCTGGTCCCCACGTGGGCTGGCCCAGGCCCAGCGAGGCAGCAGCGGCCAGCGGAGGAAGAGGAGGGGGGAAGAGCAAGAGGAGGAAGAGTAGCAGGAGGAAGAGTAGCAGGAGGAGGAGGAGGAGGGGACGAGGAGGAGGAAGAGTAGCAGGAGGGGGAGGAGGAGGAGGAAGAGGAAGAGGAGGGGGAAGAAGAGGAAGAGGAGGAGGAAGAGGAGGAGAAGAAGAGGAGGTGGAGGAGGATGAGGAAGAGGAGGAGGAGGAGCAGGAGCAGGAGGAAGAGGTGGGTGTCCATTTCCTAAGTTTTTTTTTCCCAAAGTACCTTTTTTGTGTATTTTTGGTGCTTTTAATGCTAACAGGTCTGCCTTGTTTTAACAATGATGATGATGATGATGATGATGATGATATTGATATCAGCCAGCTTCTGAGGCATGCACTCACTCTTTCTGAAGCCGAGACAGTGTGACTTTCCAAAGTGCCTTTTCTGTGTATTTTGGTCCTTTTAATGCTAACAGGTCTGCCTTGTTTTAACAATGATAGTGATGATGATGATGGTGATATTGATATCAGCCAGCTTCTGAAACATGGCCAAGGTAAGTTGCTCGAATTTTTACAAACTCATGCACAGTGAAGAAAAACTAAAGTCCCTTGACCAAGTACACACTTCTGAGAAGTATAGTTGGTGCAAGACACCTGAAACCGAGAGCAAATCCACTTCTTGTTAAACTACCTTGACATATTCAGTATGCATAGACATGTGAACCCATGTTCAGTGTGAAACCCAAAGAGTTTGGTTATGGAATAAGCATCTGAAATATGCAAGAGGCCATGTTAAATAAAGTCATGTTCAGTGCCCATATGTGCTTCGTGTGTGTTTTGAAATGGAGGGGAGTGTTTGGCCAGAAAGGGAAGTACATTTCTGCCATCTGTCTAGGAATAATGCCAAAATGTCCTCCATTTTGAGCATGCCTAAGAAACATGCGTCTATATTAATACTTTTTTAAATTATTAAAATTTTTCGCATGTCCTCCATTCTAAAAATATGTCCTAGATTTGGGGCTAAATTTTGTCCTACATTTGCCCTACATTTTTTTACATTTGTCCTGGTTTGGAGGTTGACAGTTATGGCAACCCTACATTGGAGGCATGCATAATTTAAACATCATTGCTCCAAAGTGTCTGGAAGCTGCTTCTGTTGGCCCATCTGTTCTGGGCCTAGGTTTCAGACAGGAGCTACACTCGTGCCAACATTGTCACAGTGATAACTAAGTAGTAATCATAAATACATAACAGTTACGATGAGTTAATCTAGGTAACTCATGTCCACAACTGCTATTTAATCACTATTGTGACAATCTTGTCACAGTTGCAATTCATCCCTCCAAACTTATTTTACTGGGCATCAGCTGCATGAGGAAAAAGAGGTCCATTCTGCCAGCAGTTGGAGCATAGATGAATGATGTTTTGGTCAGGTTTAGGAAAGGAGCCAATCCAGGAGAGTTTCTTAAGTTAAAAATATTATTTAGCTAACTATATAGAATACTGACTTTTAATATATAATCATTTAAGGAGGCTTTTATATGGGATGCGTACTTTAGAAATGTCCCTTTCTGGGAGAAAGGCAGAAATGAAATGAAAATTAAGTTGAGGTCAAATTCTTCCTGGTGAGTTGGGCAGAATGGGCACAGCGGGTCAGCACTGCCTGGTCCTATATTCTTCTGTTCTGGATTATGCAAAAGACATTTATAAGGAAAATGCAGTCAAAAACTGGAGGCCAGCTGAGATTTCAAAGTGTGACAAAAAGTGCAGTATGTTTGTCTGCAAACCTTTTAAAAAGCCACCAGTCATCCAAACAACTTGTGCCAAAATATATGGGACCATTTGTTGTTAAAAGACTTGCAAATGAAGTGACTGCAGAACTGGTTTTGCCTAAAACTTAAAACACCTTCATCCCATGCTCCATTTCAGTCTGCTAAAGTGCTCATATTAGTGATAGAACCAATGGCACCAACCAATGAGTTTCTTTCTTGACTAAAGTTCAGCCAAACTTTGCCTGAACTGTTCCATCTCTCACCCATGAAACAGAACTGCACCAGAGAGTGGTGTAAACATGTTTTTGCCAGCTATGCACCTGCACATGGAGCCACACAGAAAGCTAATGATATTGTTCAAGTGATTTTTGTCCCCTGCCAGTTATCAAAATCATGGTAATTTATTCAACCTCTCACCAAAACTCAAGGAATATTTTCCTCCCCAGGTTCCCCTTTGAATTTACTGTGAAAGCCTATACCTCAAGAACAACACTTGGTAATGTTGCCCATATGGAATCTGACAAGTTTTAAATACCTCTTGCAACCCTGAGATGCCAGGGCTAAGACTGAGGGAAGGGAGGGACTGTGCCAGTGTGAGGATCAGTAATATTGCCGCCTTCAGGAGTGGGACCCAGGCAGCATTCTGTCTGTATTAGTAAAGTCAATCACTGCAGTCCTCTCCTTGGGAAAGTATTTGTCTCCCTGACTAGACCCAAAGAATATGGATGTCTGTCTGTGAAGGTGCAGGAGAATACTGAGAGAATCAGAGCATAGGAAAGTGGCTGCAGTGTTCATCTCCATCATGATATTGTGGCTGCTGTTAGTGCTGCTGCTGCTGCACTGTGGACTCTATAGGCAGCTGAAGAGAAAATGTCTCCTGAAACAAAGGACGGATCGAATCACCCCACTTAACTACTACAGACCAGGAGATTATGTCATTAGTGGGATCACGTCTACAGCAAATGCTGTGTTTTACCCATTCGTTTTTGTTGAGCCACCTTATACTCACTTTGTCTCGTAAGTCTTTATTGATTTTATCCTTTTCAAGATAATAAAGTTAGTAGAAAGAGGTTAATGTATTTAGTTAATTGTTCATAATCCCTCCACCACTTACATTTAAAAACTGAACAACAAGGAGATGATATATTGCCATCTAAACTGAAGGCCATACCAGGATTATGCTGAACAATGCCACCCATGTTTTGACTCGAACATCCTCTGCCCATGCTTTGTGCCTTAGAGCAATGGAAATGGCTGAATAATTGTTTTCAAAACTTAATTTCTCATCTATCCCACCAAAACCCTTTTCTTTTCCTCCTTTGAGAAAAAGGTCTCACCTCCTTACACATAAGGTTGTTGCGTGAAAGCAGATCTATTGTTTTCACACATCAACACTAACTGACCTCTGTAAAGATCTGAAAGACCTGTATCACCTTGCTCAGCCCTTTGAAAATTTAGTGCAAGTGACATGATTTGTATCTTTCTGAATCCTACTATATTCCATCACACTCTCACAAGTGTACAAATATGTTTTATAACCTGAGGCTTAATATCACTCTGTACTTCATCTCAAGAAATGGGTTTATATCCATGCAAACTAAAGCCAAAATAACAACCAAGTAGTCTTAACGGTGTACCCTCATTCCTTTTTCTGTTATCCTCCCTTCCTCTTTTTGTGACAAGGAGTCCCCATTTACTACTCACAGATAATGTTGGGATTCTGTTCAGATGCTTTAAATCTGAGAGTGAAGAATTAAGTACAGGCAGCATAAAATTGTTCAGTAGTTATCACGGTAAAATCCTGAGAATCCTATTATCATAAAGCAGGCAGAAATAGCATATGTTTTCATTAATCAGAGGGTGAATGTCTGACATCTTCTATTTTCCTACAGTATTGAGAGTATGTACTACTGGCAGATTCTGCCCTTCTTATTTGCCATTCATGAGATCAACCAGGATCCAAGGCTCTTGCCCAACATCACCTTGGGCTACAACATCTACGAGAACTCTTTCAATGAAAGAATGACTTATGAGGCCATGATCGACCTGCTGTCTTTTGGACGGGAGAACATTCCAAACTACAGCTGTGGAGGACAAAATAACCTCTTGGCAGTTCTTGAAGGGACCAACTCTGAAATATCTGGCCTTATTTCCTCTGTGTTGGGCATCTACAAAACCCCACAGGTAAGAATAAAGCAATGGAGTGTAGGCTGAATCACTTTGCAATCTATATATAGAGAAGTTCAGATTCAGGCACTGCACCCAGAACTTGCTCAAGGCATTTTGCAAACTGAACAACAAAGGAGAGAGCAAATAGCATGATTCCACCAACCCTAATTCAAGGTGTACTCCAAACCTGGCTCTGCCTGAAACACTCTTACTTCTAAGGCAGAAAGCCACCCAGGCATCTCTCTCTGGTAGTAAATTAATAACAACAACTACGACAGATACAAAAACAGCAACGATGATGAGAAAGGTATTTCTGGATGAAGACATAAGGCAAATCTAGACTTATCAAAAGTCCCAAGATTTGATGGGCTTTATAGCTGCACTTACTGCTATTTTCCCCTGAAATACATGTGACATTTTCATTATCCTGCTGTGTTTTCTGTGATTTTTCCAGTACTAACCAAAACTTTTAATTTCACTACATGAGGTGGATTGTTGTTCCCTCCATCTCAATCCTGTCTGAGAATCCCATACAACTCAGAGTTAATGTCAGTCATTACTACCCACAGTCTCCATTCCCCCTGCTATATTTTTGCAATGGACCGTATCACACTGAGGTTATTGGAGCTAAGATCAGGGGTGAGTGCAGGTCGAATGATTCAAATTGACGTTATAACGTGACTGTTTTATCAACCTGGTTGCCCTTCCGTTACCCTTCTGAACTGAGGGGGAATCGAATCCCAGGAGTCCCGTGATGCAGATTCAGGCAAAGCGGAGTGAGTGCAAATTGTATTTCCACACCAGTGCATATCATGGGAATTCAACTATTCGAATTGGGACCCTTGTGCATGCTCAGTGGGGCCCTGAAGGCATCCTGAACCTTTGGGGTGAAGAAGGGAGCCTGGCTCCACTTTCACGGGAATGACAGCTGCACCTTTCTTCCTCCCTTCTATTTTCCCATCCCTGGCAGCCAAATTCAAAGGGTCCTCCATGTCAGAGCCCCCATCCATTTCATCCACATCTATATCTATCCTCTTGTCATTCCCCTCATCTATTTCAGCTACATATATCTATAGCTATCCTCTTGTCACATCATCCCCTGCATCCTCCTAGACCCCGATCTGGTCAGCTTCCTGCCCCCTTCGGGTGCTGCTTGCACCCCTGTGGAAGCTCTTTAGGGCCACATGGGCACTCTTTGGGATCGTGGGCACTGCTCTGCCCCTGTGGCAGCTTCTCAGGGCCATGTGGGTGCTCCTCGGGGCAGAGCAGTCCACACATGCACTTCCATGCAGGCCTCACCCCAGAAATGGCACCGGACGTCTCGGCACCAGAAGTCCCACCCTACCCCAGAAGTCTTGCTCCTGGCATCAGGTGTAACCAGGTGCGGGAGTGTAGTTGATTGCCTCCCTTTGTGTGCATCTAGCCAGTAAATTTTTCTGGGACTTGGTATCTTCACTTTTGAACTGTAATCTTTAATCCTCTTCCAGTACTTCAGATCTCCATTCTCTTTCTATTTCCCAAGCAGCTGACTGCCTCCATTTGTGTGCACTTAGCCATTACGTTTTCTGGGACATAGTTTCTTCATTTTGTTGAGTTTCCCTGCAACTCTTTCCCAGTATTTCAGACCTCTCCACTTCCCCCCTCATTTCCCATGATGCCCTATCCTTTTTCAAAGCCAATTTCTGCTATCTACTGAACTGATCACAATCCGAGTTGATACTATTGGGAGGCAACACAGATTGCAAATGCTTGTCTGCAACTTTGAGATGTCTGGATGCTATTTCTTACTTTAGGACTCTGATTTCCCAGCATTCTTTGTCTCATATAGTTACCTTAAAGGAGGCACCCAGAACTGGAGTCCTGCATTAATTTCTGGGCATCTTATTTATCAAGGATATAGAAAATTTGGATGAGGTTCAGAAAGGGGAGACAAGGGTTAGAAGAGATATCGGGAATTCATGTATTGAGGCACATGAGTAAATATCTTAGAGGGAGGGGAGAGAAGCAATCTGGATAGTCAAGCATTGGAATGTATTCAATGTCCCCATCTCCGCTTCGGTTTAAGACCCCTCTTTCCTCTTTCTTCCTCGTATGAATGCTACTTTTAAAAATGCTGTGGTTGTCTTTCTTCCTTGTCATTATTCTGTTTGTGTAACTCCTTGCTGACAGACATATTTCTGATGTCTCTGCTTTAATTTCTGTAGGAATGAATGGGGGAAGGATGCAGTGATAGTTTGGGTTTTCCCTTTAAGTCTTTGGGGATGGACTTTGTAGAACTTCTTTTTCGAATACATCTGGCCTTGGACTCCATTCTTGACTTCAGCAAACCTTCTAGAGAAATGGCATGCAGATTTTTCCCCATAGAATCCCCTCTTTAGAATCATAGAATCATAGAGTTGGAGATTGCATGCTTCTCTCGATATAGCATCTGAATAAAAATATTTTGTTTATTTAGTATGCATATTTTTATTTGCACACTCATGTATATTCATATTTTAACATAATTCAAATTAGAATAGTTTTATTTAAATATATTCAATATTCAACTTAGCAAATGCGTAAATGTTACACATAAAAACCTGGGGGCTGAGGACCAGGAGGGATCAGAGCCTCTAACTCTTCTGCCCCCCTGGGAGTTCCCACCCCACAATTTGAGAACTGCTGTTCTAGAGGATTTTAGGAGACATATTAATCTGGGCCAAGTGGCGGCAGGCTGAGGGAATATTGTGCTTTTGATTCATTCACTTGTATGCGCTGAACAGATTGTAAGAGAAAATAGAATGTGCCTCTAAAGGATGACTGAAGGATGCTAAAGAGGTTTGAAAGAGTTTGCTAAAGTGGTGTCCACAAAAGCTTCCAGTAACAATATAATAACACAGTAAAAGCCTAAGGCATTGGCTTCATAGACCCATAGACCCAAGTTACATTTAAAATATCTGAGATTCACCCTGAATGCAAAACTCATCACCTATCCCTTCTTTTCTTGACTAGATCAATTACAGCTTTTTTACCCATGCGCTCAGTGGGAAAAGTCTGTTCCCTTTTTTCCACCGGATGATCCCAAAGCAAGAGCCTCCATACCAAGCGGTTGTCAAACTGCTCCTGCATTTCAGATGGACTTGGATTGGTCTACTTGCTCTAGAGAATGACAGTGGGGAAAAGTTCAGGAGCACCTTCACTTCTCTGGCCAGAACAAATGGGATTTGCATTGCTTTCTCTGAGACAATTCCTGTGATGAACTCAAAAGGCAGGGCATTCAGCATATTTCTGTATCTTAAGGACAGGAAAGTCAGTGTAATTGTTTGTCAGTTGGACACTCAGACCATACTTACACTAGGATTAATAATAAGAACATTCGAAAATGCTAATAAACAAGCAGTGGGGAAAGTGCTGATAGCAACAGCTTTGCAGGATCTCAGTCTAAGACTTTTGTACAAACTGGTGGATCTCCAGGACACCCACATTTCTTTGTCTTTCTCAATCCAGACAAACAAAAGGACACAATATGACAATTTGGATCAATTTCTAATTGATCTTGAGCAGTTTGGGCGAGCAGCATTTCATTGTTCATATTTAGCGCCAATGCTTTCTGTTAAACTCTGGAAGAGATGCACAGAAAAAGACACTTTGATGCATCTGCATCAGGATATGATGAAGAGGATCCTTTCCCAAGATACTTACAGTATTTACAATACCATCCAGGCTGTGGCATGGACCCTGCATGATGCATACTTCTCCCGATCAAAACAGATGCAGACGAAGGGTAGAGGCAGACTGGCTTCTCGAAGGCTCCAGCCATGGCAGGTATTCCTTTGCCTTCATATGCAGTCCCACTGACAGACCCTCAGTCATTACTTTCTGGATTGGAAGTGAGCAGGGAATTGTCTGCCAACTCCATTCTCCCATCAGCCCTCAAATGGTTTACTCTTGACAGGTTGCCTGCTGTTCTTCCGGTGAAGCCCTGGATAATGTTTGGAAGAGGGAATTTGCCCAGGTGGTTGATCCAATTATCTATGGGTGTCTTCTGTCTGCTAAGAGATCTCTTTAGTTTTCTGTAATGATTCAGGTGATAAAATGGCAAGGAGAGGCACTCCCCAGTCCAATTGCAACCATACATAAGTGGAAGACACTGTTAAGTACTGTTTGTTGTCGATAATGATGGTGGTGGTGGTGATGATGATGATGATGATGATGATGATGATGATGATAGCTAAGTAGTGTTTGCATTGGTCCTGAATTATCCAGCAAAGCTTTGCCAAGTACTGAAGGGAATTGTTTCTCAAAATTGATTAATTTGAGGAGGATATTTTTCTAGAAAAAGTTATTTGCCATTGATGCCATAAAGACAGGAGGCCATAATAAAGTACTTTTTGGTACCTGCATTTTCTCCCATGAAAACTCACATCAGTCTGTGTAGCCAAACATGTGCTGAAGATCCTTGAAAATTCAATTTTCCCCCTTATTACCCTTGATCTCTCCCCATCCTGCTGGCTTCAAGTGTCTAGAGAAGACTGGGCAAGGGGAGGGGTCAATGAAACCTTAAAAGAAGGTATAGTCCCACGTTGCTTTCAGAGGGATGTGAGGTCCCTGTTGAAAACAAAAATCCTGGAAATAATGAGGTGGGGAAAGCCTCCAGATCAGGGCCGGCTCTAGCATATAGGTGACATAGGCAGTCGCCTAGGGGCCCAAAAAGATCAAGGGCGGAATTTCCGCTCCTTTTGGAGCATGCGCGTGAGCGTGCGCGCACACACACAACTCCAGCCCCAGGGCACTGAAAGCACTCCTCCTGGCTTTGCTGGACTGTGGACCCCCAGGAAGAGAGGAAAGGGCGCTTGTTGGAGTGCGCGCATTCACGCACGCAGCCCCAAACAAACGCCAGGGCGCCACTTGCACTCCTCTAGGCTTCAGGAGGAGTGCAACTGGCACCCTGGCATTTGTTTGGGGCTCCACGCGTGCATGTGTGAGCTCCAACAAGCGCCCTTTCCTCTCCTACTGGCCCTGGCAAAGTCAGGAGGAGCGCAAGTGCCGCCCCTAAACTTTTTGTGGGGCCCAAGGGGGAGGAGCCAAAAGCCCTGGAGGAGAGGGAGGGAGGGACGAGAGGCTGCATCAAGCTGCATCCACACTGAAGAAATAACCAGGTTTGGCACGTTTTAACTCGTTTCTGGTTCAAGGCTATGGGATTCTGGGAGTTAGAGTATGTTCTGGGGTCCAGATATCAAGGCTTGACTCTTTTCTGGCTCATGGCTATGGGATTCTGGGAGTTAGAGTATGTTCTGGGGTCCAGATATCAAGGCTTGACTCTTTTCTGGCTCATGGCTATGGAATTCTGGGAGTAGGAGTATGTTCTGGGGTCCAGATATCAAGGTTTGAGTCTTTTCTGGCTCAAGGCTATGGAATTCTGGGAGCTGGAGTTTGTTCTGGGGTCCAGATATCAAGGCTTGACTCTTTTCTGGCTCATGGCTATGCAATTCTGGGAGTTGGAGTATGTTCTGGGGCCCAGATATCAAGGCTTGACTCTTTTCTGGTCTCCTTTTATAGGACACATTCTACATTTCAGACGTCTACCCAGAAGGAATTTCAAAACGTCCTCATTTTTTGTAAGATGAGCAGATGTCCTCCTTTTCTAGGACGTGTCCTATGTTTCAACCTTCTGGCTAGGATGAATGTAAAAATGTCTTCCATTTTTGGTAGGATGACCACACGTCCTCCTTTATCTAGGATACGGCACACATTTCAGCCCTGCCCAGGAGCAATGTCAAAACGTCCTCCATTTTACCAGGGTGACCAGACGTCATCCTTTATCTGGGACACGTCCTACATTTCTGCCCAGGAGGAATTTCAAAACATCCTGGTTTGTTCAGAGAGTTTGCCTTTGCCAGCCTTTCCTTGAAGCTGAGAGTGTGTGATTTAGTTGCCTAGTGGGTTTTCTTGATTTGTTCAGAAGTTTGCCTTTGCCAGCCTTTCCTTGAGGCTGAGAGTGTGTGACTTACTTGCCTAGTGGGTCTTCTTGGTTTGTTCAGAGAGTCTGCCTTTGGTGACTTGGGTGTGTGCGAGTGTGCGCCTTCAAGAGGTTTTCTTGGGAGCTTTGTTCAGAGAGGGTTTGACTTTGCCATCCTCTGAGGCTGAGAGAGTGTGACTTGCCCAATGGTTTTCTTGGAAGATTTGTTCAGAGGGGATTTGCCTTCACCTTCCCTTAAGGCTGAGAGAGTATGACAAGCACTGTGACGTACCTTGTGTGCCGCACCATTTGGGCATGGTACATGAGCCATGTCATCGACAAGTGCCCCATGTAAGATGTTTAGCCTTCTCTGTTGGAGAGAATCAGATTTTCATTGAATCCTGGTCTCCAGAGTCATAGAATCGTAGAGTTGGAAGAGACTGCAAGGACCATCCAGTCCAACCCCATTCTGCCATACAGGAACTCTCAATCAAAGCATCCCCAACAGATGGACATCCAGCCTCTGCTTAAAGACCTCCAAAGAAGGAGACTCCACCACTCTCCGAGGAAGGACTATCTTCCACTGTTGAACAGCCCTTACTGTCAGGAAGTTCCTCCTAGTCTAACAAACTAAGCTATATCCCAACCTCCTATCCAGGAAGAATGTCAAAATGTTCTCCATTTTGAGCATGACTGAGAAACATGAATTTATATTCTTTTCTATTAATGTTTTTGGCTTTTAGTTGGTTGTGTTCTTCATTTTTGAACGTCCTACAATTTGTCCAACATTTTGTCGTACATCATGTCCTACATTTTTCCTACATTTTGAGGGGTTACCGGGGGGGGGGGGGCACGCCAAAATATTTCTCGCCTAGGGTGGCCAACTATCTAAAGCAAGCTCTGCCCCAGATGCTCCATGGCTATGAGTGCCCATCTTTTCTTTGATTAAATGGATCATTTTAGTTGATGTGCATTATCTCAGTTAAGACTAGCACACCACCCATCACCATTCCTGAATGGTCAAGCTGGTATCTACGAAGCATATCAATTGATGGCAATATGCTCTAGTAAGGCTGGAAAGATCACTTGGTAGGTGAAACAGCAATTAGGTATTGGTGCTCATTCACCCATAATATTATTTAAAGTACAGTCGGCCTTCCATATCCACAGATTATTTATCCATGGATTCAAGAATCCACAGCTTGAACACACACACACACACACACACACACACACACACGAACTTGATTCTACTATTTTATATCAGGGACACCATTTTACTGTTCATAGTATTTAATGGGACTTTAGCATCCATAGAGTTTCGTATCCACTGCAGGTCCTAGAGTCAATCCCCAGTGGATACCAAGGGCTCACTGTATGCCTATTCTGAAACAGCTGCATTGGTTGCCAATATCTTTCTAAGCAGCTTATCTTTTTGAAATTTAAATGGCTTCCATGAATCTAGGATGATCAGTGGAAATGCGAACTCCAAATAGGGAGAGGTGAGATGTAAAACAGGATTTCTTGTCTGTAAGGTGCAAACATGTTCCTGTTTCCTTTCAGTTTCACTCTTTCCTGATGAACTTCCAGCTGTATAATACTTCCATGGATGGAGTTTATTTGGATGAGCATGGAGTTCTGGTAGCTGACTTCAGTATCATGAACTGGGTCGTTTTTCCCAACAAATCTACTGGTGGTGTGGAAGTTGGAAGCATAGAGAGACAGACCTCCTCCGAGATCAAATTCACCATTGACCAGAATGCTGTTGCATGGTCCAAGTGGTTTAATCGGGTGAGGATAACAAAATCTATCCATTCATTCTATTTGTCCACAGAAGCAATTTCCACTTTATCCACTACTACCTTCTATTTTACCAAATGTTTATTGTCTTTTCCACTTGGTCACATTATGTGGTGATATAGCCAACGCATGACATCCTTGTTTTAGTCAGCTTTACCTCTAAAGAGAGTTGAGTGCTATTTTACTGTCAGCAACATAGAAAGCCCTACTGTCTCAGGAGAAGAAATATTAGTGTAGAATGATTCCTTTGTTCTTAGGCAGAATAATCAGTTTCATATCTTTGAGAAGACATCCAGAAGGAGAGTTAACTTTCTGGACATCAAGTCATACAAAAATAGTCAAGTGAGAAGAACAATTAAGTTTTGGAAAGAAGGGAGGGGGCAAATGAAAAAGAAGAAGTGAGTTAATGGGATTAGTAATTAATAATAATAATAATAATTTGTTTTATTTATATACCGCTATTCCAAAGATCATAGCAGTGAACAGCAAGTAAGCTAATTTGCCCCCAACAGTCTGGGTACTCATTTTAGCGACCTTGGAAGGATGCAAGCCTGAGTCGAGCTTGGGCCCTTTTGCTGGTCTTGAACTCGCAAACTTGTGGGGTGTTTTTGAGTGAATGGCTGCAGTGCAGGCATTTAACCACTGTGCCACCAGTGATTAGTGATGCACTAATGGATCAGTAATGGATAAAGGACTGAAGTTCAGTCCAGACAAGATGGACAGAATACCCTGAGAATTAGACTCATGTGGTGGATGGGACAAGGCTTCCCTCTGTGGTACAAAACATCTTCCACCAGGCAAGTTTACTAATCCAGCTTCAGCCTTTCTGGATCTGAGGGATAAGAACTAGACTGGAATCCTACTACAAATATATGGTGAACGTGCATTGCCAGTGTTATAAATGTGCTTAGCTGAATCTAGACACCCTTGAGCCCTTTTCATGGTTGAAAGACACTGCACAATATCCACACAAACTCTCAGGCAGTACTGTCCAGAATCCTCTTTCTCATCAGACATCCCATTCTATCCCAAAAACCTCCCAGTTAGCACATTTCCTTGGCTGTTCCTTCTTTTTATGGCTAGACTGTGCCCATTTCTAGATGTACTGAAAGCTGTCGCCCTGGATATTCCAAGCTGGCCAAGGAAGGAGAGCCTGTCTGCTGCTATGACTGTGCTCCATGTCCAGAAGGAACAGTCTCCACTCAGGAAGGTAGGTAACCCTGGAGCAAAGAACTGCTCTTGAGGAGTGGGACAAACATTCAGACTCATGAGGCCCAGGAAGGTTTGTAAAAGATCCTTTTGAACATGGACCCCTTCTTGGTTGTGCATTTACAGTACTTAATTAACTGACTATAATTAAAAATACTACTGACTATACCAATGCCATAGCTGTTATTTTCAGATGCTGACCATTGCAATGGGTGTCCATGTGATCAAATAGTAAGCAAATGGAAAGAAATTGCCTCAGGGCATGTAGTCCAGAGAGAGGATAATAATAATAATAATAATAATAATAATAATAATAATAATAATAATAATAATAATAATAATTATTATTATTATTTATTGTATCCCACTTTTGTGTTGCCAAAGAATCAAAACAGCTTACATCTAAAAATCAGTCTAATACACAATACATTGTATATATAATATCCCCATATCCTGCTAAAAAGGAATTAAATATAGTACAACTGAAATTAGTCTATTAAAATCAAATAATAAACAGTAAACAAGGTAATCAAAATGGCTGAGTGATACACGATACGTGATAGGAAGGGGGGTTCATTTATGTTTTTATTTGGCTGAGGGATTCTATTCAGGAAAGGCCTGCCTGAAGAAATCTGTCTTGACAGCTTTTTTATAGCTGTCTAGGTTGAGCCACATGTCTTCCCCTTTGGGGCCTTTCAGTCACCTACACATTGTCAGCTGCACATAGAATGGGAGACACTGTGTCAGGGGTTCATGTAGGATTATTTCAGCTTTTGGCAGATAATTTGAATTTAACTACACACAAGCTACTTGGAACTAGCCAGTGCACAGAAGGGTTTCTTGCATAGGGAGGCCAGTGTTCAAATCTTGTTTAGCTGTTAGATGTACTGCTTTACTGTTGATGGACTTGCTAATAGGTTCTCAATTTAAGAGACCACACAGATGGGAGGATTAAAAGGAAATAGCTGCATTTCATGCTTTCTAGAGTCCTATGGTGGATGACAGACTAGAAATATATAAAATCAAACAGTTTAGTAAGAAGAATAGGGAGCTATCAGTCATGCTGAATGATGGCAAAACAGAATAGGGGTAAGTTTGAGCTCACTACAGTTCTTTTGTTACTTACTGCTGTTATCATTAGGTCAGTATTGCCCACCTAGATGGCAGAAAAGTCTCTGTTGCAGTCTTTTTAGCCAAGAGGGAGGAGATGGTTATACTGAACTGTGACTTTCTGCATTGCCACTGAATACAAGGGGCTCTATCCCACTACAATTTGCAGCGAATAGCAGATCGGGGTATATGACCCTCGTTCCCACTTGAAATCAATTTCAATCCTTATTCAATCGATTTTAGTGACGATAAAGCGGGGTAAACACAAAAAAACGAGTTTTCCTGACAGTACTTTCTATTTTGAAATGTGCAACCTAATGGTGACAACAATCATGCCCCCAAAAAGTGATTCCACAAAAAGATATTTTTTTGTAGTGGGAACAAGGGACCATTTAGAATCAATTACTGACACTGTAACAGAAATTTCAGGAAACTTAAAAATCTAGGACTGACAGAGCAAAAGAATTGGCAAGAGGACCTAGTAATTGAAAATCCACAAGTTTATTTCCAATTGTCGACAAAGGAAAACAATGAACTCAGTGGAATTCAAGTTCCAAAAAGCTGAGGCCCCGAACAAGACAAAATGGCTCTTTTTATATTATTGAAGACAAAGAAGCTTCTTCAATACACCTGATTGGCTAATTACAATTTAAACATACAGAATTCTTACAATCAGAACAGAAATACATGCATACATTAAAACTGCACCATCACTCCTTACCCCCTCCTGTAGCCTTCCTTCTAACCTTGCTTCTGAATGTCAACTATGTGTCCTTATCTCAGTAGTTTATGTTATGTCTTTTTTACTGGTGCCAGCTTCCATCCAGGTCAAGATGCACTCATTATTCCTTTGCTCTAGTTTTTCTAAACTCCAAGCCTTTATTTCAAAAACCATCTCTCTGGCTGACAAAGGTGACTCCATCTTTCTATAGCTATTTTATTTCAACAAGGAATTTCCACCACAACACGGAGCCAAGCCAAATTGGAAATCGGATTATAATGCCAGTGGGAATGAGCCCAAGGAGAGCTGATACCAAACTGCACTCACATATTGCATGTCTTATCCATCCCTTCTCCCCAGCTTGCCCCAACTTCTCCTGTGCTATGCCTCCCCTTTATGCCCTTCCCTTCTCCCCAGTTTAAGAGACCACAAAGATGGTAGGGTAAAACCAGAATCTAGAGGTTGTTTAAAACAATACCAATGCCACAGCTCTTCTTCTTTTCAGATGCTGACCATTGCCATGAGTGTACAGATGATCAATATTCATATAAGGACCATGACCAATGTGTTGCCAAGGTTGTCAGCTTCCTATCTTATGGAGAATCTTTGGGGATTGCCCTAGCTTCCCTTGCCCTGTTCCTATCACTGACCACAGGGCTTGTTTTAAGAACTTTCCTGAAATATCGAGAGACTGCCATGGTCAAAGCCAACAACCGTGATCTCACCTACATGTTCCTTGTCTCCCTCCTGCTTTCGTTTCTATCCTCATTTCTATTCATTGGTCGACCACACATGGTGACTTGCCTTCTCCGACAAACTGCCTTCAGCATCATCTTCTCAGTCGCTGTCTCTTCCTTGTTGGCAAAAACCGTCATGGTGGTGGTGGCTTTTATGGCCACAAAGCCAGGGAGCAGGATGAGGAAATGGCTGGGGAAGACCTTTTCCAACTCCATTGTCATTTCTTGTTCTGGTGTTCAGGTGGCCATTTGTACGATCTGGCTGGGAATCTCTCCCCCTTTCCCAGATGCTGACATGCACTCCCATCATGGGCAGACCATACTACAATGTAATGAAGGATCTGCAGCCATGTTTTATACTGCCCTTGGCTACATGGGCTTTCTGGCCACCATCTGTTTCACTCTGGCTTTCTTTGCCAGGAAGCTGCCAGGGGCCTTCAATGAAACCAAGTTGATCACCTTCAGCATGTTGGTGTTTTGCAGTGTTTGGGTGTCCTTTGTGCCCACCTATCTGAGCACCAAAGGGAAATACATGGCAGCTGTGCAGGTCTTCTCCATTTTGTCCTCCAGTCTGGGGTTACTGGGCTGCATTTCCATTCCCAAATGCTACATTATATTGTTTAGGCCTGACTTGAATACGAAGAATCTTCTGATGTGGAAAACAAAAGATGGCACTTGATAATTCATCTTAATTTGGTCATTTTAATTTGACACTTCTTGGTCCAGCATGTCTGTTGTATAGGTTTTTCTTTTGTTTTATTTTCCTATACTACTCAATACTCATTGCTTCAGAGAAGAGGAAAAGGCCTGAGGAGTGACCATTTCCAGTGATAAAATACTACAAATTAGAATAATGAGAAATTCAACTGAGATGCAATCGAAGTGATATCTTAAGGCAAGATCATTGGTGCTCATGAAAATGAATAACAATTCTGTATTTACTTGCATACATCCCAAACTATGAATTGTCTAGAAAGGCTCCCAACTGAAGTAATTTGATCTCTGATCCAATAAGACGTGATCTCTAAATAGGCAGCCACAGAGTTACAGCTTTAAAAACTGATCTGCCAAAGCAAGGCTGTACATTTTTATGATTCTTAGAACCCATTCCCACTACCTAAAGCCTCGAATCCAAAATCGAGTTAAAAGGCTCCAGTTTCCACTGAAAATCAATTCAGATCTTCATCTCATCAATTCCAGTGGGGAAAAAACTGAGTAAACACAAAAAAGCCGGGGTATTTTGTTAGCAGTTATTTTATGCTCCTTTTGGTAAGAATCTATTCCAACCTGCGTCCAACATGTGGGAAAGTCAGATTGGGATGGATTCTTTTCCTTTTCCCAGCTCCCTTTCTTCCTATCGCCGGTGCTTTTGTCCCTTTCTCTCTTCTTCCCCTCCCCTCCCCTCCCCTCCCCTCCCTCCCTCCCTCCCTCCCTCCTCCTTCTCCCATCCTACCACCTTCTTCTTACTTCCTCCATCGGGCACCCACCGCTTCCCTGGGGCTGGCAAACCACCAGCGCTTCAGCCGCGCACCTGCTGCTTTTCCGGGGCTGCCACACCGGCCAGCACAGGGCAAACAGTGGCAGTGCAGCAGCAGCAGTACCAACAGCCTCGCCAGCCCCAGGGAAGCTGCAGGTGCCCAGCGGAGGAAGTAGGAAGAAGAAGAAGGTAGGATGGGAGAAGAAGGAAGGAAGGGCAGGGCAGGGCAGGGCAGGGCAGGGCAGCGAAAGAAGAGAGAAGGGAGAGAAAGGGTCCAGTGGAGGGCTGCCTGTTTTCTCCAGCTCCAGTGGGAATGACAAGCGCACCCTCCCAAAGAATAAATTCCATAGAGGCCCCATTTTTATAGTGGGAACGCATGGCCTTTTGCAATCAATTACAATAGCAGGGCAGACCCGAATCAGGATGCGTGTTATGTTAAGGAAAAAGCAACATGGGATATACAGTGAATGAAATAAAACTTGTATGTGAGAGTCAGGATGACTCAGCAGAAGTAAATAGAAGCCACACAGGTGTAAAAGGTAATACAATTAGCAAGTCCTAAATGCCAAGGACAGAAATGCAAAGTGGATAATTGAACACACCTGAGAATTGTTAAGTGGTCAAGGCTGAGATGATGAAATCGTTAATTCTGGGTAGAAACAAGAGAACCAATGAGAGTGGATGTACACGCCCACTGGGTGGATACTGACAAGAGTGGGTGGTATGATCCAATGACTATAATAATGGCTATGAATCCTAATGTATTTTGTGGGTAGTAGCAGTCGGTAGTAGTAGTGAGGAGTATTGTTGTATTGGATAGTTTTGGAGCTGTATATAGTAGAATAAAGTAGATCTTTTATATAAGACTACTGAGTTGTCTGGTGTCTTGAGTGAAGATACAAGAGCCAGCTGGATCCTGAAGAAGCGGGAAGACTTCTGTGGAAGCAAGAGTGAGAAGGCTTGGAGAGTTTCTCAGGGTCTTCAGCCTATTCTCTGGCCTGTTACAGACTGCCAAAATAAAGCTGCTTCGGGTCTCTTTGGAGGTAGGCTATTTAAATGATGCATGGGTCCTAAGAGTCTGGAGGTCGCGCCAAAGCCACACTCCATTCCTAAGCACTGGAGTGCAGCTTTGGTGCAGCTTTCGGATTCTTTGGATGCATGCATCATTGAAATAGCATACCTCCAAAGAGACCCGAAGCAGCTTTATTTTGGCAGTCTGTAACAGGCCTCTGTAACTCTGCTGCTTTAGAGCAAAGCTTTAACCACTGGCCAAAACTGGTCAGCGCCGGTGCGTAACAAGGTGGTGAGTTCGAGCCAGAGGTGAAGAGCTACAACTCCCATCATCCCTGACAAGGGTTATGGGCCCAGATACTGCAGCACCCAGCATCCACAGAAGCTGAAAGTTCCAGAGAGTGGAAGACAGTTTTGTGGAAGACAGATCAGAGCAAGCTGTTTGCGCTGCACTGATAAGCTCCGTGAGTAACTCCTCCTGTGTTTTGATTAAGCCCGAAAGGGGTCAGCTGTGCATACTCAGAAGGACTGTGTCAATTGAGTCACTGCACAAATTAAAATGGAGATTTTGAAGTTTAGCAAATTGAATAGAAGCAACTACTCCACCTGGAAGATTTATGCCCAGTCTCTACTAGTAAAAGAAAGTTTATGGGCAACAGTTGAAGCCGGGCTGCCAGCAGACCCTAATGCAGCCACGAAAGAGAAAGATAACAAAGCCAAAGCTTGTCTTTTTCTAATGCTAGAAGAAGACTTGATTAATGATGTCAGAGATAAGGAAACCGCCAAAGATGTGTGGGACACTCTGCAGAGACTACACACTCCTTCAACTGCCTTTGCAAAAATGCTATGGTCTAAGAGAATTTATAGGCAGAAGATGGCAAAAGGCCAGTGTGTGGTAGAGCATTTGAAAACGATGCAAGACTTGTTTGTGCAGGCTGAGCTAAGAGGAGTGAAAATAAGTAGAGAACAGCAGTGCTATATTTTGATTGAATCATTAGACCCTTCTTGGGGGAACATTACCAACAGTTTGCAAAACTTACCGGAAGCAGAGTTGACTAGAGACTTAATTGTGGCCAGGATCTTGGAAGAAAACCAGAGGAGGTTGTCTGAGAGGAATGACGCAGCAACTTCTAAGACTGTGCCAAGTGAGCAAGCCAAGCCTGATGTGCGTGGGCTGGACCAGGCAGCTTCTTCGAGGGAGCAACGGAGATGTTTTTACTGCAAAAAGATTGGACATCTGCAGAAGCACTGTAATCTTTTGGCTGCTGATAGAAGCAAGCAAGAGAGCAGATGGCAACCATGGCACGACCAAAGGCAGAAACAGTCCAAGCCGCCATTTTTGAAGGACAATAGAAATAATAATAATGAGTTTGCAACAATGATCAAGGAAAAACAAAATACTAATTCTAAATGGCTTGTAGATTCAGGAGCTTCGTCCTCCATGTGTAATAATATTAATTTAATTAGTGATAGAAAGCCAGCAAATGTAAATGCTGTAGTTTTGGCTGATGGGAATGAGCTTAGTACTGTAAATCAAATGGGGACAGTTTACATTCCAGGGCTAAAAGAAAACTTTAATGATGTTTTGCATGTAAAAGAATTAGAAAACAACTTGTTATCAGTGAGCAGATTAACAGACAGAGACTACATAGTCACATTTGAAAAGAATCTGTGTAAAATAACCCTGAATGGGGAACTGCGTGGTATAGGCTTGAAAAAGGATAAGCTTTATTTCTTAGAAGAAAATGTTGATAATTACAAGGTAGAGAATGCTAACAATATTGATAATGTGCCAATACACAAAGACTGCATACATGAGCTCCATAGAAAATTTGGCCATGCTAGTTTCAAGTGTTTAAAGAATTTAATAAGCATGTGTCCAGATTTAAAAGTAGCAGAATGCAAAAATCATTTAGACTGTACTGTTTGTAATCAAGTGAAGGTCAGAGCTTTTCCAGTAGCTAAGAAATCCAAAAGAATTGCTCAAAGACCATTTCAATTTGTACATGCAGATGTAGCCCAAGCAAATTGTTTATCATTAGGAGGAAGCAAGTATTTCCTAGTAATTGTGGACAGATTTTCAAGGTATGCTTTTGTAAGAATATTGAAAAATAAGTCTGATGCTGGGCAAAGTTTAAAAGCATGGGTAAGAATGGTAGAAAGACAATTTGATAGCAAAGTAGGAACTATTGTTACAGATAGAGGTGGCGAATTTTTAAATAACCAGCTGTATAATTGGTTTCAGAAGGTGGGGATAAGACATGAAACCACCAACCCTGCTTGTCCAAGTGAGGATGGTTTAGCAGAAAGAAAAATCCAGGACATTAAAATGATTTCTGCTTGCCTGATGGCAGATGCCGGAGTTGGAGACAGCTTCTGGGGTGAAGCTACTCTGACTGCCATACACATAAGTAATAGGTTGTATCATTCAGAGATTGAAGACATTCCCTACAGGGTCTTGTATGGGAGAGTGCCAAATTTTAAATATTTAAGAGTTTTTGGACAATATGCACATGTATACATACCTGCTTGTTTTAGGAGAAAAGGAGAACCAAAAAGCAAAAGACTTATGTTTTTAGGATATTCAGGGAACAGCTATAAATTTCATTTGGGAGGAAGAGAAGTACAGTACTCCAGGTCTGCAAATTTTGAAAGACATGCTGGCTGGGACAAGCTGCATGCCAACAAGGAAGTGTTCTTGAGGTTAGGCAGCTCAAGTGAGCAGGAAGCCCAGACTGAACCAACTTCAGGAAACAGAGGGGTATCAGTCAAGCCAGAAGCCTCTACTAGCAGTAGTGGTAGTACCTCTGATGGGGAGACACAATCTAGACCTGTAACCACTAGAATGACAGAAGACAAAAGATTTAGCAGAAAGACAACAACTTCTAGTGCAGACAGTGATGAAGAGAGAGGCAGATCGACAGAATTTGTACCCAGGCGTAGTCACAGAGTTAGAAAGTCACCAGATAGATTTGTTGTGACACAGGCAAGAGCTTGTACAGTTGTAGAAGAACCTGAGAGTTTTGAAGAGTTGGAAACCTTTTCTAGGGAAGAACAAGAAAGATGGTGTGAAGCAATGGATAGTGAATTTAGTTGCTTGGTGAACAAAAATGTTTTTGAAATTGTTGATAGACCCATAGATAAGAAAGTGATTGGTTGTAAATGGGTATATAAGAGAAAGGAAATGCCTGATGGAAGCATTAAGTACAAAGCAAGATTGGTAGCTAAGGGTTTTGCACAACAGCAGTATGAGAATTTTGATAAGACTTATTCTCCAACAGCAAAGCCAGAAAGTTTGAGAATGGTGTTAGCTGTAGCAGCAAGAAGGAATTTAGTTGTGGAACATTTTGATTTTGAGACAGCTTATTTAAATGCAAATTTGGATGAAGAAATTTTTATGGAACAGCCACAAGGTTTTGAAGAGAATGGAAGTCAGAAAGTTTATAGATTGAAGAAAGCATTATATGGTTTAAAACAGAGTGCCAGAGCTTGGAATTTGTGCATTAATGACGAGTTAGTTAAGTTAGGATACAAGAGAAGCGTTGCAGATGCTTGTGTGTATACAAAAGGAGACATAGTGTTGGTGATTTATGTGGATGACTTGTGCGTGGCAGCAAAGTCAAAACAGGACATAGAGTCAGTTAAGAGAGAGTTGTCAGAAAAGTTTGTTTTGAAAGATCTAGGTTTGTTGAAGTCTTATTTAGGCATTAATGTTGAATGGACACAAGAAGGACATTGTTTGTTAAGCCAGAGAAAGAAGATAGAAAACTTGATTGAAAAGTGTGGACTACAGAATGCTAAAATAGTTAGAGCTCCAATGACAACTGGTTTCGTTTCTGAACCAACAACCAGAGATTTTGAGGACAAGACTTTTTTCAGGAGCATCATAGGATCTCTACAATTCATTTCTTGCCACACTAGACCAGACATTTCGTATGCCATTAACGTTTTATCCAGAAGACTTTGTGATCCTAAGGTTGAGGACTGGACAGCTGTAAAACACTTATTAAGATATTTGAAAGGGACTATAGACAAAAAGTTAATCATCAGAAGCAGTAATGCAGATTTAGATTGCTATGTGGACAGTTCGTTTGCATCAGAATTAGGAGACAAGAAATCAGTTACAGGAATGATAATCAAGTATAGTGAAAGTCCAATTGTATGGAGAAGCAGAAAACAAACAAACGTAGCGTTGAGCACATCTGAAGCAGAATTTGCCGCTTTGAACGAAATAGTGAATGAGGTACAATGGCTTGAACAATTGTTAAATGACTTAAACGAAAATTTCAAAGTACCTGTAGAAATTCAGGAAGATTCACAATCATGCATAGCAATGGCTGAAACAGAAAGTTTGAAAAACAGAACCAAATATGTGGGTGTAAGATACCAAAATGTAAGAGACGTGGTTCAAAAAGGAGAAATAGAGTTGAGGTACATAGAAACACAAAATAACATAGCAGATTTGTTTACTAAAGCACTGACAGTGGAAAAACATGAAAGGTTGACACAAATGGTTGGAATGACATTGTAAGCCACATACAATATTTTATTTCGGAGGGGATTGTTAAGGAAAAAGCAACATGGGATATACAGTGAAAGAAATAAAACATGTATGTGAGAGTCAGGATGACTCAGCAGAAGCAAATAGAAGCCACACAGGTGTAAAAGGTAATACAATTAGCAAGTCCTAAATGCCAGGGACAGAAATGCAAAGTGGATAATTGAACACACCTGAGAATTGTTAAGTGGTCAAGGCTGAGATGATGAAATCATTAATTCTGGGTAGAAACAAGAGAACCAATGAGAGTGGATGTACACGCCCACTGGGTGGATACTGACAAGAGTGGGTGGTATGATCCAATGACTATAATAATGGCTATGAATCCTAATGTATTTTGTGGGTAGTAGCAGTCGGTAGTAGTAGTGAGGAGTATTGTTGTATTGGAGTTGTGTTGGATAGTTTTGGAGCTGTATATAGTAGAATAAAGTAGATCTTTTATATAAGACTACTGAGTTGTCTGGTGTCTTGAGTGAAGATACAAGAGCCAGCTGGATCCTGAAGAAGCGGGAAGACTTCTGTGGAAGCAAGACTGAGAAGGCTTGGAGAGTTTGTCAGGGTCTTCAGCCTATTCTCTGTAACTCTGCTGCTTTAGAGCAAAGCTTTAACCACTGGCCAAAACTGGTCAGCGCCGGTGCGTAACAAGGTGGTGAGTTCGAGCCAGAGGTGAAGAGCTACAACTCCCATCATCCCTGACATGTTATTCCTTCAGTGGGAATGGGCCCTTAGATATGCATTTCCAAGCCCTGATGAGTCCGTTTTCCTGAAAGTAACAAATGTGTTCCAAGTTGAAAGATCACATGCATGTAGATTGCTCTTTCTATTTCAGTTCTATTGCAGGTAAAAGGATCACACCACCAAATTTGACAAGTATAAAATGAGAGGAGGGGACTATACACGATTGAGAGGTGGGAGGGAGGGAGGGAAGACAAATAGTTGGTAGTTGGCAAAGCTTTTGAAGTCATTCCCACCAGCAAGGGCTTGTAGAGAAGGAATTTCCCAATGCTCAGGTGTGCATTTCAATGCAAACATAAGCCAAGGGAGAAGGAGTGGGGGGCAGGAGGTTGTGCTTACCAGGAGGAAGAAGTGAAAGGGTCACTGCCATTCAGGCATGGCCTTCCATTCCACTCTGAAGTGGTTCCAGAGGGAACTCCTGCCTTGAGACCCAGTGAGCAGAGAAGGAGACCAGCAAGTGTCTTTTTTCTCCATATACTGAGCCTACCCTCCCACACCATGCCTGCAAGGCTCACTTGGCAGAAAAGGAGGCCAGTCAGTATCTCCTTTCTCTACCCACAGAGCCACACCTCACCCATGCCTGGCTTCAACATTTGGGGAGCAGGGCAGACATTTGGGCAACAGTGGTGTCACTTCACTTTGGGTGTCATCCAGTGTGGTCTGAATTTCCTACAACCGCTAGTGACACCCCTGTTCATAAGTACACTGCCATTCAACTTGAAGAACTAGTGAACATGTAGCCCTCTTGATGTTGCTGGACTGCATTTCTACTTCCTCCTCCTTGGTTCATGGCTGGGGAAGTTGCAGGACAGCAACATCTGAAGGGTCCCATATTTCCTAATTCTATCTCAGTGCTGTAGTAGGCCACAGACTAAAAGTTACATAAGATTATAGTAACGCCCCAGTTGCTCTTCATCTTTTCAGATGCCAATCATTGCACCAAATGTCCAAGTGATCAGTAGTCAAATAAGGATAGAGATCAATGTGTTGCCCATATTATTGTCTCCCTTTTCTTCTCCTCTTCTTCCTATCAGAAGAAGAACATACTACCCAGTCAATAAGATAATAATAATGATAATAATAATTTTATTTCTATCTTCCCGCCTCTCCCAATGGATCTAAGTGGAATCACAACAAATTTAAAATTACAATTACAGTATTGCAGCGCTAGTCACTGCACCATTAAAACCACTGTTAAGATAAAAACATAAAAACATAAGAACCTAAAAACATTAACATTAAAAAGATGTAGGATGCAATACAAAGAAAAGCTATATAAAGGAAATTAAAAAATGAATGACATATGGAATGAATGAACCCCAAATTCTAGAAAGTGAGATCGAAGCTGCACTAAGAAAAACTGGGAAGAATAAATCACCAGGAACAAATGATACCCCAACCCCAGTTGGTTTGGGAACAGATGATATCCCTTATCTCTCACCATTTTGACACCTCCAGCTTCTTTCCCTCTCCTCAGTGATATTGGTGGCAGCTGGGAGGTGATCACAAATGTGGTCAGGCTTCCTTTTCCTTCTTTCTCACCCAGGAGGAGCTGGATCAGTCACTGTTTATAAGGAATGTCTGGAGAGATGGAGGAGAGAGTACAAACAAGTGGGAAGAGGGTGAGCAGAAAGTCAAAGCCAAGAGCCCCTGCCCTATCTCTTTTGTGTCTCTTTCACCCTGATTCTATGCACTCTAATCCTACAGTGGCTATGGCTATGGGGTTGGGGGTAAGGTATGGTAGGGTGTGTGTGTGTGTGTGTGTGAGAGAGAGAGAGAGAGAGAGAGAGAATGAGAAGTTATCACACCATGGCGTTGTACCATTGTAACAACATAGGAGATTATCACACTGCCTTTCCTCCCAGCCTCAGCATAGACTAAAACTTTTAAAACCTTTTTTTAAATGGATATTACCGCACTCCTCCGTGCCCAGTCTGGAGGCATCCCATACTGATCATGGCATCCCATACCCGATCCGGACATCTCCGGGGCTTTTTGAAAGAACAGGATTTTCTTTTTGAAAAAACGGGATTAGATAATACTAATCTAGATGCCATTACCAAATTGTTTTCTGCAGCTCCAGAGACAAAGGCCTCGTTCCCACTATAATTTGAAGCAATTTGCTGATCGCTTTATATATGCCTCATCCCCATTGGAAACGTTTTCAGATGTGACTGTGATCTTTCAGACTCACTTTCAAGTGAGAGAAATGCAAAAAACCTGCTCTTTTCTGACCCTAGTTTTTTGGCAGTTCTTTTGAAAAAAAATTGATTCAGAGGAGTGTTCAGCCAGTGGGAATGACACTTGTGCATCTTCCCAAAGTTCATCTCTTCGAGGTTGAGGGTGGTGAGCTGGGCTCCCTTGGCCTCGCAAACCCTCACCTGGCAGAGCAGGGCCCTGCTTTTGGGGACCCAGCTTTGGGGTCACTGTGGTCATGGAGGACATAAGTGGCCCGGGAGGAGAAAGCCGGGCGTGGGACCTCTCTAGACTGGCTCAGCCTCACCTGCTTCTCCAGGATTCTTTCCAAGCGGGCATTCTCTTCCTGGCCCCTCTCCCTCCTCCTTCCCTCTATCCCTTCCTGGCAGCAGACATGCTTTTTCTCCTTCTCCTCCTTTCTCGCCTCCTCCTCCTCTTCCCTCACTTTCCCCTCCGTTGCGAAGGGGTCAGCAACTACATAGCTCCTCTGGACCAGGCCAGTACCCCACAGGCAGGGGATGGCAGAGGGAAACCCCCTTGGTCTGCCCCCCCTTGAGCGCTTTTCAAAGCACCGCCCCCCCAAAGCCCCCTCTGCCGGTAATCTGAGCCCTCCGCGCTCCTCTGCTGTGACTCTTCAGCCAAGAGGGACCCCCATCAGGGCAGCATGGGGGCCACGACCACACCCTCTTTCTTATAGCAAACCCTCCATCCCCTTGGAGCCCAGTAAACCTGCACACACACCCCCCCCCCCGAGCTGTGGTACAAAGGCACTCATTTCCACTAGTGGGAACTACATGGATTAAGACATAATTCACTTCCATAGTAGGAACATATAGTAGGAACTACGCATCAGCCTCTATCAATTCCACGATGCAGTATCAATACAATTCACAAACCAATGTAAATGTAAGTTGGAATGGGCCCCAGAATACAGACCAATGGATTCAAACTACAGGAAAAGGGATTCCACCTCAACATTAGGAAGAACATCTTGATAGTAAGAGCTGTTTGACAGTGGAATACGCTCCCTCAGACTGTGGCGGAGTCTCCTTCTTTGGAGGTTTTTAAACAGAGGCTGGATGGCCATCTCTTGGAGTGCTTTGATTATGCGTTCCTCCATGGCAGGGGGTTAGTCTGGATGGCCCTTGTGGTCTCTTCAAACATGATTCTATGATTCTGGAAATGGAGACTGCTTAGAAATTTGGCTCATTTTGTAACTCTTCTATGATCATTAGCAAACTAGAGTTCAGTCATATTGATAGTGGGAGGTGAGGATAGAGTGGGAACTGACTTTGGCCAGCTTGGTATGTTACAAGTATTATTGCAGCTGCTGGGAAGCTGCTAAGAACTCTGGCTCCCTCCTCTCATTGTATCTTTTACTGTTATATTTGTGCAACATGGGCTAACTAGTACTGATAAAATGAATACTCTATTGTTGATTGTTAAAACTAATTCTGAACTTATACTTTTCACCTAATGAAGTCATGAGAATCTGTATACTATACATGTAGGTTTACAGCTTTCTGCATCATTTCAATGTGAGCTTAAAAATTATTGGTTTGTGCTAATAAGGTTGTTCTTCTTTGCTCCTGGTACAGACTGCTGGGTTGTTCTGTTCAGGTGGGGAGGGGAATCTCCTTGAGCAAGGATAACTATCTTTCCACATAGAATCAGGGTCTAAGCTGTAGTCCATGTACTCCTGTTTACTCACTACTTACAATGGGACCTGAGTCTAAACATGAACTTCATGTATGTTTCATATATACCTTATACACATACCATGATGCTAATTTTGTACACAATAGTTTTAACAATTTTGTACATGAAGCAAAGTTTGTGTACACTGAAACATCAGAAAGCAAAAGCCTCACTCTTTCAGCCGCACATGATAAAAGTTTTGGATTTTGGAGCATTTTGGATATCAGAATTCCGGATGAAGGAGACTGAAGCTTTAGTTCTTCATGTGAGGAGATCTCCCATCTCTCAGGCTGAGGTCTCCACAAAACCGGCTCCCCTCAGGGCATGGGGGAAATTTTGCTACATATCTCCCCATTCCAGATTGAATTCTGGTTGGCCTCCCTGCCTTAGAAAAAACGTTTCAAGAAGTGGGAGTGATATCCTGTTGAATCTAATGGAAATTGCCCATTAATGTATTAACAGAGGTTGTCAGGAATGGAAGTAGATCTCTTTCATGTGAGACATGTTCTACTCTTGCTCAGAGACAAGATATGAGACAAGATAAAATAGGACAGAGCATTTAGGATCACTCCAGGCCCTGAGGTTTCCAAGCCAAAAGTTGAGACCTAGATTGAAATCTGATTATGTTGTTAAGAGTTATGCATCAAGTACCAAGCACATTTGCTCACAGCCTGTCATTCAAGAGAAAGGCACACTAAGTGAACATATTTTCCTGTTTGGAAATTAAGACAGAAATCTTAGCTAAAGGGTCCATTCCCAGATCAAGGTCAAATGAGAGGATTATTTATAGAGTCATAGGCGCGTTACAGACCGCCCAAAAGCGGGTGGTCTGGCGCTGGCTCCATTAGCTACGCCGAGAAGCCCCAGCAGCCAGACCGGGAGGCTTCCCGGCGCAGCTAAAAAGAAGCACTGAAATGACGCTCCATTTTGGCCCCCGGAAGTGGCGCCACGAGGTGCGAGGCACGTACTCGCGGCGTCACTTCCACCGCGCCACGTCTGGACGCTGTGCGTCCAAGACGTAAAGATGGTAGCGCCCATGTGGATGGGTGCTGCCATTTAGTACATGCTCTGTGTGTCCTAGGGAGAGGGGCAGTTAGGAAGGTGAGAACCTTCCTAACCCTAGCACGACCCTTCCTAACCCTAGGACGCGTGGAGCGCGTACTAAATGGCGGTGTGTAACCCGTCATAGAAATCAGTCAGATGCCCACTTGGAAGTATTTGTTTTCTTCATAATGCTTGGCTCATTCATTCATCTTCTTCCTTATTGGAACATAAAAATCCATAGAACCAAAGAGATGAATCTCACAAACATGCTTTCTCCATCTTGTACATGTACTCACAGAATGTTGCTGTGTGGTGTTACAGGTGATACTCTACATCAGGGGTCAGCAACCTCCGGCCCGCGGGCCGGATCTGGCCCGCGGGCGCCTTTGCGCCGGCACCTGGTCCCTCCTGCCGCCAAAATCGCTGCCGATTTCAGCCACTCCTGCCGCTATTTTGTCCTTCGAAATAGCGGTGAAGTCTCGCGCGACCATAAAGGTCACGCGAGACTTTGCCACCATTTTGAAGGGCAAAATGGCGGTGCCCATTAGGAGGCCCGCTGCGGCCTCCGGAGCCCTGAAACGGGGCTCCAGGAGCCGCACCAGGCCTCTGGAAGGCCCGCTGCAGCAGCCGGAGCCCTGAAACGGGGCTCCAGCAGCCACGCCGGGCCCCTGGAAGGCCCGCTGCAGACTCCGGAGCCCTGAAACGGGACTCCAGCAGCTGCGCCGGGCCTCTGGAAGGCCTGCTGCGGCAGCCGGAGCCCTGAAATGGCACTCCAGCGGCCGCAGCGGGCCTCCCTCCTGGCTCCGCCCACCTCCCTCCTGGCTCCGCCCACCTCCCTCCTGGCTCCGTCCTCCCTCCTATAAATGGAGGAGCGGGGAGGGAAGGAGGAGAAGGCAGAGAGGGAGGGGAAGGGAGGAGAGGGAGGGAGGGAGGGAGGGGAAGGGATGGAGGAGAGAAAGAAAGGGTGGGAGGGAGAGGAGATGGAGGGAGGGGAGGGGAGAGAGAGAGAGAGAGGGTGGGAGTGAGAGGGAGGGAGGAACAGAGAGAAAGAGAGGAAGGAGAGAGAGAAAGAGAGAGAGAGAGCCACAGCCACTGAGCCAGGTGAGAGATTTGGTCATTGGGGGCAGGGGGTTATACTACCTGTGCTTTTGTGGTTTGAGACAGTTGCATGCATTTTCTGCTGTTTTGTGGCCTTGCCTAGTCACTTCCATGTGACAAATATTGCTATTATTGTTGTTGTTATCCTTTGGTATTCTCTTTGCAAAATCCCCCCACATGAACTTGCTTGCTCTTTTCTGGGTTGAGACAGTGGCATGCATTTTTTGCTTTTTTTGTGGCCTTGCCTAGTCACTTCCATGTGGCAAATATTGCTATTATTGTTGTTGTTATCCTTTGGTATTCTCTTTGCAAAATCCCCCCACATGGACTTGCTTGCTCTTTTCTGGGTTGAGACAATGGCATGTGTTTTTCCTGTGTTATGGCATTGCCTAGTAGCTTTTTGCAAATATTGTTATTATTATGCGGCTCCGCTCCCGGAGGGTGGAAACTCTGCCCCTGACATGTGGCTCCGCCCCCGGATAGTGGAAGCTCCGCCCTGGCATGTGGCTCTGCCCCAGATGATGGAAGCTCCACCCCCCATGTGCGGCTCCGCCCCCGGAGGGTGGAAGCTCCACCCCCCAGTTTCATCCCCCCAGTTGTCTGACTGGGAGGAGGAAAAGGTGGGAGCTTGGGGCCTGACTGAGGAAGAGGAAGAAGGAGGCAGCAGCAGGAGGAAGGTCTCAGGGAGCCTGGGGGAGGGAGGGCACCAGGATCCAGGGAGGCTTGTAGGAAGGAGGACAGGGCATCTTTTCTTTTCTTTTCTTTTCTTTCTTTCTTTTTATAAATACAATTAAGTGCTTAACTGGCAGAGTGGTTTAGCACCTTTGCAAGTAGTTGCTAAACCATTCTGTCACTTAATCAATTAATTTTTTTTTAAAAAAAGGAACTGTAAGTCACACCAATAAATGACAAGACAACACGGGGGGGGGGGGGCGTGGGGGCATGGAGGCATGACATCTCCAAAAAAAGGGGAGGGATGATAAACACCCCTCTGCCACTAGTCCCTCCCCACCAGAATGCTGTGATTCCAGTCTGTCGTTTCCACTTGCTGAACATTTTTTGGAATCACATTTTTAAAAAGAACCTCTGGTGTCTGGAAAACCGGTTCTTTTGTCTCGCTTCATCATGGCCCCATTCCCACTGGGAATATAATGCGACGTATATCGCTGCAATTCGGAGTCAGATTTTTTTCCAAGTCGTAATCAAATCTGACCCATCGTTCCCATTAAAAATGGGTGCAAATAGATCCGGTTTTTTTACCCCTGTTTTCATTCCCATTTGTATTTTCCCTGTGGTAATTTGAAGCGGGTTATTTTGCTTCCTGTTCCCATTGCTGTTCTGGAACCTCTTTTTTTGAAGCAGCTGTCAATCAAGCACTTAAGTGCTTGATGTCACAGCCAATCAGTCACTCGGGAGCTTTTCCCCTCTGGAAAAGGGAGAAGGGAGCCTCTATTTCCCCCCGAATACCTTTGCATTAGGCTCTCCTGGGTCTTCCCATAGTCCCACTGAGAAAGAAAGAAGGATCCTCTATTCACCCCAAATCTAGGGTTGCCAAATCCCTCTGCATCCCAGGCTCTTCTGTGTCTATCCAGACTCCCTCTGGGAAAGGGAAAAGGGAGCCTCTATTCACTCCAAATCAGAGCCCATGTACGCATTTGATCACATCGCACCAGGAACCAGTTTCAAATGGGAACGAGGGCCATTTAATTCGCTCAGCAATTCAATCCTTTTGACAGTGGGAATGAAGCCTTAATCTAGCCCACTTGCTTCTAGCCAGAAAGTGCATGCAGAGCAGAGGATGTGCCCTGATGTTAAACTGGGAGGAAAGTAGAAAACTAATTAAGTAAATTGTAACAGAAATCTCAGGAAACATAAAATTTCTAGGCTTGGCACAGCAGAAATTAGTAGAGGACCCAGTAATCTGAAAATGCATAAGTTTATTTTCCAGTTGTCAACAAAGGAAACATGATCTCAGTGGAATTCAAAGTTCCAAAAACTGAGTCCCCCAAATAATACAAAATGGCTCTTTTTATACTATTTTAGACAAAGAAGCTTCTTCAATACACGTGATTGGCTAATTACAGTTTAAACATACAGAATTCTTGCAATCAAGACAGAGATATATGCATATATTAAAACTGCATTTCCCATTTTTCACCCCTCCTTCAGGAATTCAGTAGCCTCCCTTTGAACATCAACAATGTCTCCTTATCTTGAGTTATGTCTACTTCGCTGGTGCCAGCTTCCTACAGGTCACAATGCACTTACTATTACTTTGCTCCAGTTTTCAAGCCTCATTTTAAAAACTATTTTTCTTCTAACCAAAGTGACACCATCTTTCTATAGCTTTCTATTATAACAGGAAAATTCTACCACTTCAACAGTAGGTTCAGTGGCATCATTAGCGTAGCCATATATCTCTGACTGTTATGGCAATAGTTGTGAAATAAACAACGAACACAATAAAAATTATACTTTTTAAATTACAATATCTTCTTACACACAACCTAAATGTATTTACATTTATATAGTTTCATGTGGTTAAAGTGAAAATTTGATAAGATGTGATGGTTGTGGGTTTTGTTTTTTTGCAGAATACTTAAAAAGAATAAAAATTTAAAAATAAATTTAAAAACTAATTGTCGCCGGGCCCCGAGTCCCATTGGTGGGAGAGGGAGGTGGTCCCATAGGTTCCATGCTCAGGAGTCAGAGGCAAATGTATGCTGCAAGTAACTTTTAATGTAATTCAAACAAAGTAGGCCCCAAAGGCAACAATAACAGGCAGGTTCCTTCACCGTACCGAACAGTAACTAAACGTAAAGTCTCAAGTTGAGGGGTAATTCCGGGGTAACTTTCCCCCCATGGGGCCTACGCCTCTTCAAGTTCCACGTTCCCCTGGACGTCCAGGAATCCTCGTCGTGCACAGCCAGGCATTCCCCTCTCTGCTGGCCAACACCTTCCCCGAATGTCCCACAGCAGGCGTGGACCTGGGTTTATTACTGGGCGGGCCTGATAAGGCTCCGGGTCAGCCCCAGTAGGATGCACAGGCCACCAACTTTCTATCGAGGGTCGACCCTCCACCCTCCTTCCTGGGCCTATTCTCGGGCCCCGGAAGTGTCGCCAGTTAATCTCCGCCGAGAAGGCGTCACTCACCCGGGCCTCTATTCCATCCTCATACCCTGTCTCTCCCGTCCGCCACAGAGTTTCCGACGCTTCTCTTTCCTCTCCTCCCCCTCCCTCCTTTCCGGGCATTTCCCCTTTTCTATCCTTTGTCCCCGCCCCTTCCTCCGCCCCTGCCCAAGGCCCAGCTGCTTTGCCCTTAGCCGGCGCTCCTTCTTCTTTCAGGGCTCCCTCTGGGTCCTCCAGGGCGTCGTCCTCCAGGAAAAAGCCACATGGGATATACAGTAAGTGAAATAAAACATGTATGTGAGAGTCAGAGTGACTCAGCAGAAGCCAATGGAGAACCACACAGGTGTGAATGGTAATACAATTAACAAGTACTGAGTGCCAAGGACAAGAAATGCATAGTGAATAATTGGACACACCTGACAAATGTAAAGTGGTCAAGGCTGAGATGATGAAATCATTAATTGTAGGATGAACAAAGAGAACCAATGGGAATGATGTACACGCCTACTGGGTGGAAACAGACCACAGTGGGTGGTACCATGCTTTGACTATAATAATGACTATAGATCCCAGTGTGTTTTGTGGGTAGTAGAGTGAGGAGTTGAGTATTGTTGTGGAGCTGTGTATATAGTAGAATAAAGTAGATCTTTTATATAAGACTACTGAGTTGTCTGGTGTCTTGGGTGAAGCTACAAGAACCAGCAGGACCCTGGTGAAGAAGGGTGAAGACTTCTGTGGAAGCAAGAGTGAGAAGGCTTGGAGAGTTTGTCGGGGTCTTCAGCCTATTCTCTGCAACTCTTGCAAAGATATAACAACTGGCCAAAACTGGTCAGCGTGGTGCACAACCAGGTGGTGAGTTCCAGGCCAGGTGAAGAGCCACAACTCCCATCATCCCTGACATTTCCGACGCTTCTCTTTCCTCTCCTCCCCCTCCCTCCTTTCCGGGCATTTCCCCTTTTCTATCCTTTGTCCCCGCCCCTTCCTCCGCCCCTGCCCAAGGCCCAGCTGCTTTGCCCTTAGCCGGCGCTCCTTCTTCTTTCAGGGCTCCCTCTGGGTCCTCCAGGGCGTCGTCCTCCAGGGCGGGACCCCAACCCGACTGTTCACCCTCCTCCACTCTCTGACACTAATAATTTAAAAACTCCGAGATCTCTCTGTCCTTCCACTGAATCTCACTCCACTCTCTTTTGTTGGGTTCCAGTAGTTTAAAGAGGCACAGGCATGATGCCCATTTCTGCCCAAAGACAGATGTTTGGGGAGCAGCGGTGTGACCCTCTCCTTAGAGTATCGCCTGGTCTGGGCAGAGTTGTGGAGACTCAGGATATGACATCACAAGACCTAATGACATCACCCACATTATTAGGGGAACTTTTACGTGCTCATCCTTCAATGTAATTTATACTATACTACGTCAGCAATGTCCTTCAGCACTCTACATTGAGCAAACAAGCCAGTCCCTGTAGCAGAGGATAAATGGACATAAATCAGACATTAGGAATGGGAATTGTTAGAGAGAAAAAAATCTTTGGGATGGTTGATGTCTCTTGTTACCGGTGGTTCTGGACTGGTACCAACTGGAACAGATGCAGTCTTCTCAGCTACTCAGGATCAAAGTAACTTCCACACAGATTTTCACTCAAATGAGGGTTTATTAACTTTGTTGCTATTTACACAATGTACAGCAAGCTACTATACATCTATTCTCTTTCAGAGTCCATGCAAGAAGAAAACTTGAATATGACATCAGTCTTTGTTCTCTCAAAAGATCAACTTTCCCACCAAGTGGACACACCTCTTTCCCATGAAGTCACCACACTACACAAAACCATAACAATAATACATTTTGTTTATATTATGTCTCAGGCAATGGCCTTGAAGACTTGCTCTTCCAGGCCTAGGCTTTCTGGCCTGCAACGGGAACCATTTTAAACCTTAGTTAACCATTGACACATCTGAACATTTTCAATACAAATTAGAAATATACTTTAACAGGAATACACAAAAACTGGTGGCAGTACATTTCAGTCTCCCTGGGCATTCCATCTCAGACCTCAGAGCAGTGGTCCTTGAACAAAAGAATTACAAAGATAGATTGGAAAGAGAAACAACAGAATTGGGATTTATGCACAGACTACAGTCCATTGACAATGGGTTGCATAAAGATAATGGTTTCCTGACACATTAAACACATTTCAACAGTATGTAACCCCCATCACCATGAGCGTTTAATGGAGTTTAATGGATTTTATTCACAGGTGCCTGGGCTCAAAACCCTGTGGCACCCCCTTAGTCACTTCCCTATTTAAAAAAAAAAAATGCTTGAATGAATTTGGTGGTTAGAGTTAGTTAGAATATATTATTATGAGTGCTTTTTTGACTGTCACATTCAGTAAAATAGGAAAGTCTACTGTCTCAGGAAAAGAAACACTAGAATTGAATGCATCCTGTGGCTGTGTTGTTCAGCAGGTCAATCTGTGCAATTTCCATGGGAAGACAGCAAATGAAGGGGACAGCTAACTTTCTGAAATGCTGCAAAGACAAAAATAGCAGGGGCAGTGGAGTAGAAGAATGCTTAAATTTGGGGAGAAGAAGACAAAATGAAAATAAGAAATCTAGGAATAGAATGGGGATGTATTGTTGTGAAATGGACATGTGCCAGACATTGACTATAGAATTGCTCGGGAGTGTTCTCTCTAGGAATCTCTCGGTCTTCCAGTGCAACTTTTGGTTAAAGCTGACCATAGAGTTGCGCTGGAGTACCTAGAATCAGATAGCTTGGATCTAATCCAATCGTTCTCAAACCGTGGGTTGTGACCCCCAAAGGATGCAAGAGTTTCTCAAAGGGGGCACAAGACTTGAAGGCCCTCGTCCCTCCTTCTTCATCCTCTTCCCAAACCTCTTCTGCCCTGGAGGGGGAAAATACAAGTGAAGAGTCATTTGCAGCAAATGTCCTGAAGCCTCTTTCTCCCCAAACATTCCATTCTGTCTCTAGAACTCATTTTCATCCCCAAACCCCTGCTAATTAACACATTTCTCTGGATGTTCCTTCTCTTTATGGTTAGACTGTGCCCATCTCTAGATGTACTGAAAGTTGTCACCCTGGATATATCAGGCTGGCTAAGAAAGGAGTGCCTGTTTGCTGCTATGACTGTGTCCCTTGTCCAGAAGGAACAATCTCCACTGAGGAAGGTAGGTGACTCCAGAGTGAGAACTGCCCCTAAGGTGTACTTTTAAACTTGGACCCTTTCTTGGCTTTGCATTTGGTTTCCTGATGTTTCACCAGCAACATGACTGGCATCTTCAGAGAAGAAGTCCAAAACTTTTCCAAGCTGTCTGTCTGTCTGTCTCTCTCTCTCTCTCTCTCCAACTTCCTCCTCTCACCCTCACCCTCTTCCTCCTCACTGCTTTTATCATGCACTGAACTCAATGGCAGATACAAACTTTCAATACTCTAGGTAAACTAATCATGGGATCCTCCGCGATGATCAACATATCATCTGCGTATACACATATTTTTATTTCATTCCCTTTTATTTTATTGCCTCTAATTTGTGAGTCTTCTCTTATTCTTTTACACAGGACTTCTAGGCAGAGTATAAAAAGCAGTGGTGAGAGGGGACATCCTTGTCTTGTGCATTTCTTTATTTTCACGCTGTTGGTCCTGGAGCCGTTTATTATGATTCTTGCACTTTGCTCTTGATATATTTGTTTCACCCAATTTATAACGTTTTCGCCTATCTCCAATTTTTCTAATAGTCCAAATATAAATCCCCATTTCAAATTGTCAAAGGCTTTTTCTGTGCCTAAGCTTACCATTACTGATTCTTTCCCCAGGTGTTTGTCATAGTATTCAATTAAGTTTATAACCGTTCTGATATGTTCTTTCACATGCCTTTTCGGTAGGAAGCCACATTGATCTTTGTGAATCCAGTTAGTCAAAATTTTCTTTTTTCTTTCCGCCATTATGTTTGCAAAGATCTTGTAGTCACTATTTAGTAGTGAAATTGGCCTGTAACTTTGTGGTAGTGTTTTATCTTTACCTTCTTTTTCTATCAGTACTATGTTGGCTTCTCTCCATGTTTTGGGTATCCCCTCTTCTAAAATTGCATTAAGTGTTTTCTTGAGTGGGTCAAGTAGTATGTCCTGAAAAGTTTTATAATATCCCATCGTAAACCCATCCGGTCCTGGTGCTTTCCCACTTTTTGCTTTGGCTATCGCCTGTTGGATTTCTGTTTGTGTAATCTCTCCATTCAATTTCTCTTTCTCTTCCTTCATTAATTCCAGTTTATGGACCTTCTTCAAGTATTTATAAATTTTTTCTCTATGCGTCTTATCATCTGTTGTATCTCTATATAGGTCGCTAAAAAATTTGCAAAATACATTCTGAATTTTCCCATTTTCTGTTTGTCTCTTTTCCCCATCTTCTATCTCTGTAATTGTATTTCTTTCTTTTCTCTTCCTTACTTTGTACGCTAACAGTTTCCCCACTTTGTTTCCACCTTCGAAGAACCTCTGTTTAATATATTTCAATTTTTTGCTTACTTCTTCTGTTAACTTGCTATCCAACTCTTTTTTAAGGAGTATCAACTCCTTACTTATTTTCTTTCTTCCTTTCTGGTTGTTTGCCAACAATTCTTCCTCTTTCTTTTGGATCTTGTCTGATAATTCTTGAATTTCCTTTCTTTGTTTGTTTTTCCTCTCAAATCCTTTCTTCATTAGAAATCCCCGTATGACTGCCTTTGAGGCTTCCCATATCGTTGTCATTTTTAATTCAGGGCACATGTTTTCTTCAAAATAGTATTTAAATTGTTCTTTGATTTGTTTTTTTACTTGTATATTTTTAAACATATTTTCATTTAGCCTCCAGTTAAATTCTTTTTCTGTTGTTTTAATTTCTAAGAAGATTGGGTTATGATCAGATGCTTTGTTCATTTTTATCTTGACCTCTTTTATATCTTTAAGCATAATCTTGGATATGAGAAACATGTCTATTCTGGAGGCGGAGATATGTGGCATCGAGAAAAAAGTAAAATCTTTCTTCTGAGGGAATTTGTACCTCCAAGGGTCTATAATCGACAATGTGTCCTGCATTTCAAAGAATTTTTGTGGGAGTTTTCCCTGTTTTTCCTGTATCTTTTTCCTAGATTGTCTGTCCATCTGTGGGTTTAATACCCCATTCCAATCTCCCATTATTATGTAATGTTCATAACTAAAAGTTTGTAATTATTTAAGTAATTTCTTATAGAACACACTCTTACTCTGTATTGGGCCGTATATTCCAAGAACTAATGTTTTTTTGTCATTCACCATTATCTCAATTCCCACAAAACTTCCCTCTGTGTCATTTATTATTTCTCTTGCTGAGATTTGACTTTTAACATAAATTGCTACGCCATTTTTCTTTTTATTTCCTGCACTAATAAAAAAATTGTCCTAGCTTCGGGTTCTTTAAATATTTTTCCTCTTGTTTTCGAATTCTTGTTTCCTGTATGCTAATTATTTTGACATTTTCTTTTTCTAAGATGTGAAAAATTCTTTTTCTCTTATAAGCCGAATTCATTCCCTTAATATTCCATGAGAAAAATTTCATTTTATTCTTTTATTTGGCCCTTTCTTCTTTAACTTTCCTAACCCTCCTTCACCCGATCCTCTTCTTCCTCCTCGTCTTCACTTGAGTTTCCTCGTTCTGGATTCAGATCTACTCCTCCCACCACACCGAAAATGTAGTCTTCATCCCCTATTCTGTTTGTTTCGTCCGTTGACCCCCGTCTTGCTTCTTCCTCTCTAGGGTATGTCTCCTTACTTTTTCCTTGTATTCCTTTCGTCTCTTCCTCTTGCTCTCTGTTCTTTTCTTCTTCCTCTTTGAACCATCTGTTGTAAAATCTTCTAGCCTTGTCAATTGTGTCTATCTTGTATTGTTTTTAGTCTAGCAACTAAAATAAGGGAAAAACATCATGTATTCTACAACTACAATGATCACAAGAGAGAGGGAAAGAAAGATGTTACAAATGTCCAAGTCAAAACAAAGCACGAATAGAAGACCATCAATTGAATTAAAAATGGCCCCAAATGCTAAAGTTATGGAGATGTTGCAGAGGATGGAAGAAAATATGCAAAAAAGCGAGAAAAATATTAAACAGGAAATTAAAGACTCGAGAAATGAACTACAAAAGGACTTTAAAAAGGAAATAGATGAATTGAAAGGAGCAATGAGGGAAATTACAGAAGAGGTGAAGGAAGTAAGAGAGAAAGTTAAAGATTTAGAGATCAGAACAATAGAGATGGAAAAGACAACAAAAAACATAACACAAACCCAGGAACAAGAAAGAGACATGAGTAGATTGAAAGAGGCAAGAGATAGGAAAAAATGTATTAAAATAAGAGGATTTAAGGAGCAAGTTGGAGAAGATTTATATGGAAGAATCATCTCAATGTTGGCAGAATTGGTTGAAACATCGCAGGACTATATTGATATGGAAGTTGATAAAATGTTTCGAATTAACTCAAGCATAGCCAGAAACAGAAACCTACCCAGAGATATAGTGGTCTATCTAACGAGGGAAATAATTAAAGACAAAATAATTCAGGCAAGCTATGAAAAGAAAATATGTGTTGATGGTGATGAACTTAAAATTTTTAAGGCTGTGCCGACAGATATACTGTGAAGGAGAAGGGAATACGGAACATTGACAAAGATGCTACAGATGAAACAGGTGAGATACCGTTGGGAACCAATTGAAGGTGTATCGTTCAACGAGATGAGTTCTGATTCTCCTTTTATTATTGCATTTCTGCTTTGTCCCATGTGGCTGCAATGAATCTGACATATTCCAGTTTATTTAATGACATAAATTTGTCCCTGTGTTCCACAGGGGTAGAGGTAGAGGTAGAGGAGGAAGAAGAGGAGGAGGAGGAAGAAGAGGAGGAGGAGGAGCAGGAGGAGGAGGAAGAGGTGGGTACCCATTTCCTAAGTTTTTTTCCCCAAAGTGCCTTTTCTGTGTATTTTTGGTGCTTTTAATGCTAACAGGTCTGCCTTGTTTTAACAATGATAGTGATGATGATGATGATGATGATGATGATGATGATGATGATGATACTGATATCAGCCAGCTTCTGAGGCATGCACTCACTCTTTCTGAAGGCAAGACTGTCTGACTTTCCAAAGTGCATTTCTGTGTATTTTTGGTGCTTTTAATGCTAACAGGCCTGCCTTGTTTTAACAATGATGATGATGATGATGATGATGATGGTGGTGGTGGTGGTGGTGATACTGATATCAGCCAGCTTCTGAGGCATGCACTTACTCTTTCTGAAGCTGAGACAGTGTAATGTTCCAAAGTGCCTTTTCTGTGTATTTTGGTGCTTTTAATGTTAACAGTTCTGCCTTGTTTTAACAATGATAGTGATGATAATGATGGTGATATTGATATCAGCCAGCTTCTGAGGAATGGCCAAGGTAAGTTACTCTGATTTTTACAAACTCATGCGCAGTGAAGAAAAACCAAAGTCCCTTGACCAAGTACATACTTCTGAGAAGTACAGTTGGGGGTAAGAAACCTGAAACCAAGGGCAAATCCACTTCTTGTTAAACCACCTTGACATGTTCAGTATGCATAGCCATGTGAACCCATGTTCAGTGTTGAACTCAAAGGATTTGGTTATGGAATAAGCCTCTGAAATATGCAAGAGGCCATGTTAAATAAAGTCATGTTCAATGCCCAAATGTGTGTTGTGTGTGTTTTGGAATGGAGGAGAGGGTGTTTGGCCAGAAAGGGAAGTACATTTCTGCCATCTGTCTAGGAATAATGCCAAAATGTCCTCCATTTTGAGCATGCCTAAGAAACATGCATCTATATTAATACTTTTTTAAATTATTAAATTTTTTCGCATGTCCTCCATTCTAAAAATATGTCCTAGATTTGGGGCTAAATTTTGTCCTACATTTGCCCTACATTTTTTTACATTTGTCCTGGTTTGGAGGTTGACAGTTATGGCAACCCTACATTGGAGGCATGCATAATTTAAACATCATTGCTCCAAAGTGTCTGGAAGCTGCTTCTGTTGGCCCATCTGTTCTGGGCCTAGATTTCAGACAGGAGCTACACTCGTGCCAACAGTGTCACAGTGATAACTAAGTAGTAATGATAAATACAGAACAGTTACGATGAGTTAATCTAGGTAACTCATGCGCAAAACTGCTATTTAATCACTATTGTGACAACCTTGTCACAGTTGCAATTCATCCCTTATTTTACTGGGCATCAGCTGCATGAGGAAAAAGAGGTCCATTCTGCCAGCAGTTGGAGCATAGATGAATGATGTTTTGGTCAGGTTTAGGAAAGGAGCCAATCCAGGAGAGTTTCTTAAGTTAAAAATATTATTTAGCTAACTATATAGAATACTGACTTTTAATATATAATCATTTAAGGAGGCTTTTATATGGGATGCGTACTTTAGAAATGTCCCTTTCTGGGAGAAAGGCAGAAATGAAATGAAAATTAAGTTGAGGTCAAATTCTTCCTGGTGAGTTGGGCAGAATGGGCACAGCGGGTCAGCACTGCCTGGTCCTATATTCTTCTGTTCTGGATTATGCAAAAGACATTTATAAGGAAAATGCAGTCAAAAACTGGAGGCCAGCTGAGATTTCAAAGTGTGACAAAAAGTGCAGTATGTTTGTCTGCAAACCTTTTAAAAAGCCACCAGTCATCCAAACAACTTGTGCCAAAATATATGGGACCATTTGTTGTTAAAAGACTTGCAAATGAAGTGACTGAAGAACTGGTTTTGCCTAAAACTTAAAACATCTTCATCCCATGCTCCATTTCAGTCAGTTCAAGTGCTCATATTAATGATAGAACCAATGGCACCAACCAATGAGTTTCTTTCTTGACTGAAGTTCAGCCAAACTTTGCCTGAACTGTTCCATCTCTCACCCATGAAACAGAACTGCACCAGAGAGTGGTGTAAACATGTTTTTGCCAGCTATGCACCTGCACATGGAGCCACACAGAAAGCTAATGATATTGTTCAAGTGATTTTTGTCCCCTGGCAATTATCAAAATCATGGTAATTTATTCAACCTCTCACCAAAACTCAAGGAATATTTTCCTCCCCAGGTTCCCCTTTGAATTTACTGTGAAAGCCTATACCTCAAGAACAACACTTGGTAATGTTGCCCATATGGAATCTGACAAGTTTTAAATACCTCTTGCAACCCTGAGATGCCAGGGCTAAGACTGAGGGAAGGGAGGGACTGTGCCAGTGTGAGGATCAGTAATATTGCCGCCTTCAGGAGTGGGACCCAGGCAGGATTCGGGCTTTATTAGTAAAGTCAGTCACTGCAGTCCTCTCCTTGGGAAAGTATTTGTCTCCCTGACTAGACCCAAGAATATGGATGTCTGTCTGTGAAGGTGCGGGAGAATACTGAGAGAATCAGAGCATAGGAAAGTGGCTGCAGTGTTCATCTCCATCATGATATTGTGGCTGCTGTTAGTGCTGCTGCTGCTGCACTGTGGACTCTATAGGCAGCTGAAGAGAAAATGTCTCCTGAAACAAAGGACGGATCGAATCACCCCACTTAACTACTACAGACCAGGAGATTATGTCATTAGTGGGATCACGTCTACAGCAAATGCTATGTTTTACCCATTCGTTTTTGTTGAGCCACCTTATTCTCACTTTGTCTCGTAAGTCTTTATTGATTTTATCCTTTTCAAATATCCCTTTTTGTAAGATAATAAAGTTAGTAGAAAGAGGTTAATGTATTTAGTTAATTGTTCATAATCCCTCCACCACTTACATTTAAAAACTGAACAACAAGGAGATGATATATTGCCATCTAAAGGATTATGCTGAACAAAGCCACCCATGTTTTGACTCTAACATCCTCTGCCCATGCTTTGTGCCTTAGAGCAATGGAAATGGCTGAATAATTGTTTTCAAAACTTAATTTCTCATCTATCCCACCAAAACCCTTTTCTTTTCCTCCTTTGAGAAAAAGGTCTCACCTTCTTACACATAAGGTTGTTGCGTGAAAGCAGATCTAACTGACCTCTGTAAAGATCTGAAAGACCTGTATCACCTTGCCCAGCCCTTTGAAAATTTAGTGCAAGTGACATGATTTGTACCTTTCTGAATCCTACTATATTCCATCACACTCTCACAAGTGTGCAAATATGTTTTATAACCTGAGGCTTAATATCACTCTGTATTTCAACTCAAGAAATGAGTTTATATCCATGAAAGCTAATGCTAAAATAACAACCAAGTAGTCTTAACGGTGTTCCCTCACTCCCTTTTCTGTTATCCTTCTTTCTTCTTTTTTGTCACAAGGAGTCCCCATTTACTACTGAGAGATAATGTTGGGATTCTGTTCAGGTGCTTTAAATCTGAGAGTGAAGAATTAAGTACAGGCAACATAAAATATCTCCTTTTGCTTTTGCTAGCAGATGTCTGGCAGGATAGGATTGCAAGAGGCCAAGAATTACTACGTCTGGAATGGGGGGGGGGGGGGTGTCTTTCCTTTTCTACCACAGACCCAAGAAAATGTGCTCCACAATCCCACTATTTGTATTGAGCAGAAATCTCCCTTTGGCAATAGTTCAGTAGTTATCACTGTAAAATCCCGAGAATCCTATTATCATAAACAAGGCAGAAATAGCATATGTTTTCATTAATCAGATGGTGAATTTCTGACATCTTCTATTTTCCTGCAGTATTGGGAGTATGCACTACTGGCAGATTCTGCTCTTCTTGTTTGCCATTCATGAGATCAACCAGGATCCAAGTCTCTTGCCCAACATCACCTTGGGCTACAACATCTACGAGAACTATTTCAATGAAAGAATGACTTATGAGGCCATGATCGACCTGCTGTCTTTTGGACGGGAGAACATTCCAAACTACAGCTGTGGAGGACAAAATAACCTCTTGGCAGTTCTTGAAGGGACCAACTCTGAAATATCTGGCCTTATTTCCTCTGTGTTGGGCATCTACAAAACCCCACAGGTAAGAATAAAGCAATGGAGTGTAGGCTGAATCACTCTGCAATCTATACATAGAGAAGTTCAGAATCAGGCAGTGTACCCAGGACTTGCTCAAGGCATTTTGCAAACTGAACAGCAAAGGAGAGAGAAAATAGGACCATTCCTCCAACCCAAATTCAAGGTGTGCACCAAACCTGGCTCTGCCTGAAACACTCTTACTTCTAAGGCAGAAAGCCACCCAGGCATCTCTCTCTGGTAGTAAATTAATAACAACAACTACGACAGATACAAAAGCAACAACGATGATGAGAAAGGTATTTCTGGATGAAGGCATAAGGCAAATCTAGACTTATCAAAAGTCCCAAGATTTGATGGCCATTATAGCTGCACTTACCGCTATTTCCCCCTAAAATCCATGTGATATTTTCATCCTTCTGCTGTGTTTTCTGTGATTTTTTGAGTTCTAACCCAAATTTTTAATTTCAGTATGAGGTGGATTGTTGTTCCCCCCATCTCAATCCTGTCTGAGTATCCCATACAACCCAGAGTAAATTTTTCCAGTTTTTCTCTCCTCCCACCCCAAATGGCAGCATTATCATCATTGGGGGTGTGCAGGGGTGCGGATGACACCAGGTTATTATTATTATTATTATTATCATTATTAAACTTTATTTCTAAAGTGCTGTAATTATACAGAGTGCTGTGCAAAGTCAGTAAAATTAAGGAATATATAAAAGCCTGTCCGAGGCGTACCCTCTAAAAGTAATAACAATTAGATAGAGGAATAGATAAAATTACAATGTAGGAAAGAAAAGACAATTTAAAAAACATCAAATATAAAAGCAAATCACATCAAACGTTATCAGAGAGCCAGATGACAATCACAAGTTCCCTGAGAACGCTTCCCTGAACAATATGGTTTTCAGCTCAGCCTTAAAATTGGTTAGGGAATTGATGAGCCATGCGTGCAGAGGAAGAAGATTCCAGGAATGAGGGTCAGCAAGAAAGAAGGGACGGATCCAGGACGGGGCAGAGAAAATCCTGGGTTGAGAGAGGAGACTTTGGCTACCAGAGTGGAGAGTGCGAGTAGGGATGTAGGGAGAGAGAAGATCAGTTAAATAAAGAGGGGCCAGCCCATGCAGGGCTTTAAAGGTGAGTAACAAAAGTTACACCCCAGAAGGGGGAACGACACCCGGTCAGCTTCCTGCTCCCTTCGGGTGCTGCTTGCACCCCTGTGGAAGCTCTTTAGGGCCACATGGGCACTCTTTGGGACCATGGGCACTGCTCTGCCCCCTGAGGGAGCTTCTCAGGGCCATGTGGGTGCTCCTCGGGGCAGAGCAGTCCACACAGGCACTTCCATGCAGGCCTCACCCCAGAAATGGCACCGGACGTCTCGGCACCTGAAGTCCCACCCTACCCCAGAAGTCTTGCTCCTGGCATCAGGTGTAACCAGGTGCGGGAGTGTAGTTGATTGCCTCCCTTTGTGTGCATCTAGCCAGTAAATTTTTCTGGGACTTGGTACCTTCACTTTTGAACTGTAATCTTTAATCCTCTTCCAGTACTTCAGATCTCCATTCTCTTTCTATTTCCCAAGCAGCTGACTGCCTCCATTTGTGTGCACTTAGCCATTAAGTTTTCTGGGACATGGTTTCTTCATTTTGTTGAGTTTCCCTGCAACCCTTTTCCAGTATTTCAGACCTCTCCACCTCCCTTTATTTCCCATGATGCCCTACCCCTTTTCAAAGCCAATTTCTGCTATTTAACTGATCACAATCCAAGTTGATACTATTGGGAGACAACACAGATTGCAAATGCTTGTCTGCATCTTTGACATGTCTGGATGCTATTTCTTATTTTAGGACTCTGAATTCCCAGCATTCTTTGGGCCTTATCACACGAAAGGTTTTACAACTCAGATCCGGAGTCACTACGGGTTCAGCCATGTGTATTCATGTTATAACGTGATGTATTATCAGACATGATTGCTTTCTATGGGGGGTCGTTACAAGGTGAATCCACAGTCAGTTCAGAGTGACTCCTCATTTTTGTGAATTCGGTAACAAGCGAATTCACAAAAAATTGTTTCCAAGCTCACTTCGATTTCACTTCAAATTGGTCTGGTGTGGAAGATCACCCTGAACTCGCCCCCAGTGACCAGTTCCATCATCCCCTGCCTCCTCCTTCACCCGATCTCACCCCTACTGACCTCCTGTGACCTGTCCCATCATCCCCTGCCTGCTCCTTCACCCTGATCTAGCCCCCAGTGACCCCCTGCCACCTGTCCCATCATCCCCTGCCTGCTCCTTTATCCTGATCTCGCCCCGTCTGGCACCCTGCCACCTGTCCCATCATCCCCTGCTTCCTCCTTCCTTCCAACGAAGGATGACAGCTAAGGAGGGAGCAGGGAAGGATGACAGCTTCCAGAGCCCCACTGATCATGTGCAAGGGTGCCAATTTGAATCGTTGAATCCCTCTGGTGTGGTAATGCAATGTGTACCCACTCTGCTTTGCCCAAGTAGAGACCACAATTTCATTCCTCAGGTATGATAATACATCACGTGAATTGCTTTGGATCTGAGGTGACTCTGCTTCGGAAGGGCTTCAAACTGGAGCTCCTGTTTCACGTGTGATAAGGCCCTTTGTCTCATATAGTTACCTTAAAGGAGACCCCCAGAACTGGAGTCCTGCATTAATTTCTGGGCATCTTATTTATCAAGGATGTAGAAAATTTGGATGAGGTTGAGAAAGGGGAGACAAGGGTGAAAAGAGATATTGGGAATTCATGTATTGAGGCACATGAATAAATATCTTAGAGGGACAGGGGAGAAGCAATCTGGATAGTCAAGCACTGGAATGTATTCAATGTCCCCATCTCCACTTCGGTTTGAGACTCTTCCTCATTTGAATGCTACTTTTAAAAATGCTGTGGTTGCCTTTCTTCCTTGTCATTATTCTGTTTGTGTAACTCCTTGCTGACAGACGTATTCTGATGTCTCGGCTTTAATTGTAGGAATGGGTGGGGGAAGGATGAACTGAGCTTCTTGTCTTTCCTCCTAAGTCCACCCTTCAACACTCCTTTTCTGTCTCTGTGGACAACATTTCTATTCAACCAGTCCAGCAAGCCTGCAGTCTTGGTTTCATCTTTGATTCTTCTCTGTCGTGTATCCCTCAGATCCAGACCACAGCCAAGGCTTGTAGATTCTTTTTATACAATATTGCCAAAATCCGACCATATCTCTCTGCCTCTACTGCCACGATCCTGGTCCATGCCCTAGTGGTCTCACGACTTGATTACTGTAATGTCCATCTGGCTGGGCTTCCTCTTTCTCACCTCCGTCCTTTAATTTCTGTCCAGCATTCAGCTGTATGCATTATCACATCCGCCCACTGCTTTGACCATATCTCTCCTGTGTTGGCATCCCTTCACTGGCTCCCTCTCCCTTTCCGATTCAGTATAAGTTTCTACTGTCGACATTTAAAGCCCTCCATGGGCTGGCCCCTCCTTACTTATCAGACCTTATTTCTGCTCACCTTCCAACTAGAGCCCTCTGTTCTGGTAGTCAAGGTCTACTGTCCCAGCCCAGGATTTCCTCTGCCCCATCTCGGATTTGCCCCTTTTCCCTCGCTGCCCCTCACTCCTGGAACCTTCTTCCCCCACGAGCAAGGGCCATCACTTCCTTAACCAGCTTCAAAACAGAGTTGAAGACCATTTTGTTTAGAGAAGCGTTCCCAGGCATTGCATAATTGTCGCTTGCTATTTGATGTTCTTTTGGTGCCTGTTTTATTGAATCATTTCCTATATTGCTATGTATTTTATATGTATTATCCTACTAGAGAGGCCCCTTCCCCACCACCACTCCCTTTGTGTTGTGTCTTTTTAGATTGTAAGCCTGAGGGCAGGGAACCGTCCAATTAAAAAGATTGTATGTACAGCGCTGTGTAAATTTACAGCGCTTTATAAATAAAGGTTAATAATAATAATAATAATAATAATAATAATAATAATAATAAATAGTTTGGGTTTTCCCTTTAAGTCTTTGGAGATGGACTTTGTAGAACTTCTTTTTAAAATACATCTGGCCTTGGACTCCATTCTTGACTTCAGCGAACCTTCTAGAGAAATGGCATGCAGATTTTTTCTCTTAGAATCCCCTCTTTACATCTACGTTTGGAGATTGCATGCTTCTCTCGATATAGCATCTGAATAAAAATATTTTGTTTATTTAGTATGCATATTTTTATTTGCACACTCATGTATATTCATATTTTAACATAATTCAAATTAGAATAGTTTTATTTAAATATACTCAATATTCAACTTAGCAAATGCGTAAATGTTACACATAAAAACCTGGGGGCTGAGGACCAGGAGGGATCAGAGCCTCTAACTCTTCTGCCCCCCTGGGAGTTCCCACCCCACAATTTGAGAACCGCTGTTCTAGAGGATTTTAGGAGACATATTAATCTGGGCCAAGTGGCAGCAGGCTGAGGGAATATTGTGCTTTTGATTCATTCACTTGTATGCGCTGAACAGATTGTAAGAGGAAAAATAGAATGTGCCTCTAAAGGATGACTCTGAAGGATGCTAAAGAGGTTTGAAAGAGTTCGCTAAAGTGGTGTCCACAAAAGCTTTCAGTAACAATATAATAATAAAGTAAAAGCCTAAGGCATTGGCTTCATAGACCCATAGACCCAAGTTACATTTAAAATATCTGAGATTCACCCTGAATGCAAAACTCATCACCTATCCCTTCTTTTCTTGACTAGATCAATTACAGCTTTTTTACCCATGCGCTGAGTGGGAAAAGTCTGTTCCCTTTTTTCCACCGGATGATCCCAAAGCAAGAGCCTCCATACCAAGCAGTTGTCAAACTGCTCCTGCATTTCAGATGGACTTGGATTGGTCTACTTGCTCTAGAGAATGACAGTGGGGAAAAGTTCAGGAGCACCTTCACTTCTCTGGCCAGAACAAATGGGATTTGCATTGCTTTCTCTGAGACAATTCCTGTGATGAACTCAAAAGGCAGGGCATTCAGCATATTTCTGTATCTTAAGGACAGGAAACTCAGTGTAATTGTTTGTCAGTTGGACACTCAGACCATACTTACACTAGGAATAATAATAAGAACATTCGAAAATGCTAATAAACAAGCAGTGGGGAAAGTGCTGATAGCAACAGCTTTGCAGGATCTCAGTCTAAGACTTTTGTACAAAGTGGTGGATCTCCAGGACACCCACATTTCCTTGTCTTTCTCAATACAGACAAACAAAAGGACACAGTATGACCATTTTGATCAATTTCTATTTGATCTTGAGCAGCTTGGGGAAGCAGCATTTCATTGTTCATATTCAGCGCCAATGCTTTCTGTTAAACTCTGGAACAGATGCACAGAAAAAGACACTTTGATGCATCTGCATCAGGATATGATGAAGAGGATCCTTTCCCAAGATACTTACAGTATTTACAATACCATCCAGGCTGTAGCATGGACCCTGCATGATGCATACTTCTCCCGATCAAAAGAGATGCAGACGAAGGGTAGAGGCAGACTGGCATCTCGAAGGCTCCAGCCATGGCAGGTATTCCTTTACCTTCATATGCAGTCCCACTGACAGACCCTCAGTCATTACTTTCTGGATTGGAAGTGAGCAGGGAATTATTTGCCAGCTTCATTCTCCCATCAGCCCTCAAATGGATTACTATTGATAGGTTGCCTGCTGTTCTTCTGGTGAAGCCCTGGAACACCTTGACCTTGACCAGGATACCTGTCCGGAATACAGTCCATTTCGAGTGTATGTTCCTCAGCCTGAAGACCAGGGATAGATTGGGGATTTTGCTAGTCTACCGGCCACCCCGTTGTATAGCAGACTCCCTGACTGAGCTGACACAGCTGGTCTCTGAGCTGCTGTTGGAGACCCCCAGACTTTTAGTTTTGGGGGACTTCAACATCCCGCTCGAGACCAGCTTAACAGGCGCGGCTCGGGAGTTCATGGATACCATGACAAACATGGGCCTATCCCAATTGGTCAACAGGCCTACACATTGCGCGGGTCATACACTCGATGCGGTCTTCAGTACGGAACAGGAATATCCGTGGGCGGAGGTGGTAAGTACCTCCGCATTGTCATGGACGGATCATTTCCTGGTCAAGACGAAACTTAGAGCCAATATCTGCCCCACCGGGGGTGGCGGACCCATTAGAATGGTCCGCCCTCGAAGGCTGATGGAGCCCATTGGATTCCAGACAGCCTTAGAGGGTTTAATGGTTGGGAATGCCGGTGATCCTGTCGATGCCCTGGTCAATACCTGGAACACCGATCTTACCAGGGCTATCAACACGATCGCTCCCAAGCGCCCTTGCCATCCCGCCCCAAATCGGAGGCCCTGGTTCACGCCAGAGCTGAGGAAGATGAAGCGGTTTGGACGACGGCTAGAGCACAGGTGGTGGAAGACTCGACTCTTATCCGACAGAACTCGCCATAGGAACTTTCTTCGTTCCTATCGGGAGGCAATACGTGCAGCGAAGAGAGCCTTCTCCTCTGCACATATTGCATCTGCAGAGTCCCGTCCAGCAGAGCTGTTTAAGGTGGTGAGGGAAATGACGCAGGTGCCCCCTGCGCCAAATCCCTTACTTAACCCGACGACGGCCTGCTGTGACGCGTTTAACAACTTCTTTGCAGACAAAATCTCTCAGATAAGAGCCGACTTAGATGCCACCATTGAAACAGAGTCGACAGGCGAGGCGTCCAGTGACTCCGCCGATGTAGTCATACTGGATCAGCTCCAATCTGTGAGTACTGATGACGTGGACAAGCTGCTTGGTAAGGTGAGGAAGACAACTTGCCCTCTCGACCCTTGCCCATCATGGCTGGCCGTCCAGGGGGGGATGCATTGATGAGATTCCTCACGGATATCATCGGTGCATCCTTCAGGGAAGGACATGTTCCATCTTGTTTAAAGGAAGCGGCGGTTAGGCCACTCTTGAAAAAACCTTCCCTAGACCCCCTGGATATGAGGAATTATAGGCCGGTGTCATTGCTGCCATTTTTGAGCAAGGTGATCGAGAGGGTGGTTGCCCTTCAGCTCCAAGCTGTCTTGGATGAAACTGATTATCTAGACCCATTTCAAACTGGCTTTAGGACAGGCTTTGGGGTTGAGACTGCCATGGTTGCCTTGACCGACGATCTGCATCTGAGCATTGACAGGGGGAGTGTGACCCTGTTGGTGCTCTTAGACCTCTCAGCGGCTTTTGATACTATAGATCACGGCATCCTCTTGGACCGCCTGAGGGGGTTAGGTATCGGGGGCACTGCTTTGCAGTGGTTCCAGTCCTTCCTCTCGGGCAGGTCTCAGAGGGTGCTACTTGGGGACTGTAGCTCCAGTAAGAGGTACCTCACTTGTGGGGTTCCTCAGGGGGCTATTTTGTCCCCGATGTTATTTAACATCTATATGAAGCCGCTGGGTGAGATAATACGGAGTCATGGTGCTGGGTGTTATCAGTACGCTGATGACACCCAAATCTATTTCTCTGTATCTCGTTCGTCGGCCTCGAATTCCGATGGCATCTCTTCTCTCAATGAATGTCTTCAGGCGGTAATGGGCTGGATGAGGAAAAACAGATTGAAACTGAATCCAGACAAGACGGAGGTGCTCACGGTAGCGGCCCCGAAACCAAGAATTGGGTTGCAACCTCCAGTCCTGGATGGGGTCACACTCTCCTCCAGCGACTGTGTTCGCAGTCTGGGGGTGCTCCTTGACTCGTCGCTCCTGATGACAAATCAGGTAAATGCGATGGTCAGGAGTGCCTGTTATCAGCTTCGGCTGATACGCCAGCTGCGCCCTTTTCTGGAAGTAAGGGATCTTGAGACAGTTGTGCACGCGCTGGTAACCTCACGCCTTGACTTCTGTAATGCACTCTACATGGGGCTACCCCTGTGCTTGACTCGGAAATTACAGCTGGTTCAAAATATGGCAGCCAGGCTTGTCTCAGGAACATCTAGGAGGGACCACATTACTCCGGTTTTGAGGTCCCTCCACTGGCTGCCTATCAGCTTCCGGGCCCAGTACAAGGTGTTGGTTATCACCTTCAAAGCCCTAAATGGCTTGGGTCCAAGCTATCTCAGGGACTGCCTCGTCCCGTACAATCCTCCCCGCGCTCTCCGGTCCTCTGGGAAGAACTTACTACAGCCTTTAAAATCTAGGCTTGCGGCGACCTCCCAGAGGGCGTTCTCTGCTGTTGCCCCCAAACTCTGGAACAACCTGCCGGATGAGATCCGTCAGATAACATCATTAGACAGCTTTAAAAAAGCGGTCAAGACGGATCTCTTCCGGCAGGCCTTTCCAGATTAACCATCCCGGCCCAGGTTCCCTGATTCCCTCATTCCTCCCGTGGCCCCATCTTAGTGATGGTTGAGGATCAACAGAGGGATATCAGGGTTTTTAGTTTTTAATTGTTGTTTTTATGCATTGATATTGTGTTTTAATATGTTATACTGTTTAATACTGTCTTAAGGGGGGAGGGATAAAGTGTTTTTAATTGTCATATTTTATATTTTACTGTTGTTAACCGCCCGGATTGGTTTGCCAGAGGGTGGTATACAAATAAATATTATTATTATTATTATTATTATTATTACTATTATTATAATGTTTGGAAGAAGTAATTTGCCCAGGTGGTTCATCTAATTATCTATAGGTGTCTTCTGTCTGCTAAGGGATCTCTTTAGTTTTCTGGAATGATTCAGGTGATAAAATGGCAAGGAGAGGCACTCCCCAGTCCAATTGCAACCATACATAGGTGGAAGACACTGTTAAGTGCTGTTTTTGTTGATAATGATGATAATGGTGATGGTGATGGTGGTGGTGGTGATGATGATGATGATGATGATGATGATGATAGCTAAGTAGTGTTTGCATTGGTCCTGAATTATCCAACAAAGCTTTGCCAAGTATTGAAGGGACTTGTTTCTCAAAATTGATTAATTTGAGGAGGATATTTTTCCAGAAAAAGTTATTTGCCATTGATGCCATAAAGACAGCAGGCCATAATAAAGTACATTTGGTACCTGCATTTTCTCCTGTGTAAACCTACTTCAATCTGTGTAGCCCAAACATGTACTGAAGATCCTTGAAAATGCCATTTTCCCCCTTGTTACCCTTGTGCTGGCTTCAAGGGTCTAGAGAAGACTGGGCAGCGGGAGAGGAGTCAAGGAATCCTTAGAAGAAGGTGTATTTCCATGTTGCCTTCAGATGGATGTGAAGTCCCTGTTGAAAACAAAAACCCTGGAAATAATGAGGTGGGGAAGGCCCTATATGCTCCATGGCTATGAGTGCCCAACTTTCCTCTGATTAAATGGATCATTTTAGTTGATGTGCATAATCTCAGTTAAGACTAGTACACCACCCATCACCATTCCTAAACAGTCAAGCTGGTATCTATGAAACATATCAATTGATGGCAATGTGCTCTGGTAAGGCTGGAAAGATCACTTGGTAGGCAGAACAGCAATTAGGTATTAGTGCTTGTTCACCCATAATATTATTTAAAGTACAGTCGGCCTTCCATATCCACAGATTATTTATTGATTGATTCAAGAATCCACAGCTTGAATATATATATATATATATATATATATATATCCTTGATTTTATATCAGGGACACCATTTCACTGTTCATAGTATTTAGTATTTCATGGCACTTTAGCATCCATAGAGTTTGGTATCCACTGCAGGTCCTAGAGTCAATCCCCAGTGGATACCAAGGGCCCACTGTATGCCTATTCTGAAACAGCTGCATTGGTTGCCAATATCTTTCTAAGCAGAATAATACTGGTGCCTATCTTTTTGAAATGTAAATGGCTTCCATGAATCTAGGATGATCAGTGGAAATGCGAACTCCAAATAGGGAGAGGTGAGATGTAAAACAGGATTTCCTGTCTGTAAGGTGCAAGCATGTTCCTGTTTCCTTTCAGTTTCACTCTTTCCTGATGAACTTCCCGCTGTATAATACTTCCATGGATGGAGTTTATTTGGATGAGCATGGAGTTCTGGTAGCTGACTTCAATATCATGAACTGGGTCGTTTTTCCCAACAAATCTACTGGTGGTGTGGAAGTTGGAAGCATAGAGAGACAGACCTCCTCGGAGATCAAATTCACCATTGACCAGAATGCTGTTGCGTGGTCCAAGTGGTTTAATCGGGTGAGGATAACAAAATCTATCCATTCATTCTATTTGTCCACAGAAGCAATTTCCACTTTATCCACTACTACCTTCTATTTTACCAAATGTTTATTGTCTTTTCCACTTGGTCACATTATGTGGTGATATATCCAACGCATGACATCCTTGTTTTAGTCAGCTTTACCTCTAAAGAGAGTTGAGTGCTATTTTCCTATCAGCAACATAGAAAGCCCTACTGTCTCAGGAGAAGAAATATTAGTGTAGAATGATTCATTTGTTCTTAGGCAGAATAATCAGATTAATATCTTTGAGAAGACATCCAGAAGGAGAGTTAACTTTCTGGACATCAAGTCATACAAAAATAGCCAAGTGAGAAGAACAATTAAGTTTTGGAAAGAAGGGAGGGGGGAAATGAAAAAGAAGAAGTGAGTTAATGGGATTAGTGATGCACTAATGGATCAGTAATGGATAAAGGACTGAAGTTCGGTCCAGACAAGATGGACAGAATATCCCTGAGAATTAGACTCATGTGGTGGATGGTACAAGGCTTCTCTTTGTGGTACAAAGCATCTTCCACCAGGCAAGTTTACTAATCCAGCTGCAGCCTTTCTGGATCTGAGGGTTAAGAACTAGACTGGAATCCTACTACAAATATATGGTGAACGTGCATTGCCAGTGTTATAAATGTGCTTAGCTGAATCTAGACACCCTTGAGCCCTTTTCATGGTTGAAAGACATTGGACAATATCCACACAATCTATCAGGCAGTACTGTCCAGAATCCTCTTTCTTCCCAGACATCCCATTCTATCCCAAAAACCTCTCATTAAAACATTTCCTTGGATGTTCTTTCTTTTTATGGTTAGACTGTGCCCATTTCTAGATGTACTGAAAGCTGTCACCCTGGATATTCTAAGCTGGCCAAGGAAGGAGAGCCTGTCTGCTGCTATGACTGTGCTCCATGTCCAGAAGGAACAGTCTCCACTCAGGAAGGTAGGTAACCCTGGAGCAAAGAACTGCTCTTGAGGAGTGGGACAAACATTCAGACTCATGAGGCCCAGGAAGGTTTGTAAAAGATCCTTTTGAACATGGACCCATTCTTGGTTGTGCATTTACAGTACTTAATTATCAGAATAGCAAGCAAGTGGAAAGAAATTGCCTCACAGAGTTTACCTCCCTTTTAAGTATTGTAAAATATTAAGGACTCTACCAATGCCATAGCTATTGTTTTCAGATGCTGACCATTGCAATGAGTGTCCATGTGATCAGATAGTAAGGAAGTGGAAAGAAATTGCCTGAGGGCATGTAATCCAGAGAGAAAATAATAATAATAATAATAATAATAATAATAATAATAATAATTATTATTATTATTTATACCCTGCTTTTGTTTGCCAAACAATCAAAACAGCTTACATCTAAAAATCAGTCCAATACAAAAAACGAATTAAACATACTACAATTGAAATTATTCTATTAAAATCAGTAAATAAGGTAATCAAAATGGCTGAGTCATACACTATACATGATGGGAAGGGGGTTCATTTATGTTTTTATTTGACTGAGGGATTCTATTCAGGAAAGGCCTGCTGGAAGAGATCCGTCTTGATAGCTTTTTTATAGCTGTCTAGGTTGGTCATTTGATGAAAAGAATTTAGAGGGTTCAGGATGAGCCACATGTCTTCCCCTCTGGGGCCTTTCAGTCATCTACACATTGTCAGCTGCACATAGAATGGGAGACACTGTGTCACGGGTTCATGTAGGATTATTTCAGCTTTTGGCAGATAATTTGAACTTAACTACACACGAGCTACATGGAATTAGCCAGTGCACAGAAGGGGCTGTAGGGTGGTTTTCTTGCAAAGGGAGGCCAGTGTTTAAATCTTCTTTAGCTATTAGATGTACTGCTTTACTGTTGATGGACTCGCTAATAGGTTCCCAATTTAAGAGACCACACAGACGGGAGGATTAAAAGGAAACAGCTGCATTTCATGCTTCCCAGAGTCCTATAGTGGATGACCGACTAGAAATACATAAAATCAAGCAGGATTTTAATATGTTTAGTAAGAAGAATAGGGAGGTATCAGTCATGCTCAATGATGGCCAGACAGAATAGGGGTAAGTTCCTGCTACAGAGAGGAGGAGGAGGAGGAGGAGAGAGGAGTTCTACATACAGCAGAGGCAGAGTTGATTGAGCTCACTGCCAGAAATTGGTGAAACATCGTTGGTGTTTTCTGGAGCATTTTTTTTTAGGAGGAAGCCCACAGTCCTGTTCCAGTAATTTCCTAAGACTTTTCAGTATGGACACTGCCGGAACCACAGCAGTCACCTGCAACACTTGTGGGACGTTTCTCTTCTTGCCTACAGAAGTGGAGAACTTCACATGCCCCAAGTTCAAGTTGGTAGCACCCTTGGAGGAGAAAGTGCAGCAGTTGGAGTCCAGTGTAGCTATACTTCAGCATATTAGGGAGCAGGAGCATTTCCTGGACACAACAGAACTAACAATCCTGGACAAATACCACGCAGAGGAAGTTGCTGGAGCGGAGGAGGTCACTTCGCATACACAGGAGGCAGACAGCTGGAGGAATGTCGCACAGAGAAGTAGGCCAAGAAGGGATTGTTCTGGGAGCTTGCAGCTAGAGAATCGATTCGAAGCTCTTTCATTTATCAAGGAGGACGAGGAAGAGCAGCATGGACAGACTTCAGGGACAGAGCAGGCAAGCCTGAGAGTCCCACCCAAGGGAACAGTCGCTGCTAAGCCTCGTAGGAGGCGTGTGGTCATAGTGGGGGACTCCTTGCTGAGGGGTACAGAAGCAGTGATTTGTAGGCCTGACAAGATGTCTCGAGAGGTGTGTTGTCTCCCCGGGGCAAAGATCTGTGATGTGACAGAGAGGCTGACAAGACTGGTCAAGCCTATTGACCTTCCTTTTGGTCCACGTGGGAACCAATGATACTGCAAGACGCAGCCTTCAGAACATCAGAAGGGATTACGAGGCGATTGGTAGGAAGCTGAAAGGAATGGATGCACAGGTTGTCATCTCGTCTCTTCTGCCAGTCGAAGGGCACAGTCCAGGAAGGGCGAGGAAAATAGCAGATGTGAAAAACTAGCTCCGCAGATGGTGCCGCCAAGAACGATTTGGATTCTTCGATCATGGGCTGCGGTTCCATGAGGAGGGACTTCTTGCAACAGATGGGTTGTATCTCACACCAGTTGGAAGAAATGTTTTTGCCAACAGTCTCAAGAACTTGATCAGGAGGGCTTTAAACTGAGTTCCGTTGGGAAGGGAGACAATAGTAAGGAAGGCGAAAGGGCTGGAGAAAATAGTCAGACATAGAGGAAACAAGAAAAAAAGTGCAAGGACCCAACAGTGGGAGGCAAAAAAACTTGCACAAGCAGCAAGTAAATGGGACCCGTGGTCTGCGATGTCTCTACACTAATGCACAGAGCATGGGAAATAAGCAAGATGAACTTGAACTCCTAGTACAACAAAGCAAATATGATATAATAGGCCTCACTGAAACCTGGTGGGATGAGTCTCATGATTGGAATGTGGAAATAGGGGGGTATAACCTTTTCAAGAGAAACAGGCCAAACAAGAGAGGAGGAGGAATAGCCTTATACATCAGGGACATTTACACCAGCGAAGAGATCCAGGACATCAATCATGGAAGCCAGGTGGAGAGCATCTGGATAAGATTCAAAGGGTAGGGAAACAACAAGGATGTTATTATGGGAGTCTACTACAGACCCCCCAAGTCAGATGGAGGAATTGGATGACGCCTTTCTAGAACAGATGACCACACACTCAGAAAGGAGAGTTGTAGTAGTGATGGGCGACTTCAACTACCCTGATATTTGCTGGAAGTCAGTCTCAGCCAAATCCTCAAGGTCTAGCAAATTCCTCACTTGCCTGGAAGACAATTTCATGGTCCAAAAGGTGGAAGAGGCAACAAGGGGGTCAGCTATTTTAGATCTGATCCTAACCAACAAGGATGACTTGGTTAATGGGGTGCAAGTGGTGGGATCATTAGGTGGAAGTGACCATGTTCTCCTGGAGTTTTTAATACAGTGGAAAGGAGAAGCCAGGCATAGTCAGACACGCATCCTAGACTTTAGGAGAACAGATTTCAGTAAACTTAGAGAAGTATTGAGGGTGATCCCGTGGTCAGAAATACTAAAAGAGAAGGGAGTTCAAGATGGATGGGAGTTTCTCAAAAGGGAGATACTGAAGGCACAATTTCAAACAGTTCCAGTGAGAAAGAAAAACGGGAGATGTCTCAAGAAACCAGGATGGATGACTAAGGAACTTTCAACTGAGCTAAGTTTTAAATGGAACATGTACAAGAAATGGAAAAATGGAGAAATCACCAAAGGGGAATTCAAACAAATAGCAAGCACATGTAGGGGTAAAGTCAGAAAAGCTAAGGAGCAGAATAAACTCAGGAATGCTAGAGAGGTTGAGAACAACAAAAAGGGCTTTTTTGGATATGTCCACAGCAAAAGGAAGAAGAAAGAAACGGTAGGGCCACTGCGTGGAGAAGATGGCAAAATGCTAACAGAAGACAGAGAAAAGGCAGAATTACTCAACACCTTCTTTGCCTCAGTCTTCTCAGAAAAGGCAAAGGGTGCTCAACCTGAGGATAAAGGACAGATTAGGGGAATTTCAGTACAGAATAAGTAAAGAGATAGTAGAGGAATAGCTTGTTAATCTAAATGAATTTAAGTCTCCAGGACCAGATGAACTACATCCAAGGGTATTAAAAGAACTGTCAAATGTAATATCGGAGCCATTGGCAATAATCTTTGAAAACTCCTGGAGAACAGGAGAAGTCCCAGCAGACTGGAGGAGGGCAAATGTTGTCCCCATCTTCAAAAAGGGGAAGAAAGAGGATCCCAACAATTATCATCCAGTTAGTCTGACATCAATACCAGGAAAGATTCTGGAGCAGATCGTTAAGCAGAGAGTCTGTGAACATTTAGAAGGCAATGCCATAATCACAAAAAGTCAACACGGATTTCAGAGAAACAAGTCATGCCAGACAAATCTAATCTCTTTCTTTGATAAAATTACCAGCTTGGTAGATGAAGGGAATGCTGTGGATATTGTATATCTTGATTTCAGTAAGGCCTTTGACAAGGTTTCCCATGACATTTTTGCAAACAAGCTTGTAAAATGTGGGCTAGACAAAGTAAATGTTACATGGATTTGTAATTGGTTGACTGGCCGAACCCAAAGGGTGCTCAACAACGGCTCCTTTTCATCCTGGAGAGAAGTGACCAGTGGGGTCCCACAGTGCTATTCAACATCTTCATCAATGACTTGGATGACAGAATTGGGAGCATACTTATCAAATTTGCAGATGACACCAAATTAGGAAGAATAGCTAATACTTCAGAGGACAGGATCAAAATTCAAAATGATCTGAATAGACTTGAAAGCTGGGCCAAAGCTAACAAAATGAAATTTAACACGCAGAAATGTATGGTACTGCACTTAGGGCAGAAAAATGAAGTGCACAGATATAGGATGGGGGACACCTGGATGAATGAAACTACATGTGAAAGGGATCTTGGAGTCCAAGTAGACCACAGGTTGAACATGGGTGAACAGTGCAATGAGGCAGCTAAAAAGGCCAATGCAATTTTAGGCTGCATCAATAAAAGTATAGTGTCTAGATCAAGGGAAGTAATAGTGCCACTATATTCTGCTTTGGTCAGGCCCCACCTAGAATATTGTGTCCAGTTCTGGGCACCACAATTTAAAAAGGATGTTGAGAAAATGGAGTGTGTCCAAAGGAGGGTGACTAAAATGGTGAAGGGTCTGGAAACCATGCTCTATGAGGAAAGACTTAGGGAGCTGGGGATGTTTAGCCTGGAGAAAAGAGCATTAAGAGGTGATATGATAGCCCTGTTTAAATATTTGAAGGGGTGTCACATTGAGGAGGGAACAAGCTTGTTTTCTGCTGCTCCAGAGAACAGGACCAGGAACAATGGATCCAAGCTGCAGGAAAAGAGATTCCACCTCAACATTAAGAGGAACTTCCTGACAGTAAGGGCTGTTCAACCGTGGAACAAACTCCCTCAGAGTGTAGTGGAGTCTCCTTCTTTGGAGGTCTTTAAGCATAGGCTGGATGGCCATCTGTTGGGGATGCTTTGATTTGGATTTCCTGCATGGCAGGGGGTTGGACTGGATGGCCCTTGTGGTCTCTTCCAACTCTACGATTCTATGATTTTAAGTTTGTGCTCACTACAGTTCTTTTGTTACTTACTGCTGTTGTCATTAGGTCAGTATTGCCCACCTAGAAAACAGTGTCTATTCCAGTCTTTTTAGCTAGGAGGGAGGAGATGGTCATATTGAACCTGTGACTTTCTCCATTGCCACTGAATACAAGGGGCTCATTCCCACTACATTTTGCAGCGAATAGGTGATGGGGGTATAGGACCCTTGTTCCCACTTGAAATCGATTCCAATCTGTATTCGATTGATTTTAGTGGTGATAACGTGGGGCAAATGCAAAAAAACAAGTTTTCCTGACAGTACTTTCTATGCGGTTCTTTTCAGAAGAATTGATTCTGAAACGAGTTCAGTAAAGTGGGAATGATAGTTCAGAACAGGGGTCGGCAACCTCCGGCCTGTGGGCCGGATGCGGCCCGCGGGCGCCTTTCTGCGGGCCCCCGCTCCCTCCTGCCGCTGAAATCGCCACCGATTTCGGCCGCTCCGGCCACCATTTTGCCTTTCAATTTGCCTCCCATTGGGAGGCCCGATGCGGCCTCTGGAGCCCTGAAACGGGGCTCCAGGAGCCGCACCGGGCCTCTGGGAGGCCCGATGCGGCAGCCGAAGCCCTGAAACGGGGCTTCAGCAGCCTCACCGGGCCCCTGGGAGGCCTGATGCGGCCTCTGGAGCCCTGAATCGGGGCTCCAGGAGCTGCACCGGGCCTCTGGGAGGCCCGATGCGGCTTCTGGAGCCCTGAATCGGGGCTCCAGGAGCCGCACCGGGCCTCTGGGAGGCCCGATGCGGCAGCCGAAGCCCTGAAACGGGGCTTCAGCAGCCTCACCGGGCCCCTGGGAGGCCTGATGCGGCATCTGGAGCCCTGAATCGGGGCTCCAGGAGCCGCACCGGGCCTTCAAATGGGCCCCACCCACCTCCCTCCTGGCCCCCGCCCACCTCCCTCCTATAAATGGAGGGGCGGGGGGAAGGAGGAGGAGGCAGAGAGAGAGAGAGGGAGGGAGGGGAGGAGGAGAGAGAGAGAGAGTGGGAGGGAGAGAAGAGAGAGGGAGGGAGGGGAGGAGGAGAGAGAGAGAAAGGGTGGGAGGGAGATGAAAGAGAGGGAGGGAGGAAGGGGAGGAGAGAGAGAGAGAGAAAGGGTGGGTGGGTGGGAGGGAGAGGGTGGGTGGGAGGGAGGGGAGAAGAGAGAGAGAAAAGGTGAGAGGGAGAGGAGAGGGAGGGAGGGAGAGGAGAAGAGAGAGAGAGAAAAGGTGAGAAGGTGGGAGTGATAGGGAGGGAGGAAGGGAGAGAAAGAAAGTGGGTTGAGACAGTGGCATGCATTTTTTGCTGTTTTGTGGCCTTGCCTAGTCGCTTCCATTCTTGCAAATATTGCTCTTATTATTGTTGTTGTTCTCCTTTGGTATTCTCTTTGCAAAATCCCTCCACATGGACTTGCTTGCTCTTTTGTGGGTTGAGACAGTGGCATGCATTTTTTGCTGTTTTGTGGCCTTGCCTAGTCGCTTCCATTCTTGCAAATGTTGCTCTTATTATTGTTGTTGTTCTCCTTTGGTATTCTTTTTGCAAAATCCCTCCACATGGACTTGCTTGCTCTTTTGTGGTTTGAGACAGTGGCATGCATTTTTTGCTGTTTTGTGGCCTTGCCCAGTCGCTTCCATTCTTGCAAATATTGCTCTTATTATTGTTGTTGTTCTCCTTTGGTATTCTCTTTGTAAAATCCCCCCACATGGACTTGCTTGCTCTTTTGTGGGTTGAGACAGTGTGCATGCGTTTTTCCTGTGTTATGGCATTGCCGGCCCTAGTAGCTTCTTGCAAATATTATGCGGCTCCGCCCCTGGAGGGTGGAAACTCCGCCCCTGACATGTGGCTCCGCCCCCGGATAGTGGAAGCTCTGCCCTGGCATGTGGCTCCACCCCAGAGGGTGGAAGCTCCACCCCCATGTGCGGCTCCGCCCCTGGAGGGTGGAGGCTCTGCCCCCGGAGGGTGGAAGCTCCACCCTCCGGCTTCGGCCCCCCCAGTTGTCTGAGGGACAGCAACCCGGCCCCCGACTGAAAAAGGTTGCCTACCCCTGGTTCAGAATCTATTCATTCTGGAGGGGAGAGACTAATGGCAGAGGGGTGTTTACAATCCCTCCCCATTGTGGAGATGTCGCACACACCCCAGTGCATTTGTTGGTGTGACCTATGGGTACTTTTAAATAATAATAATAATAATAATAATAATAATAATAATAATAATCAATGAATTGATAGATTGGTTCAGTAACTTCTTTCAAAGGTATGTGGTTGCTGAACCAAACTATCAATTTGTCAATTACTTTGTTTGTTTGTTTTAAAAATATGTCCCTTGTCTTCCTCCTTCCCAAAGGTCCCTTCCTTCAGTCCCCATGTCCTTCGCAAGGGTCCTTTCCTTCCTCCCCACAGTCTGGGCTGCTGTGATAATTGACACAAGATTTTGAAGTCGTGCAACCTAATGGCGACAACAAACATGCCCAAAAAATGTGATTCCACAAAAGATCTTTTTTCGTAGTGGGAACAAGGGACCTTTGGTAATCAATTGCTGACACAGAGCCAAGCCAAATTGGAAAGTGAATTATAATGCCAGTGGGAATGAACCCAAGGAGAGCTGATACCAGATTGCACTCACCTATTGCATCTCTTATCCATCCCTTCTCCCTATCCATCCTTTCTCCCCAGCTTGCCCCACCTTCTCCTGTGCCATGCCTCCCATTTATGCCCATCCCTTCTCCCCAGTTTAAGAGACCACAAAGATGGTAGAGTAAGACTAGAATGTGGAGGTTGTTTAAATGATCCTAATGCCACAGCTCCTCTTCTTTTCAGATGCTGACCATTGCCATGAGTGTGCAGATGATCAATATTCAAATAAGGACCATGACCAATGTGCTGCCAAGGTTGTCAGCTTCCTATCCTATGGAGAATCTTTGGGGATTGCCCTGGCTTCCCTTGCCCTGTTCCTATCACTGACCACAGGGCTTGTTTTAGGAACTTTCCTGAAATATCGAGAGAGTGCCATGGTCAAAGCCAACAACTGTGATCTCACCTACGTGTTCCTTGTCTCCCTCCTGCTTTCGTTTCTATCCTCATTTCTATTCATTGGTCGACCACACATGGTGACTTGCCTTCTCCAACAAACTGCCTTCAGCATCATCTTCTCAGTCGCTGTCTCTTCCTTGTTGGCAAAAACCATCATGGTGGTGGTGGCTTTTATGGCCACAAAGCCAGGGAGTAGGATGAGGAAATGGCTGGGGAAGACTTTAGCCAACTCCATTGTCATTTCTTGTTCTGGTGTTCAGGTGGCCATTTGTACGATTTGGCTGGGAATCTCTCCCCCTTTCCCAGATGCTGACATGCACTCCCATCATGGGCAGATCACACTTCAGTGTAATGAAGGATCTGTGTTCATGTTTTATACTGCCCTTGGCTACATGGGCTTTCTGGCCACTATCTGTTTCACTCTGGCCTTCCTTGCCAGGAAACTGCCAGGGGCCTTCAATGAAACCAAGCTGATCACCTTCAGCATGTTGGTGTTTTGCAGTGTTTGGGTGTCCTTTGTGCCCACTTACCTGAGCACCAAAGGGAAATACATGGTGGCTGTGCAGGTCTTCTCCATCTTGTCCTCCAGTCTGGGGTTAATGGGCTGCATTTCCATCCCCAAATGCTATATTATATTATTTAGGCCTGACTTGAATACAAAGAATCTTCTGGTGTGGAAAACAAAAGATGGTACTTGATACTTCATCTTAATTTGGTCATTTTAATTTGACACTTCTTGGTCCAGCATGCCTGTGATGAATCTCACACCTTCCATTAAGAGTAGGAATTAAAAATGTATCTCTTCTGATGTAATCATGCTGCATATTGAAAGCAATCTGACCACTTTTACTGCCATTATGCTGTCCTACAGAATCTGTCCTACAGAAAGTTTCTGTACTGGGGGGGGGGGGTATTTAGGTATTGTATAGGTTTTTCTTTTCCTTTTTGAAAAATAAATCTTTTTATTATATTCCAAACACAATACAAACACAATTTGTTTTCAAATTAATAATGTTACAATGCATCAAAAATTCATTTGTCCTGAAAAGATGCTGTATAGCACTTCTTGAGATATCAATGTTCTCTGCCTAGGAGTGAGCCTTGTGGCTTCACTATGGATGATGACACCCAAAATTCCAAGAAGACTTACTTTATTGCTCCTAATGGAATTTAAATGTTACTCTCCTTTGTCTTGGTCCCCACAAGGCCAAAAATAGGAGTGACCTCAGTCTGCATTGAGATTCCTCCAGACCAACTGAACTGCAGCTGAGATAGCATTCATACAATATGTAGGCCTGCAGCTCCAACACTCTTTCTTCCGCCTGTTTTTTTAAACATCTTTTGCCTAATGAAGAAGCCAGTGGAACTTTGAAATCTTGCATCATGTGTTTTGTAATGATGTGCATTTTGGCTGGCCATTTAAGGTTTCACTCCTTTGGGGATTTTGAATTTTGTTTTATGTTCCTATACTACTCAGTACTCATTGCTTCAAAGAAGGGGGAAAGGGCTGAGGAGTGACCATTTCCAGTGATAAAATACTACAAATTAGAATGCTTTTTTTTTCCATTATTATCATGGATTTTCCCTTATTAATTTTAAATCCTGATAGTTTTCCATACCATTTTAGTTCATACATCACATATCCAATATTATTTACTTGGTCTTCCACCATTACCACCAGGTCATCCGCATATGCTTGGACCCTTAGCTATGTCCCCTTTATTTTAACTCCTTTTATCCTTTGGTTTTCCCTGATCTTATTTAGCAAGAATTCCAACACCAGGATAAAAAGTAAAGGGGATAGCAGACATCCTTGCCTTGTCCCTTTCTTTATACCAAATTCTTCAGTTAATTCTCCACTGATTTTCAGGCAGCCCGTTTGGTTTTTATATATTTCCTTTATACTTTTAACAAAACTTTCCCCCAAATCCATTGCTTCTATAATATTAAATAGAAATTTCCAGCTTATGCTGTCAAATGCTGGGGGCTTTTCAAAGCACCACCCCCAGAAAGCCCCCTCTGCTGGTAATCTGAGCCCTCTGCGCTCCTCTGCTGTGACTCTTCAGCCAAGAGGGACCCCCATCAGGGCAGCATGGGGGCCACGACCCCACCCTCTTTCTTATAGCCAATTCTCCATCCCCTTGGAACCCAGTAAACCTGCCCCCCCCCCCCCCCGAGCTGCGGTGCAAAGGCACTCATTTCTACTAGTGGGAACCACATGGATTAAGGACATAATTCACTTCCATAGTAGGAACATAGTAGGAACTACGCATCAGCCTCTATCAATTCCATGATGCAGTATCAATACGATTCACAAACCAATGTAAATGTAAGTGGGAATGGGCCCTAGAATACAGACCAATGGATTCAAACTACAGGAAAAGGGATTCTACCTCAACATTAAGAAGAACATCTTGATAGTAAGAGCTGTGTGACAGTGGAATACGCTCCTTCAGACTGTGGCAGAGTCTCCTTCTTTGGAGGTTTTTAAACAGAGGTTGGGTGGCCATCTCTTGGAGTGCTTTGATTATGGGTTCTTGCATGGCAGGGGGTTAGTCTGGATGGCCCTTGTGGTCTCTTCAAACTCTATGATTCTGAAAATGGAGACTGCTTAGAAATTTGGCTCATTTTGTAATTCTTCTATGATCATTAGCAAACTAAACTTCAGTCATATTGATGGTGAGGGGTGAGGATAGTAAGAGTGGGAACTGACTTTGGCCAGCTTGGTATATTACAAGTATTATTGCAGCTGCTGGGAAGCTGCTAAGAATTCTGGCTCCCTCCTCTCATTGTATCTTTTACTGTTATATACTGTTACCCCGGTCCAAGCAATTTAATGTGCCCCAATTGTCATCCCCACTGGCAGTGCTGCTTCAACATCCCCTGTCAATCATCCATGACGTAAGCAGCTGCCCAGCTTGGAAATGGGGGGGGGGGGGGGTTGGAGGCTGAGAGAGTATGATGCTCAAGAGAGATGCAGACGCTGAAGGGTCAGAGGGTCAGAGTGGCGCGAGGGGGAAGAAGAGGAAGAAAGAGGAAGAAAGAGGCAGGAGGAGGAGCAGGAGGGTGGAGGAGGAAGCGTCAGAAGCAAGAGGGGGATGAAGGCTCTGACTGGGGGGAGGAAAAGGTGGGGGCTTGGGGCCTGACTGAGGAAGAGGAAGAAGAAGGAGGAGGCAGCAGCAGGAGGAGGGACCCAGGCAGTCTTGGGGAGGGAGGGCACCAGGACCCAGGGAGGCTTGTAGGAAGGAGGACAGGGCATCTTTTCTTTTCTTTTCTTTCTTTCTTTCCTTTTGTAAATACAATTAAGTGCTTAATTGGCAGAGTGGTTTAGCACCTTTGCAAGTAGTTGCTAAACCATTCTGTAGCTTAATCAATTAGTTTATTTTTTTTAAAAAGGAACCGTAAGTCACACCAATAAATGACAAGACAACACTGGGGGGGGGGGCCATGGGGGCGTGGGGGCATGGAGGCATGACATCTCCAAAAAAGGGGGAGGGATGATAAACACCCCTCTGCCACTAGTCCCTCCCCACCAGAATGCTGTTATTCCAGTCTGTCGTTTCCACTTGCTGAACATTTTTTGGAATCACATTTTTAAAAAGAACCTCTGGTGTCTGGAAAACCGGTTCTTTTGTCTCGCTTCATCATGGCCCCATTCCCACTGGGAATATAATGCGACGTATATCGCTGCGATTCTGAGTCAGATTTTTTCCCAAGTCGTAATCAAATCTGACCCATCGTTCCCATTAAAAATGGGTGCAAATAGACCCATTTTTTTTACCCTGTTTTCGTTCCCATTTGTATTTTCCCTGTGGTAATTTGAAGCGGGTTATTTTGCTTTCTGTTCCCATTGCCGTTCTGGAACCTCTTTTTTTTAAAAGCAGCTGTCAATCAAGCGCCTAAGAGCTTGACATCACAGCCAATCAGTTGCTTGGGAGCTTTTCCCCTCCGGAAAAGGGAGAAGGGAGTCTGTATTCCCCCTGAATCCCTTTGCATCCCAGGCTCTTCTGTGTCTTCCCAGACTCCCTCTGGGAAAGGGAAAAGGGAGCCTCTATTCACTCCAAATCCCTTTGCCTCCCCCATTGCTCCCTGGGCTGTCTGGGAGGGTGATCAAGGAGGTATGTAATGCAAAGCCGAATCTGCTGCTCAGGCGCTCAGGCAGATGCAAAAAAAATAAAAAAATAATAGTTAAAAAATGGTGTTCAATGGGTCTCCTCACACGTCGGTCTATGAATATGGAGCAGGGGGGAGGTTGCAGGGGGGCGTAATGTGTTTACTGCATTTGGAGCTCATTGTAGAGCAATTGCCTTACCCTGCTTCCCACTCCACCGGGGTAAAGGCTATGCGAATGGGAGAAAATGGCGCCGGTAATGCAGGAAAGAGAACAAGCGGGTGACACCCCCAGGCCAGCCCCTTGAGCACTGCTCCTCCCATCCCCAAGTTCCAGAATCAGACACCCTTGTCATGTGCACTCCTTTTAAACCGGATTATCCACCACTGACTTGGGTTTTCAATGAAAAATCGAATACATGGGGATCAGATCCGAATTCCAATGGGAACTAAATCGGCACAATGAGGATCGAACGTGCACTCAAATGGGAACGATGCACCCCTAATTTGATTCTTGATCCGCCTTATAAGCCAGTGGGAATGGGGCCCATGACAGATTTGATCACATTGCACCAGGAACCAGTTTCAAATGGGAATGAGGGCCATTTAATTCGCTCAGCAATTCAATCCTTTTGATAGTGGGAATGAGGCTTTAATCTAGCCCACTTGCTTCTAGCCAGAAAGTGCATGCAGAGCAGAGGATGTGCCCTGATGTTACACTGGGAGGAAAGTAGAAAACTAATTAAGTAAATTGTAACAGAAATCTCAGGAAACATAAAATTTCTAGGCTTGGTAAAGCAGAAATTAGTAGAGGACCCAGTAATCTGAAAATCCATAAGTTTATTTTCCAGTTGTCAACAAAGGAAACATGATCTCAGTGGAATTCAAAGTTCCAAAAACTGAGCCCCCCAAATAATACAAAATGGCTCTTTTTATACTATTTTAGACAAAGAAGCTTCTTCAATACACGTGATTGGCTAATTACAGTTTAAACATACAGAATTCTTGCAATCAAGACAGAGATATATGCATATATTAAAACTGCATTTCCCATTTTTCACCCCTCCTTCAGGAATTCAGTAGCCTCCCTTTGAACATCAACAATGTCTCCTTATCTTGAGTTATGTCTACTTCGCTGGTGCCAGCTTCCTCCAGGTCACGATGCACTTACTATTACTTTGCTCCAGTTTCCAAGCCTCATTTTAAAAACTATTTTTCTTCTAACCAAAGTGACACCATCTTTCTATAGCTTTCTATTATAACAGGAAAATTCTACCACTTCAACAGTAGGTTCAGTGGCATCATTAGTGTAGCCATATATCTCTGACTGTTATGGCAATAGTTGTGAAATAAACAACGAGCACAATAAAAATTATACTTTTTAAATTACAATATCTTCTTACACACAGCCTAAATGTATTTACATTTACATGGTTTCATGTGGTTAAAGTGAAAATTTGATAAGATGTGATGGTTGTGGGTTTTGTTTTGTTTTGGTTTTTTTGCAGAATACTTAAAAAGAATAAAATTTTAAAAATAAATTTAAAAACTAATAATTAAAAAACTCTGAGATTTCTCTGTCCTTCCACTGAATCTCACTCCACTCTCTTTTGTTGGGTTCCAGTAGTTTAAAGAGGCACAGGCAAACATCACAGCCCATTTCTGCCCAAAGACAGATGTTTGAGGAGCAGTGGTGTGACCTTCTCCTTAGAGTATTACCTGGTCTGGGCAGAATTGTGGAGACTCCAGAAATGCCATCACAAGACCTAATGACATCACCCACAATATTAGGGGAACTTTTACGTGCTCATCCTACAATGTAATTTATTCTATTCTACTGTCAGCAATGTCCTTCAGCACTCTAGATTGAGCAAACAAGCCAGTCCCTGTAGCAGGGGACAAATGGACATAAATCAGACATTAGGAATGGGAATACACAAAAACTGCTGGCAGAACATTTCAGTCTCCCTGGGCATTCCATCTCAGACCTCAGAACAGTGGCCCTTGAACAAAAGAACTACAAAGATAGATTGGAAAGAGAAACGGCAGAATTGGGATTTATGCACAGACTACAGTCCATTGACAATGGGTTGCATAAAGATAATGGTTTCCTGACACATTAAACACATTTCAACAGTATGTAACCCCCATCCTCATGAGGGTGCCCTTGATCTCTTCATCACATCACACTCTATTTTCCACACTCATTCATTCTTCTCACCTATAGGCTACAGCTTCCACTGTCTTTGGGCCCAAACAGATAGGTCAAAATAAAGCTGCTTTGGATCACTTTGGAGGTATGTTGTTTAAATGACACACACATCCTAAGAGGCCAGAAGCTATGCCAAAGCTGTGCTCCAGTCCTTAGGAGTGGAGTGTGACTTTGGCATGGTTTCTGGCTTCTTAGGACACATGCAACATTTAAACAGCAAACCTGCAAAGTGACCAGAAGCAGCTTTATTTTGACCAGTCTGTTTGGGCTCAAATCTACCAATGACCATAATTAAAATTGGGCTTACCACTTCATTCCCATACACAAAGCATTTTGAATTTGAACAGACATTCTCACACACTAATGGCATATATAGGTCTGTCCCTGGCTTTCCACTCCACCAAATGCATCTGAGGAAGTAGCCTTAAGTCTACAAAAGCTCATGTTGCCAATTTGTTTATTTCAGTTAGTTTCAAAGGTACTACAAGATCGCTTCACATATTGGTAGAGGAGGTGACCGTTAGCTATTAATGCTCATTCAGCAATAATTTAATTAATAGCATGCTTACCCTGAAACAGCTGCTTTGATTGCCAGTATCTTTCTGAGTAGAATCCCAAGTGCTGTTGACTACCATTTTGAAATTTAAATGACTTCCACAGATCTTGAAAAGTCAGTGGAAATGAAAGCAATTAGATCTAAAACAAGATTTCCTGACTCTAAGATGCACATATGTTCCTGTTTCCTTTTAGCTTCACCCTTTCCTGAGGAACTTCCAGCTTTACAATACTTCCATGGATGGTGCCTATTTGGATGCTTAGATGTGTGTTTCTGGCCATGAGCATTCAGCACCAGAAGGACAAAGCCAGTTAGCCACAGCTGATGCTCATAGGCACAAGGTCACTCTGCTTGCCTATGTGTAGCAAAGCCTGGATGATGAAACATGTGTCTGCATGGACAGGAGGAGACTTTATAGTGAAGTGGCTGAGTTTGGGAGACCGCATGGTCTGATGTCTATATAAACTCAAGGGCTTCCAGTAATTGCTTGTGGGTTTGAGTAGGAGTTGGTATTCGTTTGATCTGTATAGTAGCATTGGTGATTTATGGTTAGTACTCTGTAAATAAAGATAGCACTTTCGGGAGCCTGGCTTCTCTAGTCATTTATTCATCTGGAGCCGGAGCAGCAGCAGCGATTGCTGGAGAGTCCCCAAGATTCCTGCAATTCCTTCACTTCTGGAAGACATCCAGTGCCTGTCGTCTTCACTGAAGACTGTGAACCACGTTTCTGCAAATTTGTCAGCTACTCTGCTATATTCCAGAATTGGTTTATAAGCCCAGCAGTTTTTCTGCCAATAGTTATTGGGCTCAGCAGTTTATTGACAATCTGGTAGCTGACTTCCATATCAATAACTGGGTAATTTTTCCGAACAAGTCCACTGGCAGTGTAGAAGTTGGAACCATAGAAAGACAGACCTCCTCAGGGATCAAATTCACCATTGACCAGAATGCTGTTGTGTGGTCCAAGTGGTTTAATCAGGTGAGGATGAAAAAATGTTTCAATTCACTCTCTTCATTCTCATTGATGTTATTTCCTGTCAAGACAACATTTACTTATATAATAATAATAAAGATTTATTTCTAGTCCGCCCGATCATGAAGCATCCGGGCAAGTTACAACAGTAAAATACATCAAATTACAATAGAGTTAAAAAGAATTAAACCCTAGACCTACCCCCCCCCCATTCCCAGTACTAAAACAGAATTAAACAGTAATAGTATAAAAACTGATGCAGTAACTAAGGATGGCATCTCTCCTCTTGATGCCTGCTTGGAGTCGGTAATGGGCTGGATGAGGGAAAACAGACTCAGTGTGAATCCAGAGAAAACAGAAGTACTGGTGATAGGTTCTCCTGGTCCAGATAAGAAAGTTTTTCCACCTGTCCTGAATGGGGTCACGCTCCCTGTGAAGGACTCGGTTCACAGTTTGGGGGTGCTCCTTGACTCGTCGCTCCACCTTACATCTCAGGTGGATGCGATGGTTAGGAGCACCTGTTATCAGCTTCGGCTGATATGCCAACTGCGACCCTTCTTGGACCGGGGGGACCTTGAAACCGTTGTACATGCTCTGGTAACCTCTCGACCAGATTTCTGTAATGCGCTTTACATGGGGCAACCCTTATACCAATCTCGGAAGCTTCAATTAGTGCAGAATATGGCAGCAAGGCTGGTCACTGGTTGCTCCAGGGCCAGCCATATAACACCTGTTCTGAAAGATCTCCATTGGCTGCCTATTCGCTTCCGGGCCGAATACAAGGTGTTGGTTATCACCTATAAAGCCCTATATGGCTTGGGCCCAGGGTACTTGGAGGACCGCTTCTCCCCATATAGTCCGCCCCGCACTCTTAGATCAGGAGAAAGACATCTGTTGACGGTTCCAGATGTCCGCTACGCTGTTACGAGAAGGGCTTATTCTGTCTCAGCCCCTAGACTCTGGAACGCACTCCCTAATGAGCTCCGCATGTCCACTTCCCTTGACGTTTTCAAGAAAAACTTGAAGACTTACCTTTTTCATCAGGCATTCCCCCCATGAACGTTGGTGTTATTTTTCTCCCCCTGAATGTGACGTTTTTCCATTCTGTCAGCCTTGTAATTGTATTGTTGTTTTTATCTTGTTATTTTATTGTATATTGTGTTTTTAAATTGTTTTTAAACCGCTATGATCCATGGAATAGCGGTATATAAATAAATTTTATTATTATTATTATTATTAAAAACATTAAACAAACATAAAATAGGCAGAAACATAGGCTGGGAAGAATAGACAGATGAGGGGACAAATATCTCTAGATCTGGGGAGGGTAACAAAGTTGGGGGGAAAAGGTGTCAGAGTGGGAATGTGACGGATCTCCTCCGGCAGGTCGTTCCATAGTTTAGGACCAGTAATAGAAAAGGCCCTCTGGGAAACTGACGTTAGCCTAGATTTTTTTTGGCTGTAGTAGATTTCTTGCAGAAGACTTTAGTGTGTGGGATGGACAATAGGGAAGAAGATGTTCCCTCAAGTACTCTGGGCCCAAGCCATGTAGGGCTTTAAAGTAATCACCAACACCTTGTACTTTGCCTAGAAACTAATAGGCAGCCAGTGCAGGGACTTCAAGACCAGTGTTATATGATCATTCCTAGAAGCTCCCATAATCAATCTGGCTGCCATATTTTATACCAACTGAAGTTTTCAAACTTGGCACAAGGGTAGTCCCAAGTAGAGCGCATTACAGAAGTCCAATCGAGAGGTTACCAGTGCATGTACTACTGTTTCCAGGTCCCTCAGCTCCAAGAAGGGGCGCAGTTGGCGTATCAGACGGAGCTGATAGCAGGCGCTCTTGACTGTCGCATCCACCTGAGCTGTCAGTTGGAGCGACGAGTCATGGAGCACCCCCAGACTGCGAACAGAATCCTTCAGGGGAAGTGTGACCCCATCCAGAACTGGCTGACACAACTCCATTCTTGGATTCAGGGATCCTATAGCAAGTACCTCCATCTTACCTGGATTCAGCTTGAGTTGGTTTTCCCTCATCGAGTCCATTACTGCCCCAAGATAGGCATTCAGAGGAAAGATGCCATCCTTAGTCACTGCTTCAGTCCAAGACATAGAGACGTATATTTGGGTGTCATCAGCGTACTGATAACACCCCGCCCCATGTCTCCGGATGATCTCACCCAGCGGCTTCATGTAAACGTTAAACAGCATTGGGGACAGAATCGCACCTTGAGGGACACCCGATTTGAGCTCCCTCTTGGCCGAACAGCTGTCCCCAAGTGACACCATCTGGAACCTGCCTGAGAGGTAGGACCGGAACCACTGCAATTCAGTGCCTCCAATACCTAACGCTCTCAGGAGGCGGCAGCAGAGGCGCGGGTAAGGCAGCGGAGGCTCACCAGGACCACCCCTCCTCCCTCCTGGACGCTGCGAGAGCCCCACCCGGGACTTCAAAAGGGCGGCCCTTTTCATCTCTGCCTGGACGCGGCAGCAGAGGTGTGGATGAGGCAGCAGAGCCTCACCAGGATCACCTCTCCTCCCTCCCAGACACTGCGAGAGCCCCACCCGGGGCGTTGCAAGGGGGACTCAGCAATATTTTTTACATCAGCCCGGGGAGATACAAGACTAAACAAAAATGAGATGAGGGGTAGAGTTATTTCCTGTCGCATCGGGTGAATGGCGGAACGCATAACTGAAGAGGGAATAGTTATCCCAATTCAGTCAAAGTAAGGATGAACAAGGCTTAAAACAATTTGTTCTTTTTTCTATTTTTATATGTACAGCAAGAAAACAAACTGATGATAATAAGCAATGGTAACGAAAGATATTTACCAACTGATATGTGTATTGTATGTTTAAAATAACCAGTAAGATAGCCTTGTGAATTTCCCTGCAATAGAAATAAGGGAGAGTATATTTTGTTAAAATAACAATACAGGGAGTAACCCTTACATTATTAAGGCCATAGGGCAAAAGTGACGTCCACCTTTTTTAAATTTTATTCAGTGTGAGTAACTAGTTAAGAATGAGATGGGTGGGAAAAGTGGGGTGGGAAATAAACATTAGAGTGAAGGAGTTAAGAAGAAACAACAGAAAAGACAATTAGGTACTGACACTAAAGGAAAGTACTTACCCTATCCTGTGGTTAGAATAAGTATATTGGAACTGAATATGTGAAATTGGACAAAGGTGTACAATGACTACTGAAATAGAGAAACAAAACTCCTTGCAAAAAGAAGATGCAAATACAGAAGGAACAGAATCCCTTAGAACAGATCATCAAAGTACTAGCAATATCATCCTGGAAGAAATAAAAAAATTAAGATTGGATATTAGAGCTGAGATTCGGGCAGAAATACGACAAGAAATTAAAGACTGGAAAGAGGCGATAAAAACAGAAATACAGAAAGAATTACAGGAATTTAAAGAGAACTTAACCAGTATGGCTCAGAAGATACATAATACATAATACAGATTTCAGAAACAGAGGAAAAGACATCAAGATTGGAAGAGAAGGTAGAATATTTAGAAGAAACACAAGCACTCGATGAGAAATATAAAACTTTAATGGAATTAAGACTTAAGGATAAAACATTGAAAATTCGAGGACTTTCGGAACAATATAATGAAAACTTAAATACACGCCTGATTCCAGCATTAGCATATTATATTGACTGGGCTCCAGAACAATTGGACTTAGAAATTGACAAACTATACAGACAAAATTCATGGGCAGCCACTAATAAAAAACTTCCAAGACATATAATTATACACTTTGTAAGAAGTAGAGTACCAGATTTAATTCTGGATGTGAATTACCAAAAAAAATTCTTTATGGAAGAACAACTCCAGGAAATTAGGATATTTAAAGACCTCCCCCCGCAAATTTTTTAAAAAAGGAAAGACTACATGAAAATAACAGAATTTCTCAAAGAAATTAAGATACAATATCGATAGGGGAAACTGGAGGGAGTTGTCTTCTCAATAGACAAAAAGAAATATTGGATCGACACTACTGATAAAGCAGAGGCTTTCCTTAAAAAATTCAAAGGGAGCGAATCACCTGCTTGTACCTCTTCGGAAGAAGACAATGACAATACTGATTTAACAGATTCAAAAAACCAAAGACAACAGAGCCAAAGAAAGACCAAATGGCAGAGAAGGAAGTCAGAATCAGACCTATACAAACGGTCATATAAAAGAAATAAAGACCACGAGGACACAACATTTATCATCATCTGAAGAATTGGAAGAAGGAGAAATACTGGGAAAAGAAGAGCTGAAAAATAAAAACGACACAGGAAAAAAGAAAGATAAAATAAAATCAAAGCGTATGACCACGAGGTCTAAAAAAACGGAAGACGACAAGTTTCCTATTGATATACTGCCTGGAGCAGAAATAAATCATTCTCACTTAGACACAGTAAAGAAAAAGAAAGGAAAGAAAGGAAAAAAGAGGTAGGGGGGAATCTTACGAGGGGAATAACAATAACTACAATGTCAATCAAGGTAGTGTCATGGAATGTGAATGGACTCAACTTTAAAGAAAAAAGAAATAAAGTTTTCCATTTTTTGAATAAACAAAATGCAAGTATAATTTGTTTACAAGAAACACACTTAAGGAAGAAAGATTCAAGACTATTAGAGAATAAGAGATTAGGCACCCTATATACAGCTTCTAGTGAACAATTTAAAAAGAAAGGAGTAGCAACATATGTTAAAAGTAACGTTAAGTCAAAGGAAATATTCAAGGACAGTAACAATGGCCTATATGTGGCAACTGAAGTAGAAGTAAAATTAGGGAAAATTCTAATAATTAATATATACGTACCACAAGAAAAAAAGCCAAAATTTTTAATGACATAAAACAAAGAATAGAAGAACTGGACTATGATAAAATAATTATAATAGGAGACTGGAATGGGGTAATGGATCCAAAGATAGATAGCTCAACACAGGCCAATGATCATTGTAAACATGGTGAATTACCAAAAGCAGCATTAAGTCTGATAACTGATCATCATTTGATTGATATCTGGAGAATACAAAATGAAAAAGTTAAAGATTTTTCCTATTTTTCTGGGCGCTTCAATTCGTGGTCCAGAATTGACTTCGCGGCAGTATCCAAACTGCTATGTAAAGACATAATCAAAACAGAAATAATGTCCAGGATTATTTCTGACCACAGCCCAATTCAACTACAAATTAGCCAAGAGAAAAAAGAATATACATGGAAGCTCCAGGATTACTTATTAGCAGATGAAAATGTAATAGAAAGAATTAAACAAGAAATCAGTATGTATTTTGAACAAAATAATAATGAAGAGACACCGATAGACATAATTTGGGATGCCTCGGAGGCAGTAATTTGGGGACATTTAATACAACAAGAAATAAGACATAGAAAAGCAAGGAAAGAGAAGGAAAAAGAGTTAATAGTAAAATTGAAAAATAAAGAAGGGGAATACATTGCCAACCCTAAAAATAAAAAACTAGGTGAAGAGATACAACTAATTAGAAGTCAACTAGAACAAGAGATAACAAAAGAAGTTTTGAACAATATAAAAGAGTGCAAACACTACCACTTTGAGAACGCAAATAAGGTAGGAAAGTGGTTAGTTAACAAATTGAAAAAAGAAAAAGCAGGAAAAACAATTTTGAAACTAACAGAATGGGATGGCATATACACAACAAAACGATCTAATTAGGATAACAGAGCAATTTTATAAACGAGTATTTAAAGAAGAAACAGGAATGCAAAACAGAATAGAGAAAAAGCGGGAGTATATTAGAAAGTGCCAATTTACAAAAATAACCAAATCACAATTAGAAAATCTTAATTCCCTGATATCAATATCAGAAGTAGAAATAGCCATTGGAGAACTAAAAGATGACAAAGCTCCAGGACCAGATGGGTTCACAGCAAAATATTACAAAGTATTTAAAACTGAAATATCACCATGGTTACATAAAACTATTAAACAAATTGATACTGGTAAAATTCCGGAAGCTTGGAAACAGTCCCTAACAGTTTTAATACCTAAAGAAGGGAAAAGCCCAGATAATATTTCAAACTATCGTCCGATCACCCTTCTAAATATTGACTATTAAATTTATGCTTCTATATTGGCAGACAGGTTGAAAAAATTTCTAGCGGAATGGATCTCGGAAGAACAGGCGGGATTCCTCCCAGGGAGATATTTAAGAAACAACATACGTACACTGTTAAACATTATTGAGTACTATGATATCCATAAAGAACACAAATTGGGAATAGTTTTTTTTAGACCTAGAGAAAGTGTTCGACAACGTAAATTGGGATTTCTTGATGATTCTATTGGAAGAATGTGGAATTAAAGGAAAATTACTAAATGGAATACAAAAAATTTACAAAACCCAAGAAACTCAGATAATTGTTAATGGTAAAAAAACGAACAGGAGTTTGATTTCTAAAGGAACCCGTCAGGGATTTATCATAATAAAAAGACCCATTACTTTTTATTATGATAATGGAAACCCTGAATAAAAAGATTGAATCCGAGAAAAAGATTGAAGTCCCAAAACCCAAAAATTTTCAGTATCGTCTGCGGGCATATGCAGATGATGTAGTTATATTCCTTGATGACCCAATAATAAATATACAAAAAGTAGAAGCAATATTCGAAGAATTCGGTGGAATAGCCGGAATCAAGATAAATAAAAATAAAAGTGGAATAATAACCATAAACCTAGAACTAAAAAAAATTGAAAAATTAAAAATAGAAACCGAATTTAAAATAATTGACAAAATCAAATATTTAGGGATAACAATCACCAATCATAATGAGGGTTTGTATAAAAACAATTATGAGGCCATTTGGAAAAAAATTAAGACTTAAATAACTGGGCCAATAAGTTCTTGTCACTTCTTGGAAGAATAGCGACAGTACAAATGTACGTGCTTCCTAAAATGCTGTTCCTTTTTCAAACTCTGCCCATAACAGTTAATAAATTATCTTTTAAACTGTGGAATAAAGATATAGTTAACTACATATGGAGGGGGGGGGGGGACCCAGAATAAAATCTAAAGTGATGCAAGATAGAAAAGAAAATGGTGGACTTTGTCTACCTAACCTTGAACTGTACTACAGTGCTTGTGCACTTTTGTGGGTTAAAGACTGGATTTTGTTAGAAAACATAAAATTGTTAGAAACAGAAGCGGTGGATATGAAATCAGGATGGCATGCTCTCTTGTGTCATGACTGAATAGATAAAGGATTCAATACACATAATGTTAGAAAGGCAATATTAAAAATCTGGAAAAAGTACAAAGATTTCTTCTACTCAAAGTTACCGAGATGGACCTCGCCACAAGAGGCATTTCACAAAGATGAATACCAGGGGAATTACAAGTGGATAAAATATGAAGATTGTCTGTTAAACACAAAGGGCGAGATAGAATTAAAAACTAAAAAAGATCTGGAACAAGAAGGGAAGAGAATTAACTGGTTACATTATGAACAATTAAAGTTAGAATTTAACAAAGATTTGAAAAATAAAGGTATAGAAATGGGAAGAACGGAATTCGACAAAATCATAATGGGAAAAGAAAAAGGGTTCATTAAAAAAAGTCTATAAAGCTCTCCTAGACATCGAATTGAAAGATGAAACTGTGAAGGAATCCATGATAAAATGGATGGAAAATATAGGAAGAGTAATACCTTTAGAAATGTGGATAAAATCATGGAAGCACAATCAGAAATTTACAAAATGTAACGTATTGAAAGAAAACTATCTAAAAATTCTATATAGATGGAACCTGACGCCCTCAAGATTAACAAAAATGAAAAAAAAATGTGGATGGTAACTGTTGGAAGTGTAGAGGGAAAGTGGGTACAATGTATCACGTATGGTGGCAATGTGAAGAAATTCAAAAATATTGGAAGAGGTTACACAAAGAAATACAAGAAGTAGTAAAAATAAATATACCCCTAACTCCAGAATTATTTTTATTAAATATTGGAGAGGTGATACAATCAAAGTTAGACAGAAATCAGATCAGTATAATACTGTATTTAATTACGGCAGCACGAATGGTCTTTGCTAGACACTGGAAAACAAAGACAATACCAGATATAACAGAATGGAAAATAAAAGTTCTTGAGTTTAAAGAAATGGATAAAATGACAATGTATATTGCAGGAAAAACAAAGCAAGAATAGGAAAGGAAATGGGGAAGAGTTGGGGAAATGTGGTATTAACAGAGAAAGATGGACAACTACAGGGGTAGGATAGTCAAACCTGATTTTTGCAGGACTTGTTTTTAGCAGAACTCCTTTCCTCAATCTGACGGAATTCTCTTCCTATATAACCTGGTACCCAAAGTTATAGGTCTAAGAGAATCGTGATGCCTTATAGAAGTAGGTTGCCGACAATTTAATTGTCCCCTTTTGTTCTTATCTTGAAACTACTTTCTTGGTTTTCTTTTCTCCCCCCCCCCCCCCTGTTTTTGATGATGAACCAATATAAATACAAATATGTATACAAAAGAACTTTATTATATTTTGTTAAATCTTAATAAATATTATTATTGGGGAAAAAATACCCAACTCTCTCAGGCGTTCCAGAAGGATACCGTGGTCAATGGTATCGAAGGCCGCTGAGAGGTCCAAGAGCAACAGCAGGGTCACACTTCCCCTGTCAATCCACAGACAGAGATCATCGACTAAGGCGACCATGGCAGTCTCAACTCCGTATCCCATCCTGAAACAGAATGACCTTTTGGCCTCATTGATTGACTCAGTCCACCTATCTCTTTCGTTCTCTACTTTTTTTTACATTATCAAGCTTTTTTGTCTTTTCCAGTGAGTCACATTGTCTTGTGATATGTCCAAAGCATAACAGCCTTGTTTTAGTCAACTTAGCATTTAGGTAGAATTGACATTTGATTTGCTCTAGGGCACACTCTTTTTCCCACTCTTGTTTCTTTTGATTGTCACATGCAAAGTAAAAGGCACTCAGGAGGGGTTTACCATGGCCTGCTCCTGCACACTTCTAATCCCTTCAGAGTTAACTAAATAATTTCTGCCAGTGTTAGCCCCCACTACTGCCACTGCCCCGTGGCAATTTGGCACACTTGGTCTAGCCACTAAGCAAATGCCTGTCATGCTACCTTGAGCGTGGCCTATTCTCTCATTGGATCATGCAGTTCCACTGTCATGAAAAGACAGTGCCAAACTGGGTTCATTCTCTTCAATGCCTGTAATCAGGCAATCCTAGCCGTACTTTCAGAGCAAAGAACCGGCAAAGCCACCTTTGAGGATTCCTTCCCTTAGAAAACCTTATGTAATTTGTGGATTTGCCATACATTGATGGGCAACTTGAAGGCAAATGTAACTGTCACATTCAGTAAAATAGGAAAGTCTACTGTCTCAGGAAAAGAAATAGTACAATTGAATGCATCCTGTGGCTATGTTGTTCAGCAGATTAATCTGTGTGATTTCCATGGGAAGACAGCAAATGAAGGGGACAGCTAACTTTCTGAAAGTCTAGTCAGACAAAAATAGCAGGGGCAGAGGAGAAGAAGAATGCTTAAATTTGGTGTGTGTGTGTGTGTGTGTGTGTGAAAATAAGAATTAAATCTAGGAATAGAATGGGGATTTATTGTGGTGGTGAAATGGACATCTGCCAGACATTGACTATAGAATTGCTCTGGAGTGTTCTCTCTAGGAATCTCTCGGTCTTTCAGTGCAACTTTTGGTTGAAGGTGACCATAGAGTTGTGCTGGAGTACCTAGAATCAGATAGCTTGGATCTAATCCAATCGTTCTCAAACCGTGGGGTGTGACCCCCAAAAGATGCAAGAGTTTCTCAAAGGGGGCACAAGACTTGAAGGCCCTCGTCCCTCCTTCCTCATCCTCTTCCCAAACCTCTTCTGTCCTGGAGGGGGAAGATACAGGTGAAGAGTCATTTGCAGCAAAGGTCCTGAAGCCTCTTTCTCCCCAAACATTCCATTCTATCTCTAGAACTCATTTTCATCCCAAAAACCCTGCTAATTAACACATTTCCCTGGATGTTCCTTCTCTTTATGGTTAGACTGTGCCCATCTCTAGATGTACTGAAAGTTGTCACCCTGGATATATCAGGCTGGCTAAGAAAGGAGTGCCTGTTTGCTGCTATGACTGTGTCCCTTGTCCAGAAGGAACAATCTCCACTGAGGAAGGTAGGTGACTCCAGAGTGAGAACTGCCCCTAAGGTGTACTTTTAAACTTGGACCCTTTCTTGGCTTTGCATTTGGTTACCTGATGTTTCACCAGCAACATGACTGGCATCTTCAGAGAAGAAATCCAAAACTTTTCCAAGCTCTCTCTCTCTCTCTCCAACTTCCTCCTCTCTCCCTCACCCTCTTCCTCCTCACTACCTTTATCATGCACTGAACTCAATGGCAGATACAAATGTGAGGCAAATTAGTGTCCAATTAAGTATACGGCTTTTCCTTTTTTAAAGCCAAATGGGACTCATTAGCAACTTTTGGACCACTGTGTTACTATGTTGTAACATATAGCCCTCTAGCACATTCCAGCAGCTCTTAGCTGGTGTACCCATTGTTGAGGAATGCTGGAGGCTGCAGTCCAACAACGTCCAGATGTTGAGTGATATGCAGGGTCAGTGAGCCCTGGTTAGTACTTTCAGAGGAAAGAACCAGCAAAGCCACACACACACACACACACACACACACACACACACACACACAGAGTATAATCTCTGCAGGCCCAAGAGCCGGGGGGGGGTATATTTGGCCCTAGGGAATATCTGGCTGAATATCTAGAAAAAAAGCGGTGAGCACTAAGAGCACTGCTTGCATTCTAGCCATTGCTCTTTATCTACCCTACCACTATGTTTCTCCTCATATTAATATTTTGTTAAATATAATATAGTCTTTAGGACACATGTGGCCAATGCTGAGAAGAGCTACAGTCTAATAACATCCAGATCATAGAAGCATTGCTACTTGAAGTTGTGTGTGAGCACATGCACACAAACTCTGCAACCCCTGGAGTCCGGTGGGCCATATCTGGAAAGAGAAAGGCCATAAGAGGCTTTAAAACTATTTTTGCAGCATGTATTTTTGCTGCCATGAGAGACAGGTTGAGTGTGGTGGGGAGGACTGATTGTACACACTTGGACCTCTGTATCACCAGAATTATTATCCATAGATTTAATTATCCACACCTTCAATATATTCCAAAAAAGTCTAAATTCAAAAAGCAGACCTTGATTTTACCTTTCTATATGAGTGATGCAATTTTCCTGCTCTGTTAGATTTAATGGTAATTGAGCATCCACAGACTATGATATCCATGGGCGAGGGGATCCTGGAACCAAACTTCAGCAGATACTAAAGGTCTACTGTTTCTTGGAAGCCCGTAAACTGGACTGGCAAGGCTATCGCTCTCTCCTGATGTTATTCTCAGGAGGAGGACTCCAATGCCACACTGCCTCTGAACCTGAAGGATGCAGAATGTGCAGTCCTCCAGTTATTGTTAGACAATACTACCTCACCTTTGGTTCTAATGGCTAATGCACTTGCAGTGCAAAAACAAATGAAAGGTCACACATTTCATACCTCCTTTTTAGTTATTTTAATGGACCACAGACAACAGTTATTTAAGATAATACTAATGCCATAACTGTTCTTTTCAGATGCTGACCATTGCCAGGAGTGTCCAGATGATCAATATTCAGATAAGGACCATTATCAATGTGTGGCCAAGGTTGTCACCTTCCTATCCAATGGAGAAGCTCTGGGAATCATCATAGTTTTCTTTGCTGTATTCCTATCCCTGAACGCAGGTGTTGTGTTAGGAATTTTCCTGAAATACCAAGCAACACCCATGGTCAAAGCCAACAACCGTGACCTCACCTACATGATCCTTGTCTCCCTCTTCCTTTCCTTTCTATGCTCCCTTCTATTCATTGGGCGGCCACACATAGTGACCTGCCTTCTCCAACAAACTGTCTTCAGCATCATCTTCTCAGTTGCTGTCTCTTCCTTGTTGGCAAAAACCGTCATGGTGGTGGTGGCCTTTATGGCCACAAAGCCAGGGAGCAGGATGAGGAAATGGCTGGGGAAGACCTTGGCCAACTCCATTGTCATTTCTTGTTCTGGTGTTCAGGTGGCCATTTGTACGATCTGGTTGGGAATCTCTCCCCCTTTTCCAGATGCTGACATGCACTCCCAACCAGGGCAGATTGTATTGCAATGTAATGAGGGATCTTCAGTCATGTTTTATTCTGCCCTTGGCTACATGGGCTTTCTGGCCACTATCTGTTTCACTCTGGCTTTCTTTGCTAGGAAGTTGCCAGGGGCCTTCAATGAAGCCAAGTTGATCACCTTCAGCATGTTGGTCTTTTGCAGTGTTTGGGTGTCCTTTGTGCCCACCTACCTGAGCACCAAAGGGAAATACATGGTAGCTATGCAGGTCTTCTCCATCTTGTCCTCCAGTCTGGGGTTACTGGGTTGCATTTTCATCCCCAAATGTTACATTATATTATTTAGGCCCGACTTGAATACAAAGGAACATCTGATGACGAAAACTTGAGATGAGTTCTGATTCTCCTTTTATTATTGCATTTCTGCTTTGTCCCATGTGGCTGCAATGAATCTGACATATTCCAGTTTATCTAAATTGATATTAAAGTCTAGGTGTCATCTTTGCACAGGCATTGTGAAATAAAGCAAGTGTGATGGGCTGGATCAATGTATTGCTATATGAGAAGTACCACAGAAGATGGGAAACTGTTTATCCAGAGTGTTTATTCAGTGTTTAAAAAGCCCACCTCATTTCAGCCACACTAGGCCTTCTTCAGGAGCTGAAAACAAATATAAATACAGTTAAAATATAACATTTAAAATGATAGGACAACACTCAGCAAGCTATGATACAAAGATATTCTTATAGATCTTGTCAAAGTCATACATACCTTTTGACAGAAATCATTGCAGTTATAACCACTCTCAAAATTACAGGAATTTAGAGATAAAAGGATCCAGCAGTGTAGCATTTCTGAATATATACATATTCCAGGTGACCTTGGAAGGGCATAACCATATGATATGTCTTAGAGGTGGAACACAGGGACAAATTTATGTTATTAAAGAATTATATTACATTCATACCCATACATGTGTTCTCATGTATTATTTCCCTGGTATATTCAAATTAAAGATATAGGCCCAAATCTTCATTTAACCCTGCAAGCACCAAGGATTTTGGCTTTAGAACCTCTTTTTTCTTTAAAATATGTTCTTTATTACAGTGGCCCCTTCCTATATGTGGGGATGGGTTCCAGATACACCCCCCACACACACGCATATGGGAAAAACAATGTAAAGTTAAATTTCTTTATATGCTAGGGCGGCGCATTCCTGCCCACGCTGTTTTGTCCTCCGTGGCTTGCCGTATGCATAAGCTCAAATCCACGAACATCAAGCCCGTGTATGGTGTGGGCATACTGTATTATAAATTCTTTCTATAACTCAAAATCAGGAATCAGCTGCAAAATGTTGCATTTCTCCAAAATGACCAACTAAAGGAGCCCCCACTCTTCTATTTTTTAGATTAGAGAGGTGTTTCCCTATTCTGCGTTTTACTGATCTTGTGGTCAATGCCACATAAAGTTTCTTACATGTACATTGTATAGCAATGTTCTGATCACTGGCAGACTGGACCTCCTTATCTCCATGGAGCTGATGCCTGGTAAACTAAGGGCTGGAGCAGACTGGCAAGAAAGAGTGGCCCAAGTCCTCTCTGGCTGCAAATGGATCAGGTGTGTACCAACTGCATGGCCTGCTCCAAAGCGGGCTGCAGCCATAGGACCCAACCTGTGCTGCCAGGAGCCAGATAATGTTGGCTCCTTTTCACTCCAGTCCTGGCTACATTGGAGGCATGCATAATTTAAACGCCATTGTTCCAAAGTAGCTGGAAGCTGCTTCTGTTGGCCCACCTGTTCTGGGCCTAGGTTTCAGAAAAGAGCTACACTCGTGCCAACAGTGTCACAGTGATACTTAAGTAGTGATCATAAATACAGAACAGTTACGATGAGTTAATCTAGGTAACTCATGTCCACAACTGCTATTTAATCACTATTGTGACAATCTTGTCACAGTTGCAATTCAGCCCTACAAACTTATTTTACTGGACATCAGCTGCATGAGGAAAAAGAGGTCCATTCTGCCAGCAGTTGGAGCATAGATGAATGATGTTTTGGTCAGGTTTAGGAAAGGAGCCAATCCAGGAGAGTTTCTTAAGTTAAAAATATTATTTAGCTAACTATATAAAATACTGACTTTTAATATATAATCATTTAAGGAGGCTTTTATATGGGATGCGTACTTTAGAAATGTCCCTTTCTGGGAGAAAGGCAGAAATGAAATGAAAATTAAGTTGAGGTCAAATTCTTCCTGGTGAGTTGGGCAGAATGGGCACAGCGGGTCAGCACTGCCTGGTCCTATATTCTTCTGTTCTGGATTATGCAAAAGACATTTATAAGGAAAATGCAGTCAAAAACTGGAGGCCAGCTGAGATTTCAACGTGTGACAAAAAGTGCAGTATGTTTGTCTGCAAACCTTTTAAAAAGCCACCAGTCATCCAAACAACTTGTGCCAAAATATATGGGACCATTTGTTGTTAAAAGACTTGCAAATGAAGTGACTGCAGAACTGGTTTTGCCTAAAACTTAAAACACCTTCATCCCATGCTCCATTTCAGTCAGTTCAAGTGCTCATATTAGTGATAGAACCAATGGCACCAACCAATGAGTTTCTTTCTTGACTAAAGTTCAGCCAAACTTTGCCTGAACTGTTCCATCTCTCACCCATGAAACAGAACTGCACCACAGAGTGGTGTAAACATGTTTTTGCCAGCTATGCACCTGCACATGGAGCCACACAGAAAGCTAATGATATTGTTCAAGTGATTTTTGTTCCCTGGCAATTATCAAAATCATGGTAATTTATTCAACCTCTCACCAAAACTCAAGGAATATTTTCCTCCCCAGGTTCCCCTTGGAATTTACTGTGAAAGCCTGTACCTCAAGAACAACACTTGGTAATGTTGCCCATATGGAATCTGACAAGTTTTAAATACCTCTTGCAATCCTGAGATGCCAGGGCTAAGACTGAGGGAAGGGAGGGACTGTGCCAGTGTGAGGATCAGTAATATTGCCGCCTTCAGGAGTGGGACCCAGGCAGCATTCTGTCTGTATTAGTAAAGTCAGTCACTGCAGTCCTCTTCTTGGGAAAGTATTTGTCTCCCTGACTAGACCCAAGAATATGGATGTTTGTCTGTGAAGGTGCGGGAGAATACTGAGAGAATCAGAGCATAGGAAAGTGGCTGCAGTGTTCATCTCCATCATGATATTGTGGCTGCTGTTAGTGCTGCTGCTGCTGCACTGTGGACTCTATAGGCAGCTGAAGAGAAAATGTCTCCTGAAACAAAGGACGGATCGAATCACCCCACTTAACTACTACAGACCAGGAGATTATGTCATTAGTGGGATCACGTCTACAGCAAATGCTGTGTTTTACCCATTCGTTTTTGTTGAGCCACCTTATACTCACTTTGTCTTGTAAGTCTTTATTGATTTTATCCTTTTCAAATATCCCTTTTTGTAAGATAATAAAGTTAGTAGAAAGAGGTTAATGTATTTAGTTAATTGTTCATAATCCCTCCACCACTTACATTTAAAAACTGAACAACAAGGAGATGATATATTGCCATCTAAAGGATTATGCTGAACAAAGCCACCCATGTTTTGACTCTAACATCCTCTGCCCATGCTTTGTGCCTTAGAGCAATGGAAATGGCTGAATAATTGTTTTCAAAACTTAATTTCTCATCTATCCCACCAAAACCCTTTTCTTTTTCTCCTTTGAGAAAAAGGTCTCACCTTCTTACACATAAGGTTGTTGCGTGAAAGCAGATCTAACTGACCTCTGTAAAGATCTGAAAGACCTGTATCACCTTGCTCAGCCCTTTGAAAATTTAGTGCAAGTGACATGATTTGTATCTTTCTGAATCCTACTATATTCCATCACACTCTCACAAGTGTGCAAATATGTTTTATAACCTGAGGCTTAATATCACTCTGTACTTCATCTCAAGAAATGGGTTTATATCCATGAAAGCTAATGCCAAAATAACAACCAAGTAGTCTTAATGGTGTTCCCTCATTCCTTTTTCTGTTATCCTCCCTTCCTCTTTTTGTGACAAGGAGTCCCCATTTACTACTCACAGATAATGTTGGGATTCTGTTCAGATGCTTTAAATCTGAGAGTGAAGAATTAAGTACAGGCAGCATAAAATTGTTCAATAGTTATCACGGTAAAATCCTGAGAATCCTATTATCATAAAGCAGGCAGAAATAGCATATGTTTTCATTAATCAGAGGGTGAATGTCTGACATCTTCTATTTTCCTGCAGTATTGGGAGTATGCGCTACTGGCAGATTCTGCCCTTCTTATTTGCCATTCATGAGATCAACCAGGATCCAAGGCTCTTGCCCAACATCACCTTGGGCTACAACATCTACGAGAACTATTTCAATGAAAGAATGACTTATGAGGCCATGATCGACCTGCTGTCTTTTGGACGGGAGAACATTCCAAACTACAGCTGTGGAGGACAAAATAACCTCTTGGCAGTTCTTGAAGGGACCAACTCTGAAATATCTGGCCTTATTTCCTCTGTGTTGGGCATCTACAAAACCCCACAGGTAAGAATAAAGCAATGGAGTGTAGGCTGAATCACTTTGCAATCTATACATAGAGAAGTTCAGAATCAGGCACTGTACCCAGGACTTGCTCAAGGCATTTTGCAAACTGAACAGCAAAGGAGAGAGAAAATAGCACCATTCCTCCAACCCAAATTCAAGGTGTACTCCAAACCTGGCTCTGCCTGAAATATTCTTACTTCTAAGGCAGAAAGCCACCCAGGCATCTCTCTCTGGTAGTAAATTAATAACAACTACGACAGATACAAAAACAGCAACGATGATGAGAAAGGTATTTCTGGATGAAGGCATAAGGCAAATCTAGACTTATCAAAAGTCCCAAGATTTGATGGCCATTATAGCTGCACTTACCGCTATTTCCCCCTAAAATCCATGTGATATTTTCATCCTTCTGCTGTGTTTTCTGTGATTTTTTGAGTTCTAACCCAAATTTTTAATTTCAGTATGAGGTGGATTGTTGTTCCCTCCATCTCAATCCTGTCTGAGTATCCCATACAACCCAGAGTAAATTTTTCCAGTTTTTCTCTCCTCCCACCCCAAATGGCAGCATTATCATCATTGGGGGTGTGCAGGGGTGCGGATGACACCAGGTTATTATTATTATTATTATTAAACTTTATTTCTAAAGTGCTGTAATTATACAGAGTGCTGTGCAAAGTTAGTAAAATTAAGGAATATATAAAAGCCTGTCCGAGGCATACCCTCTAAAAGTAATAACAATTAGATAGAGGAATAGATAAAATTACAATGTAGGAAAGAAAAGACAATTTAAAAAACATCAAATATAAAAGCAAATCACATCAAACGTTATCAGAGAGCCAGATGACAATCACAAGTTCCCTGAGAACGCTTCCCTGAACAATATGGTTTTCAGCTCAGCCTTAAAATTGGTTAGGGAATTGATGAGCCATGCGTGCAGAGGAAGAAGATTCCAGGAATGAGGGTCAGCAAGAAAGAAGGGACGGATCCAGGACGGGGCAGAGAAAATCCTGGGTTGAGAGAGGAGACTTTGGCTACCAGAGCGGAGAGTGCGAGTAGGGATGTAGGGAGAGAGAAGATCAGTTAAATAAAGAGGGGCCAGCCCATGCAGGGCTTTAAAGGTGAGTAACAAAAGTTACACCCCAGAAGGGGGAACGACACCCGGTCAGCTTCCTGCTCCCTTCGGGTGCTGCTTGCACCCCTGTGGAAGCTCTTTAGGGCCACATGGGCACTCTTTGGGACCATGGGCACTACTCTGCCCCCTGAGGGAGCTTCTCAGGGCCATGTGGGTGCTCCTCGGGGCAGAGCAGTCCACACAGGCACTTCCATGCAGGCCTCACCCCAGAAATGGCACCGGACGTCTCGGCACCAGAAGTCCCACCCTACCCCAGAAGTCTTGCTCCTGGCATCAGGTGTAACCAGGTGCGGGAGTGTAGTTGATTGCCTCCCTTTGTGTGCATCTAGCCAGTAAATTTTTCTGGGACTTGGTATCTTCACTTTTGAACTGTAATCTTTAATCCTCTTCCAGTACTTCAGATCTCCATTCTCTTTCTATTTCCCAAGCAGCTGACTGCCTCCATTTGTGTGCACTTAGCCATTAAGTTTTCTGGGACATGGTTTCTTCATTTTGTTGAGTTTCCCTGCAACCCTTTTCCAGTATTTCAGTCCTCTCCACCTCCCTTTATTTCCCATGATGCCCTATCCCTTTTCAAAGCCAATTTCTGCTATTTAACTGATCACAATCCATGTTGATACTATTGGGAGACAACACAGATTGCAAATGCTTGTCTGCAACTTTGACATGTCTGGATGCTATTTCTTACTTTAGGACTCTGAATTCCCAGCATTCTTTGGGCCTTATCACACGAAGGGTTTTACAACTCAGATCCGGAGTCACTACGGGTTCAGCCATGTGTATTCATGTTATAACATGATGTATTATCAGACATGATTGCTTTCTATGGGGGGTCGTTACAAGGTGAATCCACAGTCAGTTCAGAGTGACTCCTCATTTTTGTGAATTCGGTAACAAGCGAATTCACAAAAAATTGTTTCCAAGCTCACTTCGATTTCACTTCAAATTGGTCTGGTGTGGAAGATCACCCTGAACTCGCCCTCAGTGACCTGTCCCATCATCCCCTGCCTGCTCCTTCACCCTGATCTAGCCCCCAGTGACCCCCTGCCACCTGTCCCATCATCCCCTGCCTGGTCCTCCACCCTGATCTAGCCCCCAGTGACCCCTTGCCACCTGTCCCATCATCCCCTGCCTGCTCCTTTATCCTGATCTCGCCCCGTCTGGCACCCTGCCACCTGTCCCATCATCCCCTGCCTCCTCCTTCCTTCCAACGAAGGATGACAGCTAAGGAGGGAGCAGGGAAGGATGACAGCTTCCAGAGCCCCACTGATCATGTGCAAGGCTGCCAATTTGAATCGTTGAATCCCTCTGGTGTGGTAATGCAATGTGTACCCACTCTGCTTTGCCCAAGTAGAGATCACAATTTCATTCCTCAGGTATGATAATACATCACGTGAATTGCCTTGGATCCGAGGTGACTCTGCTTCAGAAGGGCTTCAAACTGGAGCTCCTGTTTCACGTGTGATAAGGCCCTTTGTCTCATATAGTTACCTTAAAGGAGACCCCCAGAACTGGAGTCCTGCATTAATTTCTGGGCATCTTATTTATCAAGGATGTAGAAAATTTGGATGAGGTTGAGAAAGGGGAGACAAGGGTGAAAAGAGATATTGGGAATTCATGTATTGAGGCACATGAATAAATATCTTAGAGGGACAGGGGAGAAGCAATCTGGATAGTCAAGCACTGGAATGTATTCAATGTCCCCATCTCCACTTCGGTTTGAGACTCTTCCTCATTTGAATGCTACTTTTAAAAATGCTGTGGTTGCCTTTCTTCCTTGTCATTATTCTGTTTGTGTAACTCCTTGCTGACAGACGTATTCTGATGTCTCGGCTTTAATTGTAGGAATGGGTGGGGGAAGGATGAACTGAGCTTCTTGTCTTTCCTCCTAAGTCCACCCTTCAACACTCCTTTTCTGTCTCTGTGGACAACATTTCTATTCAACCAGTCCAGCAAGCCTGCAGTCTTGGTTTCATCTTTGATTCTTCTCTGTCGTGTATCCCTCAGATCCAGACCACAGCCAAGGCTTGTAGATTCTTTTTATACAATATTGCCAAAATCCGACCATATCTCTCTGCCTCTACTGCCACGATCCTGGTCCATGCCCTAGTGGTCTCACGACTTGATTACTGTAATGTCCATCTGGCTGGGCTTCCTCTTTCTCACCTCCGTCCTTTAATTTCTGTCCAGCATTCAGCTGTATGCATTATCACATCCGCCCACTGCTTTGACCATATCTCTCCTGTGTTGGCATCCCTTCACTGGCTCCCTCTCCCTTTCCGATTCAGTATAAGCTTCTACTGTCGACATTTAAAGCCCTCCATGGGCTGGCCCCTCCTTACTTATCAGACCTTATTTCTCCTCACCTTCCAACTAGAGCCCTCTGTTCTGGTAGTCAAGGTCTACTGTCCCAGCCCAGGATTTCCTCTGCCCCATCTCGGATTTGCCCCTTTTCCCTCGCTGCCCCTCACTCCTGGAACCTTCTTCCCCCACGAGCAAGGGCCATCACTTCCTTAACCAGCTTCAAAACAGAGTTGAAGACCATTTTGTTTAGAGAAGCGTTCCCAGGCATTGCATAATTGTCGCTTGCTATTTGATGTTCTTTTGGTGCCTGTTTTATTGAATCATTTCCTATATTGCTATGTATTTTATATGTATTATCCTACTAGAGAGGCCCCTTCCCCACCACCACTCCCTTTGTGTCGTGTCTTTTTAGATTGTAAGCCTGAGGGCAGGGAACCGTCCAATTAAAAAGATTGTATGTACAGCGCTGTGTAAATTTACAGCGCTTTATAAATAAAGGTTAATAATAATAATAATAATAATAATAATAATAATAATAATAATAAATAGTTTGGGTTTTCCCTTTAAGTCTTTGGAGATGGACTTTGTAGAACTTCTTTTTAAAATACATCTGGCCTTGGACTCCATTCTTGACTTCAGCGAACCTTCTAGAGAAATGGCATGCAGATTTTTCCCCATAGAATCCCCTCTTTACATCTACGTTTGGAGATTGCATGCTTCTCTCGATATAGCATCTGAATAAAAATATTTTGTTTATTTAGTATGCATATTTTTATTTGCACACTCATGTATATTCATATTTTAACATAATTCAAATTAGAATAGTTTTATTTAAATATATTCAATATTCAACTTAGCAAATGCGTAAATGTTACACATAAAAACCTGGGGGCTGAGGACCAGGAGGGATCAGAGCCTCTAACTCTTCTGCCCCCCTGGGAGTTCCCACCCCACAATTTGAGAACCGCTGTTCTAGAGGATTTTAGGAGACATATTAATCTGGGCCAAGTGGCAGCAGGCTGAGGGAATATTGTGCTTTTGATTCATTCACTTGTATGCGCTGAACAGATTCTAAGAGGAAAAATAGAATGTGCCTCTAAAGGATGACTCTGAAGGATGCTAAAGAGGTTTGAAAGAGTTTGCTAAAGTGGTGTCCACAAAAGCTTCCAGTAACAATATAATAACACAGTAAAAGCCTAAGGCATTGGCTTCATAGACCCATAGACCCAAGTTACATTTAAAATATCTGAGATTCACCATGAATGCAAAACTCACCACCTATGCCTTCTTTTCTTGACTAGATCAATTACAGCTTTTTTACCCATGCGCTGAGTGGGAAAAGTCTGTTCCCTTTTTTCCACCGGATGATCCCAAAGCAAGAGCCTCCATACCAAGTGGTTGTCAAACTGCTCCTGCATTTCAGATGGACTTGGATTGGTCTACTTGCTCTAGAGAATGACAGTGGGGAAAAGTTCAGGAGCACCTTCACTTCTCTGGCCAGAACAAATGGGATTTGCATTGCTTTCTCTGAGACAATTCCTGTGATGAACTCAAAAGGCAGGGCATTCAGCATATTTCTGTATCTTAAGGACAGGAAAGTCAGTGTAATTGTTTGTCAGTTGGACACTCAGGCCATACTTACACTAGGAGTAATAATAAGACAAATAGAAAATGCTAATAAACAAGCAGTGGGGAAAGTGCTGATAGCAACAGCTTTGCAGGATCTCAGTCTAAGACTTTTGTACAAAGTGGTGGATCTCCAGGACACCCACATTTCCTTGTCTTTCTCAATACAGACAAACAAAAGGACACAATATGACAATTTGGATCAATTTCTATTTGATCTTGAGCAGCTTGGGGAAGCAGCATTTCATTGTTCATATTCAGCGCCAATGCTTTCTGTTAAACTCTGGAACAGATGCACAGAAAAAGACACTTTGATGCATCTGCATCAGGATATGATGAAGAGGATCCTTTCCCAAGATACTTACAGTATTTACAATACCATCCAGGCTGTGGCATGGACCCTGCATGATTCATACTTCTCCCGATCAAAACAGATGCAGACGAAGGGTAGAGGCAGACTGGCATCTCGACGGCTCCAGCCATGGCAGGTATTCCTTTGCCTTCATATGCAGTCCCACTGACAGACCCTCAGTCATTACTTTCTGGATTGGAAGTGAGCAGGGAATTGTCTGCCAACTCCATTCTCCCATCAGCCCTTAAATGGTTTACTCTTGACAGGTTGCCTGCTGTTCTTCTGGTAAAGCCCTGGATCATGTTCGGAAGAGGGAATTTGCCCAGGTGGTCAGTCCAATTATCTATAGGTGTCTTCTGTCTGCTAAGGGATCTCTTTAGTTTTCTGGAATGATTCAGGTGATAAAATGGCAAGGAGAGGCACTCCCCAGTCCAATTGGAACCATACATAGGTGGAAGACACTGTTAAGTACTGTTTGTTGTCGATAATGATGATAATGGTGATGGTGATGGTGATGATGATGATGATGATGATGATGATGATGATGATGATGATGATGATAGCTAAGTAGTGTTTGCATTGGTCCTGAATTATCCAACAAAGCTTTGCCAAGTATTGAAGGGACTTGTTTCTCAAAATTGATTAATTTGAGGAGGATATTTTTCCAGAAAAAGTTATTTGCCATTGATGCCATAAAGACAGCAGGCCATAATAAAGTACATTTGGTACCTGCATTTTCTCCTGTGTAAACCTACTTCAATCTGTGTAGCCCAAACATGTACTGAAGATCCTTGAAAATGCCATTTTTCCCCTTGTTACCCTTGTGCTGGCTTCAAGGGTCTAGAGAAGACTGGGCAGCGGGAGAGGAGTCAAGGAATCCTTAGAAGAAGGTATATTTCCATGTTGCCTTCAGATGGATGTGAAGTCCCTGTTGAAAACAAAAACCCTGGAAATAATGAGGTGGGGAAGGCCCTATATGCTCCATGGCTATGAGTGCCCAACTTTCCTCTGATTAAATGGATCATTTTAGTTGATGTGCATAATCTCAGTTAAGACTAGTACACCACCCATCACCATTCCTAAACAGTCAAGCTGGTATCTATGAAACATATCAATTGATGGCAATGTGCTCTGGTAAGGCTGGAAAGATCACTTGGTAGGCAGAACAGCAATTAGGTATTAGTGCTTTGTTCACCCATAATATTATTTAAAGTACAGTCGGCCTTCCATATCCACAGATTATTTATTTATTGATTCAAGAATCCACAGCTTGAAAATATATATATATATATATATATATATATATCCTTGATTTTATATCAGGGACACCATTTTATTGTTCATAGTATTTAGTATTTCATGGGACTTTAGCATCCATAGAGTTTGGTATCCACTGCAGGTCCTAGAGTCAATCCCCAGTGGATACCAAGGGCCCACTGTATGCCTATTCTGAAACAGCTGCATTGGTTGCCAATATCTTTCTAAGCAGAATAATACTGGTGCCTATCTTTTTGAAATGTAAATGGCTTCCATGAATCTAGGATGATCAGTGGAAATGCGAACTCCAAATAGGGAGAGGTGAGATGTAAAACAGGATTTCCTGTCTGTAAGGTGCAAGCATGTTCCTGTTTCCTTTCAGTTTCACTCTTTCCTGATGAACTTCCAGCTGTATAATACTTCCATGGATGGAGTTTATTTGGATGAGCATGGAGTTCTGGTAGCTGACTTCAATATCATGAACTGGGTGGTGTTTCCCAACAAATCCAGTGGTGGTGTGGAAGTTGGAAGCATAGAGAGACAGACCTCCTCGGAGATCAAATTCACCATTGACCAGAATGCTGTTGCGTGGTCCAAGTGGTTTAATTGGGTGAGGATAACAAAATCTATCCATTCATTCTATTTGTCCACAGAAGCAATTTCCACTTTATCCACTACTACCTTCTATTTTACCAAATGTTTATTGTCTTTTCCACTTGGTCACATTATGTGGTGATATAGCCAACGCATGACATCCTTGTTTTAGTCAGCTTTACCTCTAAAGAGAGTTGAGTGCTATTTTCCTGTCAGCAACATAGAAAGCCCTACTGTCTCAGGAGAAGAAATATCAGTGTAGAATGATTCATTTGTTCTTAGGCAGAATAATCAGATTAATATCTTTGAGAAGACATCCAGAAGGAGAGTTAACTTTCTGGACATCAAGTCATACAAAAATAGCCAAGTGAGAAGAACAATTAAGTTTTGGAAAGAAGGGAGGGGGGAAATGAAAAAGAAGAAGTGAGTTAATGGGATTAGTGATGCACTAATGGATCAGTAATGGATAAAGGACTGAAGTTCGGTCCAGACAAGATGGACAGAATATCCCTGAGAATTAGACTCATGTGGTGGATGGTACAAGGCTTCTCTTTGTGGTACAAAGCATCTTCCACCAGGCAAGTTTACTAATCCAGCTGCAGCCTTTCTGGATCTGAGGGTTAAGAACTAGACTGGAATCCTACTACAAATATATGGTGAATGTGCATTGCCAGTGTTATAAATGTGCTTAGCTGAATCTACACACCCTTGAGCCCTTTTCATGGTTGAAAGACATTGGACAATATCCACACAATCTATCAGGCAGTACTGTCCAGAATCCTCTTTCTTCCCAGACATCCCATTCTATCCCAAAAACCTCTCATTAAAACATTTCCTTGGATGTTCTTTCTTTTTATGGTTAGACTGTGCCCATTTCTAGATGTACTGAAAGCTGTCACCCTGGATATTCTAAGCTGGCCAAGGAAGGAGAACCTGTCTGCTGCTATGACTGTGCTCCATGTCCAGAAGGAACAGTCTCCACTCAGGAAGGTAGGTAACCCTGGAGCAAAGAACTGCTCTTGAGGAGTGGGACAAACATTCAGACTCATGAGGCCCAGGAAGGTTTGTAAAAGATCCTTTTGAACATGGACCCATTCTTGGTTGTGCATTTACAGTACTTAATTGTCAGAATAGCAAGCAAGTGGAAAGAAATTGCCTCACAGAGTTTACCTCCCTTTTAAGTATTGTAAAATATTAAGGACTCTACCAATGCCATAGCTATTGTTTTCAGATGCTGACCATTGCAATGAGTGTCCATGTGATCAGATAGTAAGGAAGTGGAAAGAAATTGCCTGAGGGCATGTAATCCAGAGAGAAAATAATAATAATAATAATAATAATAATAATAATAATAATAATAATAATTTATACCCTGCTTTTGTTTGCCAAACAATCAAAACAGCTTACATCTAAAAATCAGTCCAATACAAAAAACGAATTAAACATACTACAATTGAAATTATTCTATTAAAATCAGTAAATAAGGTAATCAAAATGGCTGAGTCATACACTATACATGATGGGAAGGGGGTTCATTTATGTTTTTATTTGACTGAGGGATTCTATTCAGGAAAGGCCTGCTGGAAGAGATCCGTCTTGATAGCTTTTTTATAGCTGTCTAGGTTGGTCATTTGATGAAAAGAATTTAGAGGGTTCAGGATGAGCCACATGTCTTCCCCTTTGGGGCCTTTCAGTCATCTACACATTGTCAGCTGCACATAGAATGGGAGACACTGTGTCACGGGTTCATGTAGGATTATTTCAGCTTTTGGCAGATAATTTGAACTTAACTACACACGAGCTACATGGAATTAGCCAGTGCACAGAAGGGGCTGTAGGGTGGTTTTCTTGCATAGGGAGGCCAGTGTTTAAATCTTCTTTAGCTATTAGATGTACTGCTTTACTGTTGATGGACTCGCTAATAGGTTCCCAATTTAAGAGACCACACAGACGGGAGGATTAAAAGGAAACAGCTGCATTTCATGCTTCCCAGAGTCCTATAGTGGATGACCGACTAGAAATAAATAAAATCAAGCAGGATTTTAATATGTTTAGTAAGAAGAATAGGGAGGTATCAGTCATGCTCAATGATGGCCAGACAGAATAGGGGTAAGTTCCTGCTACAGAGAGGAGGAGGAGGAGGAGGAGGAGGAGGAGGAGAGAGGAGTTCTACATACAGCAGAGGCGGAGTTGATTGAGCTCACTGCCAGAAATTGGTGAAACATCGTTGGTGTTTTCTGGAGCATTTTTTTTTAGGAGGAAGCCTACAGTCCTGTTCCAGTAATTTCCTAAGACTTTTCAGTATGGACACTGCCGGAACCACAGCAGTCACCTGCAACACTTGTGGGATGTTTCTCTTCTTGCCTACAGAAATGGAGATCTTCACATGCCCCAAGTGCAACTTGGTAGCACCCTTGGAGGAGAAAGTGCAGCAGTTGGAGTCCAGTGTAGCTATACTTCAGCATATTAGGGAGCAGGAGCATTTCCTGGACACAACAGAACTAACAATCCTGGACAAATACCACGCAGAGGAAGTTGCTGGAGCGGAGGAGGTCACTTCGCATACACAGGAGGCAGACAGCTGGAGGAATGTCACACAGAGAAGTAGGCCAAGAAGGGATTGTTCTGGGAGCTTGCAGCTAGAGAATCGATTCGAAGCTCTTTCCCTTATCAAGGAGGACGAGGAAGAGCAGCATGGACAGACTTCAGGGACAGAGCAGGCAAGCCTGAGAGTCCCACCCAAGGGAACAGTCGCTGCTAAGCCTCGTAGGAGGCGTGTGGTCATAGTGGGGGACTCCTTGCTGAGGGGTACAGAAGCAGTGATTTGTAGGCCTGACAAGATGTCTCGAGAGGTGTGTTGTCTCCCCGGGGCAAAGATCCGTGATGTGATAGAGAGGCTGACAAGACTGGTCAAGCCTATTGACCTTCCTTTTGGTCCACGTGGGAACCAATGATACTGCAAGACACAGCCTTCAGAACATCAGAAGGGATTACGAGGCGATTGGTAGGAAGCTGAAAGGAATGGATGCACAGGTTGTCATCTCGTCTCTTCTGCCAGTCGAAGGGCACAGTCCAGGAAGGGCGAGGAAAATAGCAGATGTGAAAAACTAGCTCCGCAGATGGTGCCGCCAAGAACGATTTGGATTCTTCGATCATGGGCTGCGGTTCCATGAGGAGGGACTTCTTGCAACAGATGGGTTGTATCTCACACCAGTTGGAAGAAATGTTTTTGCCAACAGTCTCAAGAACTTGATCAGGAGGGCTTTAAACTGAGTTCCGTTGGGAAGGGAGACAATAGTAAGGAAGGCGAAAGGGCTGGAGAAAATAGTCAGACATAGAGGAAACAAGAAAAAAAGTGCAAGGACCCAACAGTGGGAAGCAAAAAAACTTGCACAAGCAGCAAGTAAATGGGACCCGTGGTCTGCGATGTCTCTACACTAATGCACAGAGCATGGGAAATAAGCAAGATGAACTTGAACTCCTAGTACAACAAAGCAAATATGATATAATAGGCCTCAATGAAACCTGGTGGGATGAGTCTCATAATTGGAATGTGGAAATAGAGGGATATAACCTTTTCAAGAAAAACAGGCCAAACAAGAGAGGAGGAGGAATAGCCTTATACATGAGGGACATTTATACCAGCGAAGAGATCCAGGACATCAATCATGGAAGCCAGGTGGAGAGCATCTGGATAAGATTCAAAGGGTAAGGAAACAACAAGGATGTTATTATGGGAGTCTACTACAGACCCCCCAAGTCAGATGGAGGAATTGGATGACGCCTTTCTAGAACAGATGACCACACACTCAGAAAGGAGAGATGTAGTAGTGATGGGCGACTTCAACTACCCTGATATTTGCTGGAAGTCAGTCTCAGCCAAATCCTCAAGGTCTAGCAAATTCCTCACTTGCCTGGAAGACAATTTCATGGTCCAAAAGGTGGAAGAGGCAACAAGGGGGTCAGCTATTTTAGATCTGATCCTAACCAACAAGGATGACTTGGTTAATGGGGTGCAAGTGGTGGGATCATTAGGTGGAAGTGACCATGTTCTCCGGGAGTTTGTTATACAATGGAAAGGAGAAGCCAGGCATAGTCAGACACGCATCCTAGACTTTAGGAGAACAGATTTCAGTAAACTTAGAGAAGTATTGAGGGTGATCCCGTGGTCAGAAATACTAAAAGAGAAGGGAGTTCAAGATGGATGGGAGTTTCTCAAAAGGGAGATACTGAAGGCACAATTTCAAACAGTTCCAGTGAGAAAGAAAAACGGGAGATGTCTCAAGAAACCAGGATGGATGACTAAGGAACTTTCAACTGAGCTAAGTTTTAAATGGAACATGTACAAGAAATGGAAAAATGGAGAAATCACCAAAGGGGAATTCAAACAAATAGCAAGCACATGTAGGGGTAAAGTCAGAAAAGCTAAGGAGCAGAATAAACTCAGGAATGCTAGAGAGGTTGAGAACAACAAAAAGGGCTTTTTTGGATATGTCCACAGCAAAAGGAAGAAGAAGGAAACGGTAGGGCCACTGCGTGGAGAAGATGGCAAAATGCTAACATAAGACAGAGAAAAGGCAGAATTACTCAACACCTTCTTTGCCTCAGTCTTCTCAGAAAAGGCAAAGGGTGCTCAACCTGAGGATAAAGGACAGATTAGGGGAATTTCAGTACAGAATAAGTAAAGAGATAGTAGAGGAATAGCTTGTTAATCTAAATGAATTTAAGTCTCCAGGACCAGATGAACTACATCCAAGGGTATTAAAAGAACTGTCAAATGTAATATCGGAGCCATTGGCAATAATCTTTGAAAACTCCTGGAGAACAGGAGAAGTCCCAGCAGACTGGAGGAGGGCAAATGTTGTCCCCATCTTCAAAAAGGGGAAGAAAGAGGATCCCAACAATTATCATCCAGTTAGTCTGACATCAATACCAGGAAAGATTCTGGAGCAGATCGTTAAGCAGAGAGTCTGTGAACATTTAGAAGGCAATGCCATAATCACAAAAAGTCAACACGGATTTCAGAGAAACAAGTCATGCCAGACAAATCTAATCTCTTTCTTTGATAAAATTACCAGCTTGGTAGATGAAGGGAATGCTGTGGATATTGTATATCTTGATTTCAGTAAGGCCTTTGACAAGGTTTCCCATGACATATTTGCAAACAAGCTTGTAAAATGTGGGCTAGACAAAGTAAATGTTACATGGATTTGTAATTGGATTTGTAATCTCCATTGTGGAGATGTCGCACACACCCCAGTGCATTTGTTGGTGTGATATGTGAGTACTTTTTATTGATAATAATAATAGTAATCGATGAATCAATAAATTGGTTCAGTAACTACTTTCATAGGTATGTGGTAGCTGAAACAAACTATCAATTTGTCAATTACTTTGTTTTTTTAAAAAAATATGTCCCTTGTCTTCCTCCTTCCCAAAGGTCCCTTCCTTCAGTCCCCATGTCCTTCGCAAGGGTCCTTTCCTTCATCCCCACAGTCTGGGCTGCTGTGATGATTGACACAAGATTTTGAAGTCGTGCAACCTAATGGCGACAACAAACATGCCCAAAAAATGTGATTCCACAAAAGATCTTTTTTCGTAGTGGGAACAAGGGACCTTTGGGAATCAATTGCTGACACAGAGCCAAGCCAAATTGGAAAGTGAATTATAATGCCAGTGGGAATGAACCCAAGGAGAGCTGATACCAGATTGCACTCACCTATTGCATCTCTTATCCATCCCTTCTCCCTATCCATCCTTTCTCCCCAGCTTGCCCCACCTTCTCCTGTGCCATGCCTCCCATTTATGCCCATCCCTTCTCCCCAGTTTAAGAGACCACAAAGATGGTAGAGTAAGACTAGAATGTGGAGGTTGTTTAAATGATCCTAATGCCACAGCTCCTCTTCTTTTCAGATGCTGACCATTGCCATGAGTGTGCAGATGATCAATATTCAAATAAGGACCATGACCAATGTGTTGCCAAGGTTGTCAGCTTCTTATCCTATGGAGAATCTTTGGGGAATGCCCTAGCTTCCCTTGCCCTGTTCCTATCACTGACCACAGGGCTTGTTTTAGGAACTTTCCTGAAATATCGAGAGAGTGCCATGGTCAAAGCCAACAACCGTGATCTCACCTACGTGTTCCTTGTCTCCCTCCTGCTTTCGTTTCTATCCTCATTTCTATTCATTGGTCGACCACACATGGTGACCTGCTTTCTCCAACAAACTGCCTTCAGCATCATCTTCTCAGTCGCTGTCTCTTCCTTGTTGGCAAAAACCATCATGGTGGTGGTGGCTTTTATGGCCACAAAGCCAGGGAGTAGGATGAGGAAATGGCTGGGGAAGACTTTAGCCAACTCCATTGTCATTTCTTGTTCTGGTGTTCAGGTGGCCATTTGTACGATCTGGCTGGGAATCTCTCCCCCTTTCCCAGATGCTGACATGCACTCCCATCATGGGCAGATCACACTGCAATGTAATGAAGGATCTGTGTTCATGTTTTATACTGCCCTTGGCTACATGGGCTTTCTGGCCACTATCTGTTTCACTCTGGCCTTCCTTGCCAGGAAACTGCCAGGGGCCTTCAATGAAACCAAGCTGATCACCTTCAGCATGCTGGTGTTTTGCAGTGTTTGGGTGTCCTTTGTACCCACTTACCTGAGCACCAAAGGGAAATACATGGTGGCTGTGCAGGTCTTCTCCATCTTGTCCTCCAGTCTGGGGTTAATGGGCTGCATTTCCATCCCCAAATGCTACATTATATTAGTTAAGCCTGACTTGAATACAAAGAATCTTCTGGTGTGGAAAACAAAAGATGGTACTTGATACTTCATCTTAATTTGGTCGTTTTAATTTGACACTTCTTGGTCCAGCATGCCTGTGATGAATCTCACACCTTCCATTAAGAGTAGGAATTAAAAATGTATCTCTTCTGATGTAATCATGCTGCATATTGAAAGCAATCTGACCACTTTTACTGCCATTATGCTGTCCTACAGAATCTGTCCTACAGAAAGTTTCTGTACTGGGGGGGGGGGGTATTTAGGTATTGTATAGGTTTTTCTTTTCCTTTTTGAAAAATAAATCTTTTTATTATATTCCAAACACAATACAAACACAATTTGTTTTCAAATTAATAATGTTACAATGCATCAAAAATTCATTTGTCCTGAAAAGATGCTGTATAGCACTTCTTGAGATATCAATGTTCTCTGCCTAGGAGTGAGCCTTGTGGCTTCACTATGGATGATGACACCCAAAATTCCAAGAAGACTTACTTTATTGCTCCTAATGGAATTTAAATGTTACTCTCCTTTGTCTTGGTCCCCACAAGGCCAAAAATAGGAGTGACCTCAGTCTGCATTGAGATTCCTCCAGACCAACTGAACTGCAGCTGAGATAGCATTCATACAATATGTAGGCCTGCAGCTCCAACACTCTTTCTTCCGCCTGTTTTTTTAAACATCTTTTGCCTGATGAAGAAGCCAGTGGAACTTTGAAATCTTGCATCATGTGTTTTGTAATGATGTGCATTTTGGCTGGCCAGTTAAGGTCTCACTCCTCTGTGGATTTTGAATTTTGTTTTATTTTCCTATACTACTCAGTACTCATTGGTTCAAAGAAGGGGGAAAGGGCTGAGGAGTGACCATTTCCAGTGATAAAATACTACAAATTAGAATAATGAGAAATGCAACTGAGATGCAATCAAAGTGATATCTTAAGGCAAGTTCACTGGTACTCATGCAAACGAATAACAATTCTGTATTTACTTGCATACATCCCAAACTATGAATTGTCTAGAAAGGCTCCCAACTGAAGTAATTTGATCTCTGATCCAATAAGACAAGATCTTTAAATAGGCAGCCACAGAGTTACAGCTTTAAAAACTGATCTGCCACAGCAAGGCTGTACATTTTTATGATTCTTAGATATGCATCTCCAAGCCCCAATGAGTCTGTTTTCTTGGAAGTAACAAATGAGTTCCAAGTTGAAAGATCACATGTACGTAGATGACACTTTCTACTGCAGTTATATTGCAGATAAAAGGATCGCAGCACCAAATTTGACAAGTATAAAATGGGGGGGGGGGGGACTATAAGTGATGGAGAGGTGTGAGAGAAGGAAGGAAGACAAATAGTTGGTAGTTGGCAAAGCGTTTCAAGTCATTCGCACCAGCAAGGGCTTGTAGAGAAGGAATTTCCCAATGGTCAGGTGTGCATTTCAATGCAAACATAAGCCAAGGGAGAAGGAGTGGGGGGCAGGAGGTTGTGCTTACCAGGAGGAAGAAGTGAAAGGGTCAGTGCCATTCAGGCATGGCCTTCCATTCCACTCTGAAGTGGTTCCAGAGGGAACTCCTGCCTTGAGACCCAGTGAGCAGAGAAGGAGACCAGCAAGTGTCTTTTTTCTCCATATACTGAGCCTACCCTCCCACACCATGCCTGCAAGGCTCACTTGGCAGAAAAGGAGGCCAGTCAGTATCTCCTTTCTCTACCCACAGAGCCACACCTCACCCATGCCTGGCTTCAACATTTGGGGAGCAGGGCAGACATTTGTCATGACCTATAAAGCCCTGTGTGGTTTAGATCCAGATTATACGAAACCTGCCAGAATCTTTAAGATCTACAAGGGAGGGCTTTCTTTCACCAGGAGCCCTGGTGGCGCAGTGGTTAAATGCCTGTACTGCAGCCATTTACTCAAAACCACAAGGTTGCGAGTTCAAGACCAGCAAAAGGGCCCAAGCTCGACTCAGGCTTGCATCCTTCCAAGGTCGCTAAAATGAGTACCCAGACTGTTGGGGGCAAATTAGCTTACTTGCTAATTAGCTTACTTGCTGTTCACCGCTATGATCTTTGGAATAGCGGTATATAAATAAAACAAATTATTAATTATTATTATTATTTGGGCAACAGTGGTGTCACTTCACTTTGGGTGTCATCCAGTGTGGTCTGAATTTCCTACAACCGCTAGTGACACTCCTGTTCATAAGTACACTGCTGTTCAACTTGAAGGATGGAGAACTAGTGAACATGTAGCCCTCTTGATGTTGCTGGACTGCATTTCTACTTCCTCCTCCTTGGTTCATGGCTGGGGAAGTTGCAGGACAGCAACATCTGAAGGGTCCCATATTTCCTAATTCTATCTCAGTGCTGTAGTAGGCTACAGACTAAAAGTTACCTAAGATTATAGTAACGCCCCAGTTGCTCTTCATCTTTTCAGATGCCAATCATTGCACCAAATGTCCAAGTGATCAGTAGTCAAATAAGGATAGAGATCAATGTGTTGCCAATATTATTGTCTCACTTTCCTTCTCCTCTTCTTCCTATCAGAAGAAGAACATACCATGCAGTCAATAAGATATAAAAAGATGTAGGCTGCAATACAAAGAAAAGCTATATAAAGGAAATTAAAAAATGAATGACATATAAAAATAAATAATAAAAACTTTATTTTTAGCCCACCTTTCCTGGGATCAAGGCGGGTTACAACAGCAAAAAGCACAATACAATCAATAAACAATAAAGTTAAAATACAGAAAATACAAAATTATAACATCTATTAAAATACAGCTAAAATTATCCAACTAGCACAGAATTACAAAAACAATGAGGAGAGAGAAGGGGATTACATTGGAATGTTAGGGGTAAGCCTGCTGGAACAGAAAAGTTTTAAGCACCTTTTTAAACTGGTCCAGAGAGGTGGCCGAGCGGAGCTCATCCGGAAGCGAGTTCCAGAGGTTGGGGGGCAAGGTAGAAAAGGCCCTCTGGGTAGTAGTAGAATATCTTACCTCTGGAACTCGTAACAATTGCTTCCCAGCAGATCTGAGTGTGCGGGGCGGAATGTATGGGGAGAGGCGGTCCTCTAAGTACCCTGGGCCCAAGCCATATAGGGCTTTATAGGTCATAACCAAACATATGAAATAAACCCCAAATTCTAAAAAGTGAGATGGAAGCTGCACTAAGAGAAACTGGGAAGAATAAATCACGAGGAACAAATGATACCCCAGTTGGCTTGGGAACAGATGATATCCCTTATCTCTCACCATTTTGACACCTCCAGCTTCTCTCCCTCTCCTCCGTGGTAGTGGTGGCAGCTGGGAGGTGGTCACAAATGTGGTCAGGCTTCCTTTTCCTTCTTTCTCACCCAGGAGGAGCTGGATCAGTCATTGTTTATAATTGGGACTGTCTTGGAGGAGAGGGGAAGAAGGGCAGCGCAATGACTTCCTTTTGTATGCCAGGCTTAATTTCCAGCTGTTAGTTTTTAGATACAAAGTGGGAAATGGCAGCAATCCAGGTCCCATATCTGTGATGGGTTTGGCTTCTTGAGAATGTCTCTCATCAGTTGTATCTCTTAATTATCTTTTGGCAACAGTTGAACTTTCCATCTCCCAGTCTGGTTTATATAACATAGCAAATTGTGATATTTATTTTTCCCCTCTAATTAGTCGTCTAATTACTTTTATGCTCATTAGATTTTTTTAAATGTTAATTACTTTTTTATTTTTGGCAGGAACTCTTTTTAAAAAATCTGTAAACCCACATGTACAGTAGACAGATTGACATGATTTCATTAGGTGAAAAGGCCCATTTCATTACAACGGCCCAGCTAAAAAAACAAGTGTATAATGTAAAGCATTGTAATGGAATGAACTGAAACAGCTCTGAAACCCAGAATTTACCTATACTAGCCCTTATTAGTAGTTTGATGCCACTTTAGCTGCCATGGCTCCATCCCACAGAGTTCTTGCCTAACTCTAGTGACCTCCCAAGAGACTACAGCACTAATGGCTTTTTCACATGGCATAACTGTAGTGCTATGATTCCACATTAAATACCATGGCTTTATCCTATGGAACCCTGCTGTTTGCAGTTTGGTGAGGCCTAGGACCTCTGTGGTGGCTTAGTGGTTAAGATGCCAATTCTGACTATCATAAGGTTGGAAAGTTGGCAGTTCCAAGCTCTGAGTGCTGCATGATGGGGTGAGCTGCTATCACTAGTCCCAGTTTCTGCTAACCTAGCAGTTCAAAAGCATGCAAATGCAAGTAATAAATAGGTACCACTTCAGTGGGAAGGTAAACAGTGTTCCACACAGTCATGCTGGGCACATGACCACTGGAGTAGTCCTCGGATATTGCTGGCTCTTTAGCCAATGACAATGAATATCTCTATAGTCACTGAATAAAGGTTTGCTGCATTTTAACTACTGAAGTCTAAATTTCTGAACTTGATTTAGTGCTACATCTGAAACTGTGCAGCTTGACATCCACTCTTACGGCATTATTTCCATGACATTTTAAAAGAAAAACCTCTTTAAATGAATTCTGCCATGGATATAAGTTAGGATGTCTCCAAACACTGATCTTCCCTCTTCCCTGCACTGACTCCTGTATGGCTGCTGCAAATGGAAGTGCTTGAGTGTATTTCATGGGGAGTGGAAGAGACAGATTGCTTTGGAGGATCTCATGAAAGGAAAGAGGAGGGGAAGCAAACAGGAGGACCCACAGCTGCAATAGTCTCCTTCTTAAGTTCAGAGGAAGAAAATGACAGGGACCCAATCTGAAAAGTGCCCCTCCTCTCCCCCCCCCCCCCCCCATGGCTGCCAGTTGAACAAGTTTCCATGCAGTATTTTAGCTCAAAGCTTAACTCAACAAGAGGTTGGGTCATTTCTCATCTTCCTGAGCAGTTCAGTATTGAAATAAATATACATGATATTAGCTGAGATAATCTTTGTTGCTATATGTCTTCATGTTGACTCCAACTTATAATGACCTTATCATACAATTAAGAATCATTAAGATAGCGGGAAGTTTGTCATTGCCTCCCTTTTAGGCTGAGATAGTGTGACTTACCCAAGGTTACCCAGTGGGTTCCCATGCTGAATGGAGATTTGAATTCACATCTCCCAGAATCCTAACGGAAGATAATGCACTCTTCCCATCCATGGGGGTTTGGCTCCAGGACCCCCTTTAGATGGAGGAAAATGCATATACTAAAGCTCCATATTATTCAGTGGGTAGTAATATGCGCATGTACATGCCAGAACATTCACATTCACACACTGCTATTGAATATGGGGCATGCCAAGCCAAAGGTGGTCAAATCCATGGATTGCTGGCCCAAAGATATGGTGGGTCAGCTGTACCCATACCACTGTGCCATTCTGGATCAAGGAATAGAGATAGACCATTATTCAATGGTCTCTTCCAGCTTTTTGGCACACTGCTGATTTCAGTTCATTGAGGATCCTCCTCTATCCTGAGGCAGTGCCAGAAGAGGAGTCTCCCAGTCTTCTGTTTAAATGCAGAAGTAAAACTAACAGTGTGGTTATTCCCATAATTCAGGGAGAGGCAGCCATGGAACTTGGAGGTCCCATCTGGGGGCTTTGCCATGAAACGACTTGTCCCTTCTGCCAAGATTACTTCAAAGATCCAGTGACAACAGACTGCGGACACAATTTCTGTCAGGTGTGCATTGCCCAGTACTGTGGGGAATCTGGAAGACACACTTATTGCCCTCAGTGCAAAGAAATAATTTGGCCATGGAACTTTAGGTCAAACTGGAAGCTCGCAAATATTGTAGAAATCACTAAGAAACTGCAGGAGCAGAAATTGGCAGAAGGAAAATGGGGACTGTGTGAGAAGCATCTGGACCCCCTCAAACTCTTCTGCAAGGATGATGAAAGCCCCATCTGTGTTGTGTGTGACAAATCCAAAGATCACCGAGATCACAATGTATGTCCTATAGAAGAGATTTCCCAGGAATATAAGGTAGGAAATCACCACGGTGGATGCCTCTGGACAATGAGTACATGGTTCCCTTTTTCATGGAGGGTTCTGTTGTGTTGTTTTGGTTGGGGTTGGGATTGCCAGGTTTTAATAATCACAATAAGAGTCAGTTGAAGATTTGTGACAAGCAGGATTGACAATCAGGCCGTAGCTATTAACAAGTCTGTGCTCTGTTGAAATACCAAATGAAAGTGCTGATTTCACATAGCCATGTATTTTCTCTGGAAAATTAGCATACAGATTGGATCTTCCTTATCTGAAATGTTTGGGACCAGAAGTATTTTGGATTTTGGATTATTTTTATTATTATTATTTTGGAATATTTGCATAGACATAGTGAAATATCTTGGAGATAAGACCCATATTTTATTACATTTCATTTCAAAATTCATTTATGTTTCTTATTCACCTTAATCACATGGCCAGAAGGTAATTTTATATGCAATAATTTTAACAATTTTGCACATGAAACAAAGTTTGTATACACTGAACAATCAGAAAGCAAAGGTGTCACTATCTCAGCCACTCATGGAAAAAAAGTGTGCATTTTGGAGCATTTCAGATTTCAGAATTCTGGATAAGGGAGACTCAGCCTCTATTGCTCACATTCATAAAGTACATGATGCACACATTTCTGACTTCATGAAGGGCCCTCATTCCAAAATACAGGATTTTTAGACATCTTATTCAGTCATGGTTTGAGTTCAGACTATTTGAAAAACCTTTTCTCCCTATATGAGCCTGTCTGTGCTCAAAGATCTATGGGGAAAGGCTTCTTCTCAGGACTTTATCACATGGAGAAAATCAGGGGTTTAAACAGCAAAAATTGTGTGACAATCACACACTCGCGATTAACATTTTCACACACATCATGATTAAAGAGCTATTATCCCAGGAATAAACAGGCAGTTTCCAAGCTTTGGAACTACTTCTCTCAGAAAGTCCAGTTGTACCCCTCCTTGTGGTCTTTCCTCCAGAAGGTAAAGACCTTTTTCTTGAATGAAGCTTTTGGTTTTTAGTGCATGTGACAGATAAACATTTAATGGGGGCAGGGTACATTGTTTTTATTTTATTATGCTTTTAACTTGTGCTTTTAATGCTGTTTTTGAAATAGAAATTTAGTTAATCTTGTTTTAACTTTTGTAGTAAGAGTTTTTAAAAATTGTGTTGTTTTAAAAAATGCTGTATGCTGCCTTGTATCCCATGTTGGGAGGAAAGTGGAATGTAGATTATATGTACACACACCCACAAACAGGAAAGCTTTCCAGTCCTCAAATAGGAAACATCTCTTATAATAAGGTACACCTGCCAGCCCTATATATCCATGGCCTCCTTATCTACGGATTCAACCATCCATGGTTTGAAAATGTTTTAAAAATATATAAATTCCAAAAAGCAAACCTTGATTTTGCCATTTTATATAAGAGACACCATTTTACTATTTCACTGCATTTAATGGGACTTGAGCATGAATTTAGTATCCACGGGGGGATCCTAGAACCAAACCCCAGCCGATACCAAGGGCCCACTGTAGATTAGGCCCATTTGGGTCAATCTTGATTGAGTGGGAGTAGCCTAGAGCAGCCTGGTTTTATATTGTGGTGGAAATATTCCTTGTTGAAATAAAAAACTATAGAAAGATGGAGTCACCTTTGTCAGCCAGAGAGATGGTTTTTGAAATAAAGGCTTGCAGTTTAGAAAACTAGAGCAAAGGAATAAGGAGTGCATCTTGACCTGGATGGAAGCTGGCACCAGTAAAAAGACATAACATAAACTACTGAGATAAGGACACATAGCTGACATTCAGAAGCAAGGTTAGGAGGAAAGCCACTGAATTCCTACAGGAGGGGGTAAAGAGTGATGATGCAGTTTTAATGTATGCATGTATTTCTGTTCTGATTGTAAGAATTCTGTATGTTTAAATTGTAATTAGCCAATCAGGTGTATTGAAGAAGCTTCTTTGTCTTGAATAATATAAAAAGAGCCATTTTGTCTTGTTCGGGGTCTCAGCTTTTGGAACTTGAATTCCACTGAGTTCATTGTTTTCCTTTGTCGACAATTGGAAATAAACTTATGGATTTTCAATTACTAGGTCCTCTTGCCAATCCTTGCTCTGTCAGTCCTAGAAATTTAAGTTTCCTGAAATTTCTGTTACATATTTGGCGAGCCAGCCAGGAGTAAAGGCAAGCAAGAATTGGCAAAGAGTGGAAGAACTTATCTTCCTGCAGGCTCTGTGTGTTTTTGGCATTGAGCGGACCCTTGTGAGAAGGCCCTGGCGCCATCCAACATCTTGATTGGAAGGGCTGAACATAAGGATTGGTTCAGTGGTAGGAACAGAGTTTAGCCTATGTGAGACCACTTAGTAATTTGAAAATTCACTGGGGGAAAAGGAAAGGGGGAAAAATAGAAAAAGAATCATCTCTTCAGGAACAGGTAAAGTATAAAATATAGGGAAAAGTGCACTAAAAAGGGAGCCTCGTTGACCGGTCCAAATCTTTGGATGCGAGTGGGAGAAAGGACCCCCTCCCTGTGTTAGCTGAGCCAGTAGCAAAGGTTCTGCCCAGAGAAGCCTTCTTGACAAAACTCAGGAACCGGGCCCCTAGGGAACATAAGCAAGGAACTGGGAACTGAAAGGAGGTAGATTGTGGTGTAAGTATTGATTGCCAAAGTGTAGGATCAGTGTGAAAGTATAAGGCACTTGCTCAGTTGTGCTGGGGGTAGTTAATCTACTGATCTCCAAGTGCCAATAAATTGTTTTACCTTTTGTGTGGTGGCAAACCTTTCCCTTCTGTGGTATTTTGTTTTAAATAGCTAGAAGTTAGGTGCTGGTGGAGAGTTGGAGGAGAGCATTGGTCTATTGTGAGTATAAATTATGGTTGTGATATTTTGTTTCATTCTGTCTGGTTGTGGTGGAGGCTTCAGTAAAGACTGTTGAGCTCCAGTAAAGAGTAAAACGTGGGTATATAACGTGTGGAATTTGTCTGTATGTAGTGTCTGAGATTTGTGGGTTTTGCAATCTGTCCAGTGTGTACTTTTAAATCCTAATCCTATAGTGTTTAAATTGTGCTTGTGGTCTTTTGTTGTTTTGGGTCTAAGGATGGCTGAGGAAGGTAAAACTCCTTTGGATTACATGGTTGGTCATTTTGATGAATGTTTTAGGAAAGGCATGGGGAAACATTTGAAAAAGGAGCGGTTAATCTTTTTGTGTAAAGATGTTTGGAGTCAGATTTTGCGAAATTGGCCGAGAGAGGGTAGTATAGATATTGACATTGTCTTGCAGTTGTATTCTAAAACATTGGATCCAGAAAGAGGGTTACTCAATGATTATTTGTATATTTTCTATTGGTATAAGACTGTTGGAAAAAGCCCACCTGGGTTGAATAGTTGCAGAGAATTGGTGTTTAAAAAGGATGAGAGATTAACTAGTATTAAAGAAGCTGTGTTTAAGGTTCAGATTGATTTGGCCCAAATTGTGGAAGTGATAGAAAAGATAGAGAGAGACTCTGTAGAGAGAGGTGCAAATCAGGGAAGAAGGCCCCCACATGACAAGAAAAGAGAGTTTTGAATTAGCTTTGTGTGTTAGACAGTGGCCAGGAGCAACCCAGAGGTAGAAACTTGTTGTTTGGGTAAATTGAAATTGTTTAAATTATAAAAATTGGAAATTGCCTTTGTGTATATTGTAGCTAAATTTTGGAAAATTGGTGTTTTAACTTGAGGTTTTCATGATTTTAAATGATCAGTGCCTTTGGGAAAGTTCTGCCCTAAATTTGAATGCATATCTAAATTGAATATTAAGCCTGTGCCTTCCCAGAGACATTGCAAATTCTTTTGTCGGTGAAAGTTTTAAGAAGATGGGCAGAAAGAAGTGCTTTATAGTGTTGTTGTTGTTATGGCATGGTAATAATAAAATAGTGAGTTTTAAGCTTAGCCAGTAAGCTTCAGCTGTGGCCTGATTTTGTGAACTGGACTGTGGTTGGAAGTTGATCTAAGAGTGGAGAAAATTGTGAGAAAGATAAAAGAAAGTGTTTGAAGGTATGAGGATGTGAAAATGATGGTGTGTGAAAGGAGAAAGCTTATGGAGCGAGTTGATAATGGGTTGGAAAATGGTTGGAAAATGTTTACAGAGGAAAGTATAAACAAGGTTTGAATTGAAATTGAAGGCTCAAGAATGTTGCAGAAGGTTTGAGTATGTTGAAGTGGCTGAGAAAGATTTAGAAATGGGTTTGGTGCAGAAGGACAAGTGGTTTGAGTTCTGGCTGGAGTTAGAGAGAGAAAGGGGGGTGAGGGAAAGCCCACGGTTTGCATTTTAAAACTTTTCCTTTGGCTAAAGCTAGAATAGTAGAAGCTATGTTGGAAAGAAAACCTGGAATGGAGTTTCGTGTTGCCAATCTGGTGACTTGCACACCAACATGGGTACTTTGCAGAGCTTTTGGTGTGATTTTGGTGATTGGTTTTAATAGTAATTTTGAAAGTTAAGCATTTGGTGAGTTTTGGCCAAACGTTTGGGGAATTATCGTCGAGGCTTGTTTGTGAGAGGTTTTTTCCTGGCTGTGGCTAAAGGAGATGGAGCAGCACAGCGTTGTAAGTTGTTGTAAGTTCAAAGCTTGTTTTATTTTTAAAGGCAAAGGATTTATTTTTTTCCCTTAAGTTCATAGAATAGATGTTGTGCTTTAGACTTAGATGAAAAAATAGTAAATGTCTTGTTAAGGGTGATCTATGAAGATGCTTGTTAAAAGAGATTGCATTAAGCTGGTTTGTTTTTCTTTGAGTGGGAAGTGTGTGTGTGTTTGTAGAGAGAGTTCATATTACATGAATAGCAGCCAGACTGGATTCTATCTGACCAGAGAATGCAAGCTTGTTTTTGATATTTTTAAATTTACAGGCAAGCAGCTTTTTGCTCAATATTTTGTTTTTATTTTCTGGCCTCAAGATGCTCTCATGGGTTTTTTAAAATGAAGTTTAAGTTGTGTCTTTGGGAATTTATATATGTTTTTTTAAATGCAATTGTTTTTAGTGAAGACCAAAGAGACTTTTTGTTTTTGAATTCTCCATTGTGCTTTTTGGATTTTAAATTATTGACCTGCAATCTTCTGATTGGCAATCCAGCTAAATTATTTTTCCAATTAAAGTTGATAAGATTAGTGTGTTAGGCCTGAATTCTTTTGAAGCCTGGGGAAAAGTTAGGATGTTTTGGTTTTGTAAGGCTACAGCTGTGCTAGGCTGAAACAGCAGTTGCAATCATGAGCATTCGAATGCCTGAGGTCATGCAAAGTTTTGCTGCTACCTGGTTATTTTTTATTTTTTGAGTTTTCTGAATATTGTGTGCTTGTTTTGTACTTATTTCAACTGCTAATTTTTGAGGCCATAGCTTTTGTATTTTTGAGCTCAAAGATGCCTGCAAAGTCTTGCCAATGTCATGTTAAATTGGCTTGTTTTAAATCATTCTTTGTTCCTGGTTTTAATTTTGCTCTTGAATATTTTGATTTGTTTTGATTCCTGATTATTGACTGCAGTAATTGGTATTGTTTTTATTTTTTGTTTTAAATTTCTGGCCTAAAGTTTTTGAAATGATTTCTTGTTATAACAGACGCTGAGAACTATTTTTATATTTTTAAGTTTTGAGAATGGCCCATCCAAGAGGTTTTTGCATATTGTTTTAGCTTGAATTTTTATTTTTATTTTTATAATATCTAAATGTATTTTTGAAAGCACCCGAAGTTTCTTTTTGTGATTTTGGAACCCAGAGATCCAGAATATAATTGTTATATTCTGGTTAATTAGTGATTGTCAATTTGATTTACACTCATTAAAATTTATAATTTTTGTTATTTTGAAAAAATAACATGGCGAGCCAGTTGATCCTATGTTGAATTATTATGTGGTTCTGGAATGGAATAAGGAACGATATGAAAGTATTAAAGAGATTGGTATTCTATTATATTGTAGCAAGAGAAAATTTAGAAACATTTTACAAATTCAAATTCTGGTTTCCACTGCCAGACGTAATCAAAATTAATCAAGTTAAACTCAAGCCAGCATGTGTGAAATTGTATCCTAATTCCAAGCTAGAATATATCATTTTGGCCTGAGAGGAGTGACTAAAAAAAGAGCATGAACTGATTTTTTTGAGTCTTGAGTAAAAAGCAAAGAAGTCACTCTATCATAGTTTTGTTTTTTCCTGTTCCCTGTTCTGTTGTCAAACTGTTGTGGATTCAAATGAGATAGAAGATTTTTAAAGTTTCATATTTAGTATGCATATAAATGTAGTTTGTAGAAATAAAGGTACATGCATTGGAATGAATTTGAGAGGCCCAGGAATGCAGGCAAAAGAGTAAGATTTAAGACATAAGAGCTCAGAGTGACCCAAGGCTCTGACCTCGAGGTTCTGGAGATTGTTGTTAGTTGAAGTTAGCAGTGAGACATAAAAGCAATGAGAATATGTGTGTTTAACTAATGCTATACACTGTCTTTCTGAAATTGGACCGATTGGAAGATGTTATTGCCTGGTGATGGTAAGAATATTAATATTTTGGTAACTGCTAGACAGGTTTGTTTTGTTCTGAGTTTAGAGTCATATAAACATAGTTAATAGTTGATAGTATCATGCAATATGAATATTGATGAAACATCAAAAGGGGGGAATGTGGTGGAAATATTCCTTGTTGAAATAAAAAACTATAGAAAGATGGAGTCACCTTTGTCAGCCAGAGAGATGGTTTTTGAAATAAAGGCTTGCAGTTTAGAAAACTAGAGCAAAGGAATAAGGAGTGCATCTTGACCTGGATGGAAGCTGGCACCAGTAAAAAGACATAACATAAACTACTGAGATAAGGACACATAGCTGACATTCAGAAGCAAGGTTAGGAGGAAAGCCACTGAATTCCTACAGGAGGGGGTAAAGAGTGATGATGCAGTTTTAATGTATGCATGTATTTCTGTTCTGATTGTAAGAATTCTGTATGTTTAAATTGTAATTAGCCAATCAGGTGTATTGAAGAAGCTTCTTTGTCTTGAATAATATAAAAAGAGCCATTTTGTCTTGTTCGGGGTCTCAGCTTTTGGAACTTGAATTCCACTGAGTTCATTGTTTTCCTTTGTCGACAATTGGAAATAAACTTATGGATTTTCAATTACTAGGTCCTCTTGCCAATCCTTGCTCTGTCAGTCCTAGAAATTTAAGTTTCCTGAAATTTCTGTTACAATATAAGTGTTGCCTCACCATTCAAAAGTAAAGTCAGTGGGTGCACTCTGCAGAAAGCTAACAACAGAAATCAGCCCTGAAGCAGCAGTAGCAGTTACCTTGCAGGGGAGGCAAGACAGAGGAGTCAACCGACCCTACTGCTAGATGCAGATTTCTTTTAGGAGATGGTTTCCTCAACTAAGGAAGAGGATATTTTCTAGGCACTGGCTTCATCCAGAGCACTATGGAGCCACAGCAATAGGCAAACTTTTCCTCTGTGCCAGCAAGAAGTGCCCCTTCAGATGTTATGCCCAAGATTGTAAGGGCAACCTGTTTATCCTGAGAGCGTGTAATGAAAACCTCTCCCTCCGTGGACCTATTCACAGAAGGGCTGACACAGACATTGAGACACCAAATTTGGTTTTAAACACCATGCATGTAACATTTATTGAATCACAAAGTAATACAATCATTGATTATCAAGAGCTCTTTCACTCACACATTCATACAATACTCACACACACTTTCCTTCCACCGAACATTGATCAGGTGTTCTCGAAGGTTGGGGATGACACCGTTGCTGCAGATGATGCCAACAAAATGGAGGTGAAAGTCCAGGGTCTTTATACTTTTTCTTATCTCTGGCTTTTGGCTGCTGAAGTCTTGCAATATTGCAGCCCATTACTCAACTTCTTCTTTTGGGAGGAGAGACAGGCTGTTCAGATCAGTCCGTGTTCAAAGCCCTCCATTGTCCTGTCAGTTCCTCTTCATAGCTACTCAGGAGATAAGCACCTTCCCGGTCATGGTTTGTCACACCTGGACGGCACCCCGCTTCGGCTTCCAAGTTCCTCAGACTTTCCTCGCCTCGGTTGCCAAATACCTTCGTCACATCAATGCTTTGCGTGGAACCATCTTGTTTGGTCCTTTAGCTATGTTTAAAGCACAGTTCCTTGGTTCTTCGGTTCTTCAACTCTGGGTTTGAGTCAGAACTCACTCATTCGTCTTACACTGATGCCACCCATACTGCTATGTTGATGCCAGAGTCTGAAAGCAGCAGGCAGTGGGAGCCACTACAAAAGACATTTGTCCTTTGATATTTTTGGGACTATTTTGATACAGATCCTAGCATTGCTATATGCCTTTTATATTAGTTGTTGTGTGCCTTCAAGTCATTTCCAACTAATGGTGACATTAAAGTAACCGTATGATGGGGTTTTCTGGACCCTATAAGGGACTTAGCATGGAGTTTTCTTAGCAAGGTTTGTTCACGCTGTGTGTGTATGTGTGTTTTTGCCTTCCTCTGAGGCTGAGAGTGTGACTTGTCAAGGTCACCCAGTGGGTTTCCATGGCTGAGCATAGATTTGAACACTCAAACCACTACATCATGTCAGCTCACTGCCTTTGATGTTGGCAATGATTTCTTCAGTATTCATAATCAGTTTCACAATTTCATGGACAAAAGTGCAAGAAATTGGTTGTTGTACGGACTCTAGACATATAGGGTTAAGGGGACTAAAAGATGCTTCTAAAACCTGTCTCAAATGTCCTTTGCCTTTATTCAGAATAAAACTTTAAAATTATAGATTTATATCAACAGAAGATGTATAAACTGTATCTTCTTAATCTTATGAAAGAACTGCAGGCATTCTTCTTTTGCTGTACAAGGCAATATGCCAAGGTCATATTTGTCTCTCAGCACCTTCCAATCTGACTAACCCAAACAAGTTGAAGCAATATCTGCCTTCGCTGAAGCTGTATTAATCAATTCACATGTAGTATTTGGCAAACTCTGATAAAGATCGGGAATGGGAATGTGTAGTAACACCCTCTTTCAGAGTAACTTCTCATTATTCTAAGTTTCTTTTCATGAATTCACAATGGAAAGGGGAAAAAACATCTTACAAGGGAAGACTGGTTGATGAAACTGATGAAGTTTATGGAACTGGATAAACTTACCTTCTTAGAGGAAAAGACTGGAATAAAAGGGAAAAAAAATGCTGGGAGCCATTAATAAATCATGTTAAAGCTGAGAAAATAACTACTTATTTTATTTAGTAAAACTAAGCATATGTTTATGCAGATAAGTATATAAAGAAATCTATTTGAATTTATCACAGAGTATTATAAGGAGGAAACAAGAAATATGCTCTAAAACATTAGAAGTTAAAACAGCAAGCAGTGGATTAAACAAATTTAAATATGTATGAATGTATGGAAACTTTTATATCACAGACTATTGGACTTTATAAGGAAGTATTATGTTTGTTATGTCTTTGTTATGTCATATTTCATGTTGTACAATGTCATTGTGTTTTCTTTTCATTAATAAATTCATTTTAAAAAACCAATGAATTCATGGGAAGGAGAATTCTAATTATTCTCCCCTCATAAAAACCCTCACACGCATCCCATTCAGTCATACAACTAGCTTATCTCTCATTGGTATTAAAATAATCCTGTAGTCAATGGACAGCAGTGTTTTAAAGGCCTCCTTTTTAAGAAGAGAAACATTAAAACATCAAAGCTCAGGTGGCTTCAACCAGTCTGAAAACTAAAAATTTAAAGAGAGAGGCATATGATCAGCAATATTCATTACATCCATTATGCATACTTTTATTAAAGGCATCTCAGAAGTGGAAATAAGGAAATTATTTAATCAAAAACAGTTATGGTACAAAGATAAAACAAAGGTTTGGACAGGATGCCTCTCCACCCTTCATGCTGCTTGTCTAATGCCCCCTGCCATGCCACCATTGCTGCACACACATTAAGATGCCTCACAGGACAGTACCCTAGTGCCCTCTATTATTCTAGATAAGTGATTCCCACAGTGGGTGGTACCACGACCTGAAGGCAGTGGAAAGATCCATGTGGCAGTGAGGGGAAAGGTTGTGGGGCAAAGAGGGAAAAGGGTATTAGTACACCATGCATACCCTACATTATGCAGGGATATTCATATTTCCATAACTGGAACAAGCATGTTTTTAAGAGGTCACAGTGACCTCTGGAACACCCAGTGGTCCTATGAGAAAGGCATGCAGACCCAGGAACATGTGTACAACCCAGGTAATGCTTCAGTCAACGTTAAATGCACCCATACCGATCACCTCTTCTTAACCCAAGCCCTTCTGCATTTCCTCTTGCACCAAAGAGGAAGAGACAAAGGAGGTCTCATTGCCAGTGTTGCCAACAAGCCTCGAAGATAATTCCCGAAAATGTTTGTCCAAAACACACTGATTCCCCCCAGATCACACAGAATATTCAGTCACAATTCCCGGAAAATTCCCATAATGTTAAAATGGCAGATGTTTTGCAAATAAACGTAAACATAATTGAATAAAAATAATTGTAACTTATTTCAACCCTCAAAATCACCATTGAACCAAACACAGAATGTTTCAGTCCTTTTAAGATATTGATTTTGACATGAAGGGAGTTCAGGAAGCTTTGTGCCAAATAGAAATGTGTTCGGCTGCAACCGCACTGCAGAAATAAATCCAGTTTGACACTCTTTTAATTGCCATGGCTCAGTGCTATGGAATCCTGGGAATTCTAGTTTTCGGAGACATTTAACCTTCTCTCTCAGCAAACTCTGGTGTGACAAGAAACTACAATTCCCAGGACTTCATAGCACTGGGCCATGGCAGTAAAAACAGTATGAAATTGGATTGTCTCTGGAGTCTGGAGTGAAGATGCAGCCTGAGTTGGGTCCAAGACACACTGCAGAAATAAACCAGTTTGAGACTGCTTTAACTGCCCTGGCTCAGTGCTAGGGAACCCTGGGAATTGTAGTTTTGTGAGAAAGAGCTCTGGTGCCACAATGAACTACAATTCCCATGCATCTGAGGAAATACGCTTAAGTCTAGGAAAGCTCATGCTGCCAACTTTTCTTTCAGTGAGACTCAAAGGTGCTACAAGATCTATCTCTCTATCATCATCATCACCATTATCATTATCATTATTAAATCCAAATGCAGCTGAAGAACTGGACTTAAATTGGCAACACTGATATCCTGTGTAGACTCATTCTCTGGGGCTGTGATCTGGAAGCGTGGAGGTAATTCCCTTGTCAAACCAGGGAATCCTGGGAATTGTGGTTCGTTGTGACATGTTGAGACTCTGCTTTTACCGGCAGCCAGGGCTCCATGCATGAAATTCTGGGCTTGGTGGTTTGTTGTGCCCAGAATACCATCATCGCAGGGAGCCTTGCAGTTAGAAGCAGTGCCAAACTGGATTATTTCTGCAGTATGGATGGCAATGGAAAAAAGAACGAAAAAGAGAGCCACAAAACAAAATTCTGGAAAGACAGGGCAGGGATGCCAACTTACCAGGTGCTCTGCCCATGCTCAGAGGCATATTTAATCACTAACACACACACACACACACACACACACACTCAGGGACATCACATTCACATCACACAATCCAAATGGTCCTGACAGTACAACAACGACCCTGAGAGGTAGACTTGGGGCACTCTGCCCAAGCTCAGGAATTCAGAAATTCAAATGTCACTCTCAGGCACACACAGAAGTCCACAACATCAAGCCATGATACCATGATCAAGTATTGCCTTTGTGTGCCTTAAAACTTATGTCTTACTTGGAAATGCAAGGCAATTGGGATTAAGCCAGCCAAGATCCCTCACTCCCTGCCTCTCTCCAGCACTGCAGCCACTTTGCTTTCCCCTGGAGCCTGAGAATGCCTGAGGGGGGGGGCAATCACTGTCCTCTCTCTGATTGGCTGAACTGTTAGTGTGAATGTTGGTTGGGCTTGCTCCGTCCTGGCTCTCAGAGGGAGTCATTAGAGAGAGAGAGTTTTTTCTCCAGCCCTCTTGGCTGAAAACTGTTACACTCCAAAGGGTTGGTTGCTCTGCAGCAGTCTGCCAAAGGCACGGAAAAGGCACTGAAAAAGAGCCAGGCGCGAAAATCACACGAAAAGCTCTGAAAAGTCCCCGTTTTCGCGTGAAAGTCGCGAAATTGGCAACACTGCTCATTGCATTGACACAGGAAGCCAATGCTTGCTCCACCCCCCTGTTGTGTCCCCAGCCAACTTTCCCTATCCTTACATCCTGGAGTTGTCCTAATCCAATCACTGTTTTTGTTACTCTAAAGTTAAAGCCATCCATCAGTCAGTCCAGAATCCCATTGTCAATTCCAGGGGGAAACTATCAAGTCCTTGTTACATTGCAAGAGAGCATCAGACAAACCCTCAGAAGCTAGTTATCAGTTATAAATATTGATCCCTAAACCTAGTCTTCGTATGCACAGATTCTTCCACTCCCTGTGTCTCCATCAGACCCCAGTCTGAGCCACTCCCGCTTTCCATGGTCTAGTCTTTGGAGAGGTAATTATTACCTCTCAAACGACACTATCCAATTTCCATATCCCCATTTCAGTTAGCTCTGAATGCTGTGTCTATTTGAATTATTATCGTGTGTTTGATTGCATTCACAGTTTGAAATAAAACCTTCTTAATTCACCCAAACTTGGACTCCTCCTCAGTGAGTACTGTTATACACAAGTTCCAATAACCCTAAAGTCACCCATCTTCTTGCAAGCTTAAGCTAATTCCCCCAACATTTAAAGTGAAGCTGACATGGTGGGGACCCCCATCCTGTCCCGTCCCCCACATACCTTTCTTTGGGTAACAAGGGGACAGTTGAAAGGCTTCAGTCCAAGTAATGGCATAGAAGAAAGATAAGGAGAACCAATGGCCTTTAGGGTTGTGGCAGTGATGAGGACTTAGAGCACATGGCAGTGGGCAAGAAGTGACAGCAAAAAGGACAGTTCATATTTGTAATCTTTGTGAGTTTTGCTGGGACTTAACTGGAAAGGTGGAGCTGTGCTGCCTTTTGTCAAACAGGCCAAGAGAAGAGATCGAAGAAGAAATATGTTTTGGGAAGCTGTGTGGGGAAGGCACATCTCTGGGGAAGAAGAGGGAAGAGTATCTAATCTTCAAAGGAGTCCTTCGCTTCTCTCAGATTGATAGTCCTTCCAATGGAGAAAAATGGGGAGCCCTTTTTGTCCCATCAAAGAATAGCTGAGAGTCCTTCCTCACAGGAGAGAAGCTTCTTCTGTTGTACCCAGTCACCTTGGGAGCAACAACTGGGTGAGAGGGAGGAGCAGGTATTCAGGCTTAAATTGCTCACTGACCCAATCATTTGTCCTTTTAACAGTGCATGGTATTCATAGACAACTCCTCCTGAACCACATTGCTAATGTGTCAATTTTCTTCCTGTCAGCTTTCAACACTGCTCTGCTTTCACTACCTTATTTAGCAAACAATTCTAATAGCATGCTGATTTCATTTGTTCATGTATTTGCAGATATTATGTTGATTTATTGCATAACCTTTTAACAGTCAAGTTCATTGTTATAATAAATTTGGGTTACTTTATAATTGGCCTCTCAGACTTTATGACTGAGTAATCACATACCACTACTTCACAAGTTACAATCTCACAGACTGAATTTGTGAGAGAAGGGACAGAGTTTGAAAGTTACTTCTGGGCTTGACATTTTTACCCCAATTTATCAGATGGTGGCATAGTAGTTTTAGTGTTGGACTATGATTCTGGAGATAAGTGTTAGATTCCTAACTCAGCCATGAAACCAACTGGGTGGCCTTGGGCAAGTCACACTTTCACATCTTCTTCATAGGAAGGCAATGGTTACCCTCCTCTGAACAAATCCTAACAAGAAAACCCCATGATAGGTTCACCTTAGCATTGCCATAAATCAGAAACAACTTGAAGGCACACAACACAAACACAACAAGTACTGATATAACTTCCCACTTTACCCTGGGTTTGAATGCTCTCCTGAGAATTAAACCTTCTTTCCCTTCTCTGTCTTTCTTCTCTAAGTATTAAACATTAAGTAATAAAACTTGATAAGGTTAATTACAATTTGAAAAGTTTGTGCCAGTCTATGTATGTGATGAAGTTGAAACTAGAATTAGGATACAGACATTTTCACACACACCGTGCTTGGCACAAATCACAAAATGGTTTTGGTGGCACAGAACAAACAACTTTTTCTTTCCTGCAGGAGGAAATCAAGGAGCATCTGAAATCTCTAAAGAATGAGAGGAAAAAGCTTGAAGACATGCAGCTGGCCATAGAGCAGATGGTACAGGAATACTTGGTAAGTGTTTGTTATGAATTGCCCATTGGTTGGATCTGTAAGTTGAGAGTTAGACTTCTTTATGTCCTCCATCCATGAATCAAAATAATGTTTTGAATTTGGCATGCATAGGTGTTTTTTCCATGACCTGGCCCTTTATATCCAAAAGCCCTGGTGTGCCTCCCATATATGAATGAGAGATGGCTTCCATGTTAAAGGTAGTACACAAAAAGCACCCCAGCTCTTGGTGCAGGATAACAGATCTAGAATTTAAGTTCAGGAAAAGAGCCACAGAAATATATTTTTAAATAAATAAATAAATAAATTGCAAGATTGTAAGTGTCCTTTTCTTGCTGTGTTTTGAAATAATATGTTTTATTACCTCCCCAAAGTAGGTAACAAGTATGATGATGACAGTGACAATGATGATGATGGACAGAAGCTTTTTTCTTTTGCTGGTGTTCACACTATTTTTCATAGCAGAACATCTTTGTCCATGTTATCATCTGAACCAGGCCTAATAATTCACAGATATGTTCCAGTTTTCATTCTGGTTCAGTCAAATTGCCTTTTCAGATTTGTTAGATTTGCAGTTGACAATTGCAAAATCTCTTTTCTGCACCCAAAAACTATAAAACACTGAGAATATTGACACCATTGACTGTTGCGGTCAATCATTTTAGCTAGGTTCCCTTGACTGAACCGCCTACTCACATTCTCTTGTTGCGTCTCCTTCCGTTTATATGTGTCTGTCCACAGACAGAGTTAGAAATAAAGAAGCAGAAGGTCATCTCTACCTTTGAGGGAATTCAGATATTTCTTGATTTGAAAAAGCACTTCTGGTTAAATCAGCTGGAAAATCTAGAAATGGAGATCAAGAGAAGAGAGGAAGAAAAACTTACTCAGCTCTCTGAAGAGAATTTGCAACTCATTCAGGTGATCACAGAGATGGAAGGGATGTACCAGCAGCCAACCAGTGATTTCTTGCAGGTGAGCTTTGCAACAAAACCTCCACCTGGTCTCTTGGAATAAATAAATAGCATATGAGCTTTGGATCAATATTTGTTTTCCCCAGTGAAGGAAAAGCAAAGGCTTTGCATCTAGTTCTTTCAGGTGATTTGGTGTTTATGCCAGCAGATAACAGCAGGCTAGTGTTGCCTTTGTGGCTATTATATAAAAGTAACTTACTATGAAATGCATAGTTGGTAAAAATAGGGGGGAAACATATTTGCTTCAGGAAATCCATTCAAAGATAGTGCAAGACAAAAATCCTAGACTTGGCTACAGAAGCCTCTCAGACTAGCATCAATACATGGGGAATGTTGGCGGATGTATTATTGGGAATCCATATGCATGACTACCTCTTACTAACAGAAGTAAAATAACAACACTATAGATTCCAGGAATGAGCTAAAAGTAGAGTGATTTGCTTAACACAGTTACTTAGAAAACACAGCCAAGTTCCACCTGACCATCCATCTCTCCTCATCCCCCTGTCCTTATTAGGTATGTTGATGTGTTGCTGGGTTGTTGTTTTTTACTTCCAACAGTACCTAGCACAAAGCACTGTTTACTCAGTCTTTGAGACCTGTTTCTCTCTTCTTCTCTTTCAGAACATCAGAAATGTCTTAAGCAGGTATGTGGCTCTGTCTATGACCCTCTTTTTCCTTCTCATTGACTGAAGAAGTTTTGGTGTCTTTGGATTGTGTGTGAAAACAAATGATGATACTATTCTCTTCAGTGCTATGTGAAATTCATGGCTTCCCTTTGTTGTTCTGTTTTGAGCTGAGTTGATTGTAATGAACTCCACATGAAAGCAGCTGTTCAAATTTTACTGTGGAGGTCTTACCAGTCACTAGTATGTGAGATCCTTTTAACCGATGGTGCTGTAGAGAGATAACATGTAGATTTGTATTTGGTGTGGAGTGTCTAACCGATGGTGCTGTAGAGAGATAACATGCAACTTGTCCAAGGTCGCCCAACAGATTTTATGGTAGAATGGAGAATTGAACCTTTGTGTCTAGATTCATAATCCGGTGCTCAAACCACTATGTTATGTTGGCTCTCTGGTATCTGGGATTTGCATCTGGGAGCAAAGAGAGATAAATAAATAAATAAAATTATATAGTTTCACAAGATCTTACACTTTAAACATTGCAGACTGGGAGCACAGCCATAATAGAATCCTCATTGAGAGCCTAGCAGTCTGCTATTTAACTCTACAAGCCTGCTGGAGAATTATGCCCTATTACTGGACCTCCAACATGACCATATTGTCTTGCAGGCACAAGAAGAATTCAGAAGGGCATATGGTGGACCATTTTCCTACTTTGGAACAGAGACTCAGAATTTATGCTCAGAAAATTTCTGATCTAAAAAAGGCACTGATGGACTCTCAAGGTAACAGAAGTGGCTTAAGGAGCGGTGAGAATGGATACAGGTTTCCCAGACTACTTGCAAAGGAAATCTGATTCTTCTTTAAATGGAATTAGGTTTCCCTTCAAAGATCCACAAGTCATCTGAAAAAGAGCAGGGTCCTCTTCTAGGCTGCCTGAGATGGAATCCATATGGCCAGGCACCCCGTTTCAATGTCAGACATAATAGTGATGGAGGGGCTTTTTGGTAGCAGTAATGAGAGAGTAAGGTAAGGGGTGTGTGTAATTCACCAGAGTTTGCCATGGGGTTTTCAGGAAACTCCGGATCAAACCAGGGACAAATTGACTGAATTAAGCCCCATTTACCCTGGAATTGCACCAGATCCACCAGATCTGTGTCCAGTCTGCCAGGATCCAGTCCGATCCTGGCCCAAGCATTTTGGCCTGTGTTATCCAAAGGGGATGTTGCAAGACTAGAGGGAAGATGGGCCTTTTGTCCATGCAGACAATCCCCAAGCATATTTATATGTATATAAATTAGCATATAAAAATTATATGAAAATTTGTGTTCTGGGTGCCTGCTTTCATATTTAAACAATAAAACAAGATTGCAAACAATGCGATCTTAATTTCAATTTTGATATAGGCAAGTTTTCTGTATTAAAAAAAGACGCTTTGTTCATTAAATCACTTGTTGCTGTATCTTTTACAGTGACTAATTTTGTGACCGTTTTTCCTGTTCAACAGACACTCTGGAGCAAGCAATGAACACAATTGATTTGGACCAAACTATCAACATAGGTAATTTTCTGGAACTGAAAGAGAAAGGAAATTCTAATGATGATGGATCTTGAGACAGGGTCTATGAGAAGCCACTCTCCTAACCCTGGGAGATTAGGCATTCTGTGAGATTATTTAATTGAGTATAATCTTTATGGAATTGCAATAAGACATAGGCTGCCCAGCTTTAGTTTAAACACTTTTACCTTCAATAGAATTACTAAAGACATTTTGTAAACCAACATCAATTTTTCTTTCAGTAGTTATTTTTTTGCAGCAAAAGATATTGGCTCTGATCCTGCATTAGGAGATGCAGGACTTTATCACATGACCCCCGTTCTCACCATGATTGTGTCAATGAAAGGAAATGAACATACCAGTTTGGGAGCACGTCCTGAACTTTATCGCATGGGCCCTAAAACAGGCCCATCGCGTTCCAAAAAGGGGGTGTGACAAGAACGGGATGGGGCTAAGAACGGATCTTATCACACAGAGGACCACCACTACTGCCGCCGCACTTTCCCATCGCATTCCACATCCATCCCAGAGGAGGTGATTTTTGAGAGTGCTTTTGAACAGTTCTCAATAATATCCCCCTCTGGGATGGATGTAGAACACGATGGGAACATCCAGCGGCAGCGGTGGCATTCCTCTGTGCGGTAAAATCTGTTCTTAGTCCCATCCTGTTCTCATCATGCCCCCTTTTTGGAATGCGACAGGCCCGTTCTAGGTCCCGTGTGATAAAGTTCCCTATCACATATTTCTTTAATAGTGTGATTGGGGTGTTGCTGGTCCTGCAGTTACATCTGCCATCATCCTAAACCCTGCCTTCCTGCCCTATGACCTACCTATTGTGCCTTTTGGGAGTTTTGTGTATGTATGTGTTTTGTTTATTAACATAATATCAGAGTTATGCTAATACAATTGAAAAGAAAAGAAAGTTGGAACAAAAACGTTCTGGACTAGCAAGGGGGAAGGGGGTAAAGGAGGCAACATTGACCCCATGTGACAACACAATCCCAGAACTGCCACAGGAGTAACTTACCGCACCTTAGGACTAGTGCTACCGCTGTGTGACTGGGAGCTTATTGGTGGGTTTTCCCCACCAGTGGCAATGTATGCGATAACAATGCTTTGAAGACAAAGCAGTGATGAGAAGGCTCATGTGATAGGTATCACCAAAGGCACAATTTTTCAACTTTTATCTTGATTTAAAAGCCATGTGTGAAAAAGCCTGCAGTTACAATATACATCTATGAAAGTCTTCCACCTAACTCTCCAACCCACCTTTTCTCAGGTGCAGCCATCATCAACTCAGTCCATTTCCTGGTCAGTGAATAAAGGGGAGAGCACTGGACAAGAGTCTAGTCATTTTCTTATAGCCAGATGCATTACAGCAAGCATCTACAAGTGACTCTAGGAATCTTCCAGAGGACTCTGCAGATTGTGTTGTTGCTCTGTGTCCAGCTATGGGAAATAGCTGCTCTTGTGTACTGCCTAGGATATGGCTATGTTCAGGAGTGGGGTTGCAGCTAAAAATTGGTGGTTTGGGGAGTGTTTGATTGTTGAGGGATCAGTAGACAATTCTGACCTCCACACTGACTAAAGAAGTGAATTGCAATAACTAAGTCCAACTTACACCATCAATATTCACCAAAAGGATGCTGGCCAATATGTTTTCTTGGGGTTGAGATGTAAGGGTTTGTGTGTGTGTGTGTGTGTGTGTGTGTGTGTGTTTTCAAAATTTGTTAAATCCTCCCATTGCCTCAGTTCTTGTCTCCCAAAGCTCATTGCAAAACATCTGCTTTGCATAAATCTGCCCCAAAGCATTACAGTTGCTTTCAACCTATCTTATTTTCCATTTTAATATCTATTCCCCCAGTTTGTGGTGATCCTTTTTAAATGCTTTATGATCCATTTTTGTTCTCGTCAGCCTAACAAACATGCTCCTATGTCTAGGTCATATATGAATAAATTAGAAAGGATCATTTCCAGTATAGAGCTGGTTCAAAGTGTACAGCTTGACCTGTCACTGATAGAGTAGACCCAGTGAATCACTGGGATTTATCATTCTACCATTAATGCAGTCGCTCTTCTCTATCAATTAGATTTAGGCTGTAAAGTCCTGAGCTACCCACAGCGCAGATACTGAGGTTCCATACTGTAGCCTACTGGCCAGCAGGAGTAAAGGCTGCAACTTGGGATTTTATCACATGAGCCCCCTTTTTCACCGTGATCACATTAATGAAAGGAAATGCATACATACTGGTTTTGGAGCAGTCCTTACCACATGTGTATTCAATTGCAGGACTGCTTCTGGAAGCTTATCACACACAGTAGCAACACTGACAGCTAGGAGCCCTGGTGGCACAGTGATTAAATGCCTGTACTGCAGCCACTCACTCACAAACTGCATGATTGTGAGTTCAATACCAGCCAAGGGCTCAAGCTCGATTCAGGCTTGTATTCTTCCGAGATCGCTGAAATGAGCACCCAGTTTATTGGGTCAATTATCTTACACATTGTAAACCGCTTAGTGAGTGATTAAGTGCACTGATAAGATATATCGTAATGTACTTGCTATTGCTAATGATAAATAAAGGATTCTTCCTCCTTCCTATTTGATCCAGCAGTGCTATCTCCCCAATTGCTCCACGTCTGGTGAGGTTTAAAACATTGTACAGCAAAAGTCAGCCAGACAACAGAATTATGTTCATCCTCAGAAGAAGGCAGTCTGGACTCTGATGTGATTCTCATATAGTACAGGTCCCCTGATCAACATTGTGCCCAACAAATACTAGCTTAGACAATCTTGCTCTGTGACGTGCCCAGGGACACCATGGAATGGTGAAAGGCGAGGGTCAGTGAGGACATCCTTAATCATTTACCTGCTTTAGGATTGACTGAAACCAGCAAAGAAGTACCAACTGAACCCGAGGTCATTGTTGTGCCCATACCTGAACCAGAATTAGAGATGCCAGTTACAGTGCCATCAGAGCCACGGATCGAACAAACAATGGAAACCAAGGATATGGGTGGGTATCTTACTCCTGCTGACATATTGATCAGATCTATGAGATGATCTTGCAGCCCTGATATCCTGCTGCATCTCTCACAGAAATTAAAGCTGGAATCTGTGGGTTGTGCCAGGACATAACACTATGCTTATCCAAGCAGTTCCCTACAGGCACTAGTAATGGGTTGCCCCAAACATTCCAAAGTTGCTCACCTAGTTGGCTTTTGCTGATTTATTTTTAAAAATATAAAAAGCTTTAGTGCTTGTAGGTCAGAGGAGTGGAGTGGATGTTCAAGTCCCATTAAATACAATGGCATAGTAAAACCGTACCCCTTATATAAAATGGTAAATCAAGGTTTCCCTGTTGGAATCTGTATATCTTTTAAATATTTTCAAGTCGTGGGTGGTTGAATTTGTGGATAAGGAGGTCCGAATGTGCAGCGTAAGCCTCTTTGGGTCCCACATGGAAATAACACAGGATATAAATAAAATAAAACTGAGTGTCACTCCAGCTGCGGAAGGATGATCTTTTCTGAGAGAACTTGTTATCCAGTCTTCTCTTTTACTCCCTCTTTTTCTGTCTGTCCTACAGTGAGTGTGACCCTACATCCAGACACAGCACACCCTCAGCTTTCTCTGTCCAAGGAGCAGAAGCATCTGACAACAGCTGCCAGAAAGCAGAGTGTGCCCAAGAACCCAACAAGATTTGACCCGGCTCGCTGTGTGATGGGGGAAAAGACAATCACCTCTGGAAGATATTACTGGGAGGTGGAGGTGGTGAACAAACAAAGTTCAATGTCTCTGGTGGGGGAGCCAGAGTGGGCCGTCGGGGTGACAAGCAACTCTCTCAAGAGAAAGGGAAATCTCAGCTTTAATCCCATCGAGGGAGTTTGGGCTGTGGGGAAGCCATTCAGTCATGTATACTCACCTTGTCAAGTCTGGGCATTTAAATACCCCAGATGGACCCCGGTGACAATGAGACAAGAGCCCAAGAAGATCCGGGTGGCTCTGGATTATGAAGAGGGCCGGGTGGAGTTTTTTGATGCAGAAACTGATGATAGCATCTTTGCTTTTCATCTGGGAACATTTTCTGGGAAGGGAATCCAGCCCTTTTTCCACACAGGAATGTGGGGTGTCAGCCTGAAATACTGATTGATTGGTGAGAGAACCACTCCCCTCCCTCCCTGTACCCTTTACCTATTACCCTGAAAGGAGATGGTGTTCTAGAACTTTCTCTTTGGCTTCATGAGGCCAGATCAAGGGCTACAGTTCTGATGGCTTTTAGGCATGACTTTTCCTAATCACAGAGTTTAGTACACGCTGAGAATTTCTTTTCCAAAATGCTTGGGACCAGAAGTGTTTTAGGTTTTGGGTTTTTTTTGGATTTTGGCATACAAGTACTTAAAATGACATAGGGAAGCAGAAGAGGTGGTGGCAAGCCAGTTACCTTCATGGCAATGGCTGTGGAACTCCTGCTCATTCTCCAGAAAGGTTGGAGAGAGACGCAGCTGTAGAGAAACGCTGGAGAATCGGCAGGAGCACTGAAGCTGCCATCTCAAAGGCACTGTTAGAGTTGGATACACTTACTGAGTTCCCATCTGCAGAAGGTTTGGGTAGGAAAGCCACTGGCAGAGCCCCAGACTCCAGTGGTAGAAGCAGGGAGGGAGATGAGTGCTGTTTTTTACATAGGGCTCTCTTCTGGCCTCCAGTTGGAGATGGTTGCCAGCTGACCTCACTTAAGCTATAGTTATGATGGAAAAACAGCAGCAGTGACCGAAACCATCACTTGTGCAAAATTTGGCTGCAAGTTTGGCTGGGCCAGCTCTCCCTCTTGCTCTCCTCCTTTCCTGGAGGCAGAGGAGCCTAAATAATGCACACGTGGGGGCTGGCCACCTCCTCCATTGCAAAATGTTGGAATTTTGGATAATGGATACTCCAGCTCTATCCATAATAAAATGTGAATAGAGAAGACAGCCAAAGAGGCTGCTTTGGTTAGAAACAGTCATTCCCTGTTGTGATGATGGGCTGTCCCATTACTTGGGCAGCACAGGTGAGAGGTAGGGTCTCTTTCAAGTAAACAAGGGATCAATGTCATGATCAATTAAGTTACATTTATTGGGGTAAGCATTATGAAGAAGCAATAAAGATTTGTTGTAGTTGTGTGCCTTCAAGTTATTTCTGACCTATGGTAAAGACCTAAGGGAAGCTTATCATGGGGTTTCTTTAGCAAGATTTGCTCAGAGGAGGTTTGCCATTGCCTTCTCTTGAGGCTAAGAGAGTGTGATTTGCCCAAGGTCACCAAGTGGGCTTTTTGGCAGAGCTGGGAATCAAACTCTGGTCTCCAAGGTCATAGTCTGACACTCAAACCACTATGCCACACTACCAACAGAGATCATGAGGGATAATTGATGGTGGAAATGACCAATCTGTGAAAAGATACGTGGATATTTTTTTTAAAGCACCATGAGATGCAAGAGAGACTTTTGAGACTTTGCAGGACACCTGAGAGGCTTTCGGGCTGATGGAGAGACAGAGGAAGTGCTGCCTGACTCACTGTCATTTGGTCATACACTAGACAAGGGGTCCAGTTCTTCCTGTGAACAAGCAAACATCCCAAATACCAACTAGCTAGTCATGTTGGAATGGTTAACTATAATAATAATAATAATATTTATTTGTATACCGCCCTCTGGCAAACCAATCCGGGCGGTTAACAACAGTAAAATATAAAATATGACAATTAAAAACACTTTATCCCTCCCCGCTTAAGACAGTATTAAACAGTATAACATATTAAAACACAATATCAATGCATAAAAACAACAATTAAAAACTAAAAACCCTGATATCCCTCTGTTGATCCTCAACCATCACTAACCATGTTAGGGCTTATGTTTTCTAACCTTGGCTGAATGTGACTTAGATGTTTTTTGCAGCTTTGTAACTACTCCTAAATAACACCTGAAGCAAGGTGCCACCATGTCCAATGTTCTATTATTTCATTTATTCCTGTTTTACTAATGTAAGATTGCTTGCTCTGAATAAAAGATTTCCTTAAAAGATCTCGCTTCCCACTTTCACTTTGTATGTCTTGCTCAGTGTATATGGAGGGTTCTCTTCTCCCACAAGAGAGGGAGGAAAACTCTCAGCAGAATAAGAGGTGGAAAGGGGAAAAGTTAAACCTCTGGGTGCCATCCCACTAAGTCAGTGAAGCTTGGGGTGCAGAACATTAATGAGTGGTGGCAGCTAACATAATTCTCAAGAATAGGAGACAGTATTGAACTTCGTACCCATTCCATATAGAAAAAAGGATGTACCTACAATAGATTTAAAGGCACAAGACACTCCTAAATTTTCAAGGTTCCCTCTCAAAGACAAATCCTACAAACATTCACATCTAACTATTCAACTACCTCTGTTTCTTTGATATTGATCTGCTGTTAGGCTTTAAAGCAGAGGTGCATACTGTTAGCATTGGAGGCCACACTCATCTGCAGTGGACCCTGGAGGGTCATCCCCCCAAAAATTAAACTTTTGAAAATGCTTGGGCTCAAATGGGTGGGTGAAGGGGGTCTTCAGGTTTTTGGCCATTTTAATGCAATCTTTTGTTTATTCAGTGCCAGTATTTAGAAAATAGCATTTTGTGTTTTATCATGCTGTACTCCACCTCAAAACAAGAGGAGAGACAGGAAAGAATTATTATTAGTAGTAGTAGTAGTATTAGTAGTAATGATACACCTTTTTTCCATCAGAAAGTGACCCAGGTGGGCTTGTTGTACCAAAAACACCCTAGGGGCCAGAAACATAGAGAAATCACACACACCTTCACAGCCTGAGAGAGTATTTGGGAGCATTTGGGGCAAAAAAGTGTGTGTGGGAGAGAAATTGGGGGATTCTGGCAACCAAAAACCAGCCCTAGGGTTACATGTAGCCCATGGGCCACACTTTCTCCAACTGAAGGAAGACAACATGGCATCAGACATTCCCTTGTGGAAAGTGATGTTAATAAATATTCATTTTAAAAGTGAAAGCCCTTAGCTGTTTTTCTGGCATGCAAGGGAGGCCAGCATAGTCACCAGGTGCTTCAGGAAAACTGAGCTCATAGGTCTGAGTTTTAATGGAGCAGGGTCAAATAGTACTTCATCCCCAAATTCCACCTTTGCCTATCTTTCCACAGAGATTCTTGCATGACTTGAACTTAAGCTAAGAGAGTACAGGACTCTGTGGAATGATCTTGTCAGTTGTTCCTTTTAGCGGAAAAGGAACAAAACAGATTCAATAGAATAAAGTATCAAAGACATATATTGGGTCTGCAGTCATGCGAATTAAATAGGCAATCAGCAACTTCAAAAAGCACATCTATCTGTAAATGTAATTAATTGTTTTAATGGAATGTCTCCATATAATAAATGGAGGTTCAGTAATGGATCTTTCCTTATCAGTACATAATAGGTGATGATGTAAAGTGAGTTTCATACTGTGAAAGCATTACATCATCATCATTATGATAATTATTATAGTATTGTCCTTCATCTTCATTCACTGAAATTTTTTTTGTTTTTGGAATTTTGGCTATTTTGTTTTATTTTGTATTATGTCTGTGTGAGGGTTTTTTAAAATTGTATTTTAATATTGCATTTTAGTATTTTATATTGTTGAATAGTTATAAATGTTTTATTCTGTAACTATTTGTAAAGTGCCACATACATGGTGGTAGAGTGGTTAAATGCCTGTACTGCAGCCATTCACTTGAAACCACAAGGTTGCGAGTTCAAGACCAGCAAAAGGGCCCAAGCTTGACTCAGGCTTGCATCCTTCCGAGATCGCTAAAATGAGTACCCAGACTGTTGGGGGCAAATTAGCTTACTTGCTAATTAGCTTACTTGCTGTTCACCGCTATGATCTTTGGAATAGCGGTATATAAATAAAACAAATTAATTATTATTAAATAAATAAATAAATAAATAAATAATCAAACCACATTGCTTAAGTGATCGTTCTGTAGCTATCATTAATTGCTGTCAAATCTCCTTTAACTTATGCTGACCCTATGAATGAGAGATCTCCGAGTCATCCTCTCATCAACAGCCCTGGAAACAGGACCTAATTCTAAATATGAAATTCATTTACATTTTGTATACGCCTAATATACATAGCCTGAAGGCAATTTTATACATAATATGTTAATAATGTTGTGCACAAAACAAAGTTTGTGTGCATTAAACCATCCAAAAGCAAAAGTGTCACAATCTTGGCCACTCACGTGATCAGTTCTGGATTCGGGGATATTTTGGATCTTGGAATTAGTTGACCGGCCAAACCCAAGGGAGGAGGAGGGACAAGCAGAGAACATAAGAGATCCCAGATGTTGGCTTTGACTGGCAGAGTTTCTAGGAAATTAATGAAAACTGCTAACACCAACCAAGAAGGTGATTGCGAAGAGGAGGATGAAGAAAACCAGGATGTTCCCTAGAGGTTCTGTATAGGACAGGAGTTATGACTTTTGGGATGCAGTGATTGTGGTCCTTGTTTGGATGCTGACTCTCTGGACACTTGGAACAATGATCTGCATCTATACAGACAGAGCAACTTCAAAATAAGTAATGCCATTTTGTCATTTACAGTAGTTGTGCTTTCTTGTTGCAGAAATCAACTGATTGAAAATGACCTCTCTACTTTCCCTATACTTTAACTTGCTCACCTCAAGTCTTGCTGCGTTTATATGTCCCAATACTTGTTTCTTGATTGCCACCTTTCCCTTTTCCATGATCTCACATTTTTTATAAAATCACCCAGCTTGGTAGATGAAAGGGAATGCTGTAGGCATAGCATATCTTGATTACATTAAGGTCTTCGACAAAGTTCCTTGTGATATTCTTGCAAACAAGCTAGTAAAATGTGGACAAGACAATACAACTGTTAGGTGGATTAGTAATTGGTTGACCAGCCGAACCCAAAGGGTGCTCTTCATCCTGGAGAGAAGTGACCAGTGGGGTGCCACAGGGTTCTGTCCTGGGCACAGTGCTATTCAACATCTTTATCAATGATTTGGATGAAAGAATAGAGGGCATGCTTATCAAATTTGCAGATGACACCAAACTAGGAGGAGCAGCTAATACCCCAGAGGACAGGATCAAAATTCAAAATTACCGTAATAGATTGGACAGCTGGGCCAAAGGTAACAAAATGAATTTTAAGACAGGGAAATGTAAGGTACTGCACTTAAGCAGAAAAAATGAAATGCATAGATATAGGATGCGGGAGACCTGGCTTAACAAGACTATATGTGAAAGGGATCTAGGAGTTCCAGTAGACCACAAGTTGAACATGAGTCAACAGTGTGATGCGGTAACTAAAAAGCCCAACACATCAATAGTATAGTGTCTAGATCAAGGGAAGTAATAGTGCCACTCTATTCTGCTTTGGTCAGGCCTTATCTGGAATAATGTGTCCAGTTCTGGGCTCCAAAATTCAAAAAAGATGTTGACAAATTGGAGCATGTCCAGAGGAGGGCGACCAAAATGGTGAAGAATCTGGAAACCATGTCCTACAAAGAAAGACTTACGGAGCTGTGTATGTTTAGCCTGGAGAAGAGAGGGTTAAGAGGTGATATGATAGTCCTGTTTATGTATTTGAAAGGATGTCATACTGAGGAGGGAGCTAGCTTGTTTTCTGCTGCTCCAGAGACTAGGACCCAGAGCAATGGATGCAAAATCCAGAAAGAGTATTTTCTGTATTTCTACCTCAACATTAAGAGGAACTTCCTGACGGTGAGAGCTGCTATACAGTGGAACCCACTCCCTCAGACAGTGGTGGGGTCTCCTTCTTTGGAGATTTTTAAACAGAAGCTGGATGGCCATCTGTCAAGAGTGCATTCACAGGGGTCTTGTGCCCCTAACCCTGGTGAATGTGGAGGGTTGAGTGTATTCACAAACTCCAGTCCACCAACAGTGGGTTGAACAAACACAACGGAGTTTATCGAACTGGCCCTGAAATGGGCCCAGTGCATTCTAAAACGTGCACGTGCGCGGGCGTGCATGGAATGGAATGGGGCTAAGATAAGAACCCATTTTATCGCACGCTGGAATGCCACCTTAGCCGCCGGGTGTTCCAATCATGTCCCCGTTCCGTTCCAGAGGGCGCCATTTCTGAGAACTGTTCTAAAGGAACAGGGACGCGACTGGAATGCCCGGTGGCAAAGGCAGCATTCCAGCGTGTGATAAAATGGGGTTCTTAGCCCCATCCCATTCCGTGCGCGCCCGTGCACGTTTTAGAACACACTGGGCCCATTTCAGGGCCAGTGTGATAAACTTCAATGGCTTCCTGGCACACTACACATTATAAAAACAGACAGTCTAAGCCAGTTTATCACATCTCCTTTCTGTATCCCAGCCTGCACACAAAACTCCTTCCACCGTCTGTAAGGACATCCACCCACTCCGGCTTTAGGCAAGGTCTTTACTCTTGCCTTTGTCCCTCAACAACCATCCTTAAAACTGGAACTTGTCGCATCATCACCATACCCACACGTTTTGCATTTCCATGGGCATTCATACAGTCTATAAATGTCCCTCCTGGGCCAGTCATTCTCCTCACCACCACACACAAATATTTTTGTCTTCCAGAATCTTTTCTCTCGGCCTGTTTGATGAGGGAAAACAGGAGAAGCAGCACTGCCCCATCAAGCCAGCCAGGTCCTGGTAAAGCTCACAAATTTTAAGTGGAGTCCCAAATTTGACAGCTCTTTTGCTTCTCCCTTGCCATCAGGGGCACTAACTTTGTTCCAGTCACTCACTCCCAAAATGGCACCACACACACACATATATGCACATGTATATATTATTGGCAAAATTATATTTTACATGTACATACATTTGTCTAGTATCTACAAATCTAAACAATTCCATTGTTTGCATCGATTGCATTTGTAGAGAGGCAGGATATAAATTATTATTATTATTATTATTATTATTATTATTATTATTATTAAAGCAATAAGATATTCTTCTCAGTCCTCTCACATACTTCACATTCTAACAGTTCCTTCTCCTCTCTTAATCATCTTTCCTGTACTTTATTTTCTCTGTTCCACACTTTTATCTTATTGCTTCTCTCCCTTCCTCTTCTCATCCTCTTGGTCTCTTGCTCTCATCTTTTCATGTACCTCACCAACATCTTTCTTACCAGTTTACCTCTTTTCTTCCTATGACAATCTTAACAGTTTTTATGTTGTTATAACTCAAATGTTTCCCTTTTCTTATTTAAACATAAACATATATTTATATAACACATGTAACATGGAACTTAACACTGCTATTTTGCTATATTCTTTTTCCAATTTACCATCAAAAGTAGAAATTCTAGTCCCCCAAAATGGTGCCATTCTGATCTGCAGAAGCAACGCCCTGTGCCTAAGCCTCAGAAGTTTCCTAGCAAAATATGTCTAAGGTAATGAGCATGCAAGGCAAAGCAAACCAAGTCTCTGATTCTTATATTTCCCCCAGACTTTCATCACAGCTTTTCTAACAAAATGGTTTAAACTGTCTTTATGAATTCTTTCTTTCCCATAAATCATATACCTATGCCACCCAATTCTTAGATTTCCCCCCTCTAAAGCTAACATTTTTTCATTCTCCAATTTAACCAATTCACTAATCTAAACTAAATAGCATGCAAAGTAGTACAATTTTAAATTAGGCAGTCCCAAACCTCCCCCACTTTTATCATCATAGTACTTTTATTTTTATCCTAGGTTTTTTCCTAATGAAAAAGAATTTGGAAATTTTCCTCTGCCATATTATAAATGGTTTTTCATTGTGAATAATAGGTATTGCTTGAAAAAAAAAATACTTTGGGGAGCACGTTCATCTGAGATAAAGAAAATTTTGATTTATATAAGAATGTGTAATATATATAATATATACACAGTATACAAACAGGGGGTATAATAAAGAATGTCAGGATGACAAATTTGTTAAGTAAATTAAATTTTGAGTTTACTCAACAGATAATATAAAGAAGGTCCAGTGAACAGTCATATATAAAATTAACATGAGTAACAGGAAAAACAAAGTGAATGTAAATCTAAAGTTTGCAGAACTAAAGCTATTAAGATAAAACAATAAAAATTTAGAAATTAAAAAAACACCCCTCCGGATAGAAGGAAGCCAAGCATTTATGTTATGTGTTTTTTAAGAATGTAACGTAAGTCTTATATCTCAGATATGTTTATTGTTATAGATAATCATATAGGTGTTTATATGTAAATCTATGTATGTGGTTGAAATACAAATAAAAATTAAATAAAAAGAAAGAAAAGAAAAATAAAGAGGATGGACTCTTGTGCCACTGATATCTACCAGAGACAGAAATTCAAGCAGTGCTGGCATTACTGACATGCAGACGTCCTGAATGCAACATGAAGAAAGGACAGATCTTTTCCCCAGAGAAGGAGGCGGAAGAAAAGGTGAAGATAAATTCACTTCTCTCTGTATCCCAAAATGACACACAGCCCTCTTCAATGTCTAAGTGCACCAATATTTGCTTCGGCTCATGAGAATAAACCTTCACAGCCCAGATTCCCTCATTAGGGTCAAGATCAAGCCTTTCTTTCCTCTTGACAGACTGTCTTGCGACTCCCACAGCACCTGCTCCGTTCAGGAATACCACCCACTGATGTTTTCCTGTAGTGAACTTTTCCGTTCCGAGCACACATTGAATCTTGTCAAATCTTGCCAAGTTGTCAGGCAGGTTTTCTGTTCTCTTTATTATCTGAATAGACCGCAGATCATATGACACAGAGAGTTGCGGATGTGCTGTGTCAGGGTCCAGAATCACTGTAAGACAAAGAGAGAGTATGGAGAAGTAGGCCAGCACCAAGGGCTTGCTTTGTATAATCATACATCCTTTCCTGCTGCCACATTCCCACTATCTTCTTGCTGATAGTTACCTTTTGGCAGTACTTGCTCCAGAGACCCTGTTATGGGGGAAATAGGAGAAATCTTTACTCAGAGTTACACATCCATAACAGATTCAAGAAAGGCGACATATTCACAATTGTGGCAATATAGCCAGAATAGTAAAAGCCCTCCCGATCCTGCTTTTACTGGGCATCAGCAGCTGTAAACAACCAAGGTTTGCTCTCTTGCCAACCAAGGTGCAGCAGACTGATGTTCCCACCTCACTCCCTCCAGAGATCTCTAGTGTGAGGAAATGCAGCAGGGGTCCTGCTTCTGAGGGTTGCACTGGAGATTGCAGCTAAGTGTGTGTGTAGACATCAGTATGCTGTACCCTGATCCCCAGAAGAACAGATCTCTGTCACTCACAGCAAGTAAAGCAGGATAGGGATGTCAGGCCAGAAGACACTACTTAGCTAAGTAGGTGAACTAGGATGGCAACCAAAGTTTATAGCAAGATCCAACTGGAAAGAATATTTGAAATTCTTCAGTTTTACATGTTGCCTTCAGTACTGACAGCAGTTGCTCACTCATTTCCAAGCATTCCAGAAACACTATCCTGCCCTCCTCCCAACAAGACAGCTGGTCCTAAGGAGAGGCCTTATTCAGCATTTACTCTGCAAGAAGTCATGGGTGGAAGACTAATTAAGAACCCTGGGAAAATTTCATTACATGTCATGATTCTTGGTTCAGCAAAAAAATTAATGTCTCAGGTCTTGCTGTTTTGTGTCTTCAACCCTTTGTTCATGATAAACATTCATCATCTATTATTTCATGTCAGAACATCTTACTGCTTTAGCCATGCATAAATGTGTATTTTAGAGATGTCAACATCAAAAAAACATTCTTTGGGAAATATGGTCAGCTTGTATCAATTTATTTGCCTGGCCCTTATACATATCTGCTCCTCCCCTCTCATTACTTTGTTTCTTTGTAGTTATCCTTTAACAATCCAATAAAACATTTAAAAAGAAATGCTTGTCTTACATATCTGCTACACTGATTTCTCCTTATACTGTACTTGAACACACACACACGGTCCTATTTTTTTCTTTTCCTTTTGATGAAAGAAGTGACTGAACAAAGACAAGAATGACACAAGGAAAAGAATTAGGTAAGAGAAACAGGAAATCCCTCAACCTTCCTGGGCCAAAACGATTATATAGTTTTGCCAGCCCCATCTTCCCTGGGTGGGGAGGATGTTTGTCCCTTCTTACACTGGAAAGGACTGTCTCACAGGTAAGCAAAATGGATCTTTACCCAGTGGAGAAGGGGAAACATCCTGATGTGGGACATACTATAGCTCCCTAGACAGGTGGGATAGTTGGCACTTGTGGTTCATACTGTCTACGATCTGCTGAAGCACTCCATGCCCAAAGGCGTCCTTGCTGAGGCACAGGTATCCAGCTTATAATATTTAACAAATAAGGGGGGGAGGGCCTTCCATTAGCTACCCTACAAATTTTAGCCAGTGGTGTGTTGGTTGGAAGTGGCTGCAGTCCTGGCAGAATGTGCTAGCATTGAACCCAGTGGGGGCCACATCCAAGTATTGGCAGCAGGAAATGAAAATGTTTCTGATCCACCTACTTAGAATGAAAACAGAACTTTCTTTGCAGGGAATACAATGGCTTGTATCATTCTAATTTTTGTGCTCAGCTGTATATCTTTGCATTTTAGGATCTTCTCTAGTTCTTTCATAGCTGCCCTTCCAATTCTTAATCTTCTTCTGATTTCCTGGCTGCAATCTCCATTTCTATCAGGTATGAGAATTCTTTTACTATTTCTATTTCTTCATTGTCTAATTCAGATTTGTGTAGGTTCTTTATGTTCAACAATAGGCCTGCCTTTGAACTTTCTTTCTTGATCTTTCTTAGAAATTATCACACCAGGGCCAATTCAGAAGTAATTGCACTAGTGAAAAGAAAAGGGAACAGTAGCACTATAGTGCTCAATATTTTCGCACTGCTGCACTCATACATGAAAGCATAAAAATCCTGTGATTGGTTTTCGCACATACCAGGGAATGAATCGATATTATCTGGAAATTGGTCATTGTGCTCATGCCTTTCAATTTTGAATTTCCTGGGCTGCTTCTTAGAGCCCTTTAAATGTTAAATATCCCTGGGAGCCCTTTCAAAAACTCAGGCATTTTAAAGGAGCAGCACTGGCTGGGGATCTTTCAAAGTCGAAGCGGCTGCGGGTAGCAGCCAGAGACATGTAAAAGTTAAAGAGAACTGAGCAATCCCCGACTGGTTCTCTTTAAAAAATTAAATGTCCCAGTTGCTTCAGTGAAAGTTGCACGGCCAGTTCTCTTTAACTTTTACATGTCTCTGGCTGCTACCTGTAGCCACTTTCACTTGGAAAGATCCCCAGCCAGTGCTGCCCCTTTAAAATGCCCGGGTTTCTCCACCAATACTGCAACTGAAGCACGATTAGCTTTCACACCCTACCAATTGTGCTTCAATCACGGTGTTGAGAAGACTATGCATGGGATATCCCATGAATAATTTGTTCCTTTTTAATTCCTGGCTCTTCCTGGGAAAGTGGCTGATTGAACGCGATGTCTGAAAATCTGACGCACAATTGCACAATTATCCTGGGATTTTGCCTTTTTCTTTCTCCTTCAATCAGCAGTCCACCATCACTGACCTCATAGAGGACTCACTGGGCTGTTTTGCTCTAGGAAATTCCCCAGCCCCCTCCCACCAGAAACCTCTGGTATTTCTGCAAGCAGGTGGTCTTCTCAGGCTGCGAATCCTGGTTATGGGTGGTATAGTTTGAGTTAGGGAAGTCACATTCTCTTAGCCTCAGGGGAAGGCAATGGCAAACCTCATCTGATGAAATTTTGCCAAGAAAACTCCATGATTTCCACCTTAGGGTTGCTTAGGGTCACTATAAGTCAGAAATGACTTGAAGACACACAACAGCCTTAAGGAAGTATGCTGCGAGAATGAGATCTTACTGGTATACTGGATAATAACACAGCTTGGGCCTCATTCCCACTTACCGCTACATCAGGTTTCTGAACCGAATCCAGGAATTGGTTCAGCAGTGAGCATGGTTCTCATTATGTTTGCACCGGAAGAAGGCTGGGAAGGAGAAAAGGAGGCCGGGAGTGGAGAAGGGATGGGGTGGAAGAAGGCCAGTGCCGGAGAGCCTGGGAAGAAGGTAAGGAGGCTGGGAGCAGAGAAGTCGGGGGCAGATTCGAATCTGCATAGTTCCCACTTGGGCTGAATCAATTTTGTACAAAATAAATCAATAAAGCCCAAAAAACCCAGAAAAAAGCATCTTTTTCACGTGGATTAAATGGGTCTAGAGCTTGCCTCCCCCTTTCCAAATCACTTCAGTGGGAATGAGGGAAGAGAAAAACTTTTGGACTACAACTCTTGGCATTCCCTGTATCCATGTTGGCTGGGGATTTTTGGAGTTGTCATCCCCAAAAATATTTTTTCCTACCATTGAATGAGGATGCTTTACAGCAACCTGCCTGGATAGCTTCATACCTTTACAGTTATTGAAAATCTTTGCTAAAGCAGAAGCTGTGTTAATCCAAGTTCCAAGGCTGAAGTTCCAACCATATGAAAAAGGATCTTCCGTTTTTTGCTTCCCAAGTATCATCTCATACCTGGAAAGGAAGATGGTTATGACTGAAAAATAGAGAAATACACCTCCTGTGCTATTATGGGTAGGCTGAGCATTGTCTGATAAGACATTTCCATGCAAAAAAGTGTCCCAACTTGCCACATCAAAGCTAGAGAACATTCTGGCAAGAAGGCTCTATTTAACCTTACCTCTTAGGAGAACAGTCAATCTGAGAAGAAAGGAGGGTTTCAACATTTGATCTCAAGGCTCACATTAGCCACTTCCATGCAGTGTGGAAAATTCCATTTCATCTATTGTCCCCTTGAAGACTTGTGCCCAATAGGATTTACAGAACTGACTTATGTCTAGCTTATGAACAAAAAATGGGGAAAAAGTCTTCCAAAGAAATAAACAAGCAACTTTCTCTTTCTGTCCCCAAAAATGGAGTCAAGAAAGGACCACATACCTGTTCAAGGTGCTTTTGATGTCCTGAAAAAGAGAGAGAAGGCTATTAGCTATTCTGTTGATGCCAAATGGTGGGAGATTAAGGCCTTGTACAGACCGGCCTGAAAGGCCAGCTGGGGGGTGGGGTGGGGGGAGTCAGAGCTCCTAGGGCACCTTGATTCTGTGCGCCACTCCACAAGGCGTGTGGCGTCACAGCACTCCTCCAGAGCTGCTTCCACACAACACAGCGCTGAAAGAGCGCCATAAAGCTGTAGCACCATGGCTATGGCAAAGGAGCTGCTTTTTGCTGCTCCTTTTTGCACCCTGGAAAGGCCAGATCAGGGCTGCAGCGTGCGGTTGCTGCAGCCCCAATCTGGCTGAAAAAGTGCTGGCCTGAGGCTGCCCCTTTGGGGTGGTCTGCATAGCCCCTAAGGTCAAATAAAAGGAAATGCTTCTTCACACAACGTATAATTAAAATGGCTAAATTCAATACCAAAAGAGGCCTGCCAAACATTAAGATAACAGTAGAAAAATTCAGAAGAAACAGCTATCAACAATTATTAATCAGGGTGGACATCTACTTCTCCCACTGATGTTTATTGTTGTGCGCATTCAAGTCATTTCTGACTTACAGGACACTTTCATGGGGTTTTCTTGGCAAGAATTGTTTAGAGCAGGTTTGCCACTGCCCCATTCTGAGACAGAGAGTGTGACTTGCCCAAGACCAGTCAGTGGGTTCCCATGGCTCAGCAGGGACTTGAACTCTGGTCTCCAGCCTCATAATCAAACCACTATGCCACACTGGCTCTCCTTCTCCCATTACAACCGGCAGTTTCTTGTGGGTTTCTAAAGGCATGTGAGTACCTTCTGTGGGAAACAGAATGAAAGACTAGAGGCCTTTGGTTTGACCCAACTGGGCTCTTTTAAGGTTCTTAGTCAGGCACCTCACATACCTAGCCAGGGCCTTATTCCTTTGGTGATTTATTTAAGTCTTATTTAGGAAACACAATTTTCATACCCAGAATTGTACTTTCTTTATGTATATTCATTGGATTCAGGGAGCTCTCCCTTCCCTGTGCATTAGGGTTGGCAACAGAAGCAGACCTGGGGACCAATTTTCTGCCCCAGAGTCCTCTGGGAGCCACATAGCCTATTGAAATGCTACAAAATGGAGGGTAGGGGTGCAGAACAAGCCACAAGTCCACTAGTTTTTGAAAAACTACTGTTATTTAATATATTAAATGATATGGAATGGTTGGCTACATTTATTCAGAGGTTTGCTATACTCTTCCTGTAAGAGTGAGAGAATGTGACTTGTCCAATAGTCACCAAATGAGCAGGGCTTCAAACCTTGAGCCCTATTCCAGCAGTCAATTCAGTACACTATTCTGGGTCTCATTATTTTCTTACCTGAAGAAATTCATTTGTTGATTGCTGGCACTTCCCCTCCATCTCTTCCATCAGTTTGTCAAGGCTAGAAATCTTCTCACATAATCTGATGGAACTATTTTTGTGTATTTCTTTGAAATTTTCCTTCACACATTCAACATGGCTCAGCCAAGAGTCCTTATTCTTTTCAAGCAATGTTAGCATTTGCTCAAAGGCAAATGCACTCCTCTTTGTGTTCTCTTCTAACTTTTTCTGGAAGAAAAGGCAAAACACCGAAAAGAAACTGGGAGAGGAGACAGAATCTTATAGGCAGGGTTCTTGTGTAACTTTCATCCTCCATCTAAGAGGTGCAATACTCAGGATTTCATGACAGAAAAGAGGAAGAGGAGTAGTAATAGTAGAAGGAGGAGGAGGTGTGTGATGATAATGGGACTCAAAATGGCTTACAGTAACAAGAAACAGACATCACTGAACATTCACAAGATACAAAATTAAAATGAAATTAAACAACAAAAAATTAAAACCAGGTTAAACACATGCAACAACATACATACAACCCAGCACAAGTAGCAAGATCCAGCACATTATATAGGTGAATTCAAAGATATAGCCAGGTTAGTCTGTAAATAGTATGTAAAGAGATCTTGTAGAACCTTTGGGACTAGCTAAAGAAAGAAATTGGCAGCATGAGCTTTCCTAGACTTAAGTCTACTTCCTCCAAACATATCCGAGGTAGTACTTAAGTCTAGGAATGCTCATGCTGCCAACTTCTTTCTTTAGTTAGTCTCAAAGATGTTACAAGATCCCTCTACACTGTGGAGTCGAAGGCTTTCACTGCTGACTTCCATAGTTTTCTGTGTGTTTTTGGGGCTATGTGGCCAAGTTCTGGAAGAATTTATTCCTGCTGTTTCACCTGCATCTTGGTACCTCTTTACCTACTTGCACTTTTATGTGCTTTCAAACTGCTAAGTTGGCACAAGCTGGGACTAGTGATGGAAGCTGACTCTGTCACACAGCACTTCAGAGTCAGCATCTTAACTACTGAGCTCTCAAATAACCTGGACCTGAGCTGTATAGGGTTTTATATATCAAAACCAGCATTTTGAATTGGGCTTGGAAACAAACTGGCAACCAGTGGAACTGTTGCAACAAGGAAATTGTGTGTTCCCTGTAGCCAACCCCAGTTAGCAATCTGTCTGCAGCTTTTTGGACCAGCTGAACTTTCTGAACACTCTTCAAAGGCAGTTCCATGTAGAGTGTTTTATAATAATGCAACCAGCCTATAACTAAAGCATGTGTCACTGTGACCAAATCCAACATCTCAACAAATGGTTGCAGATAGCATACAAGCTTTAAGTGTGCACACCTAGCTACTGTTGAAACCTGAGTCCCAGGCCCTGTTCAGCCAAGAGTATATGCAAGCTGCAGAGTGTAAACCCATTCAGCACAGGCCAAATCCCTGTTCTCCCTTTCAAATGACCAGGCACACCTCTGTCTTGTCATTTGTTTGCCCTCATCCAGTCCATAACGGATGACAGGCCCCGACTTAGGACCAAAACAACTTCCTTGGCTTGCGGCACAAAGGAATAATAGAGCCATCCACACGCTGATGGCACTGAGCCCCAAAACTCTGGACAAACTCTTCCAGGGGTTTCATGTACAGTGGGCTCTTTGTATCCGCTGGGATCCAAAAGCTGTGAATGCTCAAGTCCCATGAAATACAATGGCATAGTAAAATGGTGTCCCTTATATAAAATGGCAAAATCAAGGTTTGCTATTTGGAATTTATATTATTTGAAAATATTTTCAAGCTGTGGATTCTGATGAGTTTCACCTTCCAATTTTCCCCGTGTGATAAACTCCAATGTTCTTTACAGAAGTCTTGGTTGTTATTAATCTGGATGGGCCATATGCACAGCAAGCATAATAAGCTTCATTGTTTTGCAGAACTGTAGAGCTGGAAGGGATCCCAATGATCATTTAGTCTGCATGAGGGGCAGGGGCCAATCCCCTCTCCACAACAGGGCTGGGGGAGCTGGGATTCTCCAGAAATCACTCAACTTTGAGCCCCACCAGCTCCAGCCACCCCAGAAAAGATGGAAATTTTAATTCATTTTAAAAAACTGAATGCACAACATCCTATAATTATATTAGTAATAAGAGACACTTACCAGGAATGATTGGGTTCTCTTGTCTTCACTTCTTTTCTTATCCATACACTTCCTTCTTTCCTCCTTTAGGAATCTCAACTGTTTTGTGATTTTTTCCTACAGAGACAATGAAAGATTTTCCTCTGTCAGAGTTCAGACCATCAGGAAAGATGCTCAACAAACAAGGTCTGATATAGTACTTGATTTAGTATTACAATATTTCTTAGTTGCTTTGATACCGTTTGTTGAGCAATTCAAGTTTCGTAAGGCTTCAGCCTTTGTTTAGGAAACAAAATGTTTAAATCAAACATAAGCCTCTTTAACTGCCATGGCTCCATCCTACGGAATCCTGGGATTTGTAGTGCACTCTGGCACCAGGCAATGCTAACTCACAAAACTGCAAATCCTTCAATTTAGTAGCACTGAGGCACGGCAGTTAAAGATGTGTTAAACTTCATATTTCTGCAGTGTAGATGCAGTCAAAGTTGCTGCACTTTTAAAAAACCTTAGGGATTACATTGGACTACCCTATTTCAGATGGGAAATGTCATTTTTTGTTTTAAAAAAGAGACATTTATTTTGTTGTGTGCTTCAAGTTATTTCAGACTTATAGCAGTCCTATCATGGGGTTTTCTCACCGAGACTTGTTCAGAGATTTGCCATTGCCTTCGCCTGAGGCAGAGAAAGTGTGACCTGTCTAAAGTTTTTTTAATTAAAATTTCTCATTTTATAGACAAGTATATATGATACACTTATTCTGATCTTATTAATTGTTGCAACTCTAATCTTTGCTGCTGGTTTTACTATCATTCTATTATGTGCTATAAATATTTTAGTGTATTATAAGCTACCCAAGGCTGTGGAGTCAGTATACTAAAACTGCAACTCCAACACCTTTTTTGTACTGTCTAGTTCCCAATTCTTCATAAATGGCATATGTATATTACAGTCAGCCCTCCACATCCACAGATTTTTTTATCCACAGATGCAAGCATCCACGGATTGAAAATATTCCAAAAATATATAAATTCCAGAAAGGAAACCTTGATTTTGCCATTTTATATAAGGGTCACCATTTTCATATGCCATTGTATTTAACGGCACTTGAGCACACACAGATTTTGATATCCAGAGGGGTTCCTGAAACCAAACTCTAGTGGATACCAGGAGTGAACTAATAAATTATTAAGGTTGACAAACATGACTGTGTTTACTAGTGGTTGACCACTGCCTTATGAATAGGAACTTTTCTATCAATGGGCCCACAGAAAATTTTTGGCAAAAAAGGAACGGTAAATTCATTTTGTACTAGCATAGTCCGTTAGTTAAGGAGAAAGACTGAATAAAGCAGAAATGCCCTCCCCAGTGGTCTATACAGAGACCCAGTCCTCCTTAAACTATCCACACTAAAGTAGAATTCACAGGCATAGCTATGTTTGTCTGGAATATCAGTATGCAAAAGGATCTTGTAGCACCTTTGAAACTAATTGAGAGAAAGAAGTCGTAGCATAAGCTTTTGTAGACTGGGGCTTCATCTGCACTGCAGAATTGATGCAGTCTGACACCACTTTAACTGCCATGGCTCAATGCTATGGAATTCTGGGGTAATAGTAAGAAATGAGCTGTCAAGTGGTGGTGATTCCATTGTATTCATTATCACAAGTTCCAGAAAGAACTATTTACACTGGAATCTTGAAAAGTGGCTTACATAAATTCATGGAGGGCAACATCCCCAATCAAGCTATACGTTACTTCCAATATTTATTATGGTTGTTGGAAAGAATTAGCAGGAAGATGTTGTTTTCCTAACCTAGTTGTGAGCTTCCCAGAGGCATCTACCTAACAGTTTTAGGGGAAAGGATGCTGATGGACCTTAGGTCTGATTCAGAACAGCTCCTCATAGGGCCTGAACAGACAGGCCAAAATAAAACTGCTTTGGGTCACTTTGGAGGTATGCTGTTTAAATGACACATGCATCTTAAGAGGTCAGAAGCCATACCAAAGCTGTGCTCCAGTCCTTAGAACTAGAGCGTGGCTTTGCCACGGCTTCCGGCCTCTTAGGACGCATGCATTATTTAAACAGCATACCTCCAAAGAGAACGGAAGCAGCATTATTTTGGCCTGTCTGTTCAGGCCCTTAATCTCAAATTAAGGAGGGTTGCTGAAATGAATCTCATGGAATGCCTTGCTGCAGATATGCATTCCCATTGGGCTGGGTGCAAAAGCCTTCTACTAATGTCCCCACCTTGAAATGCAAGCCTGCTTCTCCTCTTGTGACTATTCAGAGATAGCCAGACTGGGTGGGAATGATAGGAACTGTAGTACAACACATCCTAAATGCACCAAATTAGAAAGAATCCTCTTACCTTATATTCCTGGTGGGCTTCCTCCATAGGAAGAACGCTGTGCTTCTCATGCTTTTTGGATCTGTCACACACGACACACATGAGGGACAGATCATTTTTGCAGAAGAGTTTCAGGGGCTCCTGGTGCATCTTACACACTTCCTTCATCTTTTCTGGTCTCTTTCCATCTTCAAATTTCTTGACTATTCCCAAAATATTTGCTAGCTGTCGGTTTGGCTTGAAGCTTTGTTGCTGAAAAATCGCTCTGCACTGGGGGCAGGAAGGGGCCGTGCTGGACTTTTCGCAGCACTTTGTCAGGCAGGACTTGCAAAAATTGTGGCCACAATCTATCATCACTGGATCTTTGAAATACTCCAAACAGATGGAACAAGTTATTTCATAAGAGAACTCCTGGATGAAATTCCCAGCAGCCATGGCAGTCCACTTTTCTCTGGAAAGCAAAGGAAGAACCTGAGTTTTGTTTGCAATTTCATGCAGTGATGGAAGCAGTGGGAACCTCTTTGCTTATTTTCAATATTTATATACTGCTTTTCATTTTAAAAATACTAAAGCAGTTCACCATTAACAGATAGAAAAGACAAGTAAGACATATACATTCTACAACAACCCACATTTAAAATTCATCATTTAAAATGCTTAATTTAAAAATAACCTGGTTAAGCCTGCTGGAAGAGACTGGTCTTCAATGATTTTTTTAATTCAGATACTGTATTCAGCTGTCAAATCTCTTCCAGCAGGTCATTCCAGTGGCTGAAGAAAAAGTCTTCTTGCTGACAGTTACCACCTTAGTCCTTTATTTAATTTATATGCTCCTGGAAAGGGACCTAAGGAAGCTCACAGATAAAAACAGTTTAAAATTGTACAATTAAAAAAACAAACAAATAATATCTCATTAAAACAATATGAAATTGCATTAAACATGCAAAAGTCAAAAAACATAAATAAAACATACACTCCATATAAAAGCCTCCCTGATGATGATCATCTGTTAAAAACCTGCTTGAACAGAATGGTTTTCCATTGATGGCAGAAACACTCAACATGGGAAATCTGCCTAGTTTCAATGGAAAGAGCCTTCTGCCTGGTGAGGTCACAATAGAAAAGGCCATGCTAGGAATCTCTGCCAAACAAGCACCACTAGGCCATAGTACAATAAGTACACTCCTCACAATATCATTAAATAGGTATTCTATATAGGGTGAGTGTCTGAGTTAAACTGGCCCTTGGCTGTCCAAGGCCTTATAATAATATCAATAATAATAATAATAATAATAATAATAATTAGTTTATTTCTATACCGCCCTTCTAAAAATCAGGGCGGTGTACAACAGGATAATCCATACATCTGAACAATTGTACATATTAAAATACATTAATTTTAAATACATTAAAATACAATAAAAACAAACAAACTCATGCCAGCTTAACCAGCTGACGACGGAGGGGTGAGAAAATATATCGGGGGATAGAGTCAGGGGTAAGCCCGCTCGAAAAGATATGTTTTCAACCCCTTCTTAAATTGGGCCAGGGAGGTGGCTGAGCGGAGCTCAGCGGGCAGCAAGTTCCAGAGTTTGGGGGCCAATGTGGTAAAGGCCCTCCTGGTGGTAGTAACTAGTCTCACCTTTGGAACTCTTAATAATTGCTGCCCAGTTGATCTGAGTGTGCGGGGCGGATTGTATGGAGAGAGGTGGTCCTCCAGGTACCCTGGGCTCAAGCCATTTAGGGCTTTATAGGTAATATCCAACACCTTGTATTGTGCCCGGAAGTGAATAGGCAGCCAATGAAGGTCTTTAAGCACAGGTGCTATATGACTGGCCCTGGAAGTACCAGTGACCAGTCGTGCTGCCATATTCTGCACTAGTTGCAGCTTCCGGGTATGGTACAAGGGTTTGCTCAAGTGACAGCAATAATATTAATATAATAATAATAATAATAATAATAATAATATATAATAATAATAATAATAATATTTATTTCTTATCCGCTTCTCCCCATGGATCAAGGTGGGGAACAACAATAATTTACAGATAAACAACATCAGTTAAAACACACATCAGTTTAAAAGGACAAATAAGATATATACAGGTGCATGGTAGCAAGTTTGCAGTTTGGGGGTACTCCTGGTTGCAGCTGTCAACTTTGAGGCCCAGGTCTCTGCAGTGACCAGGTGTGCTTTTGCACGTTTAAAACCAGCTGCGTCTTCCTTGAGATGTCAGATCTGGCCTTGATGATACCTGCCTTGGTTACATCCCGTTTGGACTACCCTCTTCTCTCTTTGTTCATGGACTAGGGATCTGTGGTTTTGGTCCTTCGTGGATGGCAAGTAGGGAGGGACAGAATGGGGGAACGCCCCTATTATAACCAATGGGGCTTGAATAGCTGCAGTATTTCCAATTTGCAAGGGGGTCCGGAACAGATCCCTCGTGAATCGAGAGGGACAAATGTACTATAATGTGCCTTTTAAGAGTGTTCGGAAACTTCAGCTGGTCCAGAGAGCTGAAGCCAAGCTGTTAGCTGGGGCAGGTATGAGAAACCACACACAATGCCCCTGCTGAAACAGCTCCATTGGCTGCCAGTTTGTTTCCGAGTACAATTCAAAGTGCTGGTGATGACCATTAAAGCCCAATATGGCTCAGGTCCAGGCTATTTGGCAGACTGTATCTCCCTCAATGAGCTGGTCAGGGCTCTGAGATCCAAGCATAGTTGGTGGGGACACGAGAGGACCTTTTCTGTGGCTGCCCCTGGACTGTGGAACTGCCTTCCCAGGGAGATCAGAATGGCCCCCTTCTTGTTGTCCTTCCATTGGCAGGCTGAGACCTTCCTGTTCAGACAGGCATTTAAAACAGAAAGTTATTAAAGAATTGGCTGGGTGTTGTATTCTTTTACAGTTTTTAATTTTACTGTTTATAAACTTGTAAGCTGCTCTGAGTCTCAGTTTTGGGGAAAGGACGGGATGATGATAATAACAATAACAATAACAATAACAATAACAATAATAGCTAAGTAGACAGGCTCTACCATCTGCACTACCTGCAATCTCCAAACCAAATCTAAGGGTAGCCTCTCACTTACAGTACATCACAACAGACCTGTTTTGAGGTTATTTGGTTAAAAAAAGAGCTTTCTTGTTGTTGTGTGCTTTCAAGTCGTTTCTGACTTAGGGCGACCATAAGGCAAACTTATCATGGGATAGGTTTTCTTGGCAAGATTTGTTCAGAGGAGGTTTGTGTAACGGAGAGCACTCCCAGCTGTCCAATCAGAAGGCAGCTGAGGGCCAGCCAATAGCCTGTAGGCTGGAACTTTTGAAGATTCCGAACTGACAGTTGGGGAGTCAGTTGGAACCGGGACAGTTTAGAACGGCAGTTGGGGTTTAGAATCTTGGGGAGAGAGGACTGAGGTCCAGGAGTTCCTGCGGGAATGTGTCAGTTAGGGGCTGGGATCCTGAGAGGGAGGGTTCCAGGGCTCGAGAAGGACGGTTGGGGCTAGAGTCCGAGTGAGAAAAGGGCTCCCTACCGTTTCAAGGCCAGACCTTTAGAAAAGGGAGAGGCTGGAGTGTGATATCCTGTGGGATATCGTTAGCCTTGGTGGCTGAGTTAAGAGAAGGACTTGTCTAAATAGAGTCGGGAAAGTCCCTATGTAATTGAGAAATACTTGGGAAAAGTGAAGTGACTATAGCCAAGTTAACGAATATCAATGTAACTAAGTACCCTGTGCCTGAACTAGCTGTTACATAATATCATACAGTTCAAGAAAGAGATGTTCAACCATTCTGTTTAATAAAGTTTATATTTTGGTTTACATAAAAGTTTGTCAGTCATACATCTCAGCTCCACGCTACTATATAAAGAAAAGACCCTACCGCCAGCCATAAAAAAAGAGGGTAACCGTTACATAATTGGTGGCAGCAGTGGGATAAGTAAAGCCCAAGCGCCTGCCATCTTTAAGAGGGGGTCCGTTACAGTTTGCCCTTGCCTTGCCCTGAGGCTGAGAGCATGTGATTTGCCCAAGGTTACCCACTGGGTTTCCATGGCTGAGCTGGGATCTGAACCCTGGTCTCCAACGTTGTTGTCCAACGCTCAAACCACCACTCCATGATGGATCTAGGGGTTTGGGTATGTAAGGCTCCTTAATGGCTTAAATGAAGGGCATGACAAAATGAATAAGCAGGAACAGATATTTAACTTAAAACATACAACTCCCCACAAGAGCTGCACTAAGCGAAGCCTATCATTAACTCCCGAAACATGAAATGGATCTCACTTAAGAGACCATCAAGTCAGACATTTTCTTTCAGCTGATCCTACCTCACAGGGATGTTAGCCAAACCTGCACTGCAGAAATCATGCAGTTTGACACTGCTTTGACTGACATAGCTCAATGCTATGGGATTCTGGGACTGGTAGTTTGTTGAGGCACCAGAACTCTAGGATAGAGATGGCTAAATCGCTCACAAAACTACAGATTTCACAATTCCACAGTACTGAGCCATGGCAGTTAAAGTGAGGTCAAACTGCATTATCTCTGCAGTGCAGAGTCAGCATGAAGTGGCTCTGTGGACAATAATAATAATAATAATAATAATAATAATAATAATAAGTTTTATTTATAGACCGCTATTCCGCAATGATCATAGCGGTGTACAGTAAAAATTGCAATACAATACATAAAATTGCAAGGCCTCTCTCCCCCTCAAGATGATGGTCGGAAGGAGGGCTCTTAGTCTTTCCAGGCCAGGCCTCTCTCCCCCTCAAGATGGTGGTCGGAAGGAGGGCTCTTAGTCTTTCCAGGCCAGGCCTCTCTTCCCCTCAAGATGGTGGTCGGAAGGAGGGCTCTTAGTCTTTCCAGGCCAGGCCTCTCTCCCCCTCAAGATGGTGGTCGGAAGGAGGGCTCTTAGTCTTTCCAGGCCAGGCCTCTCTCCCCCTCAAGATGGTGGTCGGAAGGAGGGCTCTTAGTCTTTCCAGGCCAGGCCTCTCTCCCCCTCAAGATGGTGGTCGGAAGGAGGTAGGGTTGCCATAACTCAGGACCTCCAAACCGGGAAAAGTGTAGGACAAAATTATGAAATGTAGGACACTTTTTTTTTAATGGAGCCTCCATTTAAAAAAAAAACGTGTCCTACATTTCATAATGCAATCGCTGGTGGCCCAACACGCTCCTTCCCGGCCTCTGCGGAGGCCTCGGTCTCCTCGGAGGCCGGGAAAGAGGGCGCGGGGGCGCAGGGAGGCGGGGAGGGTGGTGCGGCTGCACGCAGGAGGCGCCGCCTCCCCCTTCGCCTCCTCCGCCCAAGGCCTCGCTGTCCTCCTCTTCCTCCGCACGGCCATGCGAGGTGGAAGAGGAGGAGGGCAGCAAGGCCCCACAGGTTGCAGCGCAACCCCGCTGCAACCGGGCTTTTCCCGGTTTTTGGCGGCACCCGTGACGTGAGCGGGCAGGTGCCGCCAAAACCGGGAAAAGCCCGGTTGCAGCCGGGTTATGGCAACCCTAGAAGGAGGGCTCTTTTTCTTTCCAGGCCAGGCCTCTTTCCCCCTCAAGATGGTGGTTGGAAGGAGGGCTCTTAGTCTTTCCAGGCCAGGCCTCTCTTCCCCTCAAGATGGTGGTCGGAAGGACGGCTCTTTGTCTTTCCAGGCCAGGCCTCTCTTCCCCTCAAGATGGTGGTCGGAAGGAAGGCTCTTAGTCTTCAGGCCAGGCCTCTCTCCCCCTCAAGATGGTGGTCAGAAGGAGGGCTTATGGCAACCCTATCCCTAATATAGAATGAGTCCTTGCATTTGAGTGTTGGATTACGACCCTGGGACCAGGGTTCGATTCCCCACTCGGCCATGGACACCCATTGGGTGACATTGGTCAAGAAGTCACACTCTCTCAGCCTCAGGGGAAGGCAAGGGTTATATTTCTACTTATAAGAGTATAGTAAGTTTGCATGCACGCCTCTATTGGTTACAGCCAGTGTCCTGCAAAATATCAAGGTTTAAATAGGAATATAATTATTAATAATTAATTATACAAACATGGGCCCGACCTGCCTTTCGGAGACTGAAGCCAGCCAAAGGCGAAAGCGAAAGAGGGAAACCAACAAGCGCTTCTGTGTTTCCCGCGAGAAATATTTCCCACGAAATTGCAATTCCAAAGCAGCTGTTCCGTGATTGGCCAGGTCGCGGGCTGCTGGATTCTACCATGCCTCGAGCGTCCAATCAGGAAGAGAAATGGGAAAAGCGTCAACGCCACGCCACTTTCCCCTCCTGATTGGACGCTCGGGGCATTGTAGAAGCTGGCGGCCGGTGGCCTGGCCAATCACGGAGCAGCTGCTTTGGAACTGAGTCTTTCCCCTTCTCTTGGTCTCTGGTGGGGAGGAGGAACTAGGAGATTCCTTGGAAGCTTTCTCTAGAAGAAAGCCAGGATCTGCACTACCACTCCCATAATCCCCTGCCACTGGCCTTGTTGGCAGAGGCTTCTGGGAGTTGAAGTCCCAAAGCAGAGCATTTATATTGTGAAAGAATAAATCCACACCTGAATCACCCTAAGACAGTGCTTATCAACCTTTGGTCCTCTGGGCAAGTATTCCCCAATGATTTCCTATGGGCAAATATTCTAAATTCTCTAGATTTTCGGATACTTCAACTCCCAGAACTCCTGAACAATGACTGGGACTTCTGGGAACTGAAGTCCAAAACAGCTGGAGGCCCACAGGTTGAGAACCACTGCCCCAAGTCAACCCTATCATGGGGTCTTCATGGCAAGATTGTTTCCCCTGAGGCTGAGAGATTGTGACTTGCCCAAGATCACCCAGTGAGTTCCATGGCTGAGCTGATTTGAACCCTGGTCTCCAGAGTTGTGATGCAAAGCTCAAACCACTATGCTACACTGTTTTATTTTTATGGTTTTGTTTTTTTTAAAAAAAAACCCTGCCTGAAGCAGATGATACTAAAGGCAAGCATTGGGAGTGGGTGGGTAAGGCATGAATACTTGGATGGAACAGCAGGACTGGAGCATCTTTCAATATAAAATAGATTTCTGTGAAAAATCCTGTTACACAGATAATAGCACACAATAAAGTTATGTTTATGAATTTTAATGAGGCACTATGATTTGCGCATTCTCTTTCATAGAAACATAGAATCATAGAGTTGGAAGAGACTGCAAGGGCCATCCAGTCCAACCCCCTGCCATGCAGGAAATCCAAATCAAAGCATCCCCAACAGATGGTCATCCAGCCTCTGCTTAAAGACCTCCAAGGAGGGAGACTCCACTACACTCCAAGCTAAGGTTGCCATTCCCGAGGACCTCCAAACCGGGAAAAATGTAGGACAATGTTTTAAAATGTAGGACTTTTTTTTTTTAATTTCCTGGCCAGGAAATTGAAAAAAAGGTCCTACATTTTAAAACATTGTCCAAGGCTTTGCCGGGGCCTTGGGAGACAGCGTCTCCCAAGCCCCCGGCGAGGCTTTCCAGGGCTCCACAATCGCGGAGTCACCCCAAGGCTTCATTGGAGGCCTGGGAGACAGTGTCTCCCAAGGCCCCGGCGAGGCCTTCCAGGGCTCCATGATCGCGGAGCCGCTCCAAGGCTTCACCAGGGGCCTGGGAGACACTCTCCCAAGCCCCTGGCGAGGCCTTCCAGGGCCTCGCTGGGGGGGGTCCCGGGGGCGGGGCCAAACTGGGGTGGGACCGTGTGGACCCGCCCCAAACCGGGAAAGTCCCGCCCCCAGGCGGGATATGGCAAGCCTACTCCGAGCAAATGTGCTCCACTGTCGAACAGCCCTTACTGTCAGGAAGTTCTTCCTAATGTTGAGCTGGGATCTCTTTGCCTGGAGCTTGCATCCATTGCTCTGGGTCCTAGTCTCTGGAGTAGCAGAAAACAAGCTTTCTCCCTCCTCAATATGACACCCCTTCAAATATTCAAACAGGGCTTAATCTTCTTTTCTTCTTTTAATCTTAATCTTCTTTTCTCCAGACTAAACATCCCCAGCTCCCTAAATTGTTCCTCATGGGGTATGGCTTCCAGATATTTCACCATTTTAGTCGCCCTGCTTTGGACACGCTCATTTCTCAACGTCCTTTTTAAATTGTGGCGCCCAGAACTGGATACAATATTCCAGGTGGGACCTGACCAAAGCAGAATAGAGTGGCACTGTTATTTACCTTGATCTAGACACTGAAATTCTATAGATGCAGCCTAAAATTGCATTGGCCTTTTTCGCTGCCACATCACACTGTTGGCTCATGTTCAACTTGTGGTCTACTTGAACTCCTAGATCCCTTACACATGTAGTCTTAAGCTTTTCATGAGGCTAAAAATTCCCAGCTCCCTTGGCTTCTTTTCCACGGCTCCAAGACTGATAAGAAACAATGGAATCAAATTCATAGGGCATAGCTTCCAGACCTGTCACCATTTTGGTCACCTTCCTCTGGACACATTTAGCTTGTCAACATCCTTTTTGAATTGTGGTGCCCAGAATTGGACACAGTATTCCAGGTGAGGCCTGACCAAAGCAGAAAAGAGTGGCACTATTACTTCCCTTGATGCTGTGCCACAGGGTTCTGTCCTGGGCCCATTGATTATCAACATCTTTATCGGCAATTTGGATAAAAGAATAGAGGGCATGCTTATCAAATTTGCAGATGACACCAAGGAGTGGTGTAGGAGCAGTAGCTAATACCCCAGAGGATAGGATCAAACTTCAAAATGACTTTAATAGATTATAAAGCTGGGCCAAAGGTAACAAAATAAATTTCAACACAGGGAAATGTAAGGTCCTACACCAGGAGTAGGCAACCTGCGGCCCGTGGGCCGGATGCGGCCCGGCGAGGCCTTGGGACCGGCCCCAGCCCGGTCCTGCCACCGATTGCCGCCGGGGCCTTTGGCCTATCAGGAGGAGGCGGACAAGGGGGGCAAGCGGCGGGCAAGCGGCGGGCAAGGGGGGGCAATTGTCTATAGAAGCCTCAGAAACATGCATTTATATTAACATTTTTTAAAAAATCAACAAATTTTTTCGTGTGTCCTCCATTTTAAAAAAAAGTGTCATCCATTTGAAAATTTTGTCCTACATTTGTCCCGGTTTATTTATTTATATAATTTTTTAAAAATTATTTAATTATTTATTTTTTGGCTTCGGCCCCCCAGTTGTCTGAGGGACAGGAACCCGGCCCCCGGCTCAAAAAGGTTGCCTACCCCTGTCCTACACCTAGGCAGGGGGAAAAAAAGAAATGCACAGATATATGATGGGAAACAACTGGCTAGACAACATGATCTAGGAGTCTTAGTAGACCACGAGCTGAACATGAGTCAACAGTGTGATGCAGCAGCTAAAAAGGCCAATGCAATTCTAGGCTGCATCAATAATAGTGTCTAGATCAAGGGAATAGTGCCACTATTCTGCTTTGGTCAGGCCCCACCTGGAATACTGTATCCAGCCCTGGGAACCACAATTAAAAAAGGGTGGTGAGAAGCTAAATGTGTCCAGAGCAGGGTAATCAATATGGTGACAGTTCTGGAAGCTACACCTTGTGAATTTGATTCCATTGCTTCTTATCAGTCTCTGGAGCCGTGGAAAACAAGCCAAGGGAGTTGGGAGTGTTTAGCCTGATAAAACGCTTAAGAGGGGACATGATAGTCTTGCTTAAATATATATTTATATGTCGATATGTCATATCAAAGAGGGAAGAAGCTTTTTTTCCATGGCTCCAGAGACTAGAATAATAATAATAATAGAACAAAGAACAATAGATTCAAACTACAGGAAAAGATTCCACCTAAACATAAGGAAGGACTTTCTGACAGTCAGAGCTGTTCAATAGTGGGAAACACTTACCGGACAGTGGTGGGGGTCTCCTTCTTTGGAGCTTTTTAAGCGGAGGTTGGATGGCCATCTGTTAGGGGTGCTTTTTGACTGGTGTTCTTGCATGGCATGGGGGTTGGACTGGATGGCCCTTGGGGTCTCTTCTAACTCTATGATTCTGATTGTCAAATGGTGAGCAACAATGAGAGCTCTGCCTATTGGACTGCGATCTCCCAAACTCTGTCTACTGGATTGCTATCTCCTCCCATACTCTATCCGTTGGACTGCGACCTGAGGTATAAAAATAAAAAAATAAATTTTTTATTTTTATACCGCACCTTCCAAAGATCAGGGCGGTTTACAGTGGGATAAAAACAGTACAGATAAACAACATACATTAATATAAAAATACATACAGTGAAATAAAAATAAACTAAAAGCCCTGTTAGCCAATCCTCTTGCTCTTAAAGAGGAAGGGAGGTCTGTTAGGACTTGACTACCCAACAAATGAGACAGTGACTCTGATGCAAAGGAACTGAAAATAACCACATTTTATTACATACATGGCTATGCAATATATCTACAGATAACCAGTACAATTATCCATATCAATCAATTGCATAAATAAATCAATACAGCTATACAGAGGTGAACATTGTGGAGTTTCAGGCTTCGCTCCTCAGCTTGAAATACAGAATGGGCCAATATCACTGGACCCCCAGTCTCTGGATTTTAAAACTACAAGCCTTCTGAGAATGAAGCACCAAGCAGGTCTTTGCCAAACTAGAGATTTAAGAACCCATTTCTCCCCAAAAGATCAAAGAAAAAAGTGATCACACACCAGGAAGACATATGTACGTACATATTTGTGTGTGTGTGTGCGTACACACACAGACATATATAAAAGTACAGGTAGTTCCTTGACATGAATGTCTATTTGTAACTGACTGTAGAGGGTGGTACTCATCCCTCTTTCTAAGCCGAAGAGCCATTGTTTTTTGTGGGTTTTGAGGGGTATGTGGCTATGTTCTAGAAGAGTTTATTTCTGACATTTTGCCAGCATTTGTGGCTGGCATCTTCAGAGGATGCTGGCATGGAAGAGAGTTGATATATATATACTGTGTGACCCTGGGTAGGGAGGAGTGATTCCCGTGTTAATCTGTGTATTCTGTGTTGAATGGCAAGGCCTCAAGATGGGAGGATATGCAAACAGGATTTGTGTCTGTTTAATTAGTGTTCATTGTCTGCTATGAAAGCCCCTGACCCTGGGTGGTTTCTCATTTGCATTTGCTGAGTCCCAATTTTGCTGTTTTTCTGGACTGATAGCCAAACTTTGTTCACTTTAAGGGTTCTTTCTTTCCTATTGAAGTTGTCCAGGTGTTTGTGGATTACAATGGCTTCCCTGTGCATTCTGACATGATAGTTGTTCGCATGGTCCAGAATTTCAGTGTTTTCAAACAGTATTTTATGCCCAGAATGGTTAGTGGCATGTTCTGCTACTGCTGATTTTTCTGGCTGACCCAGTCTGCAGTGTCTCTCGTGTTCCTTGATTCTTGTTTGCACACTGCGTTTGGTGGTCCCTATGTAGACTTGTCCGCAGCTGCATGGTATGCAGTAAACTCCTGCGGCTGTGAGAGGATGTCTATTGTCCTTCATTGAGTGCAGCATTTGCTGGATTTTCTTGGTCAGTTTGTAAACCATTTGGAGGTTGTATCTCTCTGTGCATGCGTCGTCGTTCTCCTGACTGAGGCCCTGTTTAGCCAGCCCAGAAAAGCCCTTCTCGCGGGAAAAACACCTCCTCCCCTTGTACAGATGGAGAGCAAGGAAACCCTTCTGCACATGTGTTGTTTTCAGGGGCAGTGGAAGGTGGGAAAACTTCTCTATGTGCATGCATGCTCAAGGCGCGGGGCCCCATAAGGCTTCATCCTCTTCCTTCTCAGGGGGCCAATGGGAGGCAGACAGAGCTCCTGCAGGAGGCCAGATGAGGTTGCAGAGCGGGCCGAGAGTGGTGAATGCTGGGGAGGAAGGCCTCCCTCTTCTTTGACTCCTCTATGGCCTTGATGGAGGCCATCTGGCCCACAAGTTGTGGCAGCTCCACTGTAGATTGATGAAGGATTAGTGGCAGCTGCTCCTGTCTTGATCTGTTTGGCCTCCTCTGTGGTGGCTCCTCCACCTCCCTCTCCTCTTCCTCTTCTGCCTTCATCAGGGCCGGCTCAGGAGGATCCAGCCTCTCATTGTAGGAATAACAGCTCACTGAGGTGGGCTGGAATGCCTCCTTCCTCCGCTCGTTCCAGGCCAGCTTCCGGGCCTGGATGGTCTCACGGCGAAGCTGGGCCTCCGCCTCGGCCCGGGGTCCCAAGGCCCAGAGAGGCGGGCGAGGCTGCCTCTTCCTGGGCCTAGGGTGTTGGAGCCAGTCCAAAGGGATGGGACGGAGCTGCGGAGGAGGGCTGACCTGCAGGACCGGTGCAGGACAGGCCTCAATGAGGCGGCAGTGGCAGGGCGGATATCCTCTTCTCTCCATTAAGACGACAGTAAATGAAGGAAAAGAAGATCTTGAGAGAGGGGGGGATCTGGAAAGGGGAGGGGAAATTAGGGTAGAGGGAGATGGAAGGCAAGAAGAAATCACGGGGAAGGAGAAGGAAAAAAAGTGATTGGAAAGGCTGAAAGTGAGGAAAGATGGAGAGAGGCTAAGGGTGAGGGAGGGAAGCACAGAAGGAGAAGATTAGGAAAAAAGGATGGAAAGATGAATGGGGAGGGTGAAGAAAAGCAGAGGTGAAACAGAGAGATGGAGCAGGAACTGAATTGCGTAGCCAAAAAGGGAGCTATTATTCTGGATGAATACTACAACTGGCTCCGCTGGCCAGGAGATGATGGCAGTTGCGGGCTGGGGATGATGGGGTTGTCATCCACTACACTCTCTACAAAAAGGAACTGAAAAGGATGGATAGTCGGTTGGTAGTTGAGGGAGAAATGATGAGTCGGTGGGGAGGAAAATGCTGAGTGAAAAGAAAAAGGAACCGGAACAGGAGGCCTTGTAAAGGTGGAGAGTCCAATTGTGACACAAAGGATTCTATGGCTGCAGATGGAATATTGTAAGGGGAAATGGGGAGGGGGGTTCCAGTGCTGGTGCTGATGTCATGAATGCTGATGATTTCTGAGTTTTCTCCCCCCTCTCCCCACATCTCTATGAAACCATTGTAGCCTGGCGTAATCCCATTATTACCGCTTTATCTTGGGAAGAGATGCTTCTTTAAAATAATAGGATTTGGGAAAACCAAAAAACAGGAAAAACTTAAATAGTTCACCTACTTGGGATAGCAAATGTGGGATAGCCCCTGTACCAAAATGCACACAGTTAACTATCTTGAAAGGTATTCCAAACAAAACTTTATTTTCCCGTTTTAAAAAATTGTGTTAAAATGATCGAACACCATTAAAAGCATCAGCTCCAACAAACTCATACATCTGCAAAGAAATAAATTAGAGTTTTTAAAAAGTCAAAGTTTAAAACCAATTTATGTTACAAGTGGCAGTTCCTCCCCATTACTTAACAACTCTGTGCTGGTAGCCTGAGCTCTCCACTTGTCCAACTTTATCTTGGAGCATGGAAAGTCAGGCTTTTGGACTGCACCCTCTCCCTCCTGAATTCCCCCATCACAATGGTCAGTGGTAATCCTGGCTGGAAGCTTAGGGGAGCTGCAGTCCAAAAAAAACCCTAACTTTTCCTGAGCTCAATGTAAGCACTTCAAACAGAAACCCGTTTCCCGCAAATCAAAAAAAGGACGGATTGTCTCCCCACCGAAAGATCCTGTGTTGAAAGCAAAGATGAATCCATTGGTATCACCATCAAAAAATTCTACCCGGCCATCCTCATAATCCAGGACCACAAGAATTTGGGTGGGCTGTTGTTTCAACCTCAAAACAATTGGCTCAGGCATGATCACTGCCACAAGCTCACATGCAAGGTATGAGGCAGAGTGGAATGGCTTCCTCAAAGACCAGACCCCCTCAACAGGATTCATCTGTAGTACTCCCTTTTTCTTGGTGGATTCCTTTGCAACCCCTATAGCCCAGCTCCCCATCCCCCCTATTTCCACTGCCCACCAATGGATTCCAGTGGTAAATCTCTGACTGCCCAACACGCAAGTCTCCCAGCTATATCTCTCTGGGTTGTTAGGCAAGGTCTTCTTCAGATGTTCTCTTTTCTTCTTTCTAGTTTCCCATGACACAGTCATCAGATCCTCAGACAGTCTGAGGTAGGGATGAGCCGTGTCTGGATCAAACGTCACACACACTGCAGGAGACAAAACAAGTGAATATGTCAGAGGCTGCATCCACATTGCAGGCATAATCCAGGTCGACACCACTTTTAACTGGCATGATTCAATGCTATGAAACTGTAGTTCTATGAGACACTGAGCCTTCTCTGTCAGAGGGCTCTGGTGCCAAAACAAACTACAGTTCCAAGAGTTTCATAGCCTGAAGCCATGGCCATCAAAGTGGTGTCAAACAGAATTATTTCTGTAGTGTGGATGCAGCCATAGAAGCCTGTGTGGGCTGAGGGTAAACAGCTACTGGAGACTCGCACTCACATTGCACCTTCTTCCAAAATTTCATTGGAACTTGTCCAGACTTGGAAAAGTTACACTGGTTGGACTACCAATCTCAGAATGCCCCAACCGGCATGACTATTCTAGTTAGGAGATCCTGTGAGTTTTAATCCAGTAACTATAAACTTCCAAATTCTGCCCTTATCCTAATCCCATGTGGTCCTCTACAAGCCATTCATCCGAGGCTCAGACTGTGCTGGCTGGTGGATTCTATGAGTTGTAATCCAAAAAACTGGCTCAATATAGTGTAGTGGTTTAAGTGTTGGACTACGACTCCGGAGCCCAGGATTTGAATCTTCACTTGGTCATAGCAACCCATTGGGTGATGTTAGACAAGTCACACTCTTACTGTATTAAAATTATTTAAAATGGCACTTTAAAAAGATAAAATACAATTGAATAATATAAAACAATTACAACTGTTCAATTTAAAGTATGACTGAGCAGGGAAATGAATGCTGATCTCTAGAGCTCTAACCCAGCACTCAAATCACTATGTCATACAGATTTCATTTAGTGAGCTACTAAAATTGCATTTCCTAGATTGTACTCTTTGACAGAATGCCACAGCAGATCCTATCCACATGTCATACTATTTATATTCCATTTTTCCTTAAAGAAACTCAAGGCTCCTTCCCACTTCATTCTCACAACGAGCTGTATGGCAGATCTGGATTAATCCAAGACCATCCATTGAGTTTCTTGACTCAGTGGAAACTAGAACCCAGACCTCTCAATCTCACACTCTAACCACTATACAATATTCCCGCTTCATCCCAACCCATCTCACCTTAGCTAACCATCCTGTCCAAGAACTGTTCCAACCCAGGTTTTGGGTGCAGAAAAAAAGAACACATCAGCTAAATTTTACTGAAGTAGTTCAATCATTACCCAATGCCCTAGTAGCCCATTATCTAACGAAATCTGCTGCTACAGAGTGAGACAATCTCTTTGGACCACAAACCAGCCTAAGGGCCCATTCACATTACAAAAAAAATCGGTTCTGAAACCGATTCAATCACGTGAAGTTCCTACTCACCCCGAATCTCACACAAGCGAATCCGGGGCTTGCACACCCATTCCGTGTTAAATGGCCCCTAGCGCGGTGTTTTTGAAATCGGCGCAAATACCGTTTCTTTTGGAAAACCCCGGGTCCTGGGAATGAGAACTTGGCCTCGATCACGATCGAGGCAAATTGAGGGAGGGATTTAGGTCAGAGGGTGGGCAAAGGGCAAGGCATTTCCTCCCCTCATCGGAGGGGAGGGGGAGGAGGAAAGAGCCCTGGGAAGAAGAGAGCAAGGGAAGGCATTCTTTAGGAGCCTCTTTTCCCTGCATCCCCTGCCCAAAGCCCTCTGTCGCTGGGCATTCCTTCCCTTGCAGGAGCTAAAAATTCAGGTCACGAACGGAGCTCATGTCAGGCAAACCCCCCCCCCTTTTCAAATTCAAACAATTTTTTGGAGCAAATATGCGCATTGAATGCATTATGTTTGTATTCCAGAGGCAGATGGAGCTGGACTTGCACTTTATATCCTTGGATCTCCTTGCCTTCTGCAGAGGGGGAAGCTACAAATGTTGCAAACAATCAATGTTACATTTTTAACAATTTTTTTGGAGCAAATATGCGCATTGAATACATTATGTTTGTATTCCAGAGGCAGATGGAGCTGGGCTTGCACTTTATATCCTTGGATCTCCTTGCCTTCTGCAGAGGGGGAAGCTACAAATGTTGCAAACAATCAATGTTACATTTTTAACAATTTTTTTGGAGCAAATATGCGCATGGTTTGTCTTCTTGAGCAGATACAGCAAGGGAAGCAAAGGGAAAGCTAATGTTGCTTTTAAAAGCATAAAAAAAATGCATGGCAATCCCATCCTTTGCCTGGGACAGGGGCAGATCTGACCCCAAAGCCCACAGGTTTATAAAAAGAGAGAGAGAGAGAGAGGCATCTCTCTCCCTGCTTCAGCCGCTGAAACCCCTGTGCCTGCCTCTTTAAAAAGGGAGGACACTTTCCCCGATGCCCTGCAAACGTCACCATGACGATAGCTTGATTGGCAGCAGCCACCTCGCCAGCAGACACAGAATGCATTCGATTTCTAATTTGCAGGTCAAAATGCATTCGATTTCAAATTTGTAGTGGGCACTTGCTAACGGAGCGATTCGGGGGAGGGGCATCCGGATCAGCCCAGTTCCTTCCAGGTCTTTTAGACCAGTATGAATGGGGCCTAACATAACCTGATTGTACTACTGCATAAGGGGCTGCTATTGAGACACCACAAAAGGTTTCCCATGCCATTTGAGTTTCTTTCAGACAGTTACCTTTATTTGCAAATTCCTTCAGACGATCTGTTAGGGAAACAAAAAAGGGGACAAACTGAGAGTCAAACCACCACTAAAAATAGAAGACAAAGGAAAACCCCACATGCATCCTGAAGATGAATACTTTAAATTAGGAAACTGGATTAACTCCTTCAGCTTCTTCAACACAGTTGGAGTGGCTGACTCTGCTTCAGAATTGGTCCTCTGCCCTTTGGTTCAATGCATGCTCCAGAGATGTTATTATGTGTGGAGAGGAGGGTCCCAGACCCCATTTGGATCAGTCAGTAATACCGTGTTTCCCCCAAAATAAGACACTGTCTTATATTTATTTTTCCTTAAGAAGACACACTATGGTTTATTTTCAGGTGAGGTCTTATTTTTATTAAGTATGGTACAACAACCTACATTTATTCAAATATACTTAAGTCATCTTCTTTTGGAACATCATCATAATACTTCAAACCCAGAATTCCATCCTGAATTTCGTGCAACTCCATTTCCTTTAGAACCATTGGCCCCAATCTTTCTGTTCCTTTCCCATCCCTTTCCGTTCTGCACTGGGCTATCACCATTTCAGAGTATGGCTTATACTGCACAAATGTTTGGAAATCCTGCTCTGGCTTATTTTATGGGTATGTCTTATTTTGGGGAAACAGGGTAATAGTGTTGCATAAAGCTCTGTGCTGAACCAATAAATGTTTTGGACTTCAGCTTCCCAAATCCATGGCATTTGGCCATGCTGGCTTGCCCTTCTGGGAGCTGAAGTCCCAAACAGCTGCAGGAGCAAAGGTTGAGAATCACTGGGTTGGAGGAGCCATTTCAGGGAAAGGAAAACAATGCGTGCACACACTAACGCACCCAGTGTTTTCTGGTCAGCCAACAGGGCCTGGGTTGTCCTGGCCACTGGACCTTGAGAGACATGGTTGGTAAAGCTGCTCAATACTAGTGTCCATGCACAATAAGGCAACACGGCATTCAGGACTTCATCCATGACAACAGCATTACCCAGGCTTGCAAGAGTAAGATGATGCTGATGCCAAAAACATCTGGAAAGTTGTAGGTCAGAGAAGGCTGAGTTTATAGCTGGGGAACCCTCCCTTTTCTTTACTACAACCCCCCCCCCCAATCCCCCCCCTCCCAGCTATGCCATCTGGGAGATTCTGGGAGTTACAGTGCAAAATAAAAAGGCCTTTTCAAAGCTCTACCTCAGCTAGATGTTAAAAGCCAAGAACCTCAAAGGCTGACAGGGCAAGTGGTAAAACTGTCACTGGGGGAGGCCAGGCTATATGACTCTCCAGATACCCATTCTCTATGGTCTCTTTCTCACCACACAGTTATAGTACAATGGTCCCATAGCTGCATCCTATTGATTCCTGGAGCTCTCTAGTATAGAATTGTGTTATGTGCCTTCAAGTTACATTTTGACTTATGGTACCTTTACTACAAAGTAAAATTTTAAATGAAGTTTCTTTGTGCTAATTTGGATTCACTGCAAGTCTTACAGCATTTATTCTTATTGCCTCTTTCATTGTGATGATGCACCCAAGGTGTTGTTAAAACAAGGCTAAAATAAGCAAAAGGAAGGGCTCAGAAACAATCATACAGTATCAAACACCCCCATCATCTCTATGTGACACAAGTAGCAACTAAGCTTTCAAAAAGCATGCCAACATCCCCAAAGGGACATATTCATCCGTGTTGGCTGTACAGCAAAATAAAACAAAATACACAATTAGCAAAGGAGTGCTATTTTAAAAAAAAAATCAGTATTACATGGAACCTTAGGTTTCCAAGGAACCCTGATTGAAAAAGCCTAAGACAAAGCAAAAATAAAAATAAAAAAATTATACATAGATTTAGTCAGATTTTTGTGACCATAGCCAATATCTCTTGCTATGCCAAAAACACACTCTTATGTTAACAGTCCACATTAGCCTTTGGTATCTGCTGTAGTTTGGTTCCAGGACAGCCCCATGGATGCCAAAATCTGTGAATGCCCAAGTCCCATTAAATACAATGACATAGTAAAATGGTGTTCCTTATACAGTCTGCCCTTGCCTTACACGGGGATCTGTGCCAAACCACCACCACCCCGCATAAGGCAAATCGTGCATATAGCCATGCGCCCCATTCATTGTATTAGGGCTTGCCATCCGCATGACAAGTCCGTGTATCTTTGCTTTTTGGAATTTATATATTTTTTTAATGTTTTCAAGGCAGGGATGGTTGAATCCATGGATAAAGAATCTGTGGATGCAAAGGGCTGATGGTACTCATATATTTGAGCCATCAATCCCACTTAACACAATGGGGTTTGCACTTCAAAGTCAACATATTCCCAGTTTATGTTTTAATATGTTGTTTTAATAATTGTATGGATGTCTGCTGTGAACCGCCCTGATGTTTCGAAGGGCGGTATACAAATAAAGTTTATTATTTATTTATTTATTTATTTAAGCTGAGTTATTTAAATCAGGGACAGGGCAAGTGGCTTATCAAATCATTTTGCAGCTTCTGGGGCCAAAAATCCATCCTCCAGGCTGTTTTAGACCTATAGTGAGGCTTTTTCTTCCTTTCTTTTTTTCCCAACAGAAAGTGACTTGGAAATTCACTTCTGATCACTTCATGTTGGGGGGAAAGGCCGAAAAAGTGCTACAAAACCTTGAGGAAATACCCAGGGGCACTAGAGAGAAATAAATAAATAAAAATTGTGAGAAGGGCAACTACGTAACTTCCAACAGTTGTACATCCCTGATTTAAATGCTTACTACAGAAAGAAAGGCGTGGGGAGGAAGTAAGGAAAACGGGGATCTCCCAGGATTAGCATTCACATCTCCCCTAAAATGTAGCTTAATCATCATACCCCATTTTAAAAAACCCAAAAATTACCTGGGTGCACAGATGGTTGCAAAATGCTTGGATTCAGAGCTGTCTCAACAAATTCTGTTGAAGAAGGAAAAAGGTAACAAAACAACTAAATCAGATAATTGTACATGCGCTAAGAAACCAGCACTCAGACTCAGACAGTGAAGCAGAAGGTCAAGATGAGGGAGATGGCCATGATAGTGAGACAGCGGACCCAGAAGGTATGACAGTTTCTGAAGAGCAAGACAGAGAACTGACAGCACCTACCATGGCAGAACTAAGGAAGGAAAAGGAAGGACTATGGAAGTCTACATAAATTCAACGTAGACAGTGAGGAAAGCTAATAATTTTAAAAGTTCCTGTAAATTGGATGAAACGTTGATCAGAATGGAGAGTGTAGTCAAGAAATCAGAACACTAGGACTGGGAAGGGCCGTCAAGAAAGCACTAGACAAGATCCTAAAGTGTAAAAATATAACACTAACATTAAAGTTAGAATCATATAAGCCATCGTATTCCCCAGCACTATGTATGAATATGAGAGCTGGACAGCGAAGAAAGCGGTTAAAAAGAAAATCAACTTATTTGAGACGTGGTGCTGAAGAAGAGTGCTGAGGATATTGTGGACAGCCAAAAACACAAACAAATGGGTCCTTGGTCAGATCAAGCCTGAATACTCCCTGGAAGCCAACTTGATGAAATTGAGGCTGCCATATTTTGGCCACATAGGCCCCATACACACTGGCCAAAATAAAGCTGCTTCGAGTCACTTTGGAGGTATGCTGTTTAAATTATGCGTGCATCCTAAGAGTCCAAAAGCTGTGCCAAAACTGTGCTCCAGTCCTTACGACTGGATTGTGTCTTTGGCATGGCTTCCAGACTTTTAGGACGCATGTATCATGAAAACAGCATACTTCTAAAGTGACTCGAAGCAGCTTTATTTTGGCCAGTCTGTATGGGGCCATAATGAGAAAGCATGACTCAATATAAAAGACAATAATGCTAGAGAAGCTGAGGGGCAACAGAGAAGAAGACCACATGACAGATAGTTTGACTCACTAGGCATGAATTTGCAGGACCTGAGCAGATCAGTTGAGGACAGGTTGTTTTGAGATGTCTCATCCTCAGAGTCGCCGAGAGTCTGGGCTGACTTGAGGGCAGCTAACATTAATGGAAGTTGGAGCGTTTAAGAACCTAACACTTCTTAATGAAGGAACAGCTGCCTCATGACAACAGGCCATAAATTCTAGCACCTCCCTTGGGGAATTTGTTGCTCACAACAGTTCTATCTGGTCAATGCAACATTCCTGACTCCTGATAATCTCAAACCTTCTTCCATTAAGGACTATGCTTCTGGATCTCCTATTTGGATTGTTGTTTGGGTTAATTGCTTGACTGTGTATGACTTGGGCTGGCCTGACTACACTGCTGTGTCATCTTTGCCAGTGAGCCATGCATCCCTCTGGGATTCTCCCTTGTTCTGCTGCCTCCTGTATTCTCTCTCTGGGAGATCTGGATTTGTGTTGACACCAACACAGGATAGCGGAGGAGACATGAGAAGAGTGTAAGAAATTCTGCTCAGTGAGATGAAGAAGATTCTCCTCTTTTCCCATAATATTAGAATTTGAGTTTATTCACGAAAGCTGCATGGTAGGAGATTTGGAAAAGCTAAAAGGCAGCAATTCTTTATATTGCTCATGGTTAAACTGTACAATTCACTACCACAAGATGTAGTGATGACTGCCAAATTGTGTGGCTATAAAAGAAATATGGACAAATTCAGGAAGGATGGAGATATCATCCTTCCTATGATGAATAAGAATATCTTCCAGTACAGACTGGTAGCTGTGATGTGAGGTGGGGAATCCACATCTGATTTTATTCTAAACTTTAAAGGAACAACCCAAAGGGTTGAGCAAGGGAAGGAGATGGCATTCAGCATCTCAGAGCCCAAACAGACAGACTAAAATAAAGCTGCTTCGGGTCGCTTTGAAGGTATGCTGCTTAAATGACACACGCATCTTAAGAGGCCAGAAGCTGCACCAAAGCTGCACTCCTGTCCTTAGGACTGGAGCATAGCTTTAGCATGGCTTCCGGCTTCTTAGGACGCATACGTCATTTAAGCAGCACACTTCCAAAGTGGCCCAAAGCAGCTTTATTTTGGCCTGTCTCTTCGGGCCCTCAGATACTTACTTTAAAGTTCAGACAAAAAACCCTGAAACAGATCCCCAAAATCAGAACCCACTCCACTGAATTTCCTTCTAGTATCACATTTGATCTTAGAAGCTAAGCAGGGTTAGGCTTGATTGGTACATGGATGGGAGATTGATAACAAAAAAGCAGGTGCTGCAAGCTAAATTTCAGGGGACAGAACTGGAAAAACCACCTCTGAATATTCGTTGTCTAAGAAAACCCTATGAAAGTCATAGGGTTATCATAAGTCAACAGGCTACTTGAAGGCAGACATACACACACACACCAGGGGCAGTATGTCTTTGAGTATCACTTGCTGGGAAGCATTAGGGGGTTATGAGCTTTTTATGGGTTTTTCAAGGGAGACAAGGTCCCCATGATATTCTTCAAAATGAACTAGTAAACTGTAGGCTAGTCAAGATGATTGTTAGGTGGATTTGTAATTGATTGACCAATGATTTGGATGATGGAACAGAGGGCATGCTTTTGAAATGTGAAGATGACACCACATTAGGATGGATAGCTAATACCCCATAGGACAGGGTCAGAATTCAACATGACCGTGACAGAATGAAGTTGGGCTAAAACAAAATGAATTTCAACAAGCAAAATGTAAGGCACTACATTTAGGCAGTAAAAATAAAATGCACATATACAGGATAGTTGACACCTGGCTTGACAACTGTTTGTATGAAAGGGATCTAGGAGTCTTGGTGGACCACAAGCTGAACATGAATCAAAAGTGTGATGCAGCAACTTAAAAAGCCAATGCAATTCTGGACTGAAACAATAAGAGCAGATTGTTTAGATCAAGGGAAGTAATAGTGCCACTCTATTCTGCTTTGGTCAGACCCCTCCTTGAATACTGTGTCACTTCTGGGCTCCATAATTAAAAAGGATGTTGAGAAACTGGAGCGTGCCCAGAGAAGGGGGACTAAAATGGTAAAGAGTCTGGAAACTATGTGAGGAACAACATAGGGAGCTGATTATGTTTACCCTTGAGAAGAGAAGATGAAGGGGTCACATGCTAGCCATGTTTAAATATTTGAAGGAATGTAATACTGAAAATGGAACAAATTTGTTTTCTGCAGCTCCAGAGACTAGGACATGGAGCAGTGGATGCAAACTACAGCAAAAGAGATTTCCCCTCAACATTAAGAAGAACTTACTGACAGTAAATCCTGTTTGACAGTGGAATATGTTTTGCGGAGTCTTCTCTTTTGGAGGTTTTTAAACAGAGGCTAGAAGGCCATCTGTCAGGATTGCTTTAATTGTATTCCTGCACGGCAGAATGGGGTTGGACTGGGTGGCTCTTGGGGTTTCTTTCAGTTCTGCAGTTCTATGATCTGGTTGGTCACTGTGGCCTTCTTTAGTCTGATTCTCTATACTTCTTACATTCTTATGACACAGGTCCATTTATGGAGGGAGGAGCAGCTTTTCTTTAAGTTTTCCACCTCCCCAGAAGAACCACAAAAAGAAAGAAAGATGGGGGTAGGGAATAAAAATGTCTACTCAGATACCCTGAGGCAACCTTCAGCTGTCCCTTAAATCAGAAACAGCACAGAATTAAGATACGTACTCTCAGAAACCAGAATGGTGTAGCAGTTTGAGACTAGGATTCTGGGAAATGAGGGTTTGAAATGTGTACACAACCATGGAAATGCACTGGGTGACCTTGACCAAGCCATATTCTCTCAGCCTCACAGGAAGGCAAGGGCAAACCTCCTCGGGAAAAATCTTGCCAAGAAAACCCTATGATAGCTTCACCTTAGGGTCACTCTAAAATGGAAAGGACTTGAAAGTACACAAACAGAGAGATTAGCACCCATGCCCCTATTTAAATTACCCCAAATACCTTTATAATTTTCGATAGCCCTCTCTAAAACAGAATTTTTCAGACAGGAATATCTGAACTTTTCATCCAGGCTGGGAGAAAGATCCTGTGTATACTCTTCTATGTCCTTCTTATACCTAGAAAGGAATATGTCTCCAGTTGAAGGAACAGAAATAGTAATCTTGAAAGCATGAAATGGCATGCTAGGCTCTTAACTCAAGGGTTTATTTTACGCACAGGGGCCCCAGACTATCCTTTGAAAACTCACAAACATTGTGAAGAAACAGCTCCAATTTTCATCAATTTCACTCAGGATAAGGGGGAAATTTTCTGAAATAATTTAGGACTGGGCCAACCCATTTTGCTGTGCGAGGCACAGCAACCTCTTCTCCAAATCAAATAGCATAGACCTCAAAGCCAGGTGTATTATTTTGACATATGAGGGAGGATATGTCACAAACACCTCTCCTTGTGTGGCTCATTGACCGTAATAAATCTTATTTCAACTGTCGGAACCCAGAATTCAAAGAAAACCCATTTCTAATTACAGTAGACCCTCCACATTTGCTGGGGTTAGGGGCACAGGACCCAAGTGAAAAAAATGCAAATAAAAAAACCCACTATTTATTTTACCTGAGAGAACACATCTCTAGAAATCTCTAGATCCTCCAGGACAATTCTATGGTCAAGATCTGCCAGAAATTGATCATGAAATTGCACTGGAGAATTTACAAATGCCTAGAAAAGTGTTATCTCTAGGAATCTCTAGGTCCTCCAGTGTGACTTTTGGCAGAAGCTGACAACAGAGTTATGATGTACAACCTAGAGATTCATAGAGAGAATGTATTTATCAAATCCATGAGCAATCAAATCCTCAAAAGTCAAAGCCACAAATGTGGAGGGCTGACTGTGTTGATTTTACCCAAAAGATGTTTATGGCTTGATTTCCTTTCATTCTTAAAAATAGGACTGAAGTTGACCCAGAACAGAAACCAAATAGAGTGGGGTGAGCAAGATGAGGAACAAAAGGGAAATGCCAACCCATTTGAAGAATCGGAAAAAACAATATGAACCACAAAGAGTGCTGAATATCTCATTCGATTTCAAAAGCTGCTCCATTAGGAACAGAGGTTTTCAACCCAAATAGGAATGGGAATGAGAAAAAAACTGTATACCTGTCCAAAGCATTTCTCATGTTCTGAAAAAGAGAGAAATGGGTCTTAGCTCCACAGACAAAACATTAGAATCCATCTTATTCTAATGGTGACTTACTTCTCCCTTTTCCTTGTCTTTGGGGAAAAAAAATACTTGCTCCCAGAATCAAGACCTCATGAAAAGTGTCATTCTGTGCAAATCTCACCTGTAAGAATTTATTTGCTGGCTGCTCACATATCTCTTCTATTTCAGTGGTCAGCTGAGAGACTCTGGAAATCCCATTAGAGATGTTAGTCATATTTTTTTCTGTCCTCTTCTCCATCTCTTTCACCATCTCTTCCAGACGAACCATCCATAAGCTCTGGCTCTCTTCAAGAAACTTGTGCATTTTGTCAAAGGCAGATCTGGCCCTAAGATGCTCCAATTCAAACTTTTTCTGAAGAGAATACATGTAAAGGAGGAAACAGAGATAGAATTGAGAGCCAGTAGTATAGTACTGTATAGTAGTTTGAATGATGGACTAGCATTCCAGAAGACCAGAGTATGAATTCCCCTTTGGCAATGGAAACCCACTGGCCTACCTTGAGCAAGTCTCACTCTCAGATTAATAATATTAATAATAAGGTTTATTTATAATGCCCTTCCACCAAAGGGCAGGATATCAAACATATATAATCAAAAACTGACGATAAAACACAAGCCTGTAAAATGCTAAAATGATATGCTAATATACTAAAACTCCTTATCAGTCACTACTTATCTCAGCAACCTTAGACACACTCAGCAATGCAGCTATCCAGAGAATCAAAGAGGAAGGTCTTGAATCCTTCATAAAAGTGGGTAAGATCTTCCTTCCTCCAGCTGGAGGTGTAAACAAAGACTCTTCCACAAATGTGGAGCCAGATCCTGAAAGGCTTGCAGCCTTGGTAGAGCTGTATGCATTGGTGGAACCGCTGATAATCCTATGCTGGTAGATCTTAAATTCCGAGATGGTAGCTACCATACTAGTCAAGCTGCCAGATACTGGGGGAGGTTAAAGCACAGGGGATTAAATACCAGGACCAAAAGGAATTTTAGGTCTCAATGAAAGACAATCTTGCCAAGAAAACCTGAGGATCAGCAGTCAAAACATTGACACTGGCAACTGAAAGATTGGCAGGTTGGTAGTTTGAGACCCAAGCGCTGCATGACAGAGCTTCTATCCATAGTCCCTGTTTATGCCAACCTAGCAGTTCAAAAACATGTAAAAGTGCAAGTAGATAAATAGGTACCACTTTGATACAACCACAATGACAACAACAGACAGAATATAAAAGTCCATCAAGCCTCTCCTCCTTATTATCTATCCCTTAATTCCATCTTGCTTTATAAAATTCCTTGACGGAAGCCAGTCTCTCTCTAGAGCTTGAACATCTTTCTAATTTAGTTTACCAGTTAACTTGTCAATTTCCACTATTTCAACCAATTTCAACAATCATTCATCAGATGATCACACTTCCTTATTTTTTCCAAAATTGAGCTAATAATAACTTTGCTGCCATCACCACGTGATATGTATTCAAAATCATAAAAATATCAATAATTTGGGTTTGGGCCTGGAAGAATTTAGTACAAAAATTAAATAAAAATGAGACATTATAGTAATTTTTAAAAATGTAATTAATAAAAAGGTCTGAATACCAGAGATACTCAGAAAGTATTGGATGTTAAGAAATTTAAATGGGATTGTAAGAATGTGAGGCTGTATATTTAATGTATCTTTGGGGGTGGGGGTAATAAGAGTTAAAATAGATTGAGAGATGGTCAACAATTACAGGAAATATTGCTACTGATGTTTAGAACAATATGTAAAGAACATTTTATAAATTTTGTGGTTTATTGACTGAAAATGATTTTAGATTGTAAGCCTGAGGGCAGGGAACCGTCTAATTAAAAATAACATTTGTAAACCACTCTGATAGCCTTTAGAGCTGAAGGGTGGGGTATAAATACCATAAAATAAATAAATAAATTGGGGCCGGGGAAATGTCCACCAAGCCAATTTAGCTAGGAACCTGGGACTATGACAACAAAAACCTCATCTGTTCCTAAAATGTGTATGCATAGAAGAAGGGGACCATTTGCCCAGTTAATATCCACTAACCATGCTAGCTAAAAGAACTCCGTCAGTGAAAAGCCCCAAAACTGTTAACTTTTTTTCACATGAATGATTTCAAATGATTCACTCAGGCGTGATACATACCGGCAAAATGTAGCGTGGCTGCGGCCGCAGTAGGGTTAGGGAGCACGCACCATTCAGATGCTCCGTAACCCTAATACATACTAGGGTTAGCCTAGTACGTACTGGAAGTACAAAATGGTGGTGCTCTGTCTACACGAGCGCTGCCATTTTGACGCCACAGACGCTTAGCATCCGCACGTCCCGGAACGTTTGTGATGCTGCAAGTGCGTCATTGGCGCATTGCGGTGTCACAAATGCGCCACAAGAAGAACACGCTGTTTGTGGGTTCTTTTTGCTCCATGGAGAAGCCCTGCGGTCTGGAGGCTGCAGCTTCCCCACGGAGCAAACTAGGGTGGCGGGAGACTGCTCTTTTTGGGCGGTCTGTGTCCTGCCTCAGTTAAAGCAACATTACACTGCATATAGAGAATTATGTATCTATGGAAAAGACATGTGCACTAATTGTGAATGTAAACTGCAATGCACATATCAAAATCTGAAGTGCCCATGGTGGCTGGAGGAGTCTGGGATTTGCAGTCGAAAAAAGTAACTTTTCCAAGTTCTGCAAAGAATACCACATAGGCAGAGAAAAGAGAAAAATCATTATTTTCACTAACAGCAGACATGGCAAGTTTACCCATAGACATTCAGGACCATAACATGTGAGCCATACCAATGAACACCTACCCGAAATTCATGTCTACTCAGGTCTTCAAATGATTTCAGGGTCTTTAGTTTTCCTTTCTCTTTCTTCAGAACTTCTAAGAGGGCTTTGAATTTCTCCTGCAAAAACAAATGTTTTAAAAGGTGCTCTTTCTATTAAGTGGTCTATGATTTCTGTCTGATTTAAGACTGAAAATACAGTAAGTCTCGTTCAAAAACATAATTCCTGAGGAAGATCCAGTAGTTCTTGTGTGACTTTCTCCTTTTCACCTGCACAAAACTGTGCAGTTTGGCGAACAGGTGAATGTGTGTTGTGGCCTTCAAGTTGTTTCCGACCCCAAGACAAACTTATCACAGGGTTTCCTTGGCAAGTTTCTTCAGAGGGGGTTAGTCATTGTCATCCTCGGAGGCTGGGAGACTGTGACTTGCCCAAGGTCACTGAAGTATTTATTATTGCTTGTAATGTCTGTATCACATGTTCAGCTAAAGATACTGCCACTGCTAGGTAATCCTTTAAAATGTTCATTGCTTTGCCTAAATATGACCCTACCAAAACAACCAACCCCCCAATATCTAGGCCACTGGTATTATTCTTCCACACTGGAGAACAGGGATGTGGTCTTCTAGGAAGAAGTTGGATTCCAATTGCCCTTGGATTCGATTCCATGCAAGGCCATAGAAACGTACTTGGTGGCTTTGGGCGAGTCACACACTCTCAACCCCAGAAAAACCCATGATAGGTTTGCCTTAGACTTGTCATAAGTCAGAAATGATTTGAAGGCACAAAACAACAAATAAGTCCCAGTTTCAGGGGAAAGGCAAGGTATAAATGAAGTGTGCTTATGTTCTTATAAACCTTGTAGTCTTGGACTGCTTCCTCAATAGGGACCACTTTGTGACTGCGGTGTGTGAACTTGCAGCACACCACACAAATGGGGGTAATATCATCCATACAGAAGAATTTGAGCAACCCCTGGTGCTTGTCGCACATGTCCCCCTCCTCTTCTCCATTTTTTAGCCGTTGAAGTTTCTTGACCAGATTGGCAACGTTGGCCAGTTGCCTGTTTGGCTTGAACTGCTTTTGCTGAACCAGTTCTCTGCATTGAGGGCAGGAAGCCTCTTTGTCAGATTCCTCCCAATACTGGCTGAGGCAGGCCTGGCAGAAATTGTGCCCGCAGTCTATGGTCACGGGGTCCTTGAAGCACTCCAGGCAGATGGTGCATGTTGTTTCCTCACAGAATTCCTCAACAAAGTTCTCAGCTGCCATGGGCGCTAATTCCTGAAAGCATGAAAAGCAACCTAGTTAAAGCAAAGCTCAGTGAGATCGAACCAAAAGCCCACCAAAAAAGGGTTGCCATATTCCAGTCTCTCATACCTGGGTATCTAATTTGCATACTACGCAAATTATAATTATGCATATTTTTAACTTGCATTCTGCATTTGTAAATTCTACACATTTATCATTTGCACTTTTTCTATTATGTTTCAGCTTCAATACCAGTACCAAGCTAAGACCGCTTTTTAAATTCTTTTTCTTCCTAGCTGGTATGAAGAAAGGGAGGCTTCCAAGCAGCCCCAAGAGAAGAACAGGACTTCTTTTACTCTCGCAAGACACCAAGGTGGCCTACCCATTTATCCACCAGACCATTGGTTTGATTTCAACAGTAGCTCTCCACTTTTCTCCCTTTACAAAATGATCCTTGTCTAGGGGTAGTTGGTGAGGAAGCCTTATTTACTGGAACATACCACTACAGTGGAATCAGTTAGAGAAGAAATCTACACTTTCCAGCGCAAGTTTTACTGCAGCAGACACACAGCTACAACTCAACACTGAAAGCCTATGTTTGTCCAAGCCCTCCTTCACAATCCTTCTAATGCCTTATAGATTTAAAATTAAAATAGGCACATAAAACAAATACACAACTGTCCAAACATATACATCTAACATATGCATCTATCCCACAATACCAACCACACCTCCTATCCCTCCTAGACATATACATCCACAGAAGCAAACCATTAGAGAAACAATTCATCGGTTTCTTCCATATCTCAGCTCCGTTCTTCCCTTACATTCCTTCTTTCCATCATCTTCCCATAAATGGACAGTACCTTATTTATGCCAAACATTAATTCCATTTGGATTTCCTTTAACACATTCTTCTTCTTCCCTCACACAAACCATTCCATACTTCTATTCTCTTCCCTATTAATCCTTTTTTCTTTTCCCCTAACACTACATCTAACTCTTTTATCTTCTTAACTGTTTTATTCACTCAGTGTAGTTCTTTTTCCACTATCCTTCCAATGCTAATGAAGTTAACACACTTCCCAGTAGACAGAGGAAGAGGAAGAAAAAATAGGCTATATAGTCATAAAAAGACTTTGTAAAGAAAAAACCTTCATTGCCAGGGACATTGTTAAGTTATGCCTGTACTCTGATTTCAGCAGTAATTCCCTGCTTTTTCCTTTTACAGGTTTATCAGAAAAACTTCAGCCTCACTTTTCACAAGAGGAAAAAGAACACAGAAGCCTATGGTCTTGTCTTCTCATGTAGAAAAAGTGCAAAGAGGAAAATGTTGACCTTTACTCTGGATTGAGAGCCTGTCTGACCCACCATCGCCCTAAAAAAGAAAGTACTATAAATAAGTACTTCCCTTTTTATTACCACAATAACAAACACAATACAGTTACAGGCTGAGGTTCCCTTATCCAAGAGGCATGGGACCAGAGATGTTTTCACTTTCAGATTTTTTTGGATTTCTGAATACCTGTATTTACTTGACATGTGCACAATGAGATATCTCGGCGATGGAACCAAATGTGAGCACGGAATTTATTTGCTTTTCATATGTATCTTATACACATTGCCTGAAGGTAACTTTATACAATATTTTAAAATAGCCCGAACAGCCAGGCCAAAATAAAGCTTCTTCGGATCACTTTGGAGGTATGCTGTTTAAATGACAGATGCATCTTAAGAGGCCAGAAGCTGTGCCAAAGCTGTGTTCCAGTCCTTAAGACTGGAGTGTGGCTTTGGCATGGCTTCTGGCCTCTGTTTAAATGTATCATTTAAACAGCATACTTCCAAAGTGACCCAAAGCAGCTTTATTTTGGTCTGGCTGTTTGGGTCCAAAGTTTGTGAACATTGAACCATCAGAAAGCAAAGGCATCACGATCTCAGCCACCCATGAAAAAATTTTTGGTTTTTCTAATGTTTTGGATTTGGGAATTCCAGGAAGAGAGAACCAGCCTGTATTCAAAGAGAGAGATGCTGACTCTCAAGTTTCCTTGCTTTTTAGGACACTGCAAAGACACTCCGCACATGCTCAAGAGCTGCTGTGACCCTGGGCAGGTCACACTGTCTCAGACTCAGAGAATGGTAATGGCAAACTTCCTTGGAAAAAACATGCCAAGAAAGTCCTATGACATCGTCACCATACGTTGGAAATGACTTGAAAACACACAACAATGACAACAACTACTGGTAGGTTTAGATCTCTTATTAAAAGAAAGCCGAGTGTTTTTTGTCAGAAATGAATCCCGTTCAGAACAACTTACTCACAGCATCTGATATCAATTTATGAGGCTACTAGAGCAAATCAGCCATCCTTTGGCTCTGCTCCACCCCTTTAGTCTAGGTTTTTTTTTCTTTACCATGGAGAACACACATTAAGTCACATATGAAAAAAAGAGAAGGGGTCTTGCAGCATCTTTAAGACTGACCATTTTATTTTGATGGAAGCTTTCTTACCAACTAACCAATTTATGTCAGCTGGGTAATTTCAGCTGTCTTCCAGGTGCTGCAAGATGCCTTCCTTGCTTTTAGACTAAAATCAGATTGACACAGCTGTTCCTCGGTGGTAAACAAAGTTACAGAGAGAAACACATACAGGGTAACCGTGTTGGCAATATAGCAAAGTACTATAACATAAATCCACACAAAACCGTGATACCTTAACTGGACCAACCAAAATGCACAATATACATGTTGCAAGCTTTGAAAGCTCCACCAACTTCTTCATCAGACAGAGATGTTAAAATCATACAGGACGGGGAAATGATGATTCGCAGGCCTGCATTTTGTCAAGCTGCTGTATTTGTTGTTCTCAGATCAGATGGCATGGAGGGATATTCATGCAAGCAGGCAGGCAACCCTCTTCTCCTTCTGGCCATGGGGATACTGGGAAATTCTGTGGTAGTGATGGTTGTTGTGTGTCTTCAAGTCATTTCCAACTTATGGCAATCCTAAAATGAATCTATCGGGGGTGGGGGGCGTGTTTGGGCAAGATTTGTTCAGAGCCACAGTGACCAGATGTCCTCACCACAAAGGAAGACAAGGCGCTGCAAAATGTAGGACATTCAAGGAAAAATGTAGGGACATAACCAAACAAAAGCTCAAAACACTCATATACTGTAAATGTAAATTCATGCTTCTCAGTCATGCTCAGAATGGTGGACTATTTTGAAATTCCTCCTGAAAGAAGGCTGAAGTGTAGGCCAGGTCCTGGAAAAGGATGCCTGCCCACCCTAGTTCAGAGGGGGTTTGTCACTGCCATCCTCTGAGGCTGAGAGAGTGTGACTTGCCCCAGGTCACCCAGTGTGTTTCGTGGTCAAGGTTGGAATCGAAGCAGGTCGTCTGAACCCTGGTTCAGAGAGGGCTTGCCATTGCCATCCTCTGGGGCTGAGAGAGTGAAGCTTGCCCTAGGTCCCATGGTGGGATAACATAAAACCCTGGAAATAAAGTAAATGCCTTTAGCAAGACAAAAAAGAAAAAAAATACTCTATTGGAGATCCAGTTTATGTTCATCCTTTCATGAGGCTACAAGCTCCTTTGTAGTAAAACTACATAGGGTCTTTCTGCTCTCAAACCTGTACCTTCCCCATGGTTGCCAAAATAAAATACCAATAACACCTCTCCATCTCTGCAACTTACCTTTTTACACTGGCAGAAGGCAAGCAGGCAAGAAGCCACACCTGAGTTCCACTGAACATTTAAATAGGCCCTCCACCAGGTTTTAAAAGCCTCCTCTGGGCCAATCAGAAAACAAATAGGTGAGTGATGGGTGGGAATAGTTCTTCTTCTTTTTCCCCCCTTGTTTAATATTGGTCTCTCCCAAGAGCTTTTGATTGAAAGCAGTGGATCTGCAAAAAAGGCAGGTGATCTGGGACTTTGGCTCTAGGAGAAGAATCAATGGAAAGGTCTTGCCTGCTCAACAGCAGCTCAGACTGGGTCGCTTCCTGATCCCAAACCCATGTTATGGGTTTGCAACCCATGCCTAGCTTGTTGCTGTGTGCCTTCAAGTTTTTTTTGACTTATGGAGACCATAAGACAAACCTATAATGGGATTTTCTTTGCAAGATTTGTCCAGAGGGGTTTTGCCATGACCATCCTCTGAGGCTGAGAGAGTCTGACATGCTCAAGGTCATCCAATGGGTTTTCATGGAGGAACTGGGATTTGAATCCTGCTGTGTACAGTCATAGGCCAACACTCAAACCACCACACCATTCTGGCTCACTAAAGCAATGCACAAATTACTTTGAAGGTTAGCAAGGTTCCAATCCTAGGTCTGATCTGCCATGTAGAAATAATGCAGTTCGGCACTGGTTTAACTGCCAAGGCTCGATCTTATGGGATCCTGGGATGTGGAGTCTGTCGTGGAACTAGAGCTCTCTCACAGAATGCTACAATTTTTATAAAGCTACCAATCCCAGAATTCCATAGCCTGAAACCATGGCAGTTAAAACAGTATGAAACTGACATAATCCTGCAGTGCAGATTAGACCCTATATCAAAACTGGTTTAGGAGTAACATTGTGCTACAGCCAGCATGGTGTAGAGATTTGCACATTAGACTATGACTCTGGAGACGAGGGTTCAAATCCCAGCTCAGCCATGGGAACCATGGGCAGGTCACACTCTCTAGGACTCAGAGGAAGGCAAAGGCAAAACCCTTCTGAACAAATAATGCCAAGGCGAACGAACCTATTACGGGGGTCCTCAGGTTGAGAATCTGTGACTCACCCAAGGACGCTCAGTGGGTTTCCATGGCCAAGTGGGGAATCGAACTCTGATCTCCAGAGTCATAGTGCAACACTCAAACCACTGCACGCACTGGCTCTGACAAGCACTTATATCATTCAAGCTCTGTGAGTGCCACTTCTGGCAAGATCACGGAGGAAGTAAATGTTTCCTCACAAATAGGCAGTAGTATGTCAAAATAATATGTCCTTGGAGGAAATAATAGCAGCTCTTGGAATCACTACACATCTCCCCTGGAAAGCTCAATTGTTAATCTATTGATGCAACGTCAGTGTAGAGTCTCTAATAATTTTCTCCAAATAATAATAATAATAATAATAATAATAATAATAATTTGTTTTATTTATATACCGCTATTCCAAAGATCATAGCGGTAAACAGAAAATAAGCTAATTAGCAAGTAAGCTAATTTGCCCCCAACAGTCTGGGTACTCATTTTAGCGACCTCGGAAGGATGCAAGCCTGAGTCGAGCTTGGGCCCTTTTGCTGGTCTTGAACTCGCAACCTTGTGGTTTCGAGTGAATGGCTGCAGTACAGGCATTTACCCACTGTGCCACCAGGGCTCCATGAAGCCCACTGGGTGACTTTGGGCAAGTAACATGTCACACTCTCAATCTCAGGGGAAGGCAATGGCAAACCTCCTCCTTGTGAGAAGGCACAGCTCATTAGAAAAGGCAATAATGTTAGGGAAGATGGAGAGAACCAGAGAGAAAGCCTGCAAGCTAGATCGATAGACTCAATGAAGGATGTCAAAAGTACAAATCTATAGGACCTATGCAGAGCGGTGGACAGGGGGACACAGGGTTGCCATGATGAGATTAACTGAAGGGCAGTTAACAACAAGGAACAGGAGATTTCAGCAGATGACCCTGCTCACCTTTTATACTCAACCTTAAAGGGACAAGAACTCTGTCCCTTCATTTCACCTGGCAATCTTCTCTCTTTTTCCCTGTCTTAAAAGGGCCCACCAGTTTAGGCAATGTGCCTTTTCATCATCGTCGTCATCGTCATTGTTGTTGTTGTTATTATTATTATTGTTATTATTATTATTATTATGTATCCCACTCTTTCCCCAGAGTGGGATACAAAATGCCCCATAGCAGCTCACGATATTAAAAGAACAGTACTAATGAACCATTTGATTATCTCAGGATTCATAAATTCAAACGATTGACCATGGGAAAATTGTAGCTGTTGAGAGCCATCAAATATGATTATGTTTATGGCTGAACAGAGAATGACTTTTTTGTCCATAGTCATCTCTTTTGGCAGGAGTCAACACCTGCTGGCAGGCTCTCTCATTCTTATTTTTGCCTCACAATCTTCACAGTGGCACCCGGAGCAGAATTAGTTCCACCAACTAGTAAGTGGTTAGAATTTTTAAATGAGTGGATCTCTCTTTCTCTCTCTTCCTCACACATATATGCACACAAGTACACATCCATCCCACCTATTTCTTTTCCAGGGCATGATGAGCAGTTTGCAGAGGTATGTTGCCTTTCTCTTGCTCTGTCTCTCATCTTTATTCAAAGATATAGCCATGTTAGTCTGTAGAATCAGAATGTAGACAGATCTTGTGGCATCTTTGAGACTAACTGAAAGAAAGAAGTTGGCAGCATGAGCATTCCTAGACTTCAGTCTTCTTCTTCAGATGCACTCCACCAAATCCATCTGAGGAAGTAGACTGAAGTCTAGGAAAGCTAGATTCATGCTGCCGACTTCTTTCTTTCAGTTAGTTTCAAACGTGCTACAAAATCTCCCGCATCAGGCAGGAATAAATGAAACTCATAACATCAGGTATGGATGCCATTTGTAAAAAGCATATGTGTAATGCCCACAACTTATACTTGGCCTGAAGTGTTTCCATCCAGCTTGAGAGTCACACTATCACAGCCTCCAGTTGTTGAGCAGAATTCCATGATTCAGTGGGCCAGAGATATTGGCAGAATAATTTATTTGGAAAGCTGGCAAAATGCCAGGAAAAAAACATTTAAATTTACATTTTGCTAAAATCTTCATGAAAACTTCAAAAAAATGGAATTCCAGTGACATCTGACTGCAGCTAAGGTTGCTAAAATTCATAGAGGAAAGAATAGTCTCTGCTGGAAATATTCAAAAGCAAAAGGAACACGGTATCCCGTCTGGCGGGAGTGTCTTAAGATAAAGAATTTTTGGAATTGAATCCATTCAGTAACAACTAAAATCATCAGAGTGAAGTTTGAAGAACTTCCAGAGATTCTACTTGAAGGCACAGAGCAGCCACAACAATATGCTATCGGGTAATATGTTGACCATTTGCCCTTCTGCTAGTCTGCAAGCCTGTATTAGAGCTATCAGCCCCCCCCCCCCTTGTGCCCTTTCATGAGGGAGTTCAGCTTCTAGGATTCTGAATGGAGTAAGAACTTCACATCCTGTTCTTCGGACTCCTTCGACTACTCTTGCGCTGCCATCCCAAAAATAGAATCAAGACTGGATTCTGCAGCAGTAGATCTGAGAGGTTGGGACAGACAGTGGACAAGATATTTACTACATTTAGACAACTGTGGTCAGAGATTCCATCATCTGGTCTAGGCAGTAAGGTGGCAAGGTTGAGATAGTGTATGTCTCAATTTTCGGGTCTGCAGACCGCAGTAACAAGGTTTTGTATCTTATCAGGATCCCAGGTGAAAAAAACAGTGAATACTAACTCTATGTATCCTGGTGGTAAGTTGCTAAGGGCAGAGGTATCTTCCCAAGTGAACACAAAGAGCTATTGTGAATGTGGGTGATGGGCATCACTAGGGGATGTTGACACTCTTAGTGGGGTGATACCACTGCTCCCCATACACCTGACTTTTGACAGAAATGGGTGGTGGTGTTGACCTGGTTCCCTTTAAAACACTGGCATTCAGCAGAAAACGTGGGGTAAGTGAGGCAAGGCTCAGTAGGAAGAGAAATGAGAGACCTCAGAGTTGTTTTTTTTAAAAAATACAAAAATTAAATGTAATAATAATAATAATAATAATAATTTGTTTTATTTATATACCACTATTCCAAAGATCATAGCGGTGAACAGCAAGTAAGCTAATTAGCAAGTAAGCTAATTTGCCCCCAACAGTCTGGGTACTCATTTTAGCGACCTCGGAAGGATGCAAGCCTGAGTCGAGCTTGGGCCCTTTTGCTGGTCTTGAACTCGCAACCTTGTGGTTTCGAGTGAATGGCTGCAGTACATTTCATTTATTAATTTTTTTAAAAAAACAACACATCTGACCAAATGTTCACTTTCATCACATGGAACAATGTACATGTACTTACTAAATGGCTGCACATATGATATTGAAATTTAAAAGTATAATTTTAATTTTGCTAGTTTATGTCACAACGTTTGCCATTACATTCAGTGTTATACAGGAATTACAATTTATGAGTAACATTAGTACAAAAAAAATGCCATTAGTTATGACACCAGGTGGCACCAACCCTAGTGATGCCACTGTCTGGGTGGCTCAGGGTGCTAAAAAGAAAAATAGAGCACAGGTCTATCACTGTGTACTATTGTGTTGGGGCCAGGATCCCTGTCAGAATTGTGGCTGAAGTGTTAACCATAGGAAACACCACCACAAATGCATTTATGGGCTGAAGGTCTTGCACAAGCCATGCAATTGTCTTTACTTTCCTGTCAAGTTCGCTTTTCTTGATGATGTATTGCAAACCAAATGGCAGGGAAACAGAATCTTTTGCTTTAGGGAAGATTAGGCAAAAGGCCTGAGGTCAGAAATGGGTTCCATGGACAAAAGATATTGAGGGACCTAAGGCAGTTCCATGTAGGGTTTCACTGTGATGACAACTGGCTGTGCTGATTTCAGCAATCCTACAGCATCTTGTCCTATTTCCCAAAGCCACATGGGTTCAGCATCTCTTGAGATTTGTGGTCAAACAATCCAGTTCTATGGGGCTTTGTGGGGCAGCAAGAGTTCCAAAGAGTCATGGGACATTTTCACTGGACAGTTTCAAATATAGCCCCTCAGAAGCAAAATCAATGGTAGCCCTGAGCTTACATAATAAGTCTCTTCTGAACAAATTCATAAGTCCATCTGTCGACAGGAACATAGGCTGTGAGAGGGCCTATTTTAACACCTAGTTCAGGGACTGCCATTCTGAAAGGTGTCCCTTCAACTCCCATTACCAGTTCTGTTGGTCACTAGGGTTCATGGCTGCTTGGGGAAGGGTGGGCAGAGTTGCCCCTGAATTTACCAAACAAGTATAAGTATGTATGTCCATCAACAAAGGAGGACAGATTGATCTGGGTCTAAGGTGAAAGGTGCTTCTCAGAAAATTACATGATCAAGGCACATTCTCATAGTTTCCCTCCTCATGTCAAACTTCATCATGAAAGAATTCAGCTTTCTGAGAGTAATTCTGGAAAGTTTGATATGCTTGTAACTTTGGAAGAGGTTGGATTTTTCCTGGCCCTTTTTGCTGCCTGCCACACATTCCCATGGGGTTTGGATTTTGGTTAGAAGGTCGGAGAGGGCAATCCCATTTTATGTGTCCTTCTTTGCTGCACCCAAAACAAGTAATGAGCCTATTATTTCTCTCTTTTTCAATGTCTCCTCTTCCTCTTCCTCTACCTCTTTCTATCTTTGATCTCCTTCCTTGCAGATATTCCACTCTTTATGGCAGCTGCAAGGATTTTCATTTTTTCCTTTTCTTCTTTCTCCTTTTCCCTTCGTCTCTTTTCTCTCCCATTAAATATACCTGTGGCGATGGCCACTACTTGGGGCATGCTCAATCCCTCAAAGTCGTTTTTTTCATTCAGGGCCTTCCTAATGTCTTTCCATGCTCTCTCCCTGTATAAACCACGTACTAGAGCTGTGTGATCTGTGTTATCTGGATTGATATTTCCCCATTTTCTTATAGCATCTATCAGTCTCTCATAATATTCTGAGGGATGTTCATGCTCCCCTTGAAAAATCTCAGTTATTTTACTCCAGTTAGTTGTCCTCTGCCCTGTCATGCGGATTCCCTCTAAAATGGCCTCTTCCATTTTTCTGATGTTGTGCTGCCCTTGAAGGGAATTGTAGTTCCAATTAGGGTCTACTTGTGATGAAAGGGTAGTTGGGTCAAAAGCCTCTATTGGATCTACCCCTGCAGGTACTGCTGGTGGGTCTTCTTTGGGGAGGGCGGCGGCATGTCTCAAGACCTGAGCCTTTTCATCTTTGGTTAGGAGGGTTTTCAATAGGATCTGAACATCCTGCCAACTTGGGGAGTATGTGGAAAATATTGTATCAAATGTTCTGTAGACAGAGTCCACATCCTCTTGGATTTTCGGGGTGGCAGCTTTCCAGTTTAAGAGATCAGTTGTGGAGAATGGACCGTGGACATAATGATCTGTCACACTGCCACCTGCCCCTGGAACTGGGTCCTGCTGTAGAGGCATCTGGGTTTTTGTTGTTGATTCTTTTTTCATAGTGCTTGAGGTTGGGTTGCAAGAAGCTACAGTCCATTTGTCAGTATGAAGGCAGGTCCTACCAGCTACAGGAGTACCTTCAATAAAATTGTCAAAAATAACTTCATCATCAATGAGCCACAATATCAAACATGTCTGCCACTGTGTCTGCTTGGGTAGCCAAGGGATTTTAGGGGGCTGGAGGGATTGGGTCAGTTTGTGGAGGTGTTGGCTGTAGTGGTGTTAGGCACCACCTGATAATCCAATTGGATTCCCCTTGATCTGGATTCTTATAAGGTGGAGGAGTAAAAGAGGATCCTTTTCAGTGTCCTGGGACAGGATGGCTTTGGGCCAAAAAAATTATTTTCCTCAAAGAGGAGCCAAATCCACAAAACATTGGACCAACCAAAATGTACAAAATGTATGTTGCAAGCTTTTAAAGCTCCGCTGGCTTCTTCCATCAGACAAAGATGTTTAAAATCAAACAGGAGGGGGGAACAATGTTAATCACAAGTGTACATTTTGAAGACAGTTCTGTTCTCAGTTCAGATTTATTATTATTATTATTATTATTATTATTATTATTATTATTATTATTGAAGAGCATTCATGTAGACTGGCCTCTCCTCCTTTTGGACATAAGATACCACATTTTATCTGTATCAGGGGAAACCTATAGAGAGGCCAATGGACTGAGATTTTACCATCTGAGGTTTCTACCTCCAACAAAGGTAAAACATTTTTCTTAAACATTTGGACTGCATTTAGCATGTTTTACCAAAACAGCACCTAAAAAATATTTGCTGATGCATAAATATGGAGGATTGCCTTAAAAATTCAGTGCTCTCTACCTAACAATTGCCTTAGAAATTCAGTGCTCTCTCTACTTTTGCAGCTTTACAAAGGGCTGGAGAAGGATCTCTTTTTGTCATGCTAATGGAAGTTTTTCCCCTGATGTACCCACATGGCCAGAAAGAGGAAGGACCAGTCTTCATGAATGCCCTTCCAAAAGCATCTGAACTGAGAAAAGAAACATCTTCAAAATGTAGGCTTGTGATTAATATCCTCATTTTTCATCCTGTAATATTTTTAACACCATTGCCTGGTGAAGAAGCCAGTGGAGCTTCAAAAGCTTGCAACATGTATTTTGTGCATTTTGGTTAGCTAATAAAAGTTATCAATAGCCCGTTACAAACGGGCCTTTAAGTACAGACTCAGTCCATACTAGGGTTAGGAAGGGGCGGTGCTTCCGCACCCCCTAACCCTAGTACGGACTGAGTCCATACAAAATGGCGGTGTCCCTTCCACATGGGGGCCGCCATGATGACGTCACGACCGCGTCGCCTCTATACAGGGCGGTGCGGACGTGACGTCGTTGCTCCGCGCCAGGGCGCTTAGTGCGCCCTTTGTGCAAAGCAGGAAAGAGCTCCGTTTCGGAGCTCCTTCTTGGTTTGCGTCACTGGACGCAGCCTTCAGACAGCTACGCCCAGCAACACAAGGGAGAAAGGGGCCAAGCGGCACCTTTCTCCCCCTCCCCATCGCCGTGGGGTGTCCTTGGGGCTTGAAGCCCCAAGGACACCCCTTTCCAGGCTGAGGGGAAGCAGCCTTTTGCCGCTTCCCCATGGCCCGGAAAGCGGCAGATCGGGGCCTCAGCGGCTGCCGCTCTGGTCGCTAAGGCCCCAATCCGGCGGGGAAAGGGGCGGGTACAGGCCGCCGCTTTTCAGCGGTCTGTAACCCGCCCATGTTTTGTGGATTTTAGATGTTATTGAACACTCAAGGGTCCTTGTCAAAGATTGTTTGGTGGCAAATCTCTCTTTCAGAGGCTCAGTCTCTGTTCTAGTGACCTTTATCAGAGATCAGATGCCTGGAGGCTTGAAATACATTCTGACCAGCTATTTATAGAGTTCATGAAGCTCCTAGCAATGATAAACCCCCTCTAAAGAAACTTGCTAAGAAAACCCTAGGGCAGGTTGGTCTTAGGGTTGCCATAAGTCAAAAATAACTTGGAGGCACAGTAGAACAACCAACCTGGTCAGTACGTGACTGTTTAACCCTGTTAGCATTAGTAAGCACATTCCAAGAAAATCCAGGCAGAGGTCAAAGCAACTCTAAGGAGATTATCACACGGAGGCTTACCGTCCTTAAAATGTGGCTTGATCATCCCTAACACACGAGAGTGTGATTGTCAGTCGCGCTTGTCTCCCATGATGAAATCATCATGGAGGACTACCATCATTAAAGTGTTTGTGAAACCACCATTTTTGGCATAATGGAGGTTCCTGGTTTGCAGATAAATGGTGGCTCCAAAAATGCTTTAATGATGGGATGCCTCCATGACGAATTCATCACGGGAGACAAGAGCAACTGGCGATGACACCCTCGAGTGTTAGGGACAATCTAGCCACATTTTAAGGATGGTAAGCCTCTGTGTAATAATTTCCTCCAACATGCTCAACAGATTTTCTCCTCAGTGTTACAGTTTGGGGCTGCTTCATTCTGTCTAGTTATTTGGGCCAGCTTTCTCTTTCTATTAATAATTTTTGTAAGTCACTTGGAACGTTTCAAGGGTAGAATGTTTTAATTAATCTTTTTGAACCCCCCCCCCCCCCAGTGTGTATAACATTATCTCCTTTAATCAGAAAACCTCCCACAATGAATCCAGCATTAAAACCAGGATTACATTGAATACATTTGTCACAAAACTGGTCTCCAAGGATTAATACACAGATCTCTCAGGGACCTGAAATCAGATGCTGTCTCTCATTAAAAAAATCCCCTTCTCTTTTAGTCCTCCCAAATTACCTGTTTTGAGGGTTTGCTCCGAAAAGTCTATGATCAGAACCTCCTCCAGTTTTTCTATTGCATAGAAGAAAGGAAGAGAAAACATTACTCAGGCCATCGGAGAGGCATTGCCTGGCACACCTCACACACACCCTAAAAAAATCCCCCAAAACAATCACAACACAGACCTTCCCATTTAACTAATATTGTTCTGCTTGCAATCATACATTATTATTTAAAAAATGATAGGTACTGACAAGATCCAAGGTTCAACCTCACAGACTCATAAACCAAAAATAAAAAAAGATACAAACTGAATATGCTAATTTACATAATTGTAATTTAATTTAAATAAGGTTATACAGCTTGCAGTAATAAGCCTGCATTTTGGGTCAAGAGAAGTTGAAGAAGGAAGACACTTGAGAGCAGAAATTGTACTGATGGACTTGTAAATGTTTATATTAATTGGAGTAGAGATGATGGAGGCAGTTAAGGCAGAGGGCCCACTCACTTATCCTTAAGTAGATATGGAGCTAGTTTATAGATTAGAAGTATAATGGATAAGTTATTTATTTTAAATTTCATGCTTGTGATTTTAGATTATACGCCTTAGGCAGTTTAATTTTTTTCAAGACGATTATGTAAAGCACTGTGTAAAATTTACAGCACTATATAAATTAGAAATAATATAATAGTGTGGTGTAGTGGTTTGAGTGTTGGACTAATGGTGTATCTTATGCTGTAGAAATAATACTGTTTGATGCCACTTTAAGTATAGCTTTGTCCGATGGAATCCTGGAATTTGTAATTTTACGAGGTCTTTAGCCTTCTCTGTCAATGAATGCTGCTGCCTCATGAATCTACAAATCCCAGGGTTCTGAAGGATGGAGCCATGGCAGGTAAAGTGGTTTCAAATTGCATTATTTTTACAGTGTAGATGCACCCCAAGGTTCAAATCCCCAGTCTGAGGTATGCCTGTAGCCTGGAATTGGAACACGGCTAAAGATCACCATCTATTCCTCTTCCTACATTATCTGGTGTTTCCTCTTTCATAAAGAATTTGCAGTAGAGGAGACGCACCTTTGATGATGATGATGGTTGTGATGATGATAATGATGATGATAACAACCAACAACATTTATTTATAAATGTCCTTTCCATCAAAGGACAGGACATCAAACATATAAAATCAAAAACGGACTATAAAACACAGCACTATAAAATGCTAAAATACTAAAATAATGTGCTAATACACTAAAACAAACTCCTTATTGGTCACTTGAATATCAGTAGGATATTCTCATGTGTGCAATAGTAAACTGTGTCTCCAAATTCCAACCATTTATATTTGCCATTTTGTTATCAAAAATATACATTTTTGCCATCAGAGTGCTTTATTTGTCCTGGTCTATGTAATGTATTGAGCTTTTTTAAAAAAGAACAACAAAGAAACAAAGCATCCCCAAATTGGTCTAAGTGCTCCTCTTCTGATAACACACAGGGCTTTATTTGGGAAAGTTTAATGTGCTGGTAACACATGGAATTTTGTTTAGGTTAATAAAATATCACAAAAGTAATTCATGCATGCTTTGAATATTGGATAAACGATGTGGTTCTAAGTACCTTTATAGATGCCTGCAGCCTTTTCTAAATCAATAAATTTATCAGAGAGAGTTCTGAGTCTCTCTTCCAACTCAGGATAAACATCCACCACATATCCTACTGAATTCATCTCACACCTGGAAGGAAAATAATCAAGTTTAAGGAAAACAGAGCTCAGAACATCATTCCCCTATAATCTTGCAGCATTACACATCAAGATCAAATATTAGTCCAGAGTCACCCACTTCTGGTAGGTTGCTCTTGCTCCAGTCTGTCATTGTAAAGGTTGATATCTTTCTAATAAACAGTTTACTACTGATTGATTTCCAAAATGTATTAGATCCCTTATACCTTATAGAAGGGCCTAAACACCCTACCAGCTGAAGTAGGTTTTATTTCAGAGGAAGGAACTGGCAAAACCAATTCTGAGTATTTCTTGCCCAAGAAAACCTCGGAAATTCATCACCATAAGTTGACAGCCAATTTGAATGGAGACCCATATACCTGATAGCTGAAAAGGTAACATAACATGTGATGGACTTGCCTATCTTGGTTCAATTTTCAAAGAAGGATTTAATAAAATCTGAAATGTGAAGCAGATTTTGGAAGAGAGAGCCAGCGTGGCATTGTGGTTTGATTGTTGGACTACATGACTCTGGAAACTAGGGTTTGATTCCCAGCTTGACCATGAAACCTACTGGGTGACCTTGGCACGTCACATACTCTCAGCCTCATGGGCAGGCAATGGCAAACATCTTCTGAATAAATCTTGCCAAGAAATCCCTGTGATAAGGTCACCATAAGTCGGAAACGACTTGGAGGCACACAACAACAACAAGACGACTTTGACACTCCCTCCCTAGGGAGGCCAGGATGGCTCTATCACTGCTCTCTTGCAGGCAAGTTAAAATATTTTCTACTGTCAGGAAACTGATTAGGATGAGCATTTAATGCTGTGCAGCATTGTTTTTATGGGTTGTAAATAGCTTTTTAAAAACAAATTTTTAATGTTTTTCTATTTGTGATTTTATTGAAGTTTTTATATGAATTTAATTCTGTATTGTTTTTAAATATCTTGTTAGCTGCCTTGAGTCTCAATGGAAGGAAAGTGGGATAATAATGAATACAATAAGAATAACAACAACAACAACAACAACAATAATTGCCATCTCGGTTCCCCATGTCTCACATTAATTTCTCGGCTGCCTTTGTGAGGTCAGGAGGATCACACAAGAAAAGAACCCAGATACACAGTGTGCCATTGTCCAGTGGCACATTCCTCAGGTTTTGCATGTTCTGTCCCTGGCAATCTCCAATAAATGGATCTCGTGCATCAGAAAGCAAAACGAAAAATGCTAGGGGTGTATGCCAGGTCCACACAATGCAACAATCTGAAAGGGGTGCAACACAGAGATTGGAGATTAAACCTAAACTCGCAATAGAGTTTATCACATGGGGGAAATGCCGTGCAAAAATGGGATTTAAAAGGTAGGAAAACCCCCACAAAAAGCGGTTGATTTTCACACATGTTGTTAAACTTGTGTTAACCTGAACAGAAAGTAAACAAAAGCTGCTCCTTTTTACTTTTGGGATAAAAAGGAGCAACTTTTGTTTACTTTCCCTCCACTTTCTGTTTGGGTTAACATTAGTTTAACAATGACATTGTATGAAAATCAACCTGCTTTTTTTCCAATTCAAACCCCCATTTTTGCATGGGATTTCCACCGTATGATACACTCCAATGGTGGGTCCCCAACAACAACCTTCTCTGTGCTTTTGTAAAATTTAAAAATGGAAAGACAGGACAACAAATGGAAAGACTGGAAACGACTGTGCCATGTTTTCAATGATACTAAAGATGGAGTACAGGTGAAAAAGAAAAAGCAGAGTTAAAAAGAGGAGGACAACATTGCATCCAGAAAGAGAAACATTTGAGTCATGAAAATTACTAAAATTCCCCAAAGCAGCAGGGGAAACTATGGCCCAATCTACACGATGAAAGTTATCCTGGTAATGATTAGGGAAAATCTAGGACAATCTAGGACACCTATATTGCTTAGTTAAGTTAGCTGAATAAATGTATTAGAAGCAATGATTTTGGGTTGATATAAAATGATGAGTTGATTTCTACAGAAGGCCAGACAACAGTCAGACCTCAGCCTTTGCTGAATCAGACAAAGGACAGACCTCAACTTTAGCTTCTGCAGACTTTGCTAAAATTAAGTTTCACCTACTTGCAGAAATCCCTTGAGGCAGGGTTCCTCTTTTTCTACTGTCTGGGACATTTACTGGATGATAAGCATATTTTTCGGAGATAGACATTACATTCTGGGGAGGGGGCTAATGGGAAGAGAGAACACTCTTTTTGTGTGTAATGAAGATATAAAAAGCTTGTTCCCATGTAACGCTTCGCACAGTTCTCTGGAACGATTCGGGATCTGTGTCTTGCATATGCAGTAAAACCCTTGTATCCTGAGACTATTTACAAGTGTTTCCTGGTTTTAAATTTTCCTGTTTCAGTAGAATGCAAGTAGAATGTAATCTGGCCATATGAAATTTGAACATATTCACCCTGGGGGGGGGGGGGGTAAAAGTCCTCAAACTCTGAAGGAAAAGGCGCAAATCTCTTGCCATGGTATTCGGAATGATGTGCATTATTGACTGTGTGTGTTCAAATACCTTCACATGGCAAAGGGATGGGCATTACTGCTAACAGATTTCTCCCAGTGGCATCTCGTCTCCTCCCCCTCCCCCCCCCCCCCCCCCCATTAGCTCTTTCTTCTCTCACCCACTGCCAAGGAGCAGAGAAGGCAAATTATATTAAAAAGTCTGCCCCTGTTCTTCCAGATGCCAAGCACAGGAGTGGGGAGAGAAGAGATGAACTAAGCTCCTGTTTTCAGGAAACTGCAGCATACGATAATCAAATGGATCCAAACACTAGATCACCGGAGAAAAGTACAATGCTAACCTCTTGGGAGGAAAAAGGGGGGGGGGCGAGGGGTCAAGATAGATGATAATGAAAGCACAAGTGCATAGGTCCACATCCTTTGACTGACAGCCAAAATATAATAATAATGGTGCTGTATGTGACCAACAGAAATCGCATAGGTGTGAATATGCCGGAATATGCAAGAAATAAGTGAAGACAAAATGAGTTGATTTGAAAGTGTGAAAATCTGCACCAATTTACATAAAACACACATGTGTAGACCAGCCCTAATAGTGCTCTAATAGTGCAGTAGAAGAGCCACATTCTTACCTGACCATGGAATTTTGGATGTCCTAAAAGAGAACAAGAGAACAATAGGTCACTCACAGACTGGATAAGCACTGTTTTCTTGTTTTAGTGGGAAATTCCTTTGTTAAAAGGGGGAAAAAAATCACCAAGGATATATTTAATCCTGGATACCAGTGGCATCACTAAGTGGTTCAGGGGTTGTGGACCACACTGGGTGACGCCAAGGATGGGAGTGACACCTGACTGGACCCTTCTTCCTCTTCTTGGCTGCTCTGGGATGCCTGGGACAGAGGAGGATAGTGCCCTTGCAGGCTGCTCCGTCTAGGACTTCCCCTCCAGGGAAAGTGTCCTCTTCCCTGCCCCAGGCCACCTACTCATAAGTAGAATGACAGGGGCAGCAAGGTAGGGGCCTCCCTTTTGGTCCCACCCCAAGAAGCCCCACCTCCCACACTGGATGTAATCTGCATGTCAAATCTCACCTCCAGGAACTCACTGGCTGGCTGCAGACACTTCTCTTCCATCTCTGTGATCAGCAGACTGACTTGGAAAAGTTCTTCACAGAGTTTGGTGAGAGATTTTTCTTGCCTTTTCTCCATCTCTTTTTCCAGGTCTTCCAATTGAACTAAGCAGAAATGCTGTTTCTCCTCAAGAAACCTCTGCATTTTCTCAAAGAAAGATTTGATGCCCATCTTCTCCCGTTCTAACTCTCTCTGATGCAAATTGAAGGAGAAACACAGTTGAATTAATGTGAGGTTACGTCAAGGAAGCAACCAACAACATAACTGCTCATAAACACAGAAAATGGGGCACTTCATCCAGAGGTTGAAGTCAATGATTACTCTCACAAGGATTTCTTCCCTGGACATATTTCAGCCCACCACTTTTCCAAATGTGTAACATTCTGCATCCAAGCACTTTGTTTTAAAAGTCCCAGGAAATTAATAGACATTGGAAAAAAGACAATTGGGGGATGCCGGGGTATATGTATGTAGGTTTAATGTATTCTGCCCAGGTATATAACTGCAGGGAGCAAAATGAGGGCGTTGCCCCTCAAATAAGAATTCTGTCCTCCAAATGACATTTTCCTTCAGTTCCCAAATTTCTAGTATTGCAGAGTGAGACAAAGAAACTCATTCATGCTTAGAACTCTTACGAGTTCCTGGATTCATATTCCCTTGGTAACTTTGATTGCAGTGTTGCCAACAAGCCTCGGAGATAATTCCCGAAAATGTTTGTCCAAAACCCGCTGAATCCCCCCAGATCACACGGAATATTCAGCCACAATTCCCGGAAAATTCCCATAATGTTAAAATGGCGGATGTTTTGCAAATAAACGTAAACATAATTGAATAAAAATAATTGTAACTTATTTCAACTCTCAAAATCACCATTGAACCAAACAAAGAATCTTTCAGTCCTTTTAAGATATTTATTTTGACATGAAGGGGGTTCAGGAAGCTTTGTGCCAAATAGAAACGTGTTCGGCTGCAACCGCACTGCAGAAATAAATCCAGTTTGACACCCTTTTAATTGCCATGGCTCAGTGCTAGAGAATCCTGGGAATTCTAGTTTTCAGAGACATTTAACCTTCTCTCTCAGCAAACTCTGGTGTGACAGCAAACTACAATTCCCAGGATTTCATAGCACTGGGCCATGGCAGTAAAAACGGTACGAAACTGGATTGTCTCTGGAGTCTGGAGTGAAGATGCAGCCTGAGTTGGATCCAAGACACACTGCAGAAATAATCCAGTTTGAGATTGCTTTAACTGCCCTGGCTCAGTGCTAGGGAACCCTGGGAATTGTAGTTTTGTGAGAAAGAGCTCTGGTGCCACAATGAACTACAATTCCCAGGATTCCCTAGCACTGAGCCAGGAGAGTTAAAGCGGTCACAAACTGGATTATTTCTGCAGTGTGTTTTGGACCTTAGTTATTAAAAATGCTCAAGGTCCAATCCATACTGCAGAAATAATCCAGTTTGAGACCGCTTTAACTGCCCTGGCTCAGTGCTAGGGAACCCTGGGAATTGTAGTTTTGTGAGAAAGAGCTCTGGTGCCACAATGAACTACAATTCCCATGCATCTGAGGAAATACGCTTAAGTCTAAGAAAGCTCATGCTGCCAACTTTTTTTCAGTGAGACTCAAAGGTGCTACAAGATCTCTCTATCATCATCACCATTATTATTATTAAATCCAAATGCAGCTGAAGAAGTGGACTTAAACTGGCAACACTGATATCCTGTGTAGACTCATTCTCTGGGGCTGTGATCTGGAAGCGTGGAGGTAATTCCCTTGTCAAACCAGGGAATCCTGGGAATTGTAGTTTGTTGTGACATGTTGAGACTCTGCTTTTACCAACAGCCAGGGCTCCATGCATGAAATTCTGGGCTTGGTGGTTTGTTGTGCCCAGAATCCCAGAATCGCAGGGAGCCTTGCAGTTAGAAGCAGTGCCAAACTGGATTATTTCTGCAGTATGGATGGCAATGGCCACAAAACAAAATTCTTGGAAGACAGGGCAGGGATGCCAACTTACCAGGTGCTCTGCCCATGCTCAGAGGCATATTTAATCACTAACACACACACACACTCAGGGACATCACATTCACATCACACAACCCAAATGGTCCTCACAGTACAACAACGACCCTGAGAGGTAGGCTTGGGGCACTCTGCCCAAGCTCAGGAATTCAGAAATTCAAATGTCACTCTCAGGCACACACAGAAGTCCACAACATCAAGCCATGATACCATGATCAAGTATTGCCTTTGTGTGCCTTAAAACTTATGTCTTACTTGGAAATCCAAGGCAATTGGGATTAAGCCAGCCAAGATCCCTCACTCCCTGCCTCTCTCCAGCACTGCAGCTACTTAGCTTTCCCCTGGAGCCTGAGAATGCCTGGCGGGGGGGGGGGGGGGAATCACTGTCCTCTCTCTGATTGGCTGAACTATTCCTCCAAACAGTTGGGGTTGGTTGGGCTTGCTCTGTCCTGGCCCTCAGAGGGAGTCAGAGAGAGAGAGAGAGAGAGAGAGAGAGAGAGAGAGTTTTTTCTCCAGCCCTCTTGGCTGAAAACTGTTACACTCCAAAGGGTTGGTTGCTCTGCAGCAGTCTGCCAAAGGCACGGAAAAGGCACTGAAAAAGAGCCAGGCGCGAAAATCACACGAAAAGCTCTGAAAAGTCCCCGTTTTCGTGGGAAAGTTGCGAAATTGGCAACACTGTTTGATTGCCTCTTTTCTTTAGATGTCTAAAATTTATTTCTAAATACATGGCTGAAGTTTTAAGTTCTGCATCCAAGTGATGTAGATTTTGGTAAATTAAGAAATCTTCCTTTCTCACCAGCAAACAGTCAGGAAAGGAGACCCTAGAGAGATAAATTCCACAGATTTATTTAAGCCGGCTCTCTACAAATAGAAATAACTTTCTAGAGATTTGTAGCACCAAAAAAGAAGTGTAGTGAGGTGGGGAAAGATGAGGAAAGGGTTGGTTGCAGCGAGATGAGGCAGGTGGAAGAGATGAAGGAGGGAAGCCCCGGGGAGGAGCCGGGGCGGGGAACAAGGCCCCGAGAGGGGGTATAAGAGGAGACGGAAAGTTCAACACAGGGTGGAAGGGAAAACGCAGAAGAGTGGGTCATGGAGAGGCGGTTGGGATAGGGAGAGGAAAGATCACCAGAAGCCCATGGAGAGAGGACCAACCTGTTTCCTTGCAGGGGCGACATTGACTGTTGAGAGTGGGCCCACACGCCGAAGTGCAGCTATGGGACCCCAAGGAAGAGGGGACTTTAGATACCCATGTGAGGGTGAGTGGAGAGAGAGAGAAGGAGGCTTCCTGGAAAGAGTGGTGAGACCCAAAAGAGGAACGTTGGGAACAGCCCCAGCCCCCACGGACTGGGAGAAGGCGGAGTGTGAGCCCCTGGAGAAATACGGCACGTGCCGGACAGAGAAGGGACCCCGGACACTGAAGAGGCCTGACGTGGAAGAAGAGTCTTGGTGGGGAAGTTGGGCACAAGGGTTGTTTGGACTTGTGTTGTTTTGGTTGAAGTTTGAGTAAAGTTTAATTGCATTCACACCCAGTGTGGGTAAGTTTGTACCACACGTGGAACAAGTTGGGAGGACTCTCCGGTAGGATACAGGCCAGAGCCCAAGCCCCACCCACAAGAAGGTAACCTAAGGTTTTATAGGTTCTTAGATGAAGGAATCCTTTTTACATCATACATTGGTTAACAGAAAAGCTTATACATAAGAATTCTAATATCTATTAGTGGACAGATGCATACATTAAAGGTCCATCTGAAACCCTTTGCTCACATTCCTTATAAGTTTAATTTCTAAACTCTCTGTGTCATGATGTTTCTTAAGTGCATTCCACACATTATTGATGTTCTGTTCAATGCCAGTTCTGGCACTTGGAATGTTTTGGTGACCTCTGTCAGGGATTTGAAGGGTTAAAACACAGCACACAGGGAAATGCTTGATGTGTGTGTGTTTGGCCATGAGCATTCAGCAGAGTGGCAAGGTTGATCAGCACAGCTGAAGCTCATTGGCTCAAGGACACTTCAATGCCCAAGTGCACATAGTCATGGATGATGAAACCATGTGTCTAGATTGCACAGGAGACACATGACATGGCTACACACCTGAACTCACTGGGTTTGGGAGACCACATGGTTTGCAGACTATATAAACCCAGGGGTTGCAAGGGGTAGCTTGTGGGTTTGTAGAAGGAGTTGGATTGGTATGGTTTGGAGTTTTAGACATCTTGATTTGTATTATAGCACTGTGAATAAAGAGCACTTCAGGAGACTTAGTTTCTCTGGTGGTTTATCAGTAGAAGGTATAGCATCGGTTTGCTGTGTGTCCCCGGAGGTTCCTGCATTGCTGCAGTTTCTGGAAGACATCCAGTTGCTGTCATCCCAACTTGGACTTTGGAGCCACGCTTCTGCTTCTGGAAATTTGCCAGCTCTGCTCCAAGGGTCTGATTTAACCCCAGGACTCGTTTGAGTTGCTGACAGTGGTTGCTGGACCCCAGCAGTTGCGCTGACAACCTCAGTTACCTTATCAACTTTTCAGCCTAGCTTTTCTCTAAATCTCTCTCCTATTTTTACTGTTAGTAAATTAATTGATTAATATTGAATATTCTAAATATAGCTAGCACATTAGCACTTTCTTTTAAAAGTCCCAGGAAATTATAAGGTGTTGGTTATGACCTTTAAAGCCCTACATAGCTTGAGTCCAACCTACTTCGCCTCCTTCTGTATAATCCACCCCACACCCTCAGGTCCTCTGGGAATAATTTGTTGCAACCGGTGAAGACCAGAACAACCAGAACAACTCTGCAAACACTCCTAATCTATGGAATGGCCTGTCAGACAAGATCCGTCATATTACAAGCTTGGACTGCTTTAAGAAAGCTGTCAATACGGATCTCTTCTGACAGGCCTTTGGAATAGTTTTCAACCACTCATTGAATTGACTATTGTGCAGTCTATTCCATCGATTATCTCACACCCCATCCTTCCAGTTTTAGTTGACAATTAATTTTATGTGAATCTTTTAATGTATTTGTGATTTAATAGTTCTTTTAAGGGGGAGGGTAGAATTTGGGATTATTGTGTATTGTTATTTTATTGTGTATTGGACAGTTTTACTGTAAGCCGCCTTGGTCCTAGTGGGAGCAGGCAGGATATAAATAAATTATTATTATTATTATTATTATTATTATTATTATTATTATTATTTTGCTACAATGCTAGAAATTTGGAGACTGGAGGAAAATTTCACTGGTAGAGCAGAATCCATTGGCTGGTTAGAATTCTTGTTTGGGGCTGCCGGCTTCAGACAGTAACATTTGATGATGAATCATTTCCTTTCTTGTCTGCTTCATACCAGGAGTAATTCAGGATGGAAGTGTTTCTTTAGTAACTAGGGGTAGAGTGGGGACTTCCTATTTCTGTATTGTTGTGTTGTGGATGATAGGTTCAGCCAGGAATTCCCTCGTGAAACCCCTCTAGCTTGACAGAATGAAGTAGGCAAGAGGACCCAGGATATCGCTGAGAATTCAGAGTTTATTTAAGCTGGCAGACCCCAGTGGAATTCCTATTCCAAAAATCAAACTGGGGCCCCAAAACAGAAGAAAATGGTTACCTTTCTAGGGGTTGAAAGAGACCCTCTAATACATCTCATTGGTCACGGGAGATTTAAACATACAGAACTTTCTCACAATCAGAGCAAAGATACATGAATATATTAAAATATACTTAAGGCACATTTGGTTGCATTCTTTTCTCTTATCACCTATGTGTTAATTTGTCCCCCTTTCTCTGCCAGGGATTCTGCTCTCTTATCTCTTGATGTATTATGGCTCTTTAGAAGAATACCAGGCGCCAAATGAAGCCTTGGTAGAGCAAAGGGTCGTTTTGTTCTTTAAACATTCATGCATCCTTGATGGGGCCCTAATCTAAATTCCTTTTCCTGTATACAGTCAGAGCAAACGCTTTTGTTAATAGCTTCTAAAAGGCTTTTCAAATTCTATATTTCACTATAGATTTCTAAGCTACTCACTGATTATTGAAATTTCTCCATCTCAGTTGTTTTCCTCTCTATGCTCCTCAGTCAATGTAATTAAAGCTTTACTTCATGAAGAGATCACCTCCTCTTCCTCCCCTTTCTCAATTAAAAGGAAATCTTAGGTCCAAAACACACTGCAGAAATAATCCTGTTTGAGAACGCTTTAACTGCCCAGATTTAATGCTAAGGAATTCTGGCAACTGTAGTTTTGTGAGACCTTTTCTGTCAAAGTGCTTTGGTTCCGCAATAAGATACAATTCCCAGGATTCCCTACCACTGAGCCAGGGCAGTTAAAGCAGTCTCAAACTGGGTTATTTCTGCAGTGTGTTTTGGAGCTTACGATCATTTGTTGTTCTTCCTTCCTTGGAGAAGCAAGCATCCTCTAGCTGTATCCACACTGCAGAAATAATCCAAAAATACAGTCGGCCCTTCTTATACACGGATTTTTTATACACAGATTCAAGCATACACGGTTTGAAAATATTCCAGAAAAGTATAAATTTACCTTGATTTTCCATTTTTTATAAGGGACACCATTTTGCTATGTCATTATATTTAATGGGACTTGAGCATACACGGATTTTGTTATACACGGGGGATCGTGGAACCAAACCCCAGCCTATAACAAGGGTCCACTGTAATCCAATCCAATCCAGTCCAAATAATCTAGGAATAATCCAGTAAAACAAATTGTAGTTTGTTGTGGCATCAGAGCTCTCTTACAGAGAAGTTTCTTCAGAGGGGGATTGCCATTTCCCTCATCTGAAGCTGAGAGAGTGTGACTTTCCCAAGGCCATCCAGTGGGTTTCATGGCTGAGCAGGGATTTGAACCCTAGTCTCCAGAGTTCTAGTCCAATGCTCAAATCACTACACCACACTGGCTCTCACCAAACTAATCAAAGAGGACTCCATCAAGATGATGATATTGAGGCTTTCCATCAAGATGATGAAATTGAGGCTTTTCGCATGTCATGAGAAAGCACAATTTATTAGATAAGATCATAATGGTAGGAAAGGTGGAGTGAAGGATGAGAGAAATGGATTTGAATCAAACACATAAGATTTAATAAGAATTAGAAACACATGAATACAGTAGAAATTGTGTTAGACTATATAATCGTATGCTTTCATTAGAATATATATATATATATATATACACGGTATATATATATTATGGAACCACATATATGCATGTATACTATTATAATCAATATATCTATTCTAATAGGATTGAGTAAAGGTCAGCTGAGGCTTTTTAACTGAAAGGGAATTTTATAAAAATATATAAGTTAATAAAAGAAAGAGTTTTTAGATAATCTTTTTATAACACTGTTATTTATTAAATATTAAATATATTGTTTTATAAGAATAAAGGGGGGTTATATCTTTGATAATAAATAAGATACACTAATAAAATATGCTGGACTTAGTTATTTTAAATAGTATTTTTGTCTCTGTTAAGATTATCAAAATGGCTAAGTGTTCTGTATAAATAAATAAATAAATAAATAAGACTGCACCTGGAAGTCAAAGACAACTTTGCAAAGAAGGAGGCAAAACAGTTTTTGGAGCCAACTGATAAGAGAGCTCCATCCTCATTAAATGTCAAGAACACTATTTTTTTGGTTGGGTTACTAAAAGTCAAGAGCTATCTCCTTTTGAGCATGCGTAATGGGGATATTAGAACACACCTATGAATCTATAATGACTAATTTAAATGGTCATGAGATGTATGTTGAGATATGTTATGGGTGGAGTTTTTACATACTTAAAAAGGTGCTCTTAAAATTGATCACATGTCTAGATCTGGCCAATAAAAAATGAGATAGAAATATTGTAACAGAAAATGTGTAAAACCTCAGATGGTGTGCTTCTTGCCTGAGACACCCCTTCTTGCAAGACTGTAATTAATAAATTGGAAATTGCTGCTTCACTTGTTTTGTCCTGATTAATTTGATTTGGTACTTTGGTACTTAGAAAAAATCTGTATCTCACAAAGGAGAAAAGGAGGTTCGAAAGACCGCACCTTTTAGCGCTGTATTTCTCCTTTCCATGGTGCAAAAAGGAGCCGCAAAAAGCGGCTCCTTTTTGTGCCCTGGAAAGGGCGCCACGGCCTCTGGTGCACAGCTTTTCTGAGCTCCTTTGGTGCTGCATCAAGTAGACACAGCTCCAGAGGAGCGCCTTGATGCCATGTGGAGTGGTGTGTAGCATCATGCTAGCCTGGGAGCAGTCAGGGCATGTGTCATGTGGATGCCATGCCTTGATTCTGCCCCCAGGCCAGCCTTTCCCGCTGGTCTGGCGAGCCCCAAAGACCACATGCCAGATGAGTAGACTCATTCAGGCCTGAGTCTGCAAGACTTAAGCAGAGCGGTTGAAGACAGGTAGGAATGGAGATGTCTCATTCACAGCATGGCAGTAAAGAACAACAACATACATTCATAGGGTTTTCTTAGGCAATGTACACTCAGAGGTAGTTTTGCCAGGTCCTTTCTCTGAAATATAGCCTACAACAGCACCTGATATTCATTGCCATCTCCCATCCAAACACTAACCAGGGATGACCCTGCTTAGCTTCCAGGACCAGGTGGGATTAGGGTATTTAGCTTTCTTAAATTTCTTCATAGTACTCTCCATGAACACTATGACAGTTTATGGTATAGGGGGACTCCTCTCCTGCTATTGGAAGATCTCATGATATCTGAACAACCTTCCATATATTACATAGAATCATAGCCTCATACAGTTGGAAGTGACCACAAGGGCCATCCAGTCCAAACCCCTGCCATGCAGGAACACAGAATCAAAGCATCCCTGACAGATGGCCATCCAGTTTTTGTTTAAAAACCTCCAAAGGATAAGATTCCTCCACTCTCCAAGGGAGTGGGTTCCACTATCGGATGGATGTCAACAACTGTTCAGCTAGTTATATTGCCTATCATTTCTTGCCTTTTAATGTTGCTTTTGTTGCAGAAGTACTCTCATTCCTGTGGACAGTACTCATGTTTAATAATTGGACAGGCCTTATTTTTGTTTGCTAGCTGATTTTAAGCATCTTGGTTGGAGAGGAAACGCAAGTTAGTACTTTTAGTAGAAAAAAAATAATCATACTGAGACCAGCAAAGTGTTTGCACTGTCAGCATAGCACCATGGTAAAACAAACCTATTTCCATATCTGTATATTTAGAGCCACTGGTTTGGGGGGGAGGGATGACATCCACTTCAAGGCTGAAATCTTGAAAGTTTTGTCTAAACTCTGTGTGTTTTCTGCTCTGGAAGGAAGACAAACCTGGACTGGATTTATTTGAGGAGGAAGGGAAATCCAGTCAAGCAGCTTTTGAAAACATGGGGGGGGGGCAGGAGAAGATGCTTACTGTGCCATCCTTTCGTATAAATGATGCCCTTTCTTAGGTTGAGTGCAGAGAAACCCTGCTGAAGGCAAAAGAGTTAAAGCTGGGGACATGGAAGTATTTAAGTTATGTAGACCTAGAGAACTGGAGTCTTGAAAATGATATTAATAGGGAAGGAATATGCCTTTCCTAATTACAATTTTAAAATAAAATAACTGTTTATTCAAAAGTGAATTCAGCTAGAAAGCTAAGTATGGACCCTGGAAAATTATATTAATAGGGAAGGAATGCAACTTCTTTTGTTCCAAAAGCCTTGCAAAGGAAGTAGGGAACAAGATTTAATTTTGTGCACCTTCGTGAAAAATCACGTTTTCAAAATGGACTCAAAATCACTTTTACTATTACTATTCTTAAAAGTGAGTAGACACAATAGCGAACTAGCATGGTGTAGTGGTTTGAGTGTTGAACTACGACTCTGGAGATCAGGGTCCGATTCTCCACTCGAGCCTAAACAAACCCTGGATGACCTTGGGAAAGTCACACTCTCTCAATCTCTGAGGAGGGCAATGGCAAGACCCCTCTGAAGAAACATGCCAAGAAAACCCTAGGGGTAAGTCAAAAATTACTTGGAGGCACACAACAACAGACGTGATATATGGCTAACAAGGCAGAGACCTGCTAAGGCTTATCTCAGTCACATAAAAGTTGTTGCTTGATGTTGCAGCTTCCAGTTACTTTGCCTGTTCAGAAAGGATTTTCGGCTTCTGGATATGCAGCGCTGAGATACTTTTTATGCAACCCCTAGAATATGTAACTCAATCCTCTTTGTTATACGGTACATATGACTTGAAAGGTTCAGAGATAGAATAATTGCATGTCTGATCCAGATTGAAGCTATCCATACAATGTCAAATCCAGAAAAAATATTTTTCAGCATTGATGGAGGAAACAGAGGTTACTCATCAACATGCAGCCTCACCATGCACCCACCTGATATTTCTGCCTCTTCAGTTCTTCAGAGTTTTTCTGGCCCTTAAGTTCTTCTCTCTTTTTCTTAAGAGTATCCAAATGGATCTTGGTTTTTTCCTGAAAGAAGTGAATAAGGTTATGTTCAATCAAGCCAGTCATTCTCAGGTCAGCCAGTGATTTGCATTAAAAAATAATATCTGGTCCCATAACGAAGGTCTATAGCTTACTGACAGATATTTCCATATTTTAGACGGTGGAAAATCAGGCAGGACTTCTCTGTTCCAAGTAGTTCTGTTTTAGGAACATATATGTAACATTTTAATTAAACTTGCAATTACTGTGGCACTTACTGAAAATAGAGATACAGGATATTGAAAAGCTCAAAATGTTCAGAGGCCTAACTTCATTTTCTAGCTAAAGTGAATTTTGAATAAAGAGAAACAGTTTATTTTAAAGGTTTAACTGTAACAGCAGCTAAATATTTCTTTGTGCCTCTGGGTTTGCTCAAAATTTATTATTATTATTATTATTATTATTATTATTATTATTATTTTAAAAATAACTTCCAAGCCACCTCGTCCCACCTCAAGAGTGAAATGCATGTTGTTGTTGTTGTTGTTGTTGTTGTTGTTGTGTGCCTTCAAGTCATTTTTAATCTATGGTGACCCTAAGGGGTTTCTTGGCAAGATTTATCAGAGGGGGCTTGCCTTTGCCTTTGTCTGAGGCTGAGAGAGTGTAACTTGCCCAAGATCACCCAGTTGGTTTCCACTGATAAGTTTCCCTGGTTGTTGTCCAATGCTCAAACCACTATGACATTTCCAGCTTGGTTATGAAACCCAGTGGTTGACCCAGGGCAAGTCACATACTCGCAACGTCAGGAAAAGGCAATGCCAAACCCCCTCTGAACAATGTGAAGTCGAAGGCATTCATAGCTGGCATCCATAGTTTTTTGTGGGTTTTTTGAACTATGTGGCTGTGTTCTGGAAGAGTTTATTCCTGACGTTTCGCCAGCATCTGTGGCTAGCATCTGCAGATTGCTGACATGGAAGTGAGTGAGGTGTATATATACTGTGTGAGCCTAGGTTGGGAGGAGTGATTTACATATTAATCTGTGTGTTGTTCTGTTGTTGAATGGCAAGGCCTCAGGGTGGGAGGATATGCAAAGAGGATTTTTGTGGCACACTGGATTAAATCTGCAGTGTGTTTTGGTCCTTGGAGGGTGAAAGGTGACCAACTTTCCCCACAGGCAGCCAGCATTTCCCCACCAAAATAAGCAACTGTTGCAAGGAAGTTTATTTAGGAGGATTTCATTCATTTACAGAAGAATGAGTTTGAACTTAATAATGAATAAATGCATAAAACCAACAAAGAAAAATAAAATTAATTTTCTTAATGATACGGCATAACGACTAAGCATAAATAAGTGTTATCATATATACAGTATTCTTCCTTATAATGCCCCCACTTTTCCACTCATTGAACTATTCCTTGTAATGTTATGGGAGAAGTCTCCCCAGGTTTGCTGTCTAGCCATGGAAGAACATGGCACTCAGGTAAAGGTATAAACTGTGGTTTATTTGCTGAAAAGCACATGCTCAAAACCAAGCAAGCAGTGAATGGTTCCCCACCCCCATAAATTTTAACCTTATGAAATGTGGGATCCGAACAAGATGAAGGGGGGGGGGGGTGATACTGCAAGAAATTAAGATAAAATGCTTAAGTACAGTTAAAGAAAAAAAAAAGCAAAGTTTGCTCAAATTAGCTCAGACGGTTTAATCTTCTTTGAACAGACAGCTAAACCGCATGGCTATCAGTTTCAGATAGAGGAAGTCTGCTTTTCTTTATCTTAATAAACTAACTCAAGAAAATGAGGAAGTAGATAGGACAAGCTGTAAACAAGACACAGGCAGCCATTGTCAAGAGTGCTTTGATTGTGAGTTCCTGCATGGCGGGGGGTTGGTCTGGATGGCCCTTGGGGATATCATCCAACTCTAGGATTCTATGTGACAGGTGATGGGTAGGGTCAGCTTGAGCAGGTTGGAGATGAATGATAGGTGAACCTAGGTTTTTCGTGGTGTGGCAATAGCTTTGCACATTCTCAGTAGGAAGAAACTACATAACCAAGCAGGAGCTATTTTAGGCACAGTTGGCATTTAACTAAGCAGCCCATCATTGTAAGTGAACATACATAATTATATATGTAAGGATGCCAGAAAAGTATATGTGTGAGAACCCAGTGTTGGTTTTCTTTCTCAACTTGTGGAATTTATCACCTTGTTGAGCCCTGCTGTACAGACAAAATAAACCTTGGTGTTCTCTACCTCACTGTGGGCTTTGGCTCTTTTGCGCCAAGCAAGCAGACTCACCACATTGTGCAGTAACACCCTCTTTCTTCTACAGTTGGCCTTCCATATCCATGTATTTTTAGTCACAGATTCAATCATCCATGGCTCAAAAATGTTTTTTAAATAAAAATTCCAAAAGGCAAATCTTGATTTTGTCAGTTTACATAAATTTTACTCTGCCACTGTTCTTAATGGTACCTGAGCATCCACAGATTTTGGTATCCACAGGAACCAAACCCCAGCAGATACCAAGTGTAGAGAAATCAGTCAAGACCAGCCATTTGGTATGAATGGTTTAATTGACTCTGACCAACCGAACCAACACTTGGCCAATTTAATTGACGTTTGAATCAGACAAGTCTTGTACTTTTAAAGGCAGAAAAGCAGGTAGGGGGAAATACAGGATCGTTAATTGTTTCATGATTGGTTAATCATCAACCTTTGGATCCAGGTGCAGGTAATAGCTAACTTTAGTAATTAACTAAAAGAAGGGACAGATTATTTATCTGTCTGGCAGGTAGAGATTCCTGCACTTAACCCGATAGGCAAACGGCTCCTATCATGTTTGCATGGGTGTGCGGAATGCCTTTGGTTAATTAGGAAGAATTTCCCCCACAACCAAGGGCCCACTGTACTTGTAAATCGTGCCTCTGGGCTTCTTCCCTCTTTGCTGAACCATCCAGGTTTCAATTTAAGATTTCCCCTCAGCAACCAGCAACAACCGCCTGCCCTTTCTAGACTCTACATGACCCTCTATACGTTCAGCGCAACAGAAACCACATCCTCTTGAAACAGTGCTAGAGGGGCCACTTTCCCAGAAAAGTCGCTTCCTTACTCCATGAAGACTAGATCAACAGTTTATGCTACAGAAAAGTAAGCTCTTATCTACCTTTACATCCACAAGCATACAACGATTGTCCTAAGTAAGTACAAACAGCACTCCATATCCAAGGATTTTTTTATCCATGGATTGGATCATCCATGACTTGAAAATATTCAAAAATATATAAATTCCAAAAAAGAAACCTTGATTTTGCTCCTTTATATATTTTACTATGCCATTGTAAATAATTGGACCTGAGCATCCACGGATGTTGGTATCCATAATGGGTCCTGGAACCAAACATCAGCATATACCAAGAGACCATTGTATAGTAAATGACTGGAATGAATATGTTTCACTAGAATGTAGGTTTGGCCAATTAATATAATACTGATATGATATTTTTCATTCTAGCTGTTAGTTGAGCCATGCATTTGAATAAAAGCAATATGATACCAGCAGTTTATGCCTAACATGTAATTTTCCTTTTTTAAAAGCAGTTGCACAATTATTTTTATGATTTTTTTTATCAAGTTATCCATGGTCCTTTCCTCATCAATTTCTGCAGGCTCAGTTCCCATCTGTGTATATATGTGAGGTTGGGATGGGTTTTCGTTGTCTCGCTGTGCACTTGTTTACACTGAATCCATTTACTCAAGAAACCTATTTCCCAAAAGAACTCAAAAGCACTCATGAAAGAAACCTAAGTTATTTCTCTCAGTCTATAGTATCTCCCCATAATAATCTTTGCCCCAAAAGAATGGTTCGGTTCCAAACGTTAGATTTTCCTTATAGTTGCTCCAATATCTTAACCCCTTTCACTTGCCACTTTTTATAACTCTATGGTATCTTTTTTTCCCTACAGGTGTAGCGATTAGAATTGTACACAATATTTCAGAGGTGGTTGTATCACCGATTTCTATAATATTGGTAGTTTTATTTTCAATTCCCTATCTGGTTCTGCCCAACATGGAACAACAATAACAACAATTTGGTTCCTCTTCTGACAGCAGCTGCACATCTGGCCAACATTTTCATTGCACTATCTAGCATGATCCAAAAATAGCCTTTCTAAGGGAGCATCTACACTGTTGAAATACTGCAGCTTGGCACTGCTTTAACTCCCATGGCTCCATCCTGTGGAATCCTTATATAGTTTGTAGTTTGGTGAGGCATCAGCAGAGAAGGCTAAAGACCTTGCAAAACTGCAAATCCCAAGATTCCATAGGATGGATCTACAGCACTTAAAGTGGTGTCAAACTGCATTATTCCTGCAGTGTAGAGGCACCTCTAGTCAGTCACTGGAACCTCAGAGCCCATCAATATATAGGCGAGCTTGGGATTTTATTTTATTTTTTGTCCCACTTTGCTTGCATTGAACCCCAATTTGCCACTTACTCCAGACTCTAGAAAACAGTCTGAAAAGAAATCCAGGTTATTTGTCTTACCTTGCCAGTCACCTGGGTGGGATGGCCTACCTTGTACTGTAGGAAAGCCTCTTCCAGGGGAAAAACAGTGTGCCCTTGGTGCTCCTTGGCCCTGTTGCACACCACACAGATGGGGGTTTCGTCCTCTCTGCAGAACAGTTTCAGGGGCTCCTGATGAATCTTGCATGCTCCCCTCTTCTCTTCTCTTGCGCCTTCTCTCTCTTTCTCCTCCTGGAGTTTCTTGACAAGTTCTGCAACATTTGCCAGTTGCCTGTTTGGCCTGAAGTTGCTTTGCTGAATTGTTTCTCTGCACTGAGGGCAGGAACCCTCCTCCTGAGATGCCCCCCAGCACTGGGTGAGGCAGGCCTGGCAGAAATTGTGCCCACAGTCTGTGATCACTGGGTCTGTGAAGAAGTCCAGACAGAGAGGACAAGTGGTTTCCTCACAGAGACCCTTGACTGGATTTTCTCCAGCCATAGCTGCCTTTCTCTGAAGTGGAAGAACAAGTCTGTTATCTTTTTGTTCAGCCCGTTTCTTTTCCTGGAATCTCTTCAGATAGGGGAGGAGGTTCCTCACTGCAATTTAAGTCAAGACTAAGGCCCCATTTATACTGGTCTAAAAGACCTGGAAGGAACTGGGCTGATCCGGATGCCCCTCCCCTGAATCACTCCGTTAGCAAGTGCCCACTACAAATTTGAAATCGAATGCATTTTGACCTGCAAATTAGAAATCGAATGCATTCTGTGTCTGCTGGCGAGGTGGCTGCTGCCAATCAAGCTATCGTCATGGTGACGTTTGCAGGGCATCGGGGAAAGTGTCCTCCCTTTTTAAAGAGCCAGGCACAGGGGTTTCAGCGGCTGAAGCAGGGAGAGAGATGCCTCTCTCTCTCTCTCTCTTTTTATAAACCTGTGGGCTTTGGGGTCAGATCTGCCCCTGTCCCAGGCAAAGGATGGGATTGCCATGCATTTTTTTTATGCTTTTAAAAGCAACATTAGCTTTCCCTTTGCTTCCCTTGCTGTATCTGCTCAAGAAGACAAACCATGCGCATATTTGCTCCAAAAAAATTGTTAAAAATGTAACATTGATTGTTTGCAACATTTGTAGCTTCCCCCTCTGCAGAAGGCAAGGAGATCCAAGGATATAAAGTGCAAGTCCAGCTCCATCTGCCTCTGGAATACAAACATAATGTATTCAATGCGCATATTTGCTCAAAAAAATTGTTTGAATTTGAAAAGGGGGGGGGGTGTTGCCTGACATGAGCTCCGTTCGTGACCTGAATTTTTTCCTCCTGCAAGGGAAGGAATGCCCAGCGACAGAGGGCTTTGGGCAGGGGATGCAGGGAAAAGAGGGCTTTGGGCAGGGGATGCAGGGAAAAGAGGCTCCTTCTGTAAAGAATGCCTTCCCTTGCTCTCTTCTTCCCAGGACTCTTTCCTCCTCCCCCTCCCCTCCGATGAGGGGAGGAAATGCCTTGCCCTTTGCCCACCCTCTGACCTAAATCCCTCCCTCAATTTGCCTCGATCGTGATCGAGGCCAAGTTCTCATTCCCAGGACCCGGGGTTTTCCAAAAGAAACGGTATTTGCGCCGATTTCAAAAACACCGCGCTAGGGGCCATTTAACACGGAACGGGTGTGCAAGCCCCGGATTCGCTTGTGTGAGACTCGGGGTGAGCAGGAACTTCACGTGATTGAATCGGTTTCAGAACCGATTTTTTTTGTAATGTGAATGGGCCCTAAAAGCTGGAATGAGCTGGAGAGGAGCCCCTGATATACTGATGCCAGTAAATACTTTAAAAAAATGATTGGAAAAGAGTAAACTTCAGTTTCTGCACAATAATGTTGGGTGATTGGAATAACAAGATTTTTATTTTTATTTTTATTTAAATATTTTTAAGTCTGTTCCAACCACAAACTATTTGGAAGTTGAAGATGTGATCCAGAAATCTCTTCCTAAAGCCCCTTGCATTAATCAATTAATAGAAAGTGGTCAATTTTGTGGCTAGACAAAAGATGGCCTCTGTTACCCACAAGTGGGCTCTTTTGGTAGCCACCACCATGCTCTTGATGTGCTCAGAGGCTCCCCCATTTTTAGGAAAGGAAGAAGTTGGCAGCATGAACATCTGTAGACTTAGGTCTACTTCCTCAGATCTCTTTGGTCCAAATGCATCTGAGATAGTAGACTTAAGTCTACAAAAGCTAATGCTACCAACTTCTTTTTTTAGTCTCAAAGGTGCTACAAGATCTCTCTACATATTGATTCTGCAGACTAACATGGCTATATCTTTGATTCCCCCCATTGTTATGTTTGCCTTGCAAATTCCACAGTTGAGCCCTGACAGCATAGAAATGAATTCCCAGCCTGGAAGCTATAATAGAATTCTGGGGCCCATTCACACTGCCTTTTAACCTGGGCTCCAATCTGATTTAAATGAGGGTCATTCATACTTGTGCTGAGGTTTCATGACTCGAATCGGGGTGGTCATTCACACTTGCTCCAGGGTATTCTAACCCAATTGGGGGGGCAGTGTAAATCCCCCTTAACCCAGGGTTTTTTGCCATAGATTTTCTTGCGGTTCTTTTCAAAAGAACCAGTTTTTGCCAATGGGAACTTGAAAATCGTTCCCATCCGATTCCTTCTTTCCTCCTCCTCTCCCTCAGCCACCCCCGTTCTTGCCTCCCTCCAGCCACCTCCGTGTGCCACCCCTGATCTTGCCTCAATTTGCCCCCTCTGTTCTTCTCCTTCCTCTTCCTTCCTCCTCTGTGACCTCGATCCTGCCCCCGTTGGCCCCCTCCGTTCTTCTGCTTCCTCCTCTTCCTCTCCCACATCCACCTCCACGCTTCATCTCCTTCCTCCTCCCCCCCTTCTGCCAGGATCGTGGCATTTTACCCCGTTGCCAAATGTGAACGGAACACCGGAGTAAAATGCCACGATCGTGGCAAATCAATGCCATGGATAGAATCGATCCCGGCAATAAATACCAGGGAGAGATTCGATTGTGACATTCCAGGGAAATAACCTGGTTCCCACACTAGGTTATTTCTCCAGTGTGAATGGGGCAGAGGAAGATGGGCGAACACTCACCCTGCAAGGTTCTTCTGCTGCTTGGCTTCCTCCCAAGGAGAAGGTCAGGTAGAGGAGGACAGGCAAACACTCACCCTGCAAGGCTCCTCCTCCGCCTGGCTTTCTCCTGAGTACAGTGGAGGAGTAAGAGGGGCCAGTGCTCACCCCACATGGCTCCTCTGCTGCTCAGCCTTCTCTGGAGAAGTCAAGATGGAGGAGGAGAAAGACAGGCAAGGCTTCTCCACCGCTCGACTTTCTCCTGAGGAGAGGACCAGGCAGAGGAAGAGGATGGAATTAATATTAATAATATTTATTATTATTATTATCATCTTCATCATCATCTGTGGTCAAAGAAGTTTAGCCTATTTTAATTTTGGCTCCTTCCTACTGCCAGGTTGTGCATGTCTGTCCTAAAGGCTACTGTTTCCCCTTGTTCTTCTTGCTCACCGATACTTTGACAAAAGACCCCTCTGATGCCCCCTTTCCCCCTCACCACCCCCTGTATCTTTCCATTGCCCCCTGGGAGAGTGTACCACCCAATTTGGGAATCACTAGCCTAGTCAATCGCAACTCATTCTAAGTTTCACTTTCCTTGTGTCCTACAATCTCGGGCTACCTATTAATCTTCTTCCTTGGTGATTGGTCCTTCCTTTCATTCTTTATACATACATACTTTATTATATTCACTTTCTCGTTGAGTTTGCTGTACAGCCACACAAACTTTTTTTCAGCTCCAGTTCTTCAGAGAATGGCTTTCTCTCAGTCCCACCACCATTACAAACACATTTGGTGAGGATATAGTCAGTGGCATCACTAGGGGTTGCGATGGTGCAGCCCCAACCGGGTAACACCTTAGAAGGGGGCATGACACAGTCGATCCCTCCCTGCGTGCACTGACACTGCACATGCTCCCCCCACGTGCCATCCTTACACACCGTCCTCAACGTTTCCCCGCTCTGTCCATGTTTTCCCCCTGCATGCATACACTGTCCCCACACGCACTCCCCCGTGCCATCCCATCCTTTTCCCCATCAGGAAAAGGCCAAGGCAGCAAAGGGGAGGGAGCACATGCCAGCCCCAGAATCCCTGCCCCACTGGAAGCCCCACCCCCTGGACCGAGTGACACTTGGTGCAGGGACACTACTGGGCATAGTAGCATCTTCTCCATGATTGCTACTAAGCTGTGGAAATCCTTTCCACAGGAGGTCCAGTTGGCCCCCTCCCTGCTATCTTTCTGCCTGCAGGTGAAAATATTTCTATTCAAACAGGCCTTTGAGATTTGAATTATGTAACAATTTAATGGTGGCGCAGTGGCAGCCACTCACTCACAAACGATAAGGTTGCGAGTTCAATACCAGCAAAAAGGGCTCAAGCTCGACTCAGGCTTGCATCCTTCTGAGGTCGCTAAAATGAGTACCCAGCTTGTTGGGGGCAATTAGCTTACACTTTGTAAACCGCTTAAGTGCACTGATATGCAGTATAGAAATGTACTTGCTATTGCTATTAATCTGTGTGAAGTGGTATGTGGTGTTTTTAAATCACTTATTGATGATTATGTATGTGTTTAAATAGTCTACTTGAACCATGTTTTCAATAACACTACTGAAGTTCTGTAAAAGAAAATATTTTAACTTAATCTTGTTTTGCACTGTATTTTTACTGATGTAATTCCACCTTGATCCACAGGGAGAGGTGGGAAATATACATAAACTATTTATATTATATAATGTAAATAAACTATTTATATTATTTATTATTTTATTATTAAAGTACCATAAATTGCCTTGGATCCCATCCTAGGAGAAAAGTGGGATATAAACTGAATAAATAAATGTACATAAGAACAAGAACTGTGAACAGGAAATAATTTCCAGATCTTTATATTATGATTACATAACTTTAAATCAGAGAAATAATGTTCAAGATCAAGCATCAACAAAAATATCTTTAAAGATGAAAAGTTAATCTACATTGTGAAGGTGAAGGCTTTTGTGGCCGGCATCCACAGTTTTTTGTGTTTGGTTTTTTTGGGCTGGTGGCCATGTTCTGTAAGAGTTTATTCCTGACGTTTTGCCAGCATCTGTGGCTGGCATCATGCTACAAGGGGCAAGGCCATGCCTTTGATTTACTCAAAGAGCCTCTACTGTATATGAAACAAAATAATCAGGAAGCCACAGGAATAATTGTAGCAACTTCAAGCCAGATTTGGTTGAAATGTTGTTAAATAACCATGCTCTTTATACAAAAACATTATCATCCATGTTACATTTTTGTGTAAACAAATCATAACCATTGTCCCAAAAGAGCAGCAAGATTAGGCTAATTTTCCCCTGTGCTGGTACACATTTTTAAAACAACAACAACAACAACAATAACATGCCATTAAAAGCATCATGAGAGGCAAAAATAAAAAAGCAGAAGTGGGGAATACTTTAACCTGTATAGTTTATCTTGTTAATAAACTAATATGCTTAAAGGACAGGGATTTTTTTTAAAGAGTTGGTAACCAAAGGATCCCCCGTAACTAGGCTTGCCATATCCCGCCTGGGGGCGGGACTTTACCGGTTTGGGGCGGGTCCGCACGGTCCCGCCCCGGTTTGCCCCTGCCCCCGGGCAGGATGTGGCAAGCTGAGGGAGGCTTTCCCGCGCCGCTTGGGCCTCCGCTCCCCGCCGCGATCGCGGCGAAGCCGGAGGCCCAGGCGGCGACTGAAAGCCTCCTTAAGGCGGAGGCTTTCCCTCCGCTCCCCGCCGCGATCGCGGCGAGGCTGGGGGCCCAAGCGGGGAGGGAATCCTTCACTCAGGGAGGCTTTCCCTCCCCGCCTGGGCCCTGGGCCTCGCTGCGATCGCGGCGGGGGTGGAGCCCAAGCGGCGAGGGAAAATGTAGGACAAAATTTTCAAATGTAGGACACATGTTTGCGTGTCCTACATTTGAAATTTTTGTCCTACATTTTTCCCGGTTTCGAGGTCCGGAGGTATGGCAACCCTACCCGTAACCCTGTCTGCTCTTCTTTGCATTTTTGTAGATGGAAATTTTTAGGCTCTGTGATCAGGAAATTGAAGTTTTACCTGAAAAACACTATTTGGATTGGTCTTCAGGAAACTGCAAAGAAAGCCTTGGAGAGCCATTCGGTAGAACTGTGGGAGGGGTTTTTGTTCTTCTCAAGGATCAGCACTTCAGAGTTCCATAGTCAGATGCATAAAAAAAGGGTCGGATTCCCTCACCAGAGAATGATATTGAATGAAAAGCAAAAATGAATTCTTTGGTATAGGCTTCAAAAAATTCCACACATCCCTTTTCATAATCCAAGGCCACATATATTTTACAGGGTGTCATTCTTAAAGAGACAGAGATTTTTAAAAGAGGGATAGTAAAAACTGAGATTTCTGAATTGCCTGAGCTTCCTACTGCCCAGATCCCTTCCTCTGGGCTTAAGGCAATATTTCCCTTCCTTCTGACAGTCTCTCTTGAGATCCCAACAGCCCATTTACCATTGTGCATCTCTGCTTCCCAACAATGTCTTCCAGAAGTGAATCTCTGATGGCCCAATACAAATAACTCCTGGTCAAATCTCTCTGGATTGTCAGGCACCTGCTGAGCGCTCTTTAATATTCTCACATTCTTCAGGTTCTGAGATAGAAGAAACCTGGGATGTGCTGTCTCTCGGTCCAGAGTCACATTCACTACAAGGAAGAAAGAAGGAAAAACAAAAAATATATGGTAAAGCTATTTTAAAAAGCCATGCGTGGTCAGACCAAGGCTCTCTCTAGTCCAGCATTCTGTTCCAATGGCGGGAAGTCTATGGAAAATCCAGAAGCAGGCTAGGGAAGCAATTGCACCCTCCCACTTATGTTTCCCAGCAAATGATTTGCAACAGAATGCTTCCTTCAGCACTGGATAGAATGTATATCCATCATGACTAGCAGCTATTGATAGCTTTATCCTTCAAGATTTTTTAAAATGTATTTCTAAACACTCTGTAATGTCCAGTTTCTCCACAATAAGGGAGGTGATTTTCCAATATCTGTGAAGGCTCCAGATGTGACCTTTATCTATACCGAATAGCCTACCAACTGTGGCCTTCCTCCTAAGTGAGTTGCCCAACTGTATCTTTTCCTCCTAAGCAGGTTGATGTTGCCCCCCCCCCTTCTGTACCTTTTTCAGTGTCTCTGAAATTGCAATACTTCCTTTTTGTAGGCAAATAAAGACTTTTTTTCATTTGATAAGTCACTGTCTCACCTAAACAATGTGCTGGATCCTGCTGATTATTGTGTTGTTTTTTGATGGAGGGGGAGGGGGAGGTTGTCTAAGGATGTTTTACACACACATTCAGGCCCCACATTAAAAAAAATGGTTACCTTTTAAATTCTTCACAACCCTTGCAAAAGATCTTTTACATAATGTGCCAAAAGTACAGACCCAATGGTTTGTTTGTTTTTAGCTTAAGATACTAAACTTGTAACAATTGTGGGTGGACAAGCTTCAAAAGCAACACACATTCCTTTGAGCTAATATACAAAGCCAACAAGATCAAGAAAGAGGTGGGAAGCTGAGGCCACTGTTAATTGCAACAGATTTCATTTTTTTCTAAAAGGTAAACTAAAGTTCAAGAGGTTTTCTCTTCTGAGCATGCTTAATGAAGGCTCATGAATATTATAACACACCCCTATGAATATATAATGACTAATTTCCATGACCATGCATTGTATATTGTATATGAAGTAGGTGTTGGAAAATACACATGTAAGGGGAGTTTCTAAAAGTTTATACATCATCCAATGGAAATTGAGATAAAATATTGTAATAGAAAATGGCTTATAAATACTGTGTAAAACTTGGGGCGGGTGTGCCTGCTTGCTTGCTTGCCACCCCTCTTGCAGATTTGTAATTAATAAATTGGAAATTGCTGCTTCACTTGTTTTGTCCTGATTAATTTGATTTGGTACTTAGAAAACTATATTTCATAGTCAACGGTTGCACTCTCTAGCTCACATTCTACTAGCTCATTTGGAAAGATACCATGGGGAACCTTGTCAAAAGCCTTCAAGGTATGCTACATACACTGTATTTCCTTCATCTGCCAAGCTTGTGACAAATTAGTAGTTGCACAATAAACAGATATTTTAAGAGTTGGGGGGGCTTAAAACACACACACACACACACACACAAACCTGGGTTGTGTTTTGTTTTATTTTGCATTAACATTTTATTTTCAAAAACTGAATCCTGATTATTATACTAATACTGTGAAACATTACTTTATGTATTAGGAAGCTTGATCAACCATGTTTTAATGCTTTCTGACAATAAAATCCCAAAGTTATCAGGCTTGGATATGATTTACATCTTTGAATAAAACTTGGGGAATTATATACTCAAGTTGGTAGTCTATATATAGGAGTACAGGACTACACCAATATAGGACTAAATCAAAAAATTAAGCAGCAAAATGCAGTTCAAAAGTGCTCTTTCAAAACAAGTTCTTATTTCAGAGACTTACCTCTCTTTGGAGCTTGATTGGGAGACTCTGTTATGAGGAGAGGAAGGTGATAATTCAATAATCAGATCATCTTTCAGAGAACTAGAACACCTCCCCCACTATCACATGAAGACAAATATTGAATTGCCAGATAGTTACCTGTCTTTGGGGCTTGACTGAGAGAAACTGTTACAAGGAGAGAAAAGTGACAAATTGATTATTCAATCAGTTTTCCCAGATAGTGGCCTTCATTTGGAACTTCCCCACTAGCGTCACTGGAGTGTAGGAGGTGCGGACCTCACTGAGTGACACCCAGAAGGGGGGTGACACCCGGTTGGGCCCCCTTCCCCTTTGGGGCAGGAGGAGCACACATGCGCTTTTCCAGGCTGCTCCATCCAGGGCTTCCTCTCCAGGGAGAATGCCCAGAATGGAGGAGCAGCAGTGTGTTGCCGCCACTGCCCCCCTCCCAACCGCCAGCTGTCTTCTGAGTCCAATGTGGACTCAGAAGGCATGAAGGGAGAAAAAGGCTGCCCCTGACTCCTCAGAGGGACATGGGGAAGGGAAGGAGGATGCCTTCCCAGTCCTCCATGGGCTCGGAAGGCTTGGGCGGGAGTCTGCCCTTTTGGTCCCATCTCCATAAACCTGCCCTCCACACAGGCTGACCCCCCAGGCTGGGAACACCACTGCCACAGATTACCAGATTATCAACCTCTGTGTTATTAATAGCTGTTGGGAAACCCATTCAGACCTCTGCAAACTCTCTACTGACTTAGGCTTCAGACATGGTAGCAAGTGGTCTCCTTGCTAAAGGCAGAAGGAAAAAGAGAAAAGGAGCTAGATCATTTGCTTCGCTTCACTCAAGAGCTCCTAAAAGTAATATGTCAACTGTATTTCTCAAGTGGGTGTTCCCGAGCACGTGATGCTTATAATCAGGGGTCGGCAACCTCCGGCCCGCGGGCCGGACGCAGCCCGCGGAGGCCTTTGGACCAGCCCCTGGCTGCAGCTGCTGCCGCCGCCACCACCGCCGCAAATTGCGGCTTTTCGCCGCTCTGGGCGCCGCCATTTTTTAGCCCAAAATGGCGGCGAGGTCGCGCGAGACTTTGCCACCATTTTGGGCTAAAAGATGGCGGTGCCCAGAGGCGAAGACTCACGCGACCACAGAAAAGGTTGTGTAAGACTTTGGCCTCCAGGAGGCCCGCTGTGGCCGCCGGAGCCCTCGAACAGCCCTCCTGGAGGATCCTAGCGATGGCATTGGGCCTCTCAGAGGCCCGCTGCCACGGCTTGAGCCCTCCTGGAGGGCGGCAGCGATGGCAACGGGCCTCCCAGAGGCCCCCTGCCGCCACCGGGCCTCCCGGAGGCCCCCTGCCGCCACCAGGGCCCTCCTGGAGGACCCCAGTGATGGCAACGGGCCTCCCCGAGGCCCGTTGCCGTCGCTAGCACCCTCCAGGAGGGCCCCGGCGGCGGCAAGGCGCCTCTGGGAGGCCTGTTGTCATTGCTGCCGCCCTCCAGGAGGGCCCTGGCGACGGCAGGGGGCCGCTGGGAGGCCCGTTGCCATCGCTGCCACCCTCCAGGAGGGCCCTGGCGGGACAGGGGGCCTCTGGGAGGCCGGCTGCCTTTGCTGGGGCCCTCCAAGGGGGCCCTGGCAGGGGCAGGGGGCTTCTGAGAAGCCTGTTGCCGTCACTGGTGCCTTCCAAGGGGGCTCCAGCGGCAGCAGGGGTCCTCTGGGAGGCCGGTTGCCTTCGCTGGGGCCCTCCAAGGGGGCCCCGGCAACGGCAAAAGGGCCTCCCAGAGGCCCGCTGCTGCCACCGGAGCCCTCTTGGAGGGCCCCAGCGACGGAGGGCCCCATTGACGGCAAAGAGGAGGAGGCCTCCAGTGCTGGTGGCCCCCACCAGCTTTTTTGCCGGCCTCTGACGGGGCCTGGGGCCCCGTCAGGGGCCGCCAAAGATGGGGAGGCCTGGCCCCGGAGGGTGGAAGCTCCACCCCCCGGCTTCGGCCCCCCAGTCGCCTGAGGGACAGCAACCCGGCCCCCGGCTCAAAAAGGTTGCCTACCCCTGTTTATAATCCTTTGGATTGATAAAGTGCTCCTTTATGAGCAATCCCACAAGAACACCCCCTCAAGACAAGCAGGAGTACCCCTTTATGCAATGAGGCCATGATCGCTTCCAGGACTTTTAGAAAATTACCTGTATTGACAGTTTTCTTCCAAATGGTTATGCTCAAAGTCTGCTCCAGATTTTCTATTGTACAGAGAGGTGGGGGGGGGGGGGGAGGAAGGAGGGAATACTACAGTCATTTAATGGACAAAGCGAAACAAAAAACCCTCAAACCTTCACATATACAAAACCCCTCGCATAAATTCAGACTATTCTGTTTGCAATCATGTTTTATTGTTTAAGTATGGAGTCTGTGACAAGATATTGAAAAGACCCAGGGCCCAACTGCACAGTTCCATAAAGCAAGAAATAAAAATAAAAATGGATATAAGCTGAATATGATTATTTAGATCATTTCCAGTAAGCATTCAGCACTGAAACTTGAGTCACTGCCAAGGGAAGCAAAAGTAAAGGGATCCTTGGAAGCAGAAAAGAGAAGCACCTTTCACTTGTACTTGGTGCACTTGCAAAGAATTTTACTAACTGAGAAAGGGATGACAGTGTTTCAGGGTGGCCCTGGTGGCACAGTGGTTAAATGCTTGTACTGCAGCCACTTACTCAACCATAAGGTTGTGAGTTCAATACCAACAAAAAGGGCTCAACTCAGGCTTTCATCCTTCTGAGGTCGCTAAAATGAGTACCCAGCTTGTTGGGGGTAATTAGCTTACACTTTGTAAAACGCTTAGGGAGTGCTTAAGTGCACTGATAAGTGGTATAGAAATGTACTTGCCATTGCTATTGCAAATTCTCAAGTGAAATTCAGTCTGAGAGAACAAATAGCAGAGAAACCAAGGCCTCACCTGCACTGCAGGAATATTGCAGTTTGACACAATGCTATGGAATTCTGTGAATTTTGTAAGGTATTTAGCCTTAATCAGAGCAGTCTTGTGCCACACCAAAATACAATTCCCAGAGTTCTATAGGATGCAGCTTTCTTTCACTTTCTAAAAAAAAAAGCCACTCAAGGGGCAATGATTTCTCATAATTTCTCTTCAAATATTTTGTGGAACCCTGATGTCACTATCCATCTAAAAATTGCCACTAGCCTGAAGACAGAGCACTGTTGAAGATCTGTATCTATTCACTTCCCTACATTATCCAATTTTCTGCTTCCTCACCCAGAGTAGTAGACTTGCAAGTTGTGCATGCAGGATAGTGTCATGTTTGCAACAGTAATCCATGTCTCTGAATTCTGGCTAGCTGACATTTAAGGTTTTGTTTCCATAACAAAAGAGCACGATAAACCATCCTGAGAAATCTTACTGGATTTTACCACTGTGGTGCTTTCTTGTTCCAGTCAATTTACTATAGTTTTAAAACAGATGAACCATTAAAAAAAACCTCTGACCTCTAGATAAACCTAAATGCATCAACTTCTGACAACACACATGAGATGGTGGTCTGAGCCTGATGTTGGAGAGAAGCAGACACAGTTTTTGTGGGGTGCTTGACACATGGAGAATCAAAACTTTATTGCCTCTCTTTTACTGGCTTTATTCCTGTGCAACACCCAAGCATGGGATGCACTCTCTATTTTCAACTACATCACAATTTTTATAGCTGCATCTGCTCTGCAGAAATAACTACCATGGCTCATTGCTATGGGGTTCTGAGATTTGTAGTTCTGTGAGACACTTAGTCTTCTCTGTTACAGAGCTCTGTTGTCACAACAAAATACAAATCCCAGGGTTCCACAGGATGGAGCCATCACAGTTAAAGTGGTGTCAAACTGCATTATTTCTGCAGTGTGGATCCAGTCTGTGCAACCCCCAACAAGCAAAATATAGATGCTGTCATTCTATGGACTTTATTACACCGCCTCCAGTGCCTGACTTACCTCTTCTGAATTTGAGCCAAATTTGGAAGTTAGGCTGATTTTATTGCATGGCCATTTCCCTCAAACCAGCTTCCCGTTGCCTCCAGTATTGAATTTGGGCCCCATAAGTTGCATCTGCAGCCATTTTTTCCAAATCGGAAGCCAAATTCAGAAGAGGCAAGTCTTTCAGAAGAGGTGAGCCAAATTCGGAAGTGGTAAATCGGGCACTGCAGGCAGTGCGATAAACTCCTAAAACTGAACATTTCCCTTCCCCTGCATACTTTTTCACCATCTTTGCCTGATGAAGCAGCCTTTGAAAGCTAGCATGTTATACCCCCCCCAAAAAAAATCCTCGAAACTATTCATTTAAGTTTTGCAGATTATTTGATAAATTATGCTGCTACTAGTACCTTTATACAACTCTGTGACCTTTTGTAAAGCAGAGGTTTTCTGAGAGGTTATTGTGAGTCTCTCTTCCAAGTTTCCACAAACATCCGCCACATGCCCTACTAAGCTCTTCTCACATCTGGAAGGAAACATGGTCAAGTTTAAGGAAAATTAACAGAATCTCATTATCTGCAAACTTGTGGCACTAAATGGCAATATTGTGATCACACGATAAGAATAGCAGAGGAACAGGGTAGTGAAAGACATCATGTGATAATCTTTCCGTGACTGCGCCATAAGTATGGGGTAAGGATGGGAGCATTATCACACCCTGTATGATAATCTCCAAGGTCTCTGAAAATGCACTGCATCCTCTTCCTGCAATTTTCCTATAGTCTTGACATTAATGCAGACTAGAAAAAACAGGTTTTTCAGGGTATTACAATAAATGCCCAGAAAACTGGACAGGCATGTGGTTTTGAGGTAAAATACTTTTATTTAACTAGTTTAATGTGAATTGCTTTGAGCCAGATTAGATTGGTATGCCTGAGATTAGAGTCAAGTATGATTCAGTCTAAATGGACCTCCATCAATTCATTGTCCCACTTCCAGGGGTGTTACTGGATCAACCCAGTAAAAGAGCCAATCCACTGAAGGAGCTATTGAATCTCACACACAGCAGCCATTGACAGGGGATGCTTCCGCAAAGGGAATGAAGGGATCTTCTATCACTGAAGATGACCAGTCAGCTCAGTAAGATCAGGGTTAACTCTTTGCTTGCTTTTAGATACTTCATTAAAACATGCAGTGTCACTGAATTCTAGTAAGGGCACAGCTATGAGAGGGGTTACTTAAAATTGAGTCTGAAGAAGCCATTTTCTATGGTATAATACATCCTGTATCTATCTGACTCTTTCTCAGACAGCTTTGTTAAAAAAAAGCTAACACAGCAACCTTGAATTTTTGGAACTAAATAGCTGCCAGAAGCTTCAAAGGCAAGGCCTAAACAATACAAAATTTGCTAAGCTTGCTAGCTTCAAACTAGAAAGATAGGAGATGTCTGAGTTTTGGAATTGAATATAGGGTCAGCTTGACCAAGAGACTGCTTTGAGCCAGAAAGATAGAAAGGGAAACGTTTGATGGGCGACAATTGTAGAAATTGATGTGTTGGACCAAGTATAAAGCAAGGAAGTTGTGAATATAGGATTGAGACATCAGGAGGAAGATGTCATGTTGACCCAACAGTTGGCCAAAGTGTGGATCTGGGGTACCATTCCAAATATGTTTGAGCATGTTAAGCAGAAGTGTAATCTGTAATCAATACAAGAGGAGTTGAAACTGTAGCTTGTAACCAATCATAAATCCAGATTATGTATACATTATTATAACCACAAATTAACTGTATTAAAATATCAGCTTTGCAAGAACAATGGGTCTCTCTCTCTCTCTCTTTGAGGCACCCATATTCATACATAACTGGCTCTGGAAAATTAACTGCTTCCTCATCAAGAAAACTCGTTTCTTTTGCCTGTCTGTTGGGATCCTGAGATTGCCTTCCCAAAAAGAGCTGGGATAACACAGCCACACTGTATTGCAGTGGTTAAAAAACTCAAACAAGGTATTTCTTACTGATGAGTGAATTTGCAAACTCAGCAAATCTGAATTATCCAGAGATTTGCTAATGGATTCTGTCAGTCTGGATTTAGATCCATATAAGGCAGCTTTTGATAATGCTGCTTTCTAAGACAGAAAGAAGTTGATTTCTAATGTCAGCTACAAATGTCATCAAACTGGAAGTATAAAAGGTTCTTATTTTCTCCCCCCAAAAAATGTGTCAGGTGTTAAGGATGGCAGATAGTTATGGGATAGTGCCAGGGCAACACAAGACAATAAAGTGAAAGGGGCACAGCACAGAGAGCTGGACTTAAGATCTTAAAACTCAGCTGGCATTTCTGGGGGTCTCACTATCCAGAGCTGGCAGCAACTTTCTCTATGCTTTTGCACAATTAAAAAATGGCAAGACTGGGAAAGACTTTTATGTTTTCAATGAGACTTGCTACTGTGTGTGGGACATCCCAGTCCTAGGCAGGATATTTGGTCCATTGGGAGCTACAACTTACCCATAGAGACGGGATGTCCCCATACATCTTATAAGTATCTTTCCAAGATTGTTTCATTTGTACATGACCACTGAGGAAGACACATATGTCGAAACGCATTTGGTCAATATCTAGTATTTTGTAATGGGCATACTGCATTATCCCTTTTTAATTTGTTAGTCATTGTGCACTCTCTAACCGGTTGTATACCCTTTTATCTCATTTTGTGAGGCACAAATGAACTGATATTTTTTGTACTGTATATGTTCCCATGGGATTTGTAGTTTTCTGGCCCAGTACTGATTGTTCATTTTACGTGTATGTCTGTAGGGCGTGGCCCACAGGCTTGAACTACTTTTTATAGATCGCTAGCTTTGTATTTTAACATTTTTTAAAATACATTCATTGCATTTTAGTGCAACACACTGTTTAAATAAAATTGCCGATTGTCCATTTCCCCTAAACTTTTTGCTGATTCACCTTCAATGAGACTAAAGACAGAGTGCAGGTGAAAAAGAAAGATCAGAGTTAAAAACAGAAGGACATCAATTATAGAAAGAGAAACATATAAGCTATGAAAATTACTAAAGCAAACTTTCCAAGCATACTCCAATAGGACTGAATCTCTCCCACTGAAACAGCAACGGAGACTGAAATTGCAGTACAGAAGGAACCACATCCATACCTGACCAAAGAATTTCTGATGTCCTAAAAGAGAACAAGAGAGAAATGAGTCACTCACTGAATAAACAATGTACTGAATAAACATTGGACTTTATCACATGTAGACAACTGGAAGTATAAACAGGGAAATCACACGACGTTGCAATGAAAATCACATGATGCTGCAATTAAACAGCCATTATCTCAGGAATATCCTATGAATATCACACAACTGCAGTAAAGCTTTTCATACGACATCACATTGAAAAGCAATTGAAGTGCCACTAACCCGTGAATAATCAGGCAATAAACAGCAACTAATCATTCACGGGAAAATTGCCAAAATGCTTTCTTGCCGTCTGGTTATTCCCAGGATAATCGCTCTTTTATTGTGCTGCGTCTGAAAATCTTAATTGCGATTTAATAGTAATTGCTTGATTTTCATGGGATGAACCCTGTTTAAACTTCCAATTTTCCTCTGTGTAATAAAGTCCAATGTTTTGTTCTCATTTTAGTGAGAAATCACTTTGTCAAAGGGAAAAATTTCTCCAAGGATTTATTTAATCCTGGAGACCTGGACAGAATCTCTGTGTTAAATCTCACCTGCAGGAATTCACAGGCTGACTGCAGACACTTCTCTTCCATCTCTGTGATCAGCAGACCAAGTTGGGAAATCTCTTCAGAGAGTTTGGTGAGGGTTTTTTCTTGCCGTTTTTCCATCTCTTTCTCCAGATCTTCCAGCTGAGCTAAGCAAAGATGCTGCTTCTCCTCAAGAAACCTCTGCATTCTCTCAAAGAGAGATTTGATCTTCATCTTCTCCAGTTCTAACTGTGTCTGAGGAAAAATACATCCAAATTAAAGGAGGGGCAGAGGTAAATGTGAGGTTCAATCTAGGAAACAATAACAAATTTATTTTGTTCTCCTGGTCCTTCTAAAACAGTGAATGACAACTCTAAGAGGTTAGGGGGCTGCCTTAGACCCCCGTGAGACCTTTGAGAGCCTCACTGCCCACTCTCATAATTTTTATTTGCCACAAAATGCCTTCTGGTGGATGGGGGCATTTTTGGATGTTCTTATGCCACCCCTTGGGCATTTTATGCTCAGGAAATTCCTTTTTTAGCAACAGGAAGTTAGCAGAAGTCACTTTCTGTGTTTTTAAAAAGGCCTCTCATTGGTCTAAATTGGCCAGGGAACCAAAATCTGTTGAAAATGCCCTTCGCACCAATTAGACGGCATTGAATATTTTTTCCAATTTTTTTGACACTTGGCGAAACTTGCACACATTTTGCCTACCCCATATAATAATAATAATAATAATAATAATAAACAAGCAACATAATGCTCATACAGTTTCAGTTATTACAAGCTAGATGTTGAGATTATTATACTATTTCCTACATTTTTGCTTTTTAAATGCTATTTTTAGTTTGGAGCCAATGTTCTCTGTATTGACAGTGGGACCTCCTGATCTGCAGTCTCTAGATCATCACATCCTATGCTTAAAATGGTGGTGACATGAATGCACACACAATGAATTGTCCGTGTTCACGTTATCACTGTCATTTAATAATACGGGACACAATCATCAGTGGGTTTTTTCATCCACAAGGGATCCCAGAACCAAATCCCCAGGGATCTGGAGGGTCCACTGTACTCATTTTGATTACTAGATTGTTCTTATTTTTGTCTTTCAGCTGATTTGAGCTTTTTCTTTGGAAGGGAAAAGTAGGTTATAAATTTTAGGAGGAAACAAATAATCGTACTGTGTGCAGCAAAATATTTGTGCTCTCAATTTTTAACTTGCAGCACAGGACCATGGTAAAATATTTATATTCTCTCACACTGTGATCTTTGGAGTCATTAGTATGGTTTATGTTTTTGGGAAGGGAAGGAATATTTATGCCTGACATCCATTTCACTCTTTGAATTGTTAGAAGTTTTGTCCAAATTACCTTTGTTTCCCTTTTTTCTTTGGAAGGAAAACAACTCTGGAATGGATTTATCTCCAGAGAGAGGTAGAGAAAACTATTCTCCAAGCTTAGGAGGGGAGGGCTAGTTTTGCAAAGAAAAATAAATACTGATGGCCTTTATAAGGATAAGGGCAAATAAAAGAGCCTGTTGAAGTCAAACAAGTTAAAGTTGGGGGAAGGGGAGCATTTAAATTGCACATAGCTAGAGTCTGGAAAATATTATTCATGAGGAAGAAATATGCCTTCTCTAGTTCCTTAAAAGAGATAATGGGAGAAATATATTATCTTATGGACTTCCATAGAGGAACTGGAAAAGAATGCTACATGTGCTCAGAGGCTTTTACTATATTCTTAAAAGAAAATAGAAATAACGTACATAATGTACATAATTTGTAGACAACATCTGAAAGCAGTCTCACTGACATAGGACTAGTCAATTGATGCTTCAGTTACCACTTTATTTAACGTTCAGAAAGGTCTGGGCATGCAGAGTTAGGATGCTTTTTGTGTGCTATCTGGAGTATGTAAACCAACCTTCATCTTTAGAAAGCACCACCTGAAAGCTTCAGACATGGAACAATCAACTTGAAAATCTAGAAAAAAAAAAGTTCTCATTGATGGAGTGCATTTAATACAGAGCCTCACCATGTCAGACATAACAATTGTCTACCTGATAATCCTGCCTTCTCAGTTCCTGAAAATATTTCTGGTCCTTAAGCTCTTCTCTCTTTTCCCTTAGAGATTCCAGATGAATCTTGGTTTTTTCCTGGAAAAGGGGAGGGAAAGGGGTTAGGCTTTCTTGGGAGATCAGTCCATATGAATACAGTCAGTGATTTCCTTTGAAAACCATACCTAAATCTCATAGTAAGGTGGTATCAGGTGACTAACAAACACTCCTATGTTTTAGCTTGGGGGGAAAAATTCGGATTGACCTTTTCATCCTTTCTCTGTCTTGACTGCTCCAAGGCTTTTAAACACAGAATATTTCCATACCTGACTGAATCGCTGATAAAACATCCCTGAAACGTCCCTCAAACATGAAGTGCGCATGTCTGAATGCCTAGTGCGCTTCCTCAATCATCATGCAATTGTTGCTCCCTCTAGCATCCCTGAATCGTCTCAAGGGGAGCGGATTTCCTATGAATGGAAACTTTGCGCTTATAGAAAATCCGCTCCCCTTGAGATGATTCAGGGACACTAGAGGGAACGGCAATTGCATGACGATGGAGGAAGCACATCAGCCGTTCAGACATGTACACTTCCTCCACGTTTGAGGGACGTTTCAGGGATGTTTGATCAGTGATTCAGCCAGGTATGGAAATCTTCAGAGGCTGGATGAACATCTGTCAGGAGTGCTTTGATTATGCATTCCTGCATGGTAGTGACCCTTGGATCTCCTCCAACTCTATGATTATAATAGGTTGTCCACACGGGACAAAAGGCCCATGTTCTCCCCAGCCTCATGTCATCTATGTCTAAGCAACCCCACTGAATACATCTGGTGATGTATTCCATCACTACACAGGGCACATACTGCATTGGTTTTAAACATGTGAACGCACACATACATTACATTTGTTTCTATGTGTACACATAAACATATATGTTTATTTTTAAAAAAGGTCAAAGCTCTGCTGTAATATCAAGGAATAGTTAATAATAATAGTTCATGATGTCCTTATGCCCAAAGCAGGTTCTGTGTAGATTCACTCCAAAGCATAAGAGCGTGCAAAGCTGTCATTTTGGTGTTGACTGTTATGTCCCTTAAAGTCAGCTCTGATTTATGATGAATTTATCATAGGGTTGTATTAGATGAGTTTTTCTACTGCCTTCCTCTTATCCTGCGAAAGCTAGACTGGTCCACTGAATTTGCATGATTAGGTAAGGATTCAAACTCTGGTCTCCTGGAGTCCTAATCCAACCCTCAAACCACTACAACAAACTGGCTCTAAGGTTCAATAACATCCAAAATCCACAAAACAATTGATTTTTAACACCTTTACCTGTTGTTGTTGTTGTTGGGTGCAGTGACTAGAACTGTACACAGCATTTGAGGCATGACAACACTATAGATTTGTGTTGATGTTGTTGCATGCCTTCAAGTTGTTTCTGACTTAGGGTGACCCTGGGGTTTTCTTGGGAAGATTTGTTCAGAGGGGATTTATAAGTGCCATCTTCTGTGGCTGAGAGAGTGTGATCTGCCCAAGGTCACCCAGTGAGTTTTACATGGCTGAGCTGGGATTCAGGCATTATAACATTGAAAGCTTTGTTTTAGGTCTAAAATACATTGCAGAAATCATCCAGTTTGAGACCGCTTTAACTGCTGTGGCTCATTGCCAGGGAATCCTGGGAAGGACAGGTTGCTTACCTGTAACAGTATTTCTTCGAGTGGTCATCTGCGAATACATACAAATGGGTTTTCACTGCGCCTGCGCAGTGCTGCTCGGAACCTTCTGGAATCACTGGGCAGAGTTAACTCTGCAACATATTGAAACTTTTTGGCGGTAACTCCGCCCACCCGTTATAAGGCCCCTGCCTTCCCGCTCTTTTCCCCAGTTCCGCAATTTTTCCGCCAAGCAGGCGAAGGAAGAGAGCCAATAAGAGCAGGACACTGAGGGGACGGACGGGTGGGATTTGTATGTATTCGCAGATGACCACTCGAAGAAATACTGTTACAGGTAAGCAACCTGTCCTTCTTCTTCGTGGTCTCTGCGAATCATACAAATGGGTTTAGACTGACAAGCTAAGGTATGCGGCGGAGGGAGTGTCCTGAGACCAAAGCTATGGTAAACCAAAGGTACATTTATTATAACAATAAACACCTTGAACCATAAAAGGAGTCAGTCTTTTTGTTTTTGCACAAACCAAACATAGCAACAACATTGCTAAACCTGAGAAGAAGACACACGGTCGTGCAAGACCAGTTTCAATGAATTTGTGCAAACAACATTCAACAGAATGTAAAACAGTGACATTGTATACATAAATGCTGAAGGATAAGCATCAGTAGTGCAATCAGTGTAACCCTGAAACCAACACAGCCCTCCCGAAAGCTGCGTCCCGGATGGCCCTGGTGTCCAACCTATAGTGCTTAATAAAAGTCAGTGGTTGGGACCAGACAGCAGCCTTACAGACATCCTCCAAAGGAATCCCCGAGAGGAATGCGGAGGACGCTGACATTGCCCTTGTGGAGTGAGACCGAACCCTGCCAGGGAGAGGCTTGCCTATCAGTTCATAGCAGAGGCGGATGGTACCAGCCACCCATTTGGACAACCTCTGCGCGGACACAGGCAATCCCCTCTTCGGTACCGAGTAGCACTGGAAGAGTCTCTCGGACCGACTGAAGGCAGCAGTTCTGTCCAGGTAGAAGGCTAGTGCCCTCCTGACATCAAGAGAGTGCAGGCGTCGCTCCTCATCCGACGTAGGATTGGATGCGAGAGTGGGCAACACAATGTCCTGGCACATGTGAAAAGCAGACACTACCTTAGGCAGGAAGGTAATGTCCGTCCGGAGGACCACCTTGTCCTTGTGGAACCTCAGGAATGGCTGGTCCCTACGTAAAGCACAGAGTTCGCCCGCACGGCGGGCAGAGGTGATGGCCACAAGAAAAGCGGTTTTCCAAGTCACTAGTCTCAAGTCCGCTGTGGCCATCGGTTCAAAGGGCTTGGATTGGAGGGCGGACAATACCGACTCCAAACTCCAAGCCGGCGTAGGTACCGACACAGGAGGGTAAAGGTTTGCACAACCCTTCAGGAACCCCTTCACCAAGGGGTCCTTGAAGAAAGAAACCCTCCCCCCGAACTGGTATTTGGCACAGATGGCAGACAGGTAGCATTTGATGGATGTGAGAGACAGCCCTCCATCCAAAAGTGCCATCAGGAACTCCAACACCACTGGAGTGGACACCTGTGCAGGAGACAAGCCCTTCTGGTTAAGGAAGAGGCAAAATCTCCTCCATTTCAGGGCATAGGAGCGCTGGGTGGAAGGTTTCCTCGCAGCCAGGATCACTGCCCTCACCGATTCCGGCAAGGTAGTCAGCGCCGAATCCTCCAGGCCACCAGCGGCAGGCTCTCGATGTCGGGGTGGAGAATCCGGCCGTCCTGGATCGAAAGCAGGTCCGGGCGAGGGTCGAGACGGAGGAAGCATCTCTTGGAGAGGTGGAGAAGGGAGGCGAACCACGGCTGTCTCGGCCACCACGGGGTGATGAGGATCGCGTGCGAGCGGTCCGTAGCCATCTTGGACACCACCCTGATGATGAGAGGGAACGGAGGGAAAGCGTAGAGGAGCTCTCCCGTCCAAAGGAACGCGAATGCGTCTCCGAGGGATCCGTCCATTCGTTTCCTGGAGCAGAACTGGGGACAGTGGCTGTTCCAGCTGGTCGCGAAGAGGTCGATCCGGGGGGTTCCCCACCGATCGAAGAGGTCGCTGACCGTCTCGGGATGGAGCCTCCACTCGTGGCATACCGAAGAAGATCTGCTGAGGCGGTCTGCCAGCTCGTTGTCCTCTCCGGGAAGGTGAATCGCTTGGAGGAGAACGCGTCTCTGGATGCACCAATCCCAGATGCGGAGTGTGAGATCGAGTAAGGTCCTGGATCTGGTACCACCTTGCTTGTTGATGTAGTACATCACGGTGGTGTTGTCCGTCCTGAGGAGGACCACCCTTCCCGAGACCGCAAACTCGAACGCTCTCAAAGCCTTTTCCACAGCAAGCATTTCCAAGGCGTTGATGTGGAGGCGCTTGTCCTGTGTGGACCACCTGTCCTTGACGACCAGGTCGAGCAGGTGGGCGCCCCACCCCTCCAGGGATGCATCGGTTGTCAGGGTCAACTGAGCCTGGGGCTGATGGAAGGACATCCCGGTGCAGACGTTGGAACTGTCCAGCCACCATCTGAGGGAGGCCACCACCGGTCTCGGTACCGTGAGCCACTTCGAAGGCGGATCCTCCAACGGGGAGAAGACGGAGAGGAACCAGGCTTGGAGGGGTCGAAGACGAAGTCTTGCCCAGGGGGTGACGAATGTCGTCGACGCCATGTGGCCCAGAGCGACTTGGACATCTCTGGCTCTCACCCTTCTGTGGGAGATGCACGGCCTGAGGGATGTTGTCAGGGCCTGAAACCGATCCGGAGGGAGGAGAGCTAGGCAGTTTTCGGAGTCGAGGACGGCACCGATGAACTTGACCTGCCTGGTCGGCGTAAAGTGGGACTTTTCCTCGTTGACGACCAGTCCGAGGGAGTCCAGGAGGTGCAAGGCGAATGAGACTGCCTCCCGCAGCTCGTCTTGGGATTCGGCTGCAAACAGCCAGTCGTCCAGGTAGGGAAAGACCATGAAGCCCTTCTGATGAAGGTATGCCACCACCGGTGCCATGCACTTCGTGAAGACCCGTGGAGCCGTGGCCAGGCCGAAAGGGAGCACGTTGTAGTGGTATGAATCGGGGCCGACAGCGAAGGCGAGGAATCTCCGGTGGGACTGTCGGATACCGATGTGGAAGTAGGCATCCTTCAAGTCGACGGTCGCGAACCACAGACCCTGGTGGAGCAGAGGTAGAATGGAGGCCAAGGTTACCATTCGAAAGCGACGGTAGTCAAGGAACAAGTTCAATTGTCTCAAGTCCAGGATGGGCCTGATGCCCCCATCCGCTTTCGGTACCGTGAAGTACCTGGAAAAAAAGGCCCGAGAACACTGGTCGGGAGGCAAGGAGGAGATTGCCCCCTTTGCAAGCAAGGTGCGCACTTCGTCGAGAAGGGTGTCCGAGGGGGGAGTGGACATGAAGGCTCCAGTTGGAGGGAGCTCTTGGAACTCGAGGGCATAACCCCTACGGACAATGTCGAGAACCCACGAGTCCGATGTTATAGAGGCCCAGGTGTTAACATAGGGCCTCAAGATGTCCAAGAAGAAGAGGGGTGAAGGGGAGACGAAGCGCGCTGCGTCCCTTCAAGCTCTCTTCTTCCCCTGGTCGGTGTCCTGCCGGCGGGACTTGCGGTACCGAGGCGGGAAGTTACGACGGCCAGAGGAGGAGGAAGACTGCGAGGGGAAGCGCTGCCTCTGAGAGCCCTGCTGTTGGGGCTGTCGGTCCCGGGAGAAGGTCCCCTGTGACTGACCTTGTGGCTGCCACGGGCGTTGGCGCTTCCGGAAGGGAGAAGCCGGTGCGGAGGACATGCCGTGCTTCTTTGCCGCCGCTTTCATCCTAAACTTGCGGTTTAGGCGGTCGTCGGTCTCGGCGTGGAAAAGGCCGGTCCCGTCGATCGGCATGTCCTCGATGGCAGCCCTGACGGTCGGGTTGAGGTCGGAGGCCCTGAGCCAAGCATGGCGCCGAAGAGCCATGGAAGCTGACATGGCCCTCCCGGAGCAGTCCACCAGGTTCCTGGAAGTGGTGATTAGCCAGCTTCCAATGGAGTGCGCCTCGTCCCTGATCTCCACCAGCTGCCTCTGGACGTCGTCTGGGACATCTGGAACGAGGGGGGAGATCCGCTCCATGAGGGTCTGGATGTAGGCCCCCATGCACGCGGTGTAGTTGGCGGCCTTGACCCCAAGCGCCGAAGCCGAGTACACCTTCTTGGCCAGTCCGTCCACCTTTTTGGCCTCGCGGTCGACAGGGGAAGTGGCCTGCTTCGGGACGAAGCTGTGTTGGGCTCCCTCGACGATGGCAGAGTTGGGCCGGGGGTGCTCGGCCAACCAAGGACAACTCGCCGGGGCGACCCTATAAAGTGACTCCACCTTGCGGGAGGGAGCCGAAAGGGCGGCCGGAGAGTCCCAGGACCTCTTCACGATGGTCTGAAGGGAGGGAAGGAGAGGCAGGCACGGCGGAGTGGGGACTCGACCATGCACCCGACGCTCAACCGGGTCCTCGGCGTCGTCGACTGCGGATGCGAGCTCGATGTCGAGGGCCCTCGCCATCCTGATCACGTGCTCCGTGAAGGACCTGACATCGTCCGACGGCGAAGATGGCTCCGGGTTGTGCATCCTCTGGGGGGAGGCCGAGCCTGAGAGGACATCCTCGTCCGAGGGTGCCTCCGAGGGTAGCAGCGGCTCGTCTTCAGAGTCCAGGTCGGAAGAGAGGGGATCCGTCACCTTGACCTGGGATCTCGGGCGGGTTGGAGCGAAGTCAACCGAAGAACGGGAGCGCCGACGGGGCGGAGACAGCGACCTCTCACGTCTACGGGGTGGAGTCGACGACCTCTCGTAGACAGACACGGTCGGAACCGACGTGGAAGGGTGAGACCGGTCTGCAGGAGGGGGGTTCAATTTGGTGAACTCCCTCAAGGCTCTGTCCTCCGGGACCGACATGTAGTAGCGGCGCGACTGCATGTCGTAGAAGAGGTCCGGAACGTCTTGTCCGCGGAGCAAGTCGTCCTCATCTTCAGCTGCCGAGCGAGAGGGCGACCGGTGCTCCGGGGAGCGAGGAGGTGCGGTATCATCCGTACCGTGGATGAAATCCATTGTCGGAGGAGGCAGAGGCGTGACCGGTACCGGGGTCCCTCGGTCCAGCGTCGGTTCTTGGTCACGGGGAGCTGATGGAGCGGAGGCGCGAGCCTGTTTGGAGGGGGAGCGCTTCTTCTCCTTCGGTCCTGGTAGGTCGGTGACGGTCCGATCCTTGGAGGACTTTGCCTTTTTAGGGGCAGGGTCACGTCCAGCCTCCTCGTGGCGCCTCTTCTTCCCATGCTTGGGAGGCTCCTCGGATGGGAAGAATGGGTTGTCCGGGAGGTCCAGGATGACAGCAGCCGCTGTCGACGACGAAGGCCTCGGAGACCTCGTCCCTTGCACCGGCTCGGTCCCGTCCTTCGGTGCCGCATGGCGCGATGTCTTGGACGCCTTAGAGGAGGAAGGCGAGGCCAGATGGACCTTAGGCTCGGTAGCCTCCTTCGAACGGGAGCCCCCCGATACCTTCTTCGGCTTGGAGGCCCGTTCGGTACCCTCAGCACCCGATGACTTCTGGGGGCGTTTGGAGGGCTTGTCGGTGGCGCTGGGCGGTTTAGAGCCACGGGCCACATCGGAGGTGGTGGAAGGGGTCCCGGCCGGGACGCACACCACACTGGGGACGGCTACTCTCCCCGATCCCACGCTGGAGACACTTGCCCGGGACGATGAAGCGGGGGGCGCCAGAGGCGGGACAGAAGAGGACCGCGAACCTCCCTCCTGCACTTTTCCCAGAGCGATCGCCGACGTGAGCCGGGACTCACGGTTCTTACGGGCCTGAGTGGAGAGGGATCCGCAGAGCGTGCAAGCCTTGGGATCATGGCTGGGTCCAAGGCACAGCAAGCAGGAGGAGTGCGGGTCTTGAACGGGCACCTTGCCCTTGCAGATGTCGCACTTTTTGAAAGGCGCAGGCATCTTCAAAAACGTCAAGCCAAAGGGAGATCCGAAGCGAGGTCAGCAGTCCGAAGGTCCGAAGTTACCAGGGGCGGGAGACAAAGAATGGTCAAGATACAGTCCGAGGTCAAAAACGAAAGTGATTCCAGCAAGCAAAGCAAGCGAAAGTTCCCTGAAGCAGCTAGCGCGGCGGAAAAAAGGAACTGGGGAAAAGAGCGGGAAGGCAGGGGCCTTATAACGGGTGGGCGGAGTTACCGCCAAAAAGTTTCAATATGTTGCAGAGTTAACTCTGCCCAGTGATTCCAGAAGGTTCCGAGCAGCACTGCGCAGGCGCAGTGAAAACCCATTTGTATGATTCGCAGAGACCACGAAGAAGAACTGTAGTTTATTGTGGTACCAGAGCTCTCTAACAGAGAAGGCTCAAGGTCTCTCAAAACTACAGTTCCCAGAATCCCCTAGCATTGAACCAGGGCAGTTAAAGCAATCTCAAACTGGATTAATTCTGCTGTATGTTTTAGACCTTCAATTCCTTTTCTAATTCTGCCCAACATGGAATAACTATTATTGTTGATGCTGTTTGATCTTCGTACAACAGCCACAGAATTGGCCAATATTTTCAATTGCACTATCTACCACAATCCCAAAATGCCTTTCTTAGGTCCAAAACACACTGCAGAAATAACCCGGTTTGAGACTGCTTTAACTGCCCGGGCTTTGTGCTAAGGAATTCTGGGAACTTTAGTTTTGTGAGACATTGAGCCTTTGCTGTCAGACAGCTCTCTGGTGATGCCACAGCAAACTACAATTCCCAGGATTCCCAAACACTGAGCCAGGGTGGTTAAAGCGTTCTCAAAGTGGATTATTTCTGGAGTGTGTTTTGGACCTTAGTCAGTCACCAATGTTGTTGTGAAACTGAGATTTATTTATTATTGTTTTGTCCCAATCTGCATCATTTTACACTTGCTTACCTTCAGTCCCATTTGCCACTATGGGTTCCAGTCTATTTCTGAAAACATTCAGGTTTTTTGTGGGTTTTTCAGGCTATGCAGACATGTTCTAGAAGAGTTTGTTCCTGACGTTTTGGAGGCATCTGTGGCTGGCATTTTCAGGGAATTCTCTGAAGATACCAGCCACAGATGCCGCAAAACATCAAGAATAAACTCTTCTAGAAAACGGCCACATAGCCTAAAAACTATGGGTGCCAGCCGTGAAAGCCCTTGACTTCACATTCTGGAAAGAAATCCAGGTTATTTCCTTACCTTGCCAGTCACCTGGGTGAGATGGCCTACCTTATACTCTTGGAAAGCCTCTTCCAGGGGAAGCACCATGTGCCCTCGGTGCTCCTTGGCCCTGTCGCACACCACACAGATGGGGGCTTCGTCCTCTCTGCAGAAGAGTTTCAGGGGTTCCTGGTGAATCTTGCAGGCATCCCTCTTCCCTTCTCTTTCGCTTTCTCTCTTTTTTCCCTCCTGGAGTTTCTTGACAAGTTCTGCAATGTTTGCCAGTTGCCTGTTTGGCCTGAAGGCCCTTTGCTGGATTGTTTCTCTGCACTGAGGGCAGGAACCCTCCTCCTGAGATGCCCCCCAGCACTGGGTGAGGCAGGCCTGGCAGAAATTGTGCCCACAGTCTATGGCCACTGGGTCTGTGAAGAAGTCCAGGCAGAGAGGACAAGTGGTTTCCTCACAGATACCCTTGACTGGACTTTCTCCGGCCATGGCTGCCTTTCTCTGGGGGAGGAGAAAGCCTGCCAAGTGCTTCTCTTTAGTTTGGAAGAAACGCCTCTGAAACTGATGAGGAGGAGCCTCTCTGCTGGAAAGTCAAGAGTAAAATCTGGAAGAATTGCATACCTACTCATGCTGGGGAACTAAGTGCTTTTTCTTAATACTTTTCACTGGGTTTCCCCCCCTAACATACTAAAGTTAGCATAAAGTCACCCATCTTTCACAAACAGTAACAATACAGCAAACCAAACCAGACATTCCAAGACAAAACAAATATTGATATCACATGCCATTTCATTCACTTAACTTCCGTTCTTACAATACTTGGTTTTGGGAGGGAAAACAAACTGAATCTTTTTTTAGAAAAGTTACACCTATGTCTTTCTTATGCTACTGTACTAACTAACTTTCTTATTCTTCTGCCTCCCTCTTCTTCTTTTATTTTACTCTTGAAAGAACATAATTGAGAAATTGCCTCATTTCTTCTTTGGAACGAGTGGGGTTTTTTTGTCTTTGTTTTAAATTGATTGGAAAAGAATAAGGTTCAATCCCTGTCTAATATGGAGATCTTACAGAACAAAACGTTACAGAAAAATTGGAAAGCGCATATAGTGTGTCCGCGCCATGTGCAGGCTCACCATACATGGACTCAAGGTAATGTGGACTGCAAGCCCTGGCTTTCTTAATGCTGCGCACACGTGCCACACACACACAGCAGTGCGCAGGAGCCTGCCACCATTAAAATCAATTAGACTTGGGGGTGGGTGGGTTCCTGAATGGTTCCCCTGTGTAAAACAAAGGTCCACTGTACTGACAGTGGATGAGATAAAGGAAACAAAGTCCCACGTGCCATTGATGGTCCACAAACTTTATTATCTTAAAAAGCCCAATGCGTTTCAGCCTTGTCACAAATTGGCCTTCTTCAGGGGCTAATGTAAAATGAATAAAAATACATTTATTATAGTTGTGGTGTAAGCTGAATCCTGAGACCCCATGAGTAATTCAATGACTTATCTAAAAGTTTGAACCAAAATTCGCATGGTCCTTTTAGTTGGGGGTCAGACTAGATGCTCTCAAGGTGTGATTTTCTATGATGAAGACATGTTCACATTTAAAAGCCCAAAGTCAATAATCATTTGCAAACTAGGGTTCAACTATACATTCAAAGTACATGTGTGAACATCAATGTATGCACTTCCAGAGGGCATGTGGTAAAAGATATATGTAAAGAAAATAATAAAACCAAACATATTTTGACTAGACATCTTCCTCGGTGGAAAAATGAGCTGTTGTAACAACCCAATAATGTGTCTATTTGCAAGGGGTCAAACCAGTTTAAGTAAGTAGTCAGGCAATCAATTCTATGTCCTGGATGCTCCACTAAATTGCAATGCTGGAGGGGAGCCAACGATTCCCTGACGTTGAGGAAGCGTGCCAGGCTTTCGCACATGCATGCTTGCTCCACGTTTTAGAGGTGATTTACTAGCACATACCCCACGGTAAACACTGGTGTGATAATCTTTGGAGTCTCCTCGTCTATTAGTGCTGGGGGACTTCAACATCCATGCTGAGACTGCCCTTTCAGGAGTGGCTCAGGATTTCATGGCCTCCACGACAACCATGGGCCTGTCCCAAGTGGTATCTGGTCCTACTCATGCTGCTGGGCACACTCTGGACCTTGTTTCATGTGCAGGTTGGGGTGATAGTGATCTTGGTTTGGAGGAACTCTCCACAGTTCCATTGCCGCGGACAAATCATTACCTGGTCAGGTTGAGACTCATTGGGACTTGGATCCTCTGCAGGGATGAGGGACAGATTAGGATGGTCTGCACCAAGAGGCTGATCTCATCAGTGAGACAAGATGCACAAGTGGGAAGAGATGCATGAGCAACCTACTCTTTCCATCCTTTTCCAAAATCAAATTCGTTTTCTACTCTCTTCCAATGTGCAGAATGCAAGGGTTCTTTTTCCAGCATGAAGACAATGAGGTCTCGTTATACAAATGATACTGGTTACAAGACCGTCAAGCCCAGGGAGCCTGTGTATCTTACCTATTCTCCAAACCCCTGGCCATGTCCCCAACTGGCCTCTGAAATGTGAAAGGTGTTTCAGTAAATATACTTTAATGGCCAAGAAGACCTAACTAAGGCTGATGCCACTCTGCAGAATTAATGAATAAATGTTAAAGTCTTTAATACAAAGTAAAGGAAAGAGGAGATAAGGAAAAACACAGCTTACTCAGACCCGAGGCAGGAAAGACTTGAGGAATGGTGGGGGTTGCTCCCTTTGGTAGTAACTCTTTCAAGTCTGTTTTCCTGCCTATTTGGAGTGGCGAGATGGAATCAACACATGATAGGATGTTTCCACCTCCATCGCTGGAAAATAATGCAGATTGACACCACTTTAACTGTCATGGCTCCATCCTATGGAATCCTGGGATTTGTAGTTCATTGCACCAACAAAGCTCTCTGACAGAGAAGACTAAATAACTCACAACTACAAATCCCAGAATTCCGCAGCACTGAGCCATGGCAGTTAAAGCAATGCCAAACTGAATCAGTTCAGCTGTATAGATGCAGCCTGAAATTGGGAAGATCCAGGTTTAAATCCCCTTCTGAGCAACAAAAACACAGGACTAATATTTCTTACCCAGACCTACCTCAGATATTGTTATGGGAGAAAAACCGACAATTAGGAAGAGTAATTTTTAATTCCTCAGGCTGTTTGGAGGAAAGATGGAGTAAAAATTGAGGACTGTGTAAATTTTTTTGAGGGGTGAGTGTGGGTTGCATTATTATTATTATAAATCTCCAGTGTATGGAATAGGATTAAATACATATTTAAACAAAAGCAAGATGACAAAAACCAGAGCGAGAATTTGCAAACAGAAATTAATATTTTTCAATTATGAAACTTCTTAAAACCAGAAAAAACATTATTCCAAAAGAGAAAGTAAAGGAGATGTCAGCTCAAAGGTGAAAAGAAAACTTGTTTTAAACAGGAATTTCCCTTCATGGATCAAACGGCTCCAAGTGGATAGCTTGACCACTTTTGATCCTATATTTTTCTTCAGCTCCCACTTCCTTAGTGAATGTTTTCTCCTATTCTTCTAAAGAAGCTTCTACACTTACAAGCTCCTTACAGATATCACTTCCTATTTCTAACTTTTACATTTATATCATCTTAAATGTTTGAGATAAGAGGGACTAATTCAAGTTACAGTAACTGACAGAGCACCTAATATTGCCTTCCTTATTTGAATTTTTCAGGATCATGGAAATGTTAAAAGTCTGAAATGAGGAACCAGATGTTCTCCCTATGAAGCTTTCAGGGAGAACATCAGCCAGAACATGGCCTTAATCAGCTTCAGAGAATGCCCTCCAGATATTGTTAGATTGCAGATACCAGCTGTCTAAACCCACACAGCCACTGGTGAGGAATGTTTAGTTTGCAATCCAAAAACATCTGGAGGGCCACATAATTTTTGCCCTTCTTCTAGAGGGCCATCTCCTTTCCATGTATTGGGACTGGGAGTTGGAAGGTCTTCTCACGACTTACAGAGTGACAGCACATCATCTGTGCAGAAAAAAGGTCGGATTGCCTCCCCAGCAAATGTTGCTGAATAGAAAGTGAATATAAATTCATTCCTCTCCACATCAAAAAAATCCACCCAGCCCTCTTCATAGTCCAGGACCACTTGGATCTTTTTGGGCTTTTCTCTCAAGCTCAAAGGGGTGGGCTTTGGAAAAGTAAAAGCAGAAATTTGAGAAATACAGGACATATCACTGATTAATTCCCCTATAGCCCAAATCCCCTCAATAGGGTTAAAATCAATAGGCCCCTTCCTCTTGACAGAGTCTCTTGCCACTCCAATAGCCCAAGGTGGATTGTCAAATAGATGCGCTCCAAAACACCTTTTCTCCATCTCCATCTTCACCTCAACTTCCCAGTAATGTCTTCCTGAAATGAATTTTCGACAGCCTAGCACACACTGATCCCAGTCAAATCTCTGTGGGTTGTCGTCATTTACTTTCCACCATTTTGCAGTACATGTCACAGTTTTCAGATCCTTTGACACTGACAACAACGAACATGCTGTGCGCCGGTCTAAGTTCACATTCACTGAAAGGGAAGGAGAGAGAGAGAGAAAGAAAAGTGTGTGTAGTGGATGGTCTCAGAAAGGTTCAGTTTGATCTGCTGAAGAATTGCACCTTTTTCCAGACTGCCCTTGAATCTGGTTAGGAGGTCCAGAAATAGAAGTGCCATATGAGGCAAAGATCTAAATCACATGATAACTGTCTTGGCTATGAAGGAAGTGCATGGGTTTCATCATCAATACTATAGTGCCCTGATCAGGAGGACACACGACCTCAAAATAGTGGATGGAGGCACCTTATCCTGCTTGGAGAACAGATCAACTAACCTAAACTGTGAATGAAAGAAAACAGTCTTCCTCACTTTACCCACTTGTACTCTTCAACTTCAAAGATTCCCCATAATACAAAAAGGAAATTGTGTGAGGTGGGGATGAAGTCTTCAGGTAGCCAAGTACCCCAAAATTAACCAGGGGAGGAGTTGACAGTGAGTATAATATTTTCCTTCAGAGTCTATCCTCCAACAAAGGTTTCCCAGGTCTCCAAGGCCTGGTACACCACACAAAAAGGGAGGTCTGCCGGCGCCTTGTTTTGCTGCGCAAGGAAGCTGCAACGGACAAACCGCGCAGCTTCCTCGCACGGCAAAAAGAAGCTGCAAAAAAACAGGTTCTTTTTGCAGCGCCATAATGGCGCACTCGCAAAAAGACTATCATTACGGTGGAGTGACGTGCGGACGCTAAGCGTCTGTCGTGTCAAAATGGCGGCACCCATCTGTACAGGGCACCACCATTTTGACGCCCTCATCACGTGTGAAGGGCGAGGGGTGTCTGGAAGCGTCGTCCCTTATATGTGACGAGGGCGCCCTATCGCGCCCGTCTTTTCTTTTTGATAATTACCTTTTTTACCTTCACTCATGGATTTCTTCAATATATCTGTTGTAAAAGACAAGAAAGAAAGAAAAGAAAACAGGTGACAAACTTCCAGGCAGTACAATGACATAGAAAACAAACAACTGCTGCATATGCATACAGCAAACACATCATTTTTTTAAAATTAAGATGATGCCGTATGGATTTATTTTTACAGTGTGTTTCCCAAAGATTCTTGCCTCCATGAAGTAGCATCAGAACAGCTGCAAATTTTCAGAAAGACAGAAGGAAGAACAAGGGTGTTCTGGTGCTCAAAAATTAGTTTAAAGCTTTTTAAATAATGAACTATGATGCCAATAGAAACAGAGCCCCATTTTTTAAATCAAAGTTCCAATCCCTTCCCCAAAGGACAGTGATGAAAAAGCCACTGGCAAAAGGTACTCTGGGATTAAAAGGCAGAACTGCTATTTCCATAGCTCCTCTATCTCCCTCTTCTCCCAAAACAAGGGTATTTTCCACATAAAACTAAACTTAATGGAAGTCCATTTTTGGCAAAAGATTCTCTACTTTTTTGAAGTACAGGCAATTGATTTGGATCCATCTTTGATTCTACTAGCTTTAGAAGTGAGTCCACATCACCTTGTAAAGCACCAGGGCTCAGAGTTTCTATGATTTGAATGCACAACCCTAATATTATCTACTTAACCTGTAGTGGTTATTTTTGCTGCTCTACTCATTGCTGTTAGTTCCTGGGGTTGTTTTTCTGGGGTAAAACATTGAAGTACTATAATACATAAATACATCTATTCACAGCATAATGGAATAATACACATATAAGAAAAAACATTTTCTTTCACTAATAGAAAAACTCTATCCTTGTTTCCACCAAGGTAGATTCAGGAGTCACAGGAAACTGTGCATAGGATTTCAGCCTAAACTGCACATCAGGTTCAGTATTTATTATTAGGATTATGTGACATGAATAGTGCAGAGGGGTCACAGGATTAGCATATGGTCTCTCTTGGATTAACACCAGAAGATTCTTCTTCCATTACATAAAATTACCTGTGTCCCAAACTCGCTCCAAATTGGCTTTGTCCAAAGCATCCACCAGAGACTCTGTTAAAGATAGGGAAAAGCGATTCCTCAAGACCATCAACCACATAACAACAAGTTGTGTACAAAAATAAATTTCAAACCTTCACTGAAGAAATCTTGCAAAGCATACCCCATGACAGGTTTGCCTCACGGTGACCCTGTCAGAAACCCACCCCTAAAGTCTTCTCTCCTGTCTAGGTAGCCAGAGAAGGGAATTGTGAGGCCCAGGGCAGCCGATAAGAAGAAAATAGGGAGGAGTAAAACATTTTAAGGAAGCAGAAAAATATGACAAGTAAGGAAGGCAAGAAAACATACAAAAAGTGAAGGAGAGCCTGAGAAGAATCCTGTAGCAAATCAAGAAGGCAGAGAAAGAAGGGTAGAAACAATCTGTCTCTTGCTTTCTCAAGCAAAGGAGTTAATTTTTCCCTTTGGATTCCACTCTGTCCTTGGCTGTCAAAATGACCTTCCATTCCTTACAACTGGCCTGGAACTGTACCATCCCTTGGGGATTTATAACTATCCATTCCCCATCTCAAACTTCTCCCAATTAATTACCTTTGTGGCTCTCCAGAGCCTTTCTTACATCAGAGTTTTTCTGTGAGTGAATTCGGAGTTTCTCTTCCCACTTAGGGGAAAGGTCCACATAGTCATATATTGGTCTTTTCTCAAAGCTGGAAGGAAACACGGTCAGTTTTAGTGAACAGTCATTAAATGTCATTTTCCAGTAAACTTGCATAATTAAACAGGAAGGGCTCATTCTGAATATTGTTTTATGGGGAGGTGTCCCTACCCCACACAGCTGGGAACTTTTGATCAAACAGCTTCTGCTCTAATCAATTCATTCTTAACAAAGAGCAAAGAAAGGAAGGGTGGAGGCTGTAGATTAGCCCTGCTTATATTGGAAGGACAGTGTGTTGATGAAAACTTCCCATGGAAGGATTCCTGGATTTCTAGATCAAGCATTAGGCTATGGATGAATCCTCCTGTCATATGGTATCCCATTTCTCTGTGAGATTGGGGGAAGCAGATGGAAAACACGTGGCTGTCACCAGTTCAGATACACAGGAAGTTCCACTGCTCACTATTAGAATAGATACTTTACATACAACCTATGGCACCTTCAAGTAAAAGGAATTGATCAGCAGAGGCAGGAAAGGGCCTCTGAACATTCCTTTAGATTTCAGAGACACAGACATGTTAGTCTGGAAAAACAGTACGTAAAGGGATCTTGTAGCAGGTGCAGCAATTGAGTCAAACTTAAAACAAGAAGACAAAGATGTAAAACCCACTCAAGTGCTGAAGGGAACAGTCTCCATGTTTTTCCAATGGCATTTGAGTGAGAAAAAAAGCTCTTCCACCAAAGAACAGGAGAAAGAAAGACAGAAAAAGCCACATACCTGGTTAAGGTGTTTTTGATGTCCTGAAAGAAAAAGAGAGTTGAGTCTCAAAAGAGTGAACAAACACTGTTTGTTCCCCACTGTTCTAGTGTGTGTGTGTGTGTGTATTTGCCTCTTACTTTTCTGGGGAACACAACTAGTCATTTATAGGATCATCCCTTTTAGTAGAAGCAGGGGTGTCACTAAGGGGCTGCAGATATGATATTGTAATTTAAAGGTATAATTTTAATTGTGCTAGTTGTTTATGTCACAACTATTTCCATTCCATTCAGTGAAACATGGGAATTATAGAATCATAGAGTTGGAACAGACCACAAGGGCCATCCAGTCCAACCACCTGCCAATCTCAATCAAAGCATCCTCAACAGATGGCAATCCAGCCTCTGCTTAAAGACTCCAAGGAAGGAGACTCCACTACACTCCGAGGGAGTTTGTTCCACTGTCGAACAGCCCTCACTGTCAGGAAGTTCCTCCTAATGTTGAGGTGGAATCTCTTTTCCTGCAGCTTGCATCCATTGCTCCAGATCCTAGTCTCTAGAGCAGCAGAAAACAAGCTTGTTCCCTCCTCAATATAACATCCCTTCAAATATTTAAACAGAGCTATCATATCACCTCTTAACCTTCTTTTCTCCAAGCTAAACATCCCCAGCTCCCTATGATTTATGAGTAACATTAGTACAAAAAACATTATTAAAGATTTGGTATGGTGTGGTATGGGAAGAGGTTAATGGGGATGGGTGATACCATGAGTTGCTGCACCAGGTGATGCCAACACTAGTGATGCCACTGAGTAGAAAGAGACTTGGATGGAGTCTCTGTGTTAAGTCTCACCTGAAGAAACTCGCTTGGTGGCTCCAGGCACTTCTCCTCCATCTCTGTAATTAGCTGACTGAGTCCAGAAGTCTCTGCAGAGATTTCAGCAAGCGTTTGTTTCTCCTCATCCTTCATTATTGTCTCCAGATTTTTCAGCTTACTCAGCCAAAAATGCTTTTTCTTCTCCAGTAATGTCTGCAAGCTCTCAAAGGCAGATGTGATCTTCTCCTTCTCTGTTTCTAACTGGCTCTATGTGTGTGGCACAGGAACCATAGAAATTAAACAGAGACAGAAGACAAGGTTCAGTCAAAGCACCTACAGTCCTGATACTACAACAGTGAAGAATATGATTGTTTATAAGAAGCATATAAGACATACAGATATACATCAGCTAAGAAGTAGATGAGTCCCTGGGCATTACTTCTTCAACAGAAAACATGGGTAAGATAAGCCATCCATAAGTAAACAAAAAAACTGTGAATCCTCTAGAGACCCCTTGAAGATTTGTTCCAAAATGTATCCGGGGATATATTTTTTAAAATTTATTTCACCAACATCCACTTCTCTTATTTCCATTTCGGTGGCCACGCATGCAGATCTATACTTTCTTTTTAACATGGTAGAAGTAGCTGGTGAGGCAGCCTTATCACCTTTGCTGGGTTTTTTTGGGGGAGGGGGTTGCTGATCACAAAAGAGATAGGTTATCATGCCTAATATAGGCAGGAACACATAGCTAGCTACATTATGATTGCTCCTTCACCATTCTCTCAATGCAAATGATGCTAAAAAAAGCAGGAATACACAATCAAAGCACCCCCACAGATGGCCATCCAGCCTCTGTTTAAAGACCTCCAAAGAAGGAGGTTAGACATTTCCTTTCTCTAGCTGGAAGATGAAGGAGGGCCAAGAGACAGATAAACAGCTACTCACTGGTGGGACCAACATATGGGACCTTTATATTCCAAGATGAGCAGATAGAGAGGTTTTGAAAATCTGCCTATCAGAGATGCCAGCTAGCACCATCTTCTGCTTAATGCTGAAAAAGTTATAATATAATAGTCTATTATTGGTGGAGAAAGTAATTATACAGCAGTTAATCGCATCTGCAAGCTCTTTCCCAGTACAAAACATTTACCTGTCTGATACTCTTTATTGTGGGAAACTCCTGTATGTGTTGTAAGTTTTCTCAAATAAAGATCTGCCTCCTTGTAAGTAAACCTGGATCTGACTTACTGCATTTTTGGGATCTCCAAACTTCAAAGACAGGGGCCAGAGAATACAGAAAGGCATGGTTCTCTGCATTGTAAACTATCATGTGTTAAACAAAAAGAGTTTGAGTTTTGAAAATTGTAACTAGCAGAAAGCACCACAGACCCAGAACAATTACTAAGGAAGATCAAAGGGGAAAGTGCAAAGACAGGCTTACTGCTTAACATTAAAAATAACAACCATGGAGGATCTACACAAACTCAACCTAGACAATGAGGAAATAGAAATAAATAAAAAAGTTCCTAAAATCAATTATTTTTGTGGTGCTGGAGAATAGTGCTGAGGATACCATGGACAGTCAAAAAGACATACAAATGGGACCTTGAACAGATTAAGTCTGAAATATCCATGATAAAGTTGAGGATGTTGTACTTTGGGCACATCAGGAGAAAGCATGGCTCATTGGAAAAGACATTAATGTTGGGAAAGATGGAAGAAAGTGGAAAGAGAGGAAGGCTACGTGCTAGATGGATAGATTCTCTTAAGGAGCCTTAAGGAGCTCGCAGGTATGAATTTACAGGACCTGAGCAGAGAGGGAATCTTGGAGATGTCTCATCCTCAGGGTTGCCATGCGTTGGGTTCTACTCAAAGGCAGTTAACAACAAACAAACTACAATAGTAAATTAACAGGCCATGCAACAGTTTGGAATTGAAACTGCTACTAATTGATTTTGAAAAGTAACTTTCCAAGCTCTGTGCACAACTCTGTTTGTTTCTCTGAATTTCTTTTTCCGGGAAATGCCAGAATTTCCCCCCATGATATCCACAATGCATAAACTTCTTATTATTTTTTTCTAATTATGTGTAAGACAGCCAGTATGGTGTACTGGTTTTGAGTATTGGACTACAGCTCTGAAGACCAGGATTCAAATCCCAGCTTTATCATGCAAACCCACTAGGTGACCTTGGACAAGCCACACTCTCTCAGCCTCAGAGGATGGGAATGGCAAACACACTCTGAAGACACCTGCCAAGAAAATCCCATGACAGGTTCACCTTAGGGTCACCATAAGTAGGAACTGAGATGAAGGAGCACAACAACAAGAAGAACACTGTCTTGAGTCTCAGCCTTCACGAAAAGCCTGGACATAATAATAATAGCTTTAATTTTACCCCGCCTCTCTGTCAGAAGATAATTGAAGCGGCTTATAATTAAAAGAATCCATACAATACATAATATCCAAATTATTCCCTCCCTCCCTCAAAACAACAATTAAACACATTAACCATTAAAATAATCCATTAAAATAATCAGAGATGGACATAAATGAAGATAGTGATTATGATAATGACAGACAACATTTTCAATCTTGCATTACCAATAAGGATAGACATAGGGAGGTCTTAACTGATAACACATAATCCCATCTCACCAGCCATTCATTAAAAATGCTTACCAGAATGCTTTTCATTCTTGCCTCTTTTGCTTCTTGTAGAAAGTAAAACTCCTCCTTTTTTTCCTTCAAAGACTTCACATGTTCCCTGAGCTTCTCCTGCAAAGACAGAAAATTCTTTCACACTCACACTCTCTGAAACCAGTTGGAGGTTTCCATACAAAAAGCAATCTCATCAGAGAGTGAATGGCTGCAAAATATAATAGCAGATCATTTCATAGAATCATAGTTGGAAGAGACCACAAAGGCCATCCAGTCCAACCCCATTCTGCCATGCAGGAACTCTCAATCAAAGCATCCCTGACAGATAGCCATCCAGCCTCTGTTTGAAGACCTCCAAAGAAGGAGACTCCACTACCCTACGAGGGGGTGTGTTCCACTGTCCGATAGCCCTTACTGTCAGGAAGTTCCTCCTAATGTTGAGGTGGAACTGAGGAAGCCAGGAAACTCAACTGAGATCTTCCCCTTCATTTTTTCTGCTTTCCTTTTTTATAGCCCTGATATTTTGGGAACACAAGTTAACGATGTGACTTATATCTTATAACTTTATGTCATACATTCAAATGTCTGGCACCAAGTTCAATGCTTTAAAAAGCTATATTGTTGCTGTGTACCTTCAAGTCATTTCTGATTTATGGTGCCCATATCAGGGGTTTTTTTGGGAAGATCTGTTCACAGGTTTGCCATTGCCTTCTCCTGTAACTTGCCCAAGGTCACCCAGTGATTTTCATGGCTGAATTGGGACTCAAACTCTGGTCTCCAGAGTCACAGTCCAACACACAAACCACTACACCACATTGGCTCCATAAACTGTTACAGTATATTAATTTCAAATATTCACTGTGCCTTCCATGCATGATGGGACTAGACTCCCTATATCAACCCTGTAGGGTAGAACAGTATTAGTCTTCCTCTATTGCAGAATGGGAAGACTGAGAAAAGAATTCAGGTCTTTCTTGTTGTCAACTGCCCTCAAGCTGATCTCGACCCATGGCAACCCTACTGATGAGATATTTCCAAGACCCCCTGACTTCCACTGCTCTGCTCAACTCCTGCAAAGTCATACTTGTAATCTCTTTAACAGAGTCCATCCATCTTGCATGTGGCCTTCCTCTCTTTCTATTTCCCTCTACCTTTCCTAACATTACTGTTTTTTCCAGTGATTCATGATTTCTCATGATGTGCCCAAAGTAGGACAACCTGAGTTTTGTCATTTTGGCTTCTAGGGAGATTTCTGGCTTGATCTACTCTGGCTTGATCTACCATTGGTTGGTCTTTTTGGCTGTCCGTGGAATCCTTAGCACTCTTCTCCAGCACCACATTTCAAATAAGTTGAGTTTCCTCCTATCCTCCTTATTAACTGTCCAGCTCTCAGATCCATACATGACAGTAGGAATAGCTTGTACGATTCTAACTTTTGTGCTCAGTTGTGTATCTTTGCATGTTATGATCTTCTCTAGTTCTTTCACAGCTGTCCTATAGTCAGCTTGTAGGTGAGATTCAAACCTAGGACTTCCTCTCAGCCCTGTCTTTTACTCTCTATGCTACATGTTATAATATTGTATGACCAGGATATAAAAAGATGTTTAAATACCCAAAAGGCACCAGATCTCCCCTGATCCTGGCAGCTAAGCAGGGTCAGCCCTGGTTAGTATTTGGATGGGAGACTGCAAACAAATACTACTTTAGGCTATATTTCAAAGGAAGAAACTGCCAAACCACCGCTGAGCACTCCTTGCAAAAGAAAATCCTATGAAATTCATGAGGTTACCATAAGTTGACAGGTGACTTTGTGAGTTCCTGCATGGCAGGAGATTGGACTGGACGGCCCTTGTGGTCTCTTCCAACTCTATGATTCTATAAGCAGTGTTGACCATGACTTATTGTTAATTCAAAAGCAAATACTACGGTTAAATATGAGAACATAAAACTTCAACACAGCTATGAAGGAGATTTTGTACTGACAGGAGATCCTACAAACCTTGAAGGAAAATATGGGCTTTCCCCCTCCAATATTATGCTTCCCAGATATAATACACTGTGATTGCAGATATACCCTGTCTTTGATTAAACGAACACAAACACAAACACACACATATACACACCCTCAAACCACAACTATAAAATGTAAAGGCATTGCAGTTAGGGTCCAGTCATTTGTGCCTATTGCTTTGTAGTGGTTTCAGTAGTGGACTACAACCCTGGAGACCAGGGTTCGATTCCCAGCTCGGCCATATAGTCCACTGGGTGAACTTGGGCAAGTCACATGCTCTCACCCTCAGGGGAAGACAATGGCACACCTCCTCTGAACAAATCTTGCCAAGAAAACCCCAGGATAAGTTTACTGTACATCAGAAATGATTTGAAGGCACACAACAACCACAAAGTGAAGACCACCCTCACAGGACTGAACCTGCACAGAACCCCCGCAGAAAGAAACCAATGCATTTACACTCATCCCTCCATATTTGCGGCTTTGACATTTGCAGATTTGATTAATATGTTCTCTCTAGGAAGGTCTAGGTCCTACAGTGCAACTCTATGCTCAACTTTAACTAAAAGTTGCACTGAAGGACCTAGATACCTAGAAAGAATACTCTACTAGGCATTTGTAGCTCCTCCAGTGCAGTTCTATGGTCATTGTCTGTTGGACATTGACCACAGAGTTGCTCCGGAGGACCTAGAGATTTTTAGAGAGGTGTCCTCTCCGGTAAAAACATGATGTTTTTGTTATTTGTGGTTTTTCCATATTCACTGAGGTCTTCTGCCCCTACCCTAGTAAATATGGAGGGACAAGTGTATTTCCTTTTTCCATCCATCCTGGTGATTTCCTACCTTGTACCCCTCAGAAACCTCATTGATAGGGACCACATTATGGCCTTGGTGTTCCATGGACCTGTTGCACTTCATGCAGACGAGGACTTCATCCTCCTTGCAGAAAAGCTGTAAGGGCTCCTGGTGCTTCTCACATTCTCCCCTCTTTCTTTTTGCTATTTGCTTCTCCTGAAGCTCCTTGATATACTCCACCATCCGAGCCAGGTGCCGGTTGACCATGAGGTTTTTCTGCA